>CM054058.1:196199297-196838283 GCA_028641055.1 Alopecurus myosuroides
TCAGGTTTGCTTTCATTTGGTTCAGGTGAAGTTCCTCACACCGGCGTTGGTTGCAACATGGACATCGACGAGTAGTTTGGGGTTCCCAGATAGCAGCCTGGAATCTCTAGGATGGGACGTCGCCTTATGTTGCGGCCTCTTAGGCCTTTTGGTATCTTGTTGACTAGCAACATAATTTGCCTTCCGTTGTCTGATGTAATGTTGAGTCACGTGACCTCTGTTTGTAAAGCTATACTATAGTAATACTTGATTTATACAGCTTCATATCTAGAGTTACTGATTTGGTCGGTTGTTGGTTTTAGGCTCATTGTTATACAGTTTTGGCTATGTCTGCGTAGTTGTCGTAGTCGAGGGGTTGTAGGGTCCGATGATCATTTCCGAGCACGCCTGCCGATGTTTACTCGGCCTGGGTTTGGTAACTCCACTAACCATCAATTGTTGTTGCACTTCCTGGACACATAGCATCTTTGTATAGCTTTGGTCCCGTTCCTTCAGTTTCATACGACTTGTGGAAGCTTTGATATGCATAGTTGGTTATGAATAGCATGGACACAAGGAGTAGTAGTACCAATGTTAGCCGGCCTACATGCTGATGAATCTGGTCTACTTTCGTTGTTTCTTGCAGTTCGGGGCTAGTAACCCCGAAGCCTTTGTGGGTCCATGACTAGGAGCGTATAACAGTATGTATATCTTTGGGTCCGGGGTCGCGACACTGCAGCTTGGTGTGGAGATGAAATTCATGGTGCCCTTTCCCATATCTATTGTTGCCTCCAAGAGTTTTAGCAGAGATTTTCCAAGAGTAATTTTTTCTTTTCCTACACATTCAATAACAAGATAATCAGTGGATACCGTTCTTCCTAGGAGTTTTGTAAACACTACTTCAGCTACCCCAATAGGCAATATAATGACATTATTAGTGAGAGGTATTTCTTCTCCACCTTTAGAAAGTTCCCAAAGATTCATAAATATCTTTAGACATAAGACAAAATTCAGACATAATATCACAACGAGCATGAAAACTTTCACCACTTATAGCAACTTTTACCGTAGGGATCCATTTTGACGTTTCAAAATTTATTGGGACATAATCACAATGTTCACGAATCCGATTATAACCTTCTTTTAAACAGGATATATTTGTCTGAAGAGTGTTTAATCTAGCATAAATTCTCACAAGGGTTAAATCAAGTTAACTAGCTGAACTAGAGGTTGCTATTAACTTCTTTATGGCATTAAAAGCTTGATCCCCATCACAAAGAAGGAAATATTCTCCTAATACAACAACCAAAGCATATCTATAACAAAGAACAAGAAAAAAAATAAAATCTACTAAGAAACAGGCTTAGAGTCATTTTAGGCTCAGTTTTACTATAAGAATAAAAAAACTCTAGACCAAGCTTCTTTAAAACTCTCCTCACTCCCTTGTTTGAAAGTGAAGACCATTTCGCAGGTGACATAGTAATAGGGACAGGACAAGACATAAAGGAAACTTTAAATATGAACTATTTTTTTGTGTTTTTTATACAAAGAAGCAAACAAGTCAAAATAAAGTAAACTAAGCAAAACAAAAGCAAAGTAAAAATATTGGAGGCAACGGCGTCGGAAAAAGAGCTTGATGACGTGAAAACACACGTTCATTGGGAGACCCCAAGAGGAAGGTATGAAATGTGTAGAAACAAGTTTTTCCTCAGTAAGAAACCAAGGTTTAATCGGGCCAGTAAGAGAAAGAAATCACTTCTGAAGGTTGTTGACAACTTATGTTGGCAGGGCGCACTACTAGGCTCAGCAGCAATGTGGAATCTGCACACAACACAACCATGATACTTTGCCTCCAACGAAATAGTGAGGTTGTCAATCTCACCGGTTTTGATGAAAATAAAGGATTGGACGTATAGTGTGGAAAATGGTACTTGTTTACGGTGAATGAAAGGAGAACAATGATTGCAGTAAAAAGAACAGTTCTTGCAGTAGGTTGTATTATCAGTGTAAAAGAATGGACCGAGGTCCATAGTTCACTAGCGGTGTCTCTCCATAAAAGATAGATAACATGACGGGTAAACAAATTACAGCTGGGCAATTGACAGAAATAAAGGCTGCACCGTAGTGCATATGCAAGACATGATGATTACTATGAGATTTATGTGGCATTACAACATGATACATAGACAGTAATCCAACTGCATCTATGACTAATAATCCACCCTCAGGATGTCATCCGAGCAAGCTTTAGGTATTAAGTTGCAAGCAACATATTATTGCATTAAGTAAAGTGCGTAATATAAACAATAGAATTATCCTTAGACAAAGCATTGTTGTTTTCTCCCTAATGAAACAACACATCCCCCATCCGTCACGTTTCTGTCACTCGAGCATAGATGTAAGGGAGGCATGAACCCACTATCGGACATAAATACTCTCTCTTGGAGTTACAAGCATCGGAGAGCATGCAAGATCACAAAATAACATAAACATGATAGATGTATAATCAACTTGACATAGCATTCAATATTCATCGGATCCCAGCAAACACAACATGTAGCATTACAGATAGATCATCTTGATCATGTTAGGCAGCTCACAAGATCTGAACATGGTGGCATAAAGAGAAGAAGACAACCATCTAGCTGCTGCTATGGACCCGTAGTCCAAGGATGAACTACTCATCCATCACTCCAGAGGCATGCATAGTGATGCAGAGACGTCTGGTGATGCTTTCCCCTCTCGGCAGGGTGCCGGGGAGAGCTTCATAACCCTCCCGAACTAGGGTTAACGATGACGGCGTCTATGAAACTTTTCAGTGCATGAAGGCTCGGGTGTTTAGGGTTTCCCCGAGGAGGACTTTATATAGGCGAAAGGGCGATGTCGGTGGGCGCCCGAGAGGACCACACCACGTGGTAGCGCCGCCAAGGGGGGGCGCCTTCCTATGGTGTGACCACCTGGTGGGCCCCCTCTAGGTCTCCTCCAGACTTCGTGTACGTGACAGAAAAATAGGACCCTAGGATTTTGTTCCGTCGTATTCCGAGAATATTTCTAGAACAACTTGTCTGAAACCAAAAAAGGCAGAAAACAGCAACTGGTGCTGTGGCATCTTGTTAAAACGTTAGTCCCAGGGAAATCCATAAAAATACTACAAAGTATATAAAAACATGTAGAAATTGGCATGAAAACATGTAGAAATTATAGATACTTTTGAGACGCATCAGGCCACACGACTTATGTGTCTACAACAAGGAAGAATAGATATTTAAACTGGTGATTGTGTTGCTCGTCGGTCGAGGTGGGACTAAAATACGTGCATCGTTATGCACGGGGTGGCACGCTGGTTTTGCTTCGCTGGTGGATGCATACATGCGGGTCATGCATGTTTCTCTGTGCATCCTATTTTCATTCTATCTGGTGTATGCATGCACGATGTTGAGAATAAAAAAAGGAAAGTGCTGGATTTGGTCATGGAAAGAATACATTTTAGACCCAAGGAACTCCATGCCCAATTTCATATTAATAAAGCCATAGAGTTCACAAAGCGTACAGGCGGATACAAACTCCTGGGCATTACAGCTTAGCCAAAAGCTAGGAAATAGATAGCCACATACTGGCACCACACCAAGCGCCAAAGAGGACTCTGCAGCAACCGACACCGCCCCTCACGGTACCCTGCGCTACGCCTAAGTCCTGGAGATACTTGCAGCGAGCGTGCAAGCGCCTTAGTTCGCTTGCCATACTTTGCAGCTCGTCGAGATCCTGCGATTTTGCTGCAATAATGCACTGTTGAAGAAAAAACGGCAGTTCTGAAAATAATGTGAGCAGGAGAATAATCCACCTAGTTTCAATAGCTAATTTATTGTGAATTTGCCATAGAGACCAACTTTGGGCCATAAAGAGAAGCCACGCTAGCCTAAGGAGCGTATCCGCAATACTAGATATGATCGCAAATAATTGCGGGAAGGAAGTCGGACACCAGCGACACCCAAGAAGCTGACGAAGGACACTCCAAGAAAACTTTGGCGGGGAGCAAGCAAAGAAGATGTGGTCCGCATTCTCCATCATGCCGCACAGGGAGCACTTCCCATCTAACGGACCCCGGCGGATCGCCAGCTGTTCAGCAGAGGGATGTCTGTCAATTGCAAGTTGCCACACGAAGATCTTAATTTTCATCGCCATTCTCGCCTTCCAGACGTCCTGAGAAAGTGAGACACTGTCTCCCCTTGCGACAGATTCAGATAAGGCAACCGTGTACTTGCCAGAGGGTTCGAAAGTCCAAGAGATTTGGTCAAGATTATCCGAGAGGGTCAGATCCCCAATGATGCGCTGAACATCATTCCACTATGTGGCGCCCTGCTGGTCGAGGGTGCGGCGCATCCGGATCCCCGCTAACACAGCCTACCGCACAAAATGGATTGGTTGTCACAAATGGCGAAGATAATCGGGAATCTATCCCACAAAAGCTAGTCATCACACCATAAGTACCCCCCCCCCCCATAATTGGGTTCTGTCCCCATTCCCAATGGAGTGTTTAAGCCATAGCTTAAAGAGGTGTTTTTATCTTGTTCATGCTACAACAAAAGGGCGATCAACCCCGCAGAGGGCGGCAAAAAATGTCCTCATTTGCCAGGTATTTATTTCCAAGGATAACCGCATAGATAGAACCATCGAAGTGGTACATATTCCACACCCACTCAAGCATAAGGGCTTTGTTCATGTGCTTGGTATTGGTGAGACCCAAACCACAAAACTTCTTGGGATGGCGAATCGCCGGCCAGTTCACCGAATGGAAAGAATCTTTTATTAGCCATTTTTGAACTAAAGCTTACCCTGCTAGGTACCAGGGCTTATAAGCTTCATAAATGTTTACCGCACGGAATGACCATGTTATCTTAGTGAGTGACGTTGTGCATACTGAAGTGACTAGAAAAAAAACAGAAATGTTAGAAAACTATGGAAAAATATGAGTGATTCATGGAACTAAACACATGCCTACTAGTCTAAGAAATACTTTATCACTCGTAAAACAAATAAATGAAAAAAATACTATCACTTTCGGTGGAACAAAATTTGACTAATCTGAACAATACTTTAGCGTCTACAAAACAAATCAGTGGAACACAAAAAATTATCACTATCAGTGGAACAAAAGTTGCCTAATCTGAAAAATACTTTAGTGTCATAAAACAAATCACAACTAAAAATGGGAACAACATTTTTAACACAAAAGTGGACAAGAAATCAAACCAAGAGATATAAAAACATAACAACCACAATTGGAAAATAAAATTTTAAACATATATGGAACAAATCACCATGATAGAGAAACAAAGTATAGACACATATGGAACTAATAATGATGGAAATAGGAACGAATTTAAGACACATATAGAACTAATTATTATAGAAAGAGGAAAGAAATTCTAGACAAGTCAGAACAAAGTTTAGACATATATGGAAAAAACGAAAACAAGAGGAACACAATTTGGAAACATATGGAACTAAATAATGATGGCAAGAGGAAAAAATTTCAGACCATATGTAACTAATCATTATAGAAAGCGGAACAAAATTCTAGACCAAGGGGAACATAGTTTAGGAATATATGGACCAAATTACGAAAACAAGAGGAACAAAATTTAGGCACATGTGGAACTAAATAATGATAGGAAGAGCAAAAAATTCCAGACACATATGGAACTAATCATCATGGAAAGCGGAATTGAATTCTAGACCAAGAGGAACAAAGTTTAGACGTATATGGAACAAATCGTGAAAAAAAAGAGGAACACAATTTAGACACATACGGAACTAATAATGATGGCAAGAGAAACAAATTTCAGACACATATGGAACTAATCACGATGGCAAGACGAACAAAATTCCACACCAAGAGAAACAAAGTTTAGACATATATGGAACAAATCACGAAACAAGATGAACAAAATTTAGACACATATGGAGCTAATAATGATTACAAGAGGAACAAATTTCAAACACATGTGGAACTAATCACGATGGCAAGAGGAACACAATTATAGACCAAGAAGAACAAAATTCAGACATATATGGAACAAATCACTAAAACAAGAGGGACAAAATTTAGACACATATGGAACTAATAATAATGGAAAGAGGAACGAATTTCAGACACATATGGAACTAGTAACAATGGAAAGAGGAACATAATTTTAGACCAAGAGGAAAAAAATTAAGACATATATCGAACTAATAAAAAACAAGAGTAACAAATTTCAGACAAATATGGAACTAATCACGATGGAAAGAGGAACAAAGTTTAGATATATATGGAACAAATCACGAAACAAGAGGCACGAAATATAGACACATATGGAACTAATAATGATGGCAATAGGAATAAATTCCAAACACATATGGAACTAATCTCAATGGCAAGAGGAACACAATTCTAGACCAAGAAAAAATTCAGACACATATGGAAAAATCACGAAAACAAGATGAACAAAATTTAGACACATAAGGAACTAACAATGATGGAAATAGGAACGAATTTCAGACACATATGGAACTATCATGATAGAAACAGGAACAAAATTCTAGACCAACAGGAACGAACTTTAGACATATATGGAAAAAATTACGAGAAACAATTTAGACACATATGGAACTAAATAATGATGGCAAGAGGAACGAATTTCAAACACATCTGAAACTAATCACGATAGAAAGAGGAACAAAATTCTAGACCAAGAGGAACAAAGTTTAGACATATATGGAACAACTTATGAAAACAAGAGGAATGGAATTTAGACACATATGGAACTAAATAATGATGGCAAGAGGAACAAATTTTAGACACATATGGAAGTAATCATTATAGAAAGAGGAACAAAATTCTATACCAATAGAAACAAAGTTTAGACATATATGGAACAAATTACGAAAGCAAGAGGAACAAAATTTAGACACATATGGAACTAAACAATGATGAAAACATGGATAAATTCCGAACACGTATTGAACTAATCATGATGGCAAGAGGAACAAAATTCTAGACCAAGAGGAACAAAGTTTATACATATATGGAACAAATCACGAAAACACGAGGAACAAAATTTAGACACATATGGCACTAATAATGACGGCAAGAGGAACAAATTTCACACACATATGGAACTAATCACGATGGCAAGAGGAACAAAATTCCAGACAAAGAGGAACAACGTTTAGATGTATATGGAACAAATAACGAAACAAGAGGAACAAAATTTAGACACATATGGAGCTAATAATGATGGCAAGAGGAACAAATTTCAAACACATATGGAACTAATCACGTTGGACAGAGGAAAAAAAATCTATACCAAGAGGAACAAAGTTTAGACATATATGGAACAAATCACGAAGACACGAGGATCAAATTTTAGACACATATGAAACTAATCACGATGGAAAGAGGAACAAAGTTTAGACATATATTGAACAAATCACGAAACACGAGGAAGAAAATATAGACACATATGAAACTAATAATGATGGAACGAGGAATAAATTCCAAACACATATGGATTTAATCTCGATGGCAAGAGGAACACAACTCTAGACCAAGAGGAACAAAATCCAGACATATATGGGAAAAACACAAAAACAAAAGGAATAAAATTTAGACACATATGGAACTAATAATGATGGTAGGAGGACCATATTTCACACTCATATGGAACTAATCACGATGGTATTTGTTGGATCCATCCTATTGGATGGAAATGAACACACTAAATTTGCATCTTACGCGTAAATACTAGCAGACCGCACAATCTAGAGATTCAGAACTTACCAGGTTGCAATCCAGCTCTTATCTGATCTTAGAGGGACCGAGTCCTCACCGCGATTAATGGCGGCGACGGGTGGGGTTGGGCAGTGTCGCTCGCCATTAATGCTTCTTTACTGCTCCAGCCGCAGCCCATAGGTTCCCTCAAGCGGAGGTGCTCGTCGCCACCTACGGACATAGTCGGGCGGCGCGGGGCGATGCACTTGCAGTGGGGGCGGCGAGTGAGAGTCAGATCGAGACGATTCAAAATGAGCCAGATCGGGGTCAGGATGATTCAAAACGCAACGTTCCCATTTATTCCGGCCCCACTTAGCCCCGTAATATTCAATGATATTGACTCAACAGAAACCCTCGTTTGGCCGCTTGGGAGGTTGTTCCGCATCTTTACGCTACTTTTCTGGAGCAAACTGGGAAAAGGTGAGGAAAACTAATGCCATGAGGAACGAGCAAGAGAAACTTAGCTAAGTGGGGCACATAAATAGAAAACCCTACATATGGATAACCAAAGCTAGAATAAAAACTATAGAGTCCGACAAGCAACGTGCCTTGCAGGGGAACAAAAATATAGACTACAAGGACCATAATCACACTACAATTACGAAAAAAATATGGCGCGAGAAAAACAATTAAATCTATACGTGGAACAAAATTATAGAGTCCGAGATAAAGTCGGGTTACACGGGAACAAAAATATAGACTACAAGAGACGAAATCACACTAAAATTAGGAAAAAAATATGACCCGGAGAAAAAATTGATTATATACGCAAAATGAAACTATAATGTCCGAGGAACAAGTTGCGCTTACGCGAAAAAAATGAGAGGACAAAGGAATAAAATTACACTAAAGTTAGGCATAAAATTATAACGCCAAGGAACAATCGAGTTTACAGGGGAAAACAATAGAAAATAAGGACACATATATTGAGACGGCACAAATCATTAATGTAAAGGGAACAAATCGAAAGTGGAATTTTTTTTTGACATCCATACATTGAATATCATGACGATCAAAAGAAACAAAAAAGAACATAGGGAACAAATCTCTAGTGATTAAAAAAAAAGTTATTATTGATGGAGTCAAATTTTTATCATGTCGGAGAAATTTAAATACATGATAAACAAATTAGACTGACTGGCGGAGAACAGAGAAATTTAGGCAAAATAAGAAAAAAATCAAAAAGAAAGAAGACAAGGAAGAGAAAAAAGAAAGAAACGAAAGAGCAATAGACAGAAAACAACGAGAAGAGAAAAACAGAAGAAAGGAAAATAAAAGAAAGGAAATTCTCTGTTTGTAACGTGCCTATTGTACGGAGGGAATGACCATGTTTCAGAAGAAAAAAAGACCTGTGATAGCGGTTTGCTGGGCGATATGGGCTGTGAAGAAGTTCGTGACATAGAACGAACCATGCTCCAGAAAAACAAAAATCGCGCGGCTTGCTTAGCGATGGGATCGACCGATAGCGGTTTGCTCCAAAGGCACGAGAGCGCGATAAGCGTCAAGCGCCAAGCGCGGAAGCTATTAGGGGACTGCGCCGCGCGATGAGAGCGCGACACTGTCGAGCGCACAGCGCACGCGGGGTACCTTCCGAGTGGTTTCCCTTTTTCTAGTGATTTCGTTAGCGATGGAATCGACCGATGAAACTAGGCCGGGCCATGGTCAATATCTTTGAGCGAAATGGCGGTAAGGAGTCGCTCGGGCGATACCGAGTGATTTTCCCGGCATTAACCCCAACATCCGTTTTTGTAGCGTGATCTGTTTATTTTGCCCGAGATGTAGGTTACAGATATGTGTTTCCAAAATGTCACCCTAGGCCTTAGCGCACCAGTAAAGTCGCCACGATACCATTTTACAACTGGGCTACGTTCCATCTTTTGTTTTTTTGAGGAAAAGGACTACGGTCAATCTAGTTACTCATTCACAATAGACCCGAAAGAGATAAATTAGGCCCTTTTCTGGCCCAGTGACTAGAGAGACTCACCACGCGGCGACGAGGTCGCTTAACCTAAACGCGGCGACGCGCAAACTCGTCTTGCTCTCCAAGTAGAACCGCCGCCGGGACCGGCACCTCTATAAAATTCAGCTACTGTGCCTCTCGCCCTCTACTCCTCTGTTCCGGAAAGTATTTCATATGTTCTTCTCCTCATTCCTCATATTCCAGACAAGTATCGAATGCTTCAATCTTAACTTCGTTCTTCTCTAACGACGACTTTGCTCTGTCCCCGGCGGTCGGCGGTGCCTTCCGTGCTGCAAAGTAGGCTGCGGCGGTGAATCCCATCGAAGTCTCAAATCTGAAGATGGCAGTGTTGCTCCGTTTCTGCTGTAAGATCTCCTCTGCGGCGGCACACGTGTTTGCACTATTTGTGGATGCGGTTTTATCGGGAAGGACCATTGGGATGTGAGCTGCTGTGGTAGCGCATCAAACCGGCCAACTTTGAAGCAGACGAGGCTCTCACATCTGTTATGCTTCTGGTCAAGGGCTGGAATCGGGATTTCATGGCCGCAAATTGATTCATTTTAGGAATATATTGATTGATCTGGTGTACGGTTATATGTTTGTGATTTTTGCAAAATTTCTTCATATATGGTTAAGCAATGTTTGTTTTTGAGGTAGTATAAGTATAAGCCATGTATTCCGAATAAAAAAAATATGTAAGCCATGTATGCTGCCTGTTAGGTTGCATCGAACATTTTTTGTGAGACAAGTTTGCTGGAGCTTTGTATTCTTCGTTGATTTCTGTTTTATGGGCTGCAAATATAATATCATTTTGGGCCCATACGGGTACACTTTCGTCCAGCCTTTACAAACGGTTTATAGGCCACAAACCAATTGCCAGTTACAAAATCGAATTCCTTTCCTCTCCCCTGTGAATTCGGAAAGGAATCTCAATCCTCAGAAAAAAAAAGTCTTACGAATATAGTGATGAGGTGGAAGTTCAGGATGCAGGCGGACACGGATGTCCGCGTCGCTTCAGGGCCCAAACAGGACAAGCGGATGGGCCGCATAATCGTGGCGGGCCTGGCGGAAAATGTCCGCTTGGCTGCCCAGGTCTGTGTCCACCTAGTTTCGCAAACGAGCAATAGAGAACTTTGCTAACATATGTCCGCGAACCCTAATCATCTTGCTCCCGCCGCCATTGCCGTCCCCGCCCGCCAAGCCCCCATCTAGACACCTAGTTGCTCGGCTGCACCCTCCCCGTCGCCCGGCTACGGAGAGAGATGTTAGGCGTAGTGAAGGCACCGGCGGTGGGTGGGGAAAGAAACGTCCAGAGAAAGAGGAGAAAGATCCGCCGGAGGAAACAAGAAGGCTGGTGAAGGCGGCGGCACCCACTGAAATCTAGACGGGAAGCAGGTTTGGTTCTCCTCCCCCTTAGGATCCTGATTTGTTCTGTTGATTACGGAAGTGGGCGTCTTCTCCCCATTTGTAGGCTCGATCCCGTCCACCTCTAGATCATGATCAGATTTTCTTCTAGAAAACCACAAGAATCCATACACGATTTCGTTTTCATTAAGAAGGTTGGTCAGTAGAAAGTGAACCGATTGAGCATAATAACTGAAATAATATCCTTCATCAATGCTGTCTATTTAACTAACAGAGAAAGCAAGTGCACATTCATGTTATATGTTGCTCTATTTCTTTGTCCCAACAGCTTTTGTCGGATATATGCCAAATAGGGGTATATCCGGCATTGGCCGAAGGCCGGATTACCCGGGTGGCCCACAGGCAATGGAACAATGTCTATTGGGCGGCCCAGTAAGCTGGCGCGCAGGAAGCCAGATTCTAGAAGAATCCGGACCACGGCCCAATGTGGTACGCCTTGGAGGAGAAGCCGGATTCCTTACTTTCCAAGTTAGATACTTTTCATAGTCTTCTAGGTTCTCTTCCTGTAAGCCCTAGTCCGGCTATTTATATAAAGCCGTACGAGAGCGAGAGAAAAAACAAGTTCACAAGTTAGCTAGAAGCCAACTCGCCGTGAAGTTCATCCTCGACGAGTTAGCGAAACCATACTCACAATTGTACTATGTATACTTCAGGCTTAAACCCTGATTTTAGTGAGATTGCAGGAGTAGGAACGTCGCCTAGTTGCGATGTACCGAACCTGGGTAAAACCGTGTTCTCGTTTACAGTTCTTCCACGCCCCCCGCGGCTCTACCAGTAGGCTTATGGCACCCCCGTCCATGATCCTTACTATGAAGTCTCGACAGTTGGAGCCCACCGTGGGGCCAACGGCGTCGGGAGTTACGTTCCGAGCGAGAATACTCGGCAGAATCGGCAGCACAATCACCGTCGGAAGCCTGGAATTCGACGGAAACGTCGGACGCTTCATCGACAATGGATCATATATGCCGGCACGAAATCATCCGGTAAGTGCCTACATTTTACTGATTGGATCTCTTAATGTTTTTATCGGTTTAACAGCAGAAGCAATGGGATTCCGTGGCGGAAGTTACTTTATCCCACCCTCCCTATGCCCAAGATGAAGGCTTCAATGCTGGATTTTGCTCAAATTTTCCCTATTCGTACATCGGATCAGATCAAAACTCAATAGTTGCATATCGCCAAAGCATGACTAGATCTGCCGCCTCTTCGGAGATGCCTGCAGCCAGATCACACTTTATTGGCATGGTGCAGTCTGAGGTCGCGGAAAACACGGAAGACAACAATCCTGTGGAACATGAAAATTCCACAGATACTGTGGAAGATCCGACATCCGCCAACCTGGCGACGAACTCGGAAGCCGAGTCTATATTAGCAGCCATAGAGGCAAAGCTAGGCTCGGAAACTGGATCTGTAGACACATATTCCGAAGATGAAGATGAGGACGCTTTCGAAAGAAAGGTCAAATCCATGCAGGGGAATTTCCATGAAGTACTCATGGCAAAACCGATTGGAAATACGGATGTCGAGGAAGATGAAGACCCCAAAGCGCCTCCACCAGAGGAAGAAGAAGAGGAACGCAAAGTTAGTCTGAGCTACCCTGACGTCAAAGAGTTGACGGAAGATGAACCTAACAAAAAGCCTCCATCTTCGAAGAAGAAAAGGAAGTCCTCTAAGAAGCTGCTTTCCAAACTATAGAAGAAAAAGGAGGAAAAATTGGCAGACATTGCCAACCAAAACCTAGAAGTGGGAGGAGGCCGCGGTGTAAAACCTGCGGAGAAGAAAAAGGCTGAAATTCATGTTCCCCAAATGTCAGAGCGGTAGGAGATAGATCTGATCCAAACCCCGGTTGCACGTAATGAGCCTCCGGAAGTGCTGGAAGCCAGAAGACAAGCCATAATGTGGAAACAACAACATCTATTCCGAACTCGGGCAAAATCTCCTCAAAACCCAGGCTAATATCAAAATACAGCAGGAAGAAATAGAGGAGTACGGAAGAAGGAATAGATGTGGAATTAAACCTACGCGGTTACCCAGAATTTCAAAGCCGAAAGAACCGCCAGCAAGAAAGAGGTTTGAAAACCCATCTTGGCAAAGGCAGGTTAACATCACTAATGCTAAGGGTGAACACATCTACAAAACTGCATCCGAAAACGTAGAAGCCGCGTTTTCTATCCTTAATGATGATTTGTACTCCAACGACGAAAAGCTATAGGGGGGTGTATGCTTTCTTAGGAAAAGCATTACAACAGCAACAACAGAGGACAAGCACGTTCAGACAAACTACATGATGATTTAGCCTAGTGTAAAACTGCTATGTGCGCCGCTGGAGCGCCTGACCCTGGAGAACCCGGAGATTCAGGCGATTCTAAGGAAAAGAAGAGAGATCCCAAGAAGGACAAGAAAATCCCAGATAATAAAGATGCAGTGTCCAGAACAGGATCCCATCTGCTGAAAGGTGAAAATAAACCCTGTGACAACAAGGAACGGGAAGAGCAAAACCGGACTGACGGAAAAGCAATGCCGCCTCCGAGATCCCCGGCTGACAAAGCTGGAAGATATGACAATCCTCACAGGCGTGAGAGATCCCGAAACCCTCCAAGGAACAAAGAAAGGCCAAGAAGTAGAACTCCACCTTATTTAAAAGGACGTGATGCTGAAAGAAATAGGGATGATCCCAGAAGAGCGCACTCGCACAACAATGGACCAGAACGAAGCAGATCCCCTTCTGTCCATTCAGCTGGAAGTATTCCGCGCACGTCGAGAAGGCGGACAGAGACGATTTATACTTCGGACCAAAATGTTTTACTGACAGGATCCGGGGAATCAGTCTACATTCTGGCTTTGCCAAAGTCGGTCCAACTTATCAAAAGTATACCAGAAGTACAAACCCGAATACATGGCTTTCAGATTACTATACTGCCGTCCAAATCAAGAAAGGGACAGATTTAGAGGCTACAAAGTTTCTTCCCCTGATGTTGTTGGATGGAGCCATAGATTAGATCAATGGGCTTCCGTCAAGAACAGTGGACAACTGGGAAGATATGGCTAGTGTTTTTGCCCAGCACTTCCGGGGCACGTACAAACACCCCAAGAGCATTAACCAGTTGAACCGCTTGCGTACAATATGAACATGAATCGTACAGTCGACTTTATCTCCAGATGGACTGCAATGAAGAATAGTTGCTCTGGATAAGTGATTTACATTTTCCACACCCACGTATTTCCTGAGGATAACCGCGCAGATAGAACCATTCAAGTGGTACATCTTCCACACCCACTTAATCATAAGGGCTTTGTTCATGTGCTTGGCATTGGTGACGTGGGGATGAATCCTGGGACCTATCGGGTGAGGCTACCCGGTCCAAGGCCCAAGACCTAAGCCCAAGAGGAGGTGCCACCTTGCAGTTCTAGAAGGCCCAACTGAAGCCCACCCGCAAAGACTTGCGGGTCAAGAAGGAAACTTATAACCGACCTAAAGCTAGGGTTTTTAACCCCCCCCCCCCGGGTACAGTTCTGGACCTGGCCATCTATATAAGGCCAGGAGAACCACCAAGGGGGATCCAATCTATTCTAGACCACCAAAGCCTTGAGCTCGAGATCATACTCTCGACTTGAGCACCCCCCCCCCCATTGTAACCGATCTACTGATAATACATATCGAAAAGCAGGAGTAAGGGTTTTACCTCTACGAGGGCCCCGAACCTGGGTAAATCGTGCCTCCTGTTAGCCGACGATCGTCACCAGCATCCTTACATTCTCTTAATCGAAACCCTACCGTATCATCCGAGGGACTTGTTGAGATGACTAATCGACAATTGGCGACGTCTGTGGGAACGGCGGGCGCTGGATCTACGGCATCTTCGGCTTCATCATCACCAACCTTCAGCTGGAGCCCCGGAACTTCGACTCCGGCGGAACCGATCCGTTTTGGGTCACTTATCTACGCGCCCCACTCGCCGGAATCACGCCCGGCATTTAGCGGATTGGAAAAGAGTATCAGCTTGACGTTCGGGAGCTTCCACTTCCACGCTAACAAGGTGGGAATCTTGCGCTTCCCCGAGCAAATCGATCTCGGCGAATCGGAGTCCAAGTCTGTATCGAGCCCGGCGACCTTCGACTCGCCGCCTGACAACGCTGGTCGCGACCTAGCGTCCAGTGGCGGATCCATCCGCCGCAACATCCGCAACTTCCACACTATCGCGGCTGAGGAACCCTCTCGAACCGGTGAAAGTTGTCGATCCGAACCTAGGACTCACGAGCCATATCTGGCCCAGGTCTGCATGGCGGGATCAGCTGATCCACCCGAGGAAACTGAGGACAGCCTGAAAGAGCGAGAACACATCAAAGTATCGCGGGCCGTCTGGCTCAAAGCAAAGACGACTATACATCTAGGCCAGCCGATCGAGGAGGGAGCCCCCCAAGAAGATCTAACTGCATATCACTATCACTTAGTGAAAGCATGACAACTGATCAGGGAGGCCCGCAAGAATCCGGACGAGCGAAAGAAATTGGCGGATGAATCAAGTGCACGCCGTGCGGCACTATCCAAAACTCACTCGGTAGGAGACAGTCCCCCGAAAAAGAGATACGTCTCGAAAACCGCAGCCATGGACCGCAAATCCCTCAGCGGAATCAGCAAAACACTCGAGACATCCCTCATGCGTGTCGACGATGATGTAAACGTACACCCGACGACCCCCGCCGCAGCACTCTTGGCAGCAGCCACATATTTGCAGGCGAACCAACGGCTTGAAAACGATCCCCGCGCGGAACAATATCGACAAGTCCAGAAGTGGCTAGGCATGGCAGCCGCAAGAATCGCCGCTCAAGGTCGCAGGCACGCGACAACACCGGAAACTGAAAAAACTCCTCAAACGACAAGGAAATACCCCGCTGACGCGAGAGCACGTCTCCTAGAAGGAAGGAATCACCTCGTCGCACCCGAGGGAAAGAGGCCCGACGCCGCGGCGATAACCCGAGTGGCAGCGATAACAACCCGAGAGGTCGTGATCGCAGTCCACGGCACCACAGCAGCCCATCGTGACACCGCATCAAAGAGCCCCGGAAGGAAGATAATTGCGACCGTCCCGAATACGGCGTGCGATCTGACATCGCGCAAAACAATATCAATAAGGCCCGAGCAATCAGGAACCGCGCACGGTCACTATCCACCTCTTCCGACGAAGAGGCCTACGGTGCGTTGTGCTTCACTCGTGACATCCGCGAGGCACCAATGCCCAAAAGATTCAAGCTTACTACGGAGGTCCCGAAGTACGACGGCTCGCTGGAGCCCAAATCCTGGCTATCAGATTACCTCACGGCAGTAAAATGCCAACGTGGGAACAAGACAACAGCCATGCAGTACCTGAACCTACAACTTGTAGGCGCTGCGCGCAGCTGGCTCGAAGGAAGACCGCGGGCCTCCTACGGATCATGGGACGATCTAATCTACGACTTCCGCAAAAACTTCCAAGCAACATACAAAAGACCCGCGTCTATCGAGGAGCTGCGGGCTTGCAAGCAGAAGAGTGGTGAGTCTACTCGTGAGTACATCCAGCGGTGGACCACGCTAAAAAATACGGCAGGAAACATACCATAGGAAGTCGCAGTAGAAGCTTTCACCAAAGGAGCTCGGCGAGCTGCCTTCAGAGAAGAGCCGGGGTAGGTGCACCTAAAACCATCGGGGAGCTGATGGCAATAGCCGATAGATGGGCTTACGGGGAAGACTCCGTGCGCAATGAGAAGGCATCTTCGCCAGCGCTTGAGGACGATCGCCATGGTTGAAAGAAGAAGAGGAAATACTACGATCACGACGATCGAGAAGAACTGGTGGCAGCAGAGTTCACAAGAATCTCGACAGCGGGCCTCGTGGAAATCGTGACTGGAAGCCAAAACCAGATGATAAAACTCCCGAGGAGGACCTTGACGGTTATTGCACGCTACATCTATTCACAGATAAGCGCACAGGCAAGACGAAGGCGACCCATCTCCTCAAGGACTGCCGAAAGTTTCAGGACATCCACGAGGCCTACACGAAGAAGAATAGAGCCGCAGTCAGTCAGGGATACCCGCAACTCCCAGGAGGATGATTCCACCCGCCGCAATCCCTACCTCCACCAGGACATCAGAACGTGGTGTTAGACGCGCTACCAGCGCCACCCGCCGCAAACCAGGGAGCCAATGGGTACCCGCAGCCACAGGGACTCCTAGGAATGATCCAGAAGGCCTGCCCATCCCAAAGAGTGCAAAAGACAAATACGTGCCAGGTGATCGCAGTACAAACTCCACCATCCACACCCGAATACCTGAAGATGGCAGATATTTCGATAACCTTCTCAAAGAAGACCATCCCCCTCGGGTATACCGACCAGGGCACGTCACGCTTGTCATTTAGGAGCAGATAGGCAACCACGACCTCGCCCAAGTGTTCATGGATGGTGGCAGCGGAATCAACATCATATACACGGACACACTCCGCAAGATGAACAAAAACCTGGACGGACTCGCAGAGTCAGAAACATCCTTCCACGGGATAGTACCAGGAAAAGCAGCTCGACCACTCGGAACAATCAACTTGGAGGTGGTGCTCAGAAACCCAAAAAAACTACCGGAGAGAATTCCTCGACTTCGAGGTAGTCGACTGGACCTCACAGTACCACGCCATTCTCGGCCGAACACCGTTCGCGAGATTCATGGTAGTACCCCACTATGCCTACCTGAAGCTCAAACTTCCAGGGAAATAAGGCACCATCACCATAGATGGCGACTTCCAAAAGTCAGACAAGTGTGATATTGAGTTCAACGAGATCGCGAAATCTTTCGGGATGCAGGAGGAGCTAGAAGAATTGGCAAAGACCATGGATCACTCCGTGATGCCACTCACCTAAAATAACGCCCCAGAACTCGAGTTTAGTACCAATAGCGACACTCGAAAGCATCAAGTGCACCCGACAGAACCCGCGAAAATAGCGATGGAGTCTACCACCCTATCGCCCGCATAGGAAGGCGCGCTCGTCAAACTCCTCCGTGAAAACTGTGAAATTTTTGCCTGGCAGCCTTCAGATATGCCAGGGATACCCACGGAGTTCGCCGAGCACTCACTCAAAGTATTCAAAGACTCCAAACCTGTCAAGCAAACACCCCGACGATTTTCCGAGCCAAAGTAGAAGGCGCTCGGAGAAGAGGTGAATAGGCTACTCGCCGCAAAATTCATCAGAGAAATCAAAATATCCACCTGGTTAGCAAATCCAGTGCTAGTCTCGAAGAAAAACACTGACATCCTTCGTGTGTGCATCGACTATACGTCGTTGCACAAACACTGCCCCAAGGATAACTTCCCATTACCACGGATCGACCATATCGTAGACTCCATTGCAGGCTGCCAACGACTCTCCTTCTTGGACGCATACTCGGGCTATAATCAGACCAGGATGAAAAAGGAGGATGAGGAGAGGATATCATTCATCACGCCCCACGGTGTCTACTGCTACACGACAATGCCCTTCGGGCTAAAAAACACAGCTACAACATATCAGGGATGCATGCAAAAATGCCTCGCCAAGCTCATTGGCAAGAACGTACAGGTGTACGTAGACGACATCGTCATCAAAACTCGAGTGGAGGATACACTCATCAAGGACATCAGGGAGACATTCGATGCTCTCAACGCATACAAGATCAAGCTCAACCCAAAAAAATGCGTCTTCAGTGTTCCTGCAGGACAACTTCTCGGGTATCTGGTGTCCGCTCGCGGAATCGAAGCCAATATGGAGAAAATTCAAGCGATCTTGACAATGAAGGAACCAACCAATCTTTGCAGCATACATCAGCTCGCGGGACGACTGGCCGCTCTGAGCAGATTCATCGCGCGATTAGGCGAGTAGGCGCTTCCCTTCTATAAGCTGTTGAAGAAAATAGATAAGTTTGAGTGTACGCCTGAAGCCAAAAAGGCGTTCATCAAACTAAAAAGAGTGTTGTAGAGCAAGCGCGTCTTGGCAACACCACGGGAGAAAGAACCTCTATACCTTTACCTAGCCGCAACAAACCAAGTCGTCAGCACGGTAATTGTCGTCGAGCGGCCAGAGGACGGCAAGGCGTACGGGGTTCAGCGGCCAATATACTACATCAGCGAGGTACTTTCGCCATGCAAACAGCGATACCCCCACTACCAGAAGCTCGCGTATGGAGTGGCACTTACATCCCGCAAGCTCAAACACTACTTCTAGGAGCATACCGTCATGGTGCTGAACGACACATCACTCGGTACTATCATGAACAACCCCATGTCATACGGAAGAATCGCAAAATGGAGCATCGAGCTAGGCACCTGGTACATAATATACGCAGGACGCAACTCTGTAAAATCCCAGGTCGTCGTGGAGTTCCTAAGCGAATGGACAGAGCTGCAAACACCAGGACCTCCAGAGTACACGAGCAACTGGATAATGTATTTTGACTGGTCAAAGAGAAACGAAGGAGCAGGAGCCGGAGTTATTCTCATATTGTCGAATATGCATCTCAACAAGTCCCTCGGGTGAACCGATAGGGTTTTGATTAGGAGAACGTGTAGGCGCTGGTGACAATCGTCGGCTAACAGGGGCACGATTTACCCAGGTTCGGGGCCCTCGTAGAGGTAAAACCCTTACTCCTGCTTCTGTCGATCTGTTTTATCAATAGATCGGTGACAATGGGGGGTGCTCGAGTCGAGAGTATGATCTCAATCCTAAGGCTTTGGTGGTGTGTTATTTCTTGGATCCCCCTCTCGGTGGTTCTCCTGGCCTTATATAGATGGCCAGGTCTCAAACCGTACCGGGGGGGTTACAAACCCTAGCTTAGGTCGGTTACAAGTTCCCTTCTTGACCTGCAAGGTTTTGCGGGTGGGCCTTCTATAACTGCTGGTGTCACCTTCCCTTGGGCTTAGGTCTTGGGCCTTGGACCGGGTAGCCTCACCCGATAGGTCCAGGACTCATCCCCTCGTCAGTAGCCCCCGAGTGTTTACTCGATTGAGAATCTGTCGGGTGAACACTCAAAGTTCGTCTTGATTTCCTGCGATGGGTTGTTTCAATCACTTGATTTAAAAGGGTGCATACCCTGTGTGCGATGCGCTTCTTGTACTCGAGTATCGAGCGATGAATGTGCCTGTGTTTCGGCTATTTTCGCAGAAGGATGTGGCTCAGTTGTTTGGCTCTCCAGAAAGTTCAGGGCCAATTAATTGCATCTAGGGCAAAAACAGCTCTGGCCTACACAGACTTGAGACCTCCGACTCGAATCCGGTCAGGTGATCATTGCGACTGGGCCGTGGAGGTCTTACCGAGTCGAACTTAACCTATAGGGGTACCCGGCGCGTCCGCTAGGATTTTTCTTCGTGTTGTTGACAAGGAAATTTACCGGAGGACGCAGCTTGAGTGCGATTCCAGGCCCATAAGAGAGATCTTTGGGTCTTACCTTCATACTCAAAAGAATACGGCATCCAGATGTGCCTAGTCGGCCGAACGATCCAGGGCAAGGATGTGTAAATATCAGCCTGTGCATTCCCGGTTTCGGCTGGCTTACGCGGGTTCCGCAAACCAGTCCGTGTCACACAGTTTTGCTGGGTTTATTTGGTTTAAACCGTTCAAAGAGAAGTTAGTTTGCCGGGCCGGTGTGGCCTGGTTTGACGGTGTAACCGGTTTCGCACCGGCTGATGCTCAACGACAGGCGGACAATGAGCAAGACTTAGGACGGGCGCCGTCGAGTGCCGTGCTCTGCTCCTGACAGAGGATGTTGTGTGTGCCTGTAGCAGGCGACAGCGCAGGTCCCCAAGACGGTGATCTCCTAGCGCATGAAGGGGCGACGACGATGACGCCGAGGCGGGCCTGCACTGCGAGCGCGGCGGAGACATTGAGCGTTGGGACAAGGCCCGTGGTGAGGACGAGCTTCATGACAATGGCATGGTACATGGCGACGACGGCCAGGCTGGCCACCACCCTGCGCGCCATGAGCTGCTCCGGCGACCGTGACACGCATCCGCGCGCATGCGCCACCCCCAGCTCAGATTCGTCATCGGTACCTTCGAGGTTACGGATATCTCCTCGTAATGGCCTTCTCGCGAGCGGGACGCCGTCGTGTACCATGACCCTGACGTTTCAACGACCAACCAGCACATAATTTTTCTCTCTCAAAACAATCAACCAGCACAGAAATTAATGCCGGCGGGACAACTTCATTGGATTTGTCAGCGGGTCAAAAAACGGCGCCGGCGAGTCACCGGCCGGCCTGCTCCATGAGCACCACCATGCCCTGAAAATCCTGCAGCACGAGCTCGTGCAGGCCGTCCATCCACATGGCCGGGATGAAGAGCCAGAACCCTGTCCCGCCCACGAACGCCAGCGAGAGCAGCACTGCCACAGCCCGCGGCGGGCGCCACCACCCGGCATGCCGCTCCCACCACGGCTCTGCCGCGGTGCACGCTCCATGGAGCACGAAAAAGGCGGTGATGGCGCCGCTGGACGGTCGCGGTCGCCTCGTCATGTAGTAGTAGATCAGGTCGTGCATGAGCCCGGAGACAAGGAACGACGCCAGGACACCGGCCGCGTCGCCGAAGCGCGGGCGCACCGGGTCGTACACGACGGCCGAAGGATGGCAGGCACCATGAGGTTCCACCGTCTGCCCCAGAACTCCCGCAGCGACGACGACAGGTACGGCCGGTCCACCCGTGGCTTAATCTGCTCATGACCTTGCCAATGCGGAACGAGTTGGATGGTTTCCTGGTGTCGAGCCCGCGGTCTCAAACCGGCTACTAGTTTTCCATTCGCATGTTGAAACTGAAAACCGTCAAACCCGGAGCAAACCGTTTCTCTGGTGCGGTGCGGGCTGGGTTCCTGGTTTCGGCGGTTTGACACCAAATTGTGAACGGGCTGATGTAAATACATGGTGTGTCAGAGTGGCAGGAACTGCAAACTCGCGAGTATCATCTTGTGAGTTTTCGAGTGAGGAGATTTTCCTTTCTTGTTGTACTTTTGCAAAAGATATTTTTGCATTTGTAATACCTTACCCATACGAAAGAGTTTTCGTGTCTGGAGATTTTACACGAAAGATGTTTTCTCGCCTTGCTGCACCTAGACGAAATAGATTTCGTGTGTGGATATTTATGCGAAAGAGTTTCCGCGTCTTGATATGCCCATACGAAAGAAATTTTGTGTCAGGGAACTTATGCGAAAGAGTTTTTGCGTCTTGATATGCCCACAAAAAAGAAATTTCGTGTCAGGGAGTTTATGCGAAAGAGTTTTCGCGTCTTGATATGCCCAGACGAAAGAAATTTCGTGTCAGAGAGCTTATGCGAAAGGGTTTTCGCGTTTGATGAGGTATGCAATGATGTCACTGCACACTCGTCTATTCTGACTCCTTCCGATGGGACGTGACGGAGCGAAGCAGAGCATGATCGCCCACCCTGTCAGCTTTTGACTGGAAATGAGAGGTCGTTTCCGGTTTTTCCGTGAGCCACGCGCTGTAAATGCGCACAATCTGTTGTAAAGATCGTGGCAGAGGCAACTGTTCACCGCTGCCTCGTTTCCACTTCCCACGTGGTGGCCGCGGTGGGCGCCACGTCTCTAGATCTACGGTTCAGATTAGCTTGGCATGTGTATAAGTAGCCGTCCTTAGGCGATGGGGAAGTTTCCTGGCCATTTGCTCCTCTTCTTCCTCCTCGCGCACACCTTCCTGTTCTGCAAGCACTGAAGAGCTCCCATGGCTGGAGGGAAGAAATGTGGTGCTGCCGCATCATCGTCGAAGGAGGCTGGAGATGCTTCCGCGCTGCCCGCTGTGAGAACTGGCGATTGGCGCTGCGCCAACACCACCAGGAAGAGCATCAACGAGATGCAACAGGAAGGGCTGCTGCCTCCCGACGGCGACAAGCGCGTGCGCCTTCCCAATAAAGAAGAGGTACCCAATCCTCGCGCAAACGAGCGTGTGATCTCCACGGAGCACATCTCACGCGGTCTCTCTCTTCCTCTCCACCCCTTTCTCCTTGGATTGCTATATGTCTATGGCATACAGCTCCATGACTTGCCTCCAAACGCGATTCAGCATATATCATGCTTTGCGAGTGCTATCTGGGCATCCGCCCGCATTGGGGCCTCTGGAAGGCCCTGTTCAAGGTGCGGATCTTCAGGGAGAAGTCGCGACTAGGCGAGCAGCTGGGAGAGCCACTGCGCACCGGCGGGTTCGGGATCCAGGCGAGGACGGACATCCCCTACATGGATATGTACTTCGTCGACTCCGCGCAAGGATGGTGGAATAAGTGGTTCTACGTCATCAACAACAGCGCGGGTGGAGCTCTTGAGTTCCACCCATTCGCGACTCTAAAGCGGAGGAAATCCTTGGCGCATAAGCTCACCGCCGAAGACAGCAAGATCGTCTCCCCTCTACTCGCGAAGGTGGGGAGCTTCCGCGACAAGGCGATGGGGGTTCTGCTGAATGGATTGCACTTGGCAACTGTCTTTCTTCGGCGGAGGATCCAGCCCCTTCAAAAGAGGCCTTCGACTATGTGGGAGTATCAAGGCACGCAGGACCCAAGCCGCGTCTGTGAAGACCTTCTCTCGAACGCCGAGTTCGAGAAAAAGATTGCGACCATCACCAAGCTGAAGAAAGGAGAGGCCTACTCGGCCTGTTCTCTCGAGCCATTCGAGGCAGCGAAACCTCCTCCAGCTGATGTAAGTTTCCTCTTGTTCTTCTTTGTTCTCTTTGAAGTCTGAAGTTTTATCGACTGAAGTTCTTCTCTCTTTTTCCTCTTCTTTTTCCGTAGAGCTTGAAGGTAGCGACATGCTACCCGCCAGTTTCGGCTAAAGACGCCTCGGACCTTCTGGCGAGTAACATCGAGGCTCCTCTCGCAACCAGCGTTGCCGAAGCTGATTCGAGCTCTGAGCACGACTTTTTGGACGACGTGGAAGACTCGGGTAGCGACCAACTTCATCACCGCAAGTGCCGCAGGCACGAGGATGACGAAGTCACTTCCAAGGACAGTTCCTTGGGTGATGGGTCTGGCAAGGCGACTGAGCCTCTCTAGGTGCCTCCTCTCCATACGCTTCCGCCTCTTGGTCGTCCACCCAAGGTTTCCAC
The DNA here is from genome assembly GCA_028641055.1 of Alopecurus myosuroides. Classification (NCBI taxonomy): domain Eukaryota; kingdom Viridiplantae; phylum Streptophyta; class Magnoliopsida; order Poales; family Poaceae; genus Alopecurus; species Alopecurus myosuroides. The sequence goes on from CM054058.1 coordinate 196,223,570, forward strand.
CGCCTGGAACGTGGACGTTCTGGATGATGATGACGAGGATGAGTAAGTTTTCCTGTGTTTCACTTTAATCGCGAATCTTTCTCCCTCGTCCCGTGTCCTTGTTTGACTTTTTCTTCAATAGCAGCCTTCAAACCATCAGCCCTGGTCAGTATGCTTCTTTGGTTCCCTCTGTGAAGAGGAAAGAAGTAGCCGAGGGAGACGTTCCAGCCGCAGAAGCCTCCCGAAGTCCTCCGAGGGCAGCCGTGATTCGTGAGTACGGGCTGGCTGGCTTCGCAGGTGGAGCTTCGGCGAACAAGGAAGTTTCGGGCACCTCAGCGGATCCTCTGTCTGCTTCCCAAGGCCAAGTAATTTTATCCCTCCTTCTCGCATCTTTGCTTCACTCGGTTGTAAGTTCTATCGGGTGCACGATAGCGCTCCCGATGGGAGTAGCCCCCGAGGCCATGGTTAATTGCTTGCGGTTGGCCACGGACTCAAGTTGAACTCTTTTCTTCCCTGTCTTCCTTTATTCTATCGGGTGCACGGCAGTGCTCCCGATGGGAGTAGCCCCCGAGGCTATATTCGACTGTGTACAGTCGTATATAGGCTCAAGAGATTTTGTCCTTAACTTTAATTTCTGTCTTGGGCTTTTGCAGACTCTCCTTGACTCCCTTTCCGCCATCGGTCGTCGAGTGCTTTCAGCTGAGGCAGATTGTGTTTCCCTTCAGGTGGATCGCGATCGACTCGTCGAGGACGGCCGTTATCTTCAAGGTAGGTTATTCCACTCTGTCTTACTGTATCTGTTGATCACAAAAATTGCTTCAGTTGTATTCATCGCTCTGTAGATCAAGTTACCCGCCTGAAGGCCGAGAAGGCTGAAGCTCTCGCTCGGGTGAAAACCCTTGAGACTGAGTTGGAGTCCTCCCAAAAGGAGCTGGAGTCCGCTCGCAAGCATTCAACTGATCTTGAGGGGAAATTCGTCGAGGCTCAAGAGGCGCTAAAGCAATTGGAGGAGGCGGGTGCCAAGCATGATAGTGATCTTGTCGGCATCGTCCGCCCTTTGGCTTAGAAGTTTGCGGGTAAGCCACGCTTGACTATTCTTCTGTTGCAATGTAACGTAATTTGCTGTCTTGGAATTTATGGTATCCTTTTGTAGATGTCCTTGGGGTTGGACTGGAGATACCTGGGAGCCAGCGCCTGGACGCCCTTATGGCCTCTTGCGCCCAGCATCAGGAGCATGCGAGTGGGATCTTCTCTCTCGTTGGTGATGCCACCCGAGTGTTGACGCAGTTCCACGAGCGCTTACTGGTGGATGCGGCGGTTCCTCCTACGCTGGGCGGCCTTTTGAAGGTTTTCTTGGGTGAAGGAGATCTTCTCCAGGAGTACTTAGTCGCCCAGTCCGAGTGTGGGGCCAGGATGGCTATCCAATTTGCTTTGGCGCATGGAGTCTCAGATGACCAAGACAAGGTGTATTCGAGCTTCCCTACGACGCCCATGGCAAAAAGGTACCACTCCGTCCTTTTGGCGCTCTTGCTGAAGCTCTCGCGAAGAAGCTCTCGGAGGTGCTTGCTCGTGCTAGTCGCAAAGGGCATCCTTCCATGAGTGGAACCACTTATGCAGACTCCTAGGGTAGTTTATATTTTCTTTTGCTGGCCGATGTAATGAACCTTGGGATGTATTCCCGTATTTATGTTGCATAATCGAATTGTTTCTTGAAAACTGCAGTGTCTGATTTTTGCGCCTTGCTGTTGTGTGCTCCCGATGGGAGTAGCCCCCGAGCACCTGAGAAATAGGTGGTGTGTTTCTCGAGTGGGGTCTTGTGATTTTTCTGAACTTGCTTCATTTCTGTCCAGGTAGTGGATCCTAGCGCAGAGTCTTCGAGTGGGTCTGCTGCGCGGGTGAATCCCCTTGTTGCTTCTGCTAGTACATTCGCCTCACTCCGTGACCGTGTTGCGGATGGCGAGCGCAAACTGAAGGCTTTGCGGGGCGTGGTTGATGTTGCCAAATCGAAGCAGAAATTTGCGGCTGAGCGTGAACAGTTTGTGATGGAGGAGCTGGCGGCTGTTGTGAAGGACATGCTTTGTAAGCCTGCAAGCCCCCGAGTACTTTGCTGCTTGCTTCCTTTTCTGTTTTGACTTGTTTGCTGACTTTGCAGTTGTTGAGCCCGATGGAGCTTGTGAGACCCACTGGGTGGATAACCACATTTCCTATGAAGCGGGTAGCTCAAAACCGCATGCAAACAATTCCTGGTCAGACCGCAGCCGAGGCTTCGTTTTGGCAACCTTGAAGTATCGGGCGAGCCAGGCGAAGATTCTTCTTGAGTCATGTCGCTAGGCTCTTTCTTCTCTGCATCGGACGTTTTATCCAATGGATACTGTTCCAGAAGGGTTGAGAGGTTTGCTAAGGATCTTTCGTCGAGTAGGAGAGGTTCAGGAGTGTGTTCGCCAGCAACTTATCTGTGGATCTCAGGTAGCTCTCGCCTTTGTTCGGGTGTGACATCCTGAGATCAATTTTAACTCTGTGGCGCGGCTTCCGGATTCTCCAGTTGATTTCTCTCCTCATTACGCGGTCGTTCAGTCCGTTGCGGAGCAGATTATTCGACTGACTTCCGAGGAGACTGATCGAATTCTTGCGGAAACGACTGCTCGTCGTCGGATGTAATTGTAAGATGTAAATATCTTGTACTTTGTTATAAGGTGTATGAAGGCGTAAGCCCTGTGACCTTGTATATTTGAAGTGTTAAAGGTGTTTATAAGGTGTAGGCCTTGTTGTACCTTGTATTTGTTTTTATCGAGCGATGTTACTCGAAGGATGTAATGATGCTAGTTAGGCGTAGCCCCCGTGTGTTTGCGGTGTGTGCCTATTGTTTTAGCATGTTTAGGGAGAACAAGGAATTGCGATCATTATGGTTGAGAAACCATGTATTTATTGATATGACTGAGAAGCCATGTGTTTGGTCGAGCTACAGCGTGGCTGGTACAGCCTTATTTCTTGCGAGTAGGATAAATCTAGGGATAGAACTTGCGGAGCTGCGCAACGTTCCACGGGTTGGAGTAGATCCCGCCAGTCTTCGGGTTCTTCAGTCGATAAGCGCCTCCTGGGATAACTTCATGTATTATGAAGGGTCCTTCCCATTGTGGCTTGAGCTTGTGTCCTTCCTTTTGCTTGAGACGCAGCACCAGGTCTCCTACTCACGAAGGATCTGTGGCATATACGACGACTGTGGTAGTTGCGCAGTGATTGCTGGTATACTGCGGATCTTGCGAGTGCAATGTCCCGGATCTCATTGAGTGCATCCACGTCTTCTGTGAGTGCTCTGTTTGAGATTTCTTCGCTGTATGCAACAACTCGTGGAGCACTGAATTTCACATCTTCGGGTAGGACAGCTTCAGCTCCGTAGACCATGAAAAATGGTGTATAGTTTGTTGACAGATTTGGTGTTATGCGTGGGCTCCATAGTACCGATGGTAGTTCCTCGGCCCAGTGCCCTGCCGCTGGTCTTAGGCGATCAAGTAAACGCTTCTTTAGGCCAGCCGAAACTAATCCGTTAGAACGCTCGACTTGGCCATTAGTTTGCGGGTGAGCTACCGAGGCGAAGCTGAGGGTGATTCCCTTCTATTCGCAGAATTCCTGTGTTTCCTTGGCCGTGAAGTTGCTGCCGTTGTTTATGATGATGTTGTGCGGTACACCAAATCTACACATGATGGAATCGAGGAATCGCACAGCGCATTGCACGTGCGCGGAAGTGACCGGCATGGCCTCTATCCATTTAGTGAATTTGTCCACAGCCACGAGTAGGTGTGTGTATCCTCCAGGTGTTGACTTGCGCAGTGGTCCCACCATGGCAAGCCCCCATTGGGCGAAGGGCCATGCGATGGGAATCATGTGTATTCCGCCGCGGGAGCATGCGGCCTGGACGCAAATCTTTGGCAGGCGTTGCATCTGTCGACTAGATCTTTGGCGTCTCTGGCTGCTGTGAGCCTAGTAAAACCCTGCAATGACGGCCTTACCCATGATTGCTCTCCAACTGGCGTGGTGGCCGCAGTCTCCTTGGTGTATATCCCGGAGCAACTCCTTACCATCTTCAGGTGCTATGCATCTCTGCAATACCCCTGATATGCTTTGCTTGTATAGCTCGCCGTTGATCATCCGAAAGGATTTGCTGCGCCGTACTATTTGCCGAGCCTCGCAAATGTCTGCTGGGAGCTGTTTGTTTGACAAGTAGTCGAGGTATTTCTGTGTCCAGACTGGCTGAACCAGAAAAACTTGCCTTGAAATATTGTGGATGAGCTCGATCATAGCAATTTGCGGGCTGTCGTGTGCTTCCGCCATTGCGGGCGCTTTTGCTGGCTTTCTGACCTTGACTGATCGCTTGATCATTCGTTCGAAGTAAATTCTTGGAGGGATGGGTGCGTTTGTTGACCCCATGTTGGCAGGCTTATCTGCTTCCTCATTGCTTGATCGCGCAATGTGCTTCAGTTCGCACCCCTTGAATCTTCCCTCAAGAAGATTATACATGTCACGATATGCGACCATGTTATCCGCGATAGCATCGCACTCCTTCATCATTTGCTGCACGATGAGGTTTGAGTCTCCATATATCATCAATCGGGTGGCTCCGCAAGCGATCGCCATTTTCATGCCGTGTAGGAGGGCCTCATACTCCGCGTCATTGTTGGACGTTCGGTCATCAGTAGGGAAGTCCAGTCGCAGGACGTACTGCAACTTGTCGCCTTGGGGAGATAGAAGAATAACCCCGGCTCCGGCTCCATCGTTTCTTTTCGACCCGTCGAAGTACATGATCCAGTTGCTCGTGTATTCGGGGGGTCCTGGTGTTTGCAGCTCTGTCCACTCGCTTAGGAATTTCACGATGACCTGGGATTTTATGAACTTGCGGCCCGCATAAATAATGTCCCAAGCGCCTAGCTCGATGCTCCACTTTGCGATTCTTCCGAATGCCATTGGGTTGTTCATGATGGTACCGAGTGATGCGTCGTTTTGCACTGTGATGGTATGTTCCTGGAAGTAGTGCTTGAGCTTTCGGGCTGTGAGGACCATGCCATACGCGAGCTTCTGATAGTGAGGGTATCGTTGCTTGCATGGCGAAATCACCTCGCTGACGTAGTAAATTGGCCGCTGAACTCCGTACACCGTGCCATCCTCTGGTCGCTCGACGACGATGACCGTGCTGATGACTTGGTTTGTTGCGGCTAGGTACAGGTATAGGGGCTCCCTTTCCTGTGGCGTTGCCAGGACGCGCCTGCTCTACAGTGCTCTTTTCAAGTCGATGAACGCCTTTTTTGCTTCGGGTGTCCACTCGAACTTATCTGTTTTCTTCAGCAATTTGTAGAAGGGCAATGCTTGCTCGCCTAATCTTGCGATGAATCTGCTCAGAGCAGCTAGTCGCCCTGCGAGCTGTTGGACGCTACGAAGATTGGTTGGCTCTTTCATTGCCAGGATGGCTTGAATTTTCTCCGGATTGGCTTCGATTCCTCGGGCAGACACCAAATACCCGAGAAGTTGTTCTGCAGGGACGCCAAAGACACATTTTGTCGGGCTGAGCTTGATCCTGTACGCCTTGAGGGCGTCGAATGTCTCCTGATGTCCTCGAGGAGTGTGTCCTCCACTCGAGTTTTTATGACAATGTCGTCGACGTACACTTGTACGTTCTTGCCGATGAGCTTGGCGAGGCATTTTTGCATGCAGCGCTGATAGGTTGCGCCTGCGTTTTTCAGCCCGAAGGGCATTGTCGTGTAGCAGTAGACACCGTGAGGTGTGATGAACGCCGTCTTCTCCTCGTCCTCCTCTTTCATCCTGATCTGATTATAGCCCGAGTAGGCGTCCAAGAAGGAGAGGCGCTGACAGCCTGAAGTGGAGTCCACGATCTGGTCGATCCGTGGCAAAGGAAAGTTATCCTTGGGGCAGTGTTTGTTCAACGACATATAGTCGATGCACACGCAAAGAATGTCAGTGTTTTTCTTCGGGACCACCACCGGGTTTGCTAACCAGGTGGATAGTTTTATCTCTCTGATGAATTTTGCGACGAGTAGTCGATTCACCTCTTCTCCGAGTGCCTTTTGCTTTGGCTCGGAGAACCGTCGGGTCGTTTGCTTGATAGGTTTGGCATCTCTAAAAACTTCTAGTGAGTTCTCGGCGAACTCCCTGGGTATCCCTGGCATATCTGAAGGCTGCCAGACGAAAATTTCCCAGTACTCACGGAGGAGTTCGACGAGCGCGCTTTCCTATGCTGGCGAAAGGGTGGTGGACACCATCGCCGTCTTTGCCGGTTCTGTCAGGTGCACTTGATGTTTTCGAGTGTCGCTATTTGCACTAAACTCGAGTTCTGGAGCGTTCTTCTTGGTGAGTGGCATCACGGAGTGGTCCGTGGTCTTTGCCAATTCTGCCAGCTCCTCCTGCATCCCGAAAGATTTCGCGATCTCATTGAACTCAATGTCACACTTATTAGATTTTTGGAAGTCGTCATCTATGGTGATGGTGCCGTACTCCCCAGGAAGTTTTGGCTTCAGGTAGGCGTAGTGGGGCACTGCCATGAATCTTGCGAACGCTGTTCGGCCAAGATTGGCATGGTACTGTGAGAGCCAGTCAACTACCTCGAAGTCGAGGAACTCTCCCCTGTAGTTTCTTGGGTTTCCGAGCACCACTTCCAAATTGATTGTTCCGAGTGGTCGGACTGCTTTGCCTGATACTATCCCGTGGAAGGATGTTTTTGATTCTGCGAGTCCGTCCAAGTTCCTATTCATCTTACGGAGTGTGTCCGCGTAAATGATGTTGATTCCGCTGCCTCCGTCCATAAACACTCGTGCGAGTTCGTAGTTGCCTATCAGCGCTTGGATGATGAGCGCATCGTGTCCTGGTCGATACACCCGAGGGGGGTGGTCGGCTTTGCAGAAAGTTATCGACTGGTCCGCCATTTTCAAGTATTCAGGTTTGGATGGTGGAGCTTGTACTGCCATGAACACTTGGCGTGTGTTTGTTTTCTGGACCCTGCAGGAGGGGCAGACTTTCTGTATCATTCCGAGGAGCCCTGCTGGGTTCGGGTACCCATTGCCTCCTTGGTTTGCGGCGGGTGGCGCTGGGAGCGCGGCCAGCATCGCGTTTTGGTGTCCTGGTGGAGGTAGGGGTTGTGGCGGGTGGAATCCCTAATGTCCTCCTCCTGGGAGATGTGGATAGCCCTGATTGACTCCAGCTCTGTTTTTCTTCGAGAAGGCCTCGAGGATGTCGAGAAAGTTCCGGCAATCCTTGAGGAGGTGTGTTGCCTTGGTCTCCTGTGCGCTTATCTGTAAATAGATGTAGCATGCAATAACCGTCAAGATCCTCCTCGGGAGTTTTATCCTCTGGCTTTGGTTCCATTCGCGATTTCCACGATGTCCGTTGTCACGATTTCTCGTAAACTCTGCTGCCACCAGTTCTTCTCGATCGTCGTGATCGTAATGCTTTCTCCTTTTGTTTCGACCGTGACGGTCGTCCTCGGGTGCTGGCAAAGATGCCTTTTCATTGCGCATCGAGTCCTCACCGTTGGCCCATCTGTCGGCTATAGCCATCAGCTCCCCGATAGTTTTGGGTGCGGCTCGCCCCAGTTCTTCTCTGAAGGCGGTTCGCCGAGCTCCTTTGGTGAAGGCTTCGACTGCGACCTCTTCCGATATGTTTCCCGCCGTATTTTTGAGCGTGGTCCATCGTTGGATGTACTCGCGAGTAGACTCACCACTCTTCTGCTTGCAAGCCCGCAGCTCCTCGATGGACGCGGTTCTTTTATATGTTGCTTGGAAGTTCTTGCGGAAGTCGAAGGTTAGATCGTCCCATGATCCATAGCACGCCCTCGGTCTTCCTTCGAGCTAGCTACGCGCAGCGCCTACAAGATGTAGGTTAAGGTACTGCATAGCTGTGGTCTTGTTCCCACGTTGGCATTTTACTGTTGTGAGGTAATCCGACAGCCAGGATTTGGGCTCCAGCGAACCATCGTATTTTGGCACTTCTGTAGTAAGCTTAAATCTCTTGGGCATCGGTGCCTCATGGATGCCGCGAGTAAAGCACAATGCGTCGCATGCCTCTTCGTCAGAGGAGGTGGATGGGGACCGTACGCGGTTCCTGGCCGCTCGGGCCTTGTTGATTTTGTTCTGCGCGATGTCAGATCGCGCGTTGTATCCAGGATGGTCGCGACCTCCGCGGCTCCTTGCTGCGGTGTCGCGAGCGGCTGCTATGATGTCGTGGACTGCGATCTCGATCCCTTGGGCTGTCGTCGCTACTACTCGGGCTATCACCGCTTCGCCGGGCCTCCTTTCCTCGGGCGCGACGAGGTGACTTCTCCCCTGTAGGCAATGTAGTCCCGCTTCTGCGGGGTGTTTCTTAGTCTTACCGAGAGGTTTTCTCAGTCTCCTGTGTGGTCGCGTTTTTGCAGCCTTGGGCTGCGAGTCTCGCGGCTGCCATGCCTAGCCCCTTCTGGACTTGCATGTATTGCTCCGCGCGGGGGTCGTTCTCCCCTGGCTGGTTTGCCTGCAGGTATGTGGCTGCAGCCAGGACTGCGGCGGCGGGGGTCGTCGGGTGTATGTTATCGTCATCATCGACGTGCATAAGGGAGGTTTCGAGTGTTCTGATGATCCCGCTGAGAGACCCGCCGTCCTGGGCCGCAGTCTTCGAGACGTATCTTTTCTTCGGGGGATTGTTCCCTACCGAATATGTTTTGGAGAGAGCTGCACGGCGTAGACTCGATTCGTCCGCCAGCTTCTTCCGCTCATCCAGATTCTTGCGGGCTTCCCTGATCAACTCCGCTGCTTTCACTAGGTGATAGTGGTATGCAGACATATCTTCCCGAGGGGCTCCTTCTTCAATCGGCTGGCCTGAGTGTACAACCTCTTTTGCTTTGAGCCATGCGTCTCGCGACACTTTGATGTGCTCTCGCTCTTTCCTGCTGTCTTCCGTTTCTTCGGGTGGCTCGGTCGGTCCTGCCATGCAGACTTGAGCCAGATATGGCCCGCGAGTCCTAGGCGGAGGCTGACAAGTTTCGCTGACCCGAGAAGGTTCTTCGGCCGAGATGGTGCGGAAGTTGCGAGTGCTGGGGAGGATGGATCCGCCGCTGGGCGCTAGGTCGCGATCAGCGTCATTGGGCAGCGAGTAGACGGTTTCCGGTCTTGAGACGGACTCTGAGTCCGATTCGCCGAGATCAGCTTGCTCAGAGAAGTGCAGGATTCCTGCTTTGTTGGCGTAGAAGTGGAGGCCCCCGAACGTCAGGCTGACGCTTTTCTCCAATCCGCTGAATGTCGGGCACGATTCTGGCGAGTGTGGCGCGATGGTGATCGACCCGAATCGGATCGGATCTGTGGGACTCGAGGTTCCGGGGCTCCAGCTGAAGGTTGGCGATGATGAGGCCGAAGATGCCGTAGATCCAGCGCCCGCCGTTCCCACAGACGGCGCCAATTGTCGAATATGCATCTCAACAAGTCCCTCGGGTGAACCGATAGGGTTTTGATTAGGAGAACGTGTAGGCGCTGGTGACAATCGTTGGCTAACAGGGGGCACGATTTTCCCAGGTTCGGGGCCCTCGTAGAGGTAAAACCCTTACTCCTGCTTCTGTCGATCTGTATTATCAATAGATCGGTTACAATGGGGGGGTGCTCGTGTCGAGAGTATGATCTCAATCTTAAGGCTCTGGTGGTGTGATATTGCTTGGATCCCCCTCTCGGTGGTTCTCCTGGCCTTATATAGATAGCCAGGTCTCAAACCGTACCGGGGGGTTTACAAACCCTATCTTAGGTCGGTTACAAGTTCCCTTCTTGATCCGCAAGGTTTTGCGGGTGGGCCTTCGATTGGGCCATTTAGAACTGCTGGTGTCACCTCCCTTGGGCTTAGGTCTTGGGCCTTGGACCGGGTAGCCTCACCCGATAGGTCCAGGACTCATCCCCTCGTTACATATCTCCCAGAGGTGACAAACTGCAATACGTCTTGCGACTGGATTTCCCTCCTGATGACCCAGCGTCCAACAACGACGCAGAATACGAGGCCCTCCTACACGGCATGAAGAGGGCGATCGCCTGCAGAGCCACTCGATTGATGATATATGGAGATTCAAATCTCATCGTGCAACAGACGATGAAGGAGTGCGACGCTATCGCGGATAACATGGTCGCCTATCATGACATGTACAACCTACTCGAAGGAAGTTTCAAAGGGTGCGAGCTAAAGCACATCGCGCGATCGAGCAACGAGGAAGCAGACAAACTGGCAAACCTTGGGTCAACAGACGCCCCCATCCCACCAGGAATCTACTTCGAAAGAATGATCAAACGACCAGTCAAAGTAAAAAAACCAGCAGGAACACCCACAACAGCGGAAACAGAGACAAGCCCGCATATTGCCCTCATCGAGCTCATCCACAACATCTCAAGGCAAGTTTTTTTTGGTCCAGCCAGTCTGGACGCAAATATACCTCAACTACTTGTGCAACAAACAGCTCCCTGCAGACGTTTGCGAGGCCATACAAATAGTACGATGCAGCAAATCCTTTCGGGTGATCAATGAAGAGCTATACAAACAAATCATATCAGGAGTACTGCAGAGATGCATCACACTCGAAGATGGCAAAGAGCTGCTCCATGACATACACCAAGGAGACTACGGGCACCATGCCAGCTGGAGAGCAATCATGGGCAAGGCTTTCAGGGCAGGATCTACTGGCTCACGGCAGCCAGAGACGCCAAGGATCTAGTCGACAAATGCAACGCCTGCCAAAGGTTTGCGCCCAAGCCACACGCCCCTGCCACAGAATTTCACATGATCCCCATCGCCTGGCCCTTTGCTCAATGGGGGATATATATGGTGGGACCGCTGCGCAAATCAACACCCGGAGGATACACCCACTTTCTCGTCGTAGTCAACAAGTTCACGAAGTGGATAGAAGCTATGCCAGCCACCTTCGTGCATGCCAAGTGCGCCGTGAGATTCCTTGACTCCATCGTGTGCAAATTCGGCATACCACACAACATCATCACAGATAACAGAAGCAACTTCATAGCCAAAGAAACTCAGGACTTCTGCGACAAAAAGGAATAACCCTCAGTTTTGCTTCGGTAGATCACCCGCAAACTAATAGCCAGGTCGAGAGATCCAACGGATTAGTTTTGGCTGGCCTAAAGAAGCGGCTACTCAATCGTCTACACCCAGCAGTAGGGCATTGGGCCGAAGAGCTGCCATCGATGTTATGGAGTCTGGGAACAACGCCAAATCGGTCAACGAACTACACGCCATTCTTCATGGTATATGGAGTTGAACGTGTGTTACCCGAAGATGTCAAATTCAGTGCTCCACGAGTCGTGGCATATAGCGAAGAAACCTCAAACAAAGCACTCGCAGATGACATGGATGCACTAGATGAGATCAGGGACATCGCACTCGCAAGGTCTGCAGTCTATCAACAGTCGCTACGTAACTACCACAGTCGCCGCATACGCCACAGATCCTTCATGGCAGGAGATTTAGTACCGCGACTCAAGCAAAAGGAGGGGCACAAGCTAGAGCCACCATGGTAAGGACCCTTCATCATACACGAAGTTATCCCAGGAGGTGCCTATCGCTTGAAGAACCCGAAGACAGGTGGCATCTACTCCAACCCATGGAACGTGGCGCACCTCCGCAAGTTCTATCCCTAGGAGTTAATTTTCTACTCGCAAGAAATAAGGCTGTACCAGCCACTTTGTAGCTCGAGCAAATATATGGCTTCTCAGCCATAGCAATAAAAACACGGTTTCTCAACCATAGCTACAAATACTATCACCTTTCTCTCTTTTTCCTTTACATGCTAAAACGACAGGTAAACACCCCCAACACATGGGGGCTACGCCTAGCTAGCATCACCACATTCCTTCGAGCGCTCAAACTCGATAAAATACTAAAGGGTATAACAAGGTGCACGCCTTATAAACACCTTAAACATATCGAATGAAACATACAAGGTCACAGGGTTTACACCTTCAGACACCTTACAACAAAAAATACAAGATATTTACATCTTAAAATCTACAATTGTTGGCGAGCAGCCGCATCTTCAAGCAACCGATCGATCTCCTCGGAAGTCAGTTGAACAATCTGCTTCTCTGCAGGACGCACGACAACATAATGAGAAGAAAGATCCACCGGCGGTCCTCTCGAGTCAGGGAGTTGCGCCACGGAGACAAAGTTAACCTCAGGATGCCATAGGCAAACGAAAGCAAGCGCCACCTGAGCTCCACTGATAAGTTGTTGATGCACACACTCTCGAGCTTCCCTTACGCGACGAAACATCCTCAGTAAACCACTCAAATTATCTGGGACAACACCCAAAGGGTAAAATGCCCGATGGACAGAAGATAGAGCCTCACGACAGGACTCGACGATTATCTGCGCCTGACTCGCCCGGTACTTCAGGGTAGCCAGGATAAAACCTCGGTTGCGGTCCGACCAGAAGTTGTTCGCGTGAGGTTTCGAGCTACCCGACTCATGAACAATGTGATTGTCCACCCAATGGGTTTCACGGACGCCGTCGGGCTCAACAACTGCAAGGACAACACATATGTCAAAGGAAATACAAGGACCAATGACAAGTGCTCGGGGGCTCGCAAACTTACAGAGCATGCCCTTTGCAACAGCTGCCAGTTCCTCCATCACATATTGCTCACGCTCCGCTGCAAGTTTCTGCTTCGACTTGGTGACATCAGCCACACCTCGCAAAACCTTTAGCTTACGATCGCCATCCACGACACGGTCACGGAGTGACGCAACTGTACTGGCAGCGGCAACCAAGGGATTAACCTGCGAAGAAGCTCCACTCGAAGACTCTCCGTTGGAATCCACTGCGTGAAAAGGAGCAACAAAGATTCAGAGACAACACAAGACCCCACTCGAGAATATACCACCCAAAAAGACGGGCGCTCGGGGGCTACTCCCATCGGGAGAATACAAAGTAAGGCACAAAACACAAAACGCTGACGCTTTCGGAAAATACTTCGATTAAGCAAAATAAAGTACGGGAATACATCCCAAGGTTCATTACATAAAGAGCACAAGAAAGCAAAAAACTATTCTACAAAGCTGCAGAGGTAGTCCCACTCGCGGAAGGCTATCCCTTGCGACCAGCACGGGAAAGCACCCAAGAAAGCATCTTCGCGAGCTCTTCAGCACGGTCACCAAAAGGACGGAGTGCTACCTTTTTGCCAGTGGAGTCGCGAGGAACGTCCGAGTACACCTTCTCTAGGTCACCCGAGACTCCATGTGCCAAGGAAAATTGGATAGCCGTTCTGGCTCCGCACTCGGACTGCGCGACTGAGTGCTCCTGGAGAAGATCTTCATTGCCCAGGAAAACCTGCAGGAGGCCACCCAGCGTAGGCGGGACCGCCACAACCACCAGCAGGCGCTCATGGAATCGCGTCAACACTCGGGTGGCATCACCAACAAGGGAGCAGATTCTATTCGCGTGCTCCTGAAGCTGGGTGCCCGTGTCCGTGAGGGCGTCCAGTCGCTGACTTCCAGGTATCTCCAGCCCAACCCCAAGAGCATCTGAGACAAAGACATAATAAATCATCAGAGAAAGGAGAAAGTATAGGCCGCAATCGAAGAATGGCGAGACACAACCTACCAGCGAGCTTCTGAGCCAAAGGACGGATGATGCCGACAAGGTCACTGTCATGCTTCGCACCCGCATCTTCCAGCTGCTTCAGAGCTCCCTGAGCTTCCGCAAGGTTCCCCTTAAGGTCGGCTAAGCGCTTGCGGGTGGATTCCAACTCCTTTCGGGAGGATTCCAGCTCCGCCTCAAGGGTTTTCACCCGATTGGCAGCCTCTGCCTTCTCAGCCTTCAGGCGGGTTACTTCATCTGCAATGCAGAAAGACGCGGTTGGAATGACAATTACAATAAAAAAGAAACGATGAAGACAAGAAAGGCGCACTAGCCTACCTTGAAGGGAGCGGCCATCCTGGACAAGCCGATCGCGATCCACCCTAAGAGAAACGCAGTCCGCTTCAGCCGAAAGCACTCGACGCCCGAAAGCGGCGAGGGAGTCGAGGAGAGCCTGCAAAAAAGTCCAAGTCAAACAACTGCGGATGTACCACTTGAGCCTTCACACGACTGTACACAGTCAAATATAGCCTCGGGGGCTACTCCCATCGGGAGCACTGCCGTGCATCCAATAAAAACTAAGGCCAAACGAAGAAGACGGTAGAAGAAAATTTCGACTTGAGTCCATGGCCAACTGCAAGCAATTGACCACAGACTCGGGGGTTACTCCCATCGGGAGCACTGACGTGCACCCAACAAAATTCTGAACAAAAGAAGCAAGATGCGAGAAAACAAACGGGCTTACCTTGCCCTAGGCAGTAGACATAGGGTCTGCTGAACTACCCGAGACCTCCTGACTCGCTGACGCTCCACCCGTGAAGCCAGGCATCCCGTATTACGGAGTTTCGGTTGCTCCTGCGGGGCTTGGAGATCTTCGGGCGACCTCAGCAGCCAGAGCAGGATCCGTGGCAGCCTCTTTTCTCTTCACAGAAGTAATCGAAGAAGCAAACCTGGCATGGGCTGATGGTCGCGAGACTGTTGTTCAATGCAAAATCAAATGAAGAGCTAGAACATGAGGAAAGGAAAGAAGAATCGCAATTGAAAAGAGAGTGCGCAGGACTTACTCGTCCTCATCATCATCGTCGAGAATGTCCAAGTTCCAGGCGGTGGGAACCTTCGACTGACGGCCCGTGGGAGGAAGCACGTTGAGAGGTGCCACTCGTAGGGGCTCAGCGTCCTTGACGACCTCGTCATCCAAGGAGCTACACTTTGAAGTGACCTCATCCTCCTCGCTCATGCGGCGCTTGCGGTGGATGAGTTGGTCGCTACCCGAATCTTCCTCCTCATCCATATAATCGCGTTCGGAGCTTGAGTCGGCTTCCGCAATGCTAGTCTCATGGGGGGCTTCCATGTTACTCGCCAAAAGATCTGAGACATCGTCTGCAGAAATTGGCGGGTAGCATGTTGCCACATACTTATTCTACAAAAGAACAGATGAACATATCAATCGAAGAAGCTCAGGCGTGGAAGAACAAAAATCAAGGAAAGACTCGAAAATGTCACCCAAGTTGGAGATTCCCCGCTTCAAATGGTTCGAGAGGGCACGCTGAACAGACCTCTCCCTTCTTCAGCTTGGTAATAGTCGCGATCTTCTTCCGAACTCGGCGTTCGAGAGGATGTCCTTGCAAACGCCGCCCGGGTCCTTGATGCCCTGGTACTCCCACATGGCGGATGGCCTCTCCTGAAGGGGATGGATCCTTCGACGAAGAAACACACCCGACATGTGTATCCTATTCAACGGAGTTCCCGACTCCCTGTTACGGAAGTTTGCCACCTTCGCGAGTAGAGGAGCAACAATTTTATCTTCCTCGATAGTGAGCGAGTGCATCCAGGAGTTCCGTCTCTTCAAAGGGGCAAATGGCTGAAATTCAGGGGCTCCATTCGCGCTATTATCGGTGACGTAGAACCATTTCTTCCGCCACCCCTGCACCGAGTCGACGAAGTACATCTCCATGTAGGGGACGTCCTTACTCGCCTGGATCCCGAAGCCTCCGGTACGCAGCGGTTCTCCCACCTTCTTGCTTGGCTGCGCCTTCTCCCTAAAGATCCGCACCTTGAAGATGGCCTTCCAAAGCCCCCAGTGCGGGCGGATCCCCAAGAAGCACTCGCAAAGCACGATAAAGCACGATATGTGCTGAATGGCGTTTGGAGGGAGGTCATGCAACTGTATGTCGTACACATACAACAGCCCAAGCAGGAACAGGTGGAGAGGGAGAGAGAGGCCGCAGGAGACGTGCTCGGAGAAGAACACGCGCTCGTTAGCAAGGGGGTTGGGGACTTCGACCTTCTTGGACAGGCGCACGCGCTTGTCAACTTCCGGCTGGAGCAACCCCTCCCGCTGCATCTCGGTGATGCTCTTCCTGGTGGTGTTCGCGGAGCGCCAATCGCCCGTCTTCACGGGAGGCGGCGCGGAAGCACTCGTCACATCCTTCGAGGACGACACGGCGGCACTGCGCTTCTTCCCTCCTGCCATTGGAGTTTTCTTGGTGCTTACAGAGAAGGAGGTGTGCGCGAGGAGGAACAAAGTGACTAAGGGCCGGGGGATTTACCCCTCCCCTAGAAGTCATTACTTATACCCGAGCTAGGGTGATCCAAGCCGTAGATCTAAGCGACGTGGCATCCATCGCGGCTGCCACACGTGAAGTGAAAACGAAGCGGTAGGGACATTTACCCCCGCACGATCTTTACGAAAGATCATGTGTATTTACAGCGCGCGGCCAGCGTAAAACCGTGACACGACCTATCGTTTCCGGTCAAAAAGCTGACAAGGTGGGACCGCATGCTCTACTCAGCTTCGTCACGTCCAATCGGGAGGAGTCAGAACGAAACAAGTGTGCAGTGACGTCATTGCATACCTCATCAAGACGCGAAATTTCTTGGACATAAGCACCCTGACACGAAATTTCTTTCGTATGGGCATATCAAGACGCGAAATTTCTTTCGCATAAGCACCCTGACACGAAATTTCTTTCGCATGGGCATATCAAGACGCGAAATTTCTTTCGCATAAGCACCCTGACACGAAATTTCTTTCATATGGGCATATCAAGACGCGAAATTTCTTTCGCATAAGCACCCTGACACGAAATTTCTTTCGTATGGGCATATCAAGACGTGAAATTTCTTCTACATAAGCACACGAAAGTTCTTTCGTATGGTCACATCAAGATGCGAAATCTCTTTCGCATATACTCCCTTATACGAAATCTCTTTCGTATGGGTTCATTGTAGCGGGGAATTTCTTCCGCATGAACTTCACAAAACACGAAATCTCTTTCACACAAGATCAAAGGGAAGGAATATTTCCTCAATCCAAGGTAAAATTACGAATGCGCGGCTCCCGCAATTCTATCACACGATGTATTTACACATCCCTATCCTGGATCGTTCGGCCGACTAGGCACATCCAGATGCCGTATTCTTTCGAGTATGAAGGTAAGACTCAAAGATCTCTCTTGTGGGCCCGGAATCGCACTCAAGCTGCGTCCTCCGGTAAATTTCCGTGTCAACAACACGAAGAAAAATCCTAGCGGACGCGCCGGGTACCCCTTTAGGTTAAGTTCGACTCGGCAAGACCTCCACGGCCCAGTCGCCACGATCACCTCGCAAGGTTCGAGACGGAGGTATCGAATCTGTGTAGGACGGAACCGTTTTTGCCCAAGTTGCAATTAATTGGCCCTGATCTTTCGGGAGAGCCAAGCAACTGAGCCACGTCCTTCTACGAAAACAGCCGATACATGGCACATTTATCACTCGATACTTGAGTACAGGAGCGCATCGCGCACAGGGTATGCACCCTTTCAATCAGTCGATTGGATGATCAGTCGAAGAAATCAAAGAGCGAACTATGAGTTCCCATTCGACTAATTCTCAGTCGAATAAACACTCGGGGGCTACTGACGTGGGGATGAATCCTGGACCTATCGGGTGAGGCTACCCGGTCCAAGGCCCAAAACCCAAGCCCAAGAGGAGGTGCCACCTTGCAGTTCTAGAAGGCCCAACCGAAGCCCACCCGTAAAGACTTGCGGGTCAAGAAGGAAACTTATAACCGACCTAAATCTAGGGTGTGTAACCCCCCGAGTACAGTTCGGGACCTGTCCATCTATATAAGGCCAGGAGAACCACCAAGGGGGGATACCATCTATTCTAGACCACCAAAGCCTTGAGATCGAGATCATACTCTCGACTTGAGCATCCCTCCATTGTAACCGATCTACTGATAATACATATCGAAAATCAGGATTAAGGGTATTATCTCTACGAGGGCCCCGAACCTGGGTACACCGTGCCCCTGTTAGCCGACGATCGTCACTAGCGTCCTTACGTTCTCTTAATCGAAACCATACCGGATCATGCGAGGGACTTGTTGAGATGACTAATCGATAATTGGTGAGACCCAAACCACCAAACTCCTTGGGACGACACATCGCCGGCCATTTCACCAAATGGAAAGAATCTTTAATTAGCCGTTTTTAACTACAACTTACCAGGCTAGGTACCAGGGCTTATAAGCTTCATAAAATGTTTACCGCACAGAATGACCATGTTATCTGAGTGAGTGACGTTGTGCATACTAAAGTGACCAGAGAAATTAAAAAACAGAAATGTTCGAAAACTATGGAAAAATATGAGTGATTCATGGAACTAAACACATGCCTACTAGTCTGGGAAATACTTTATCACTATCAGTGGAACAAAATTTGACTAATCTGAACAATACTTTAGCGCTTGCAAAACAAATAAGTGGAACACAAAAAATTATCACTATCAGTGGAACAAAAGTTGCCTAATCTGAACAATACTTTAGTGTCGTAAAACAAATCGTGACTAAAAATGGGAACAAATTTTTAACATAAAAGTGGAAAAGAAATCAAACCAAGAGATATAAAAACAAGAATCTTAGAAAATGAATAAAAAATATAGTGTCAAAGAGACACATAACAACCACAATTGAAAAATAAAATTTTAAACATATATGGAACAAATCACCATTTCAAGAGGAACAAAGTTTAGACACATATGGAACTAATAATGATGGAAATAGGAACGAATTTAAGACACATATGGAACTAATCATTATAGAAAGAGGAAAGAAATTCTAGACAAGTAGGAACAAAGTTTAGACATATATGGAAACAACGAAAACAAGAGGAACACAATTTGGAAACATATGGAACTAAATAATGGTGGCAAGAGGAACAAATTTCAGACCATATGTAACTAATCATTATGGAAAGTGGAACAAAATTCTAGAACAAGGGGAACACATTTAGGCATATATGGACCAAATTACGAAAACAAGAGGAACAAAATTTTGGCACATGTGGAACTAAATAATGATGGGAAGAGCAACAAATTCGAGACGCATATGGAACTAATCATCATGGAAAGAGGAATATAATTCTAGACCAAGAGGAACAAAGTTTAACATATATGGAACAAATCGCGAAAACAAGAGGAAAATTTTTAGACACATATGGAACTAATAATGATGGCAAGAGAAACAAATTTCACACACATATGGAACTAATAACGATGGCAAGAGGAACAAAATTCCACACCAAGAGGAACAAAGTTTAGACATATATGGAACAAATCACGAAACAAGATGAACAAAATTTAGACACATATGGAGTTAATAATGATCACAAGAGGAACAAATTTCAAACACATATGGAACTAATCACAGTGGCAAGAGGAACACAATTATAGACCAAACAGAACAAAATTCAGACATATATGGAACAAATCACGAAAACAACAGGAACAAAATTTAGACACATATGGAACTAATAGTAATGGAAAGAGAAACGAATTTTAGACACATATGGAACTAATCACGATGGAAAGAGGAACATAACTATAGACCAAGAGGAAAAAGGTTAAGACTTATATCAAACAAATAAAAAACAAGAGGAACAAATTTCAGACAAATATGGAACTAATCACGATGGAAAGAGGAACAAAGTTTAGACATATATGGAACAAATCACGAAACAAGAGGCACAAAATATAGACACATATGGAACTATTAATGATGGAAATAGGAATAAATTCCGAACACATATGGAACTAATATCGATGGCAAGAGGAACACAATTCTAGTACACGAGGAAAAAAATTCATACACATATGGGAAAAATCATGAAAACAAGATGAACAAAATTTAGACACATATGGAACTAATAATGATGGAAATAGGAACGAATTTCAGACACATATGGAACTATCATGATAGAAAAAGGAACAAAATTCTAGACCAATAGGAACGAAGTTTAGACATATATGGAAAAAATTGCACTGGTAGAAAATAGGCCTTCGGTACGCCCCCATTAGTCCCCAAAATAATCGGCCCGCGACCATAGGGGTCTTTAGTCGCGGTTCGGGACGAGACCCGCGACCAATAGTCTGGGCCCAGCGCGCTCGGTCCACAGCTGTCGGAGGGGAGGGGCTTTAGTCCCGGTTGTCCAGACCAACCGGGGCTAATAGGTCATCGGTCTGGCCCCACGGCCTTTAGCCGCGGTTGTCCAGGTGAACCGGGACTAAAGGCCCATACCTATATATAGAACTCAGCTCGCTGCACTTAGCCACATTTGGTGTCACTTCTGCTCACAACATTCACAAGGGGTGGTGGGTATGCTTTTGGTTCCTACTATGCACACAAGGTGTTCGATGAAATGCCCGATAGCATGAAACACACATGATATTAAGTGTCCGAGCCGCACTTGAGCGTTTTCATTTATTTTACCTCCGCGGTCGCGGTTAGCAACTTGAACCCTTTCATGATTTGTATTATTTCCAGCTAGTTAGTTTAACAAATGCATGATGGTTAATTATATACTTTATATAATAATAATGCAGATGAATCGGCAATGGATGTACGGTAACCGACTCTCCGGCGAGTTCACACTACGGGTTTGAAAGATTTCCTCGTAGTGGCAAATGCGAACAAGCAGCGAGGTTTTATTATCTGTCCATGTGCTGAATGTAAGAATGAGAAGGGTCACTCCTCCTCAAGAGTCGTTCACATGCAACTGCTTCGGCACGGTTTCATGCCAAGCTATAATTGTTGGACCAAGCATGGAGAAGAGGGGTTAGAATGGAAGAAGATGAAGAAGAGGATGATATCGATTTCAACTATCATGACGCTTTCGGTGATACCTTCATGGAGGATGATGCTGAAGGTGGGGAAGGGTTGGTGAAGGTGAAGAAGAGGCACATGATGAGCCCGCTGATGATCTTGGTCGGACCATTGCTGATGCACGGAGACGCTGCGAAACTGACAAGGAGAGGGAGAATTTGGATCGCATGTTAGAGGATCACACGAAGTCGCTGTACCCAGGATGCGACAATAGTCTGAAAAAGCTGGGCTGCACACTGGATTTGCTGAAATGGAAGGCACGGGAAGGTGTAGCTGACTCATCATTTGAAAATTTGCTGAAAATGTTGAAGAATATGTTTCCGAAGAATAACGAGTTGCCCGCCAGTACGTACGAAGCAAGGAAGGTTGTGTGCCCTCTAGGTTTAGATATTCTGAAGATACATGCATGCATTAACGACTGCGTCCTCTACCGCGGTGCATACGAGGATTTGAATGAATGCCCTGTATGCACTGCATTGCGTTATAAGATTAGAGGCGATGACCCTGGTGACGATGTTGAGGGCGAGAAACCCAGGAAGAGGGTTCCCGCCAAGGTGATGTGGTATGCTCCTATAATACCTCGGTTGAAACGCTTGTTCAGGAACAAAGAGCATGTCAAGTTGTTGCGATGGCACAAAGAGGACCGTAAGTCCGACGGGGAGTTGAGACACCCCGCTGATGGAACGCAATGGAGAAAGATCGACAGAGAGTTCAAAGATTTTGCAGCTGACGCAAGGAACATAAGATTTGGTCTAAGTACTGATGGCATGAATCCTTTTGGCGAGCAGAGCTCCAGCCATAGCACCTGGCCCGTGACTCTATGCATCTACAACCTTCCTCCTTGGTTGTGCATGAAGCGGAAGTTCATTATGATGCCAGTGCTCATCCAAGGTCCGAAGCAACCCGGCAACGACATCGATGTGTACCTAAGGCCATTAGTTGATGAACTTTTACAATTGTGGGGCAGACCTGGTGTACCTGTGTGGGATGAGCACAAAGAAGAGGAATTTAACCTACGAGCGTTGCTTTTTGTAACCATCAACGATTGGCCTGCTCTCAGTAACCTTTCGGGACAGTCAAATAAGGGATACAAAGCATGCACGCACTGCTTACATGAGACTGAAAGTGTATTTTTGGATAATTGTAGGAAGAACGTGTACCTGGGTCATCGTCGATTTCTTCCCCGAAATCATAACGTAAGAAAGAAAGGCAAGCATTTCAATGGCAAGGCAGATCACCGGCCGAAGCCTGCGGAACGTACTGGAGCTGAGATATTTGATATGGTCAAGGATTTGAATGTCATCTTTGGAAAGGGTCCTGGCGGACAATCAGTTCCGCAGGGAGTTGACGGGCACGTACCCATGTGGAAAAAGAAATCGATATTTTGGGAGCTACAGTATTGGAAAGTCCTAGATGTCCGCTCTGCAATCGACGTGATGCATGTTACGAAGAATGTTTGCGTGAACCTGCTAAGCTTCTTGGGCGTGTATGGGAAGACAAAGGATACAAAGGAAGCACGGCGGGATCAGCAACTTTTGAAAGACCCAGATGACCGGCATCCGGAATGGTTTCAAGGTCGTGCCAGCTACGCTCTTACGAAAGAAGAGAAGGTCATTTTTTTTGAATGCCTGAGCAGTATGAAGGTCCCGTCTAGCTTCTCGTCGAATATAAAGGGAATAATAAACATGGCGGACAAAAAGTTCCAAAACCTAAAGTCTCACGACTGCCACGTGATTATGACGCAATTGCTTCCGATTTCTTTGAGGGGCCTCCTACAGGAAAATGTTCGAGTAGCCATTGTGAAGCTGTGTGCATTCCTCAATGCAATCTCTCAGAAGGTAATCAGTCCAGAAGATCTACCACGGTTACAGAACGATGTGGTCCAATGTCTTGTCAGTTTTGAGTTGCTGTTTCCACCATCCTTCTTCAATATTATGACGCACCTCCTGGTCCACCTAGTCGAAGAGATTTCCATTCTCGGTCCTGTATTTCTACACAATATGTTCCCCTTCGAGAGGTTTATGGGAGTATTAAAGAAATATGTTCGTAACCGTGCTAGGCCAGAAGGAAGCATCGTAAACGGCTATGGAAATGAGGAGGTAATTGAGTTCTGTATTGACTATGTTCCTGACCTTAAGCCAATTGGTATTCCTCAGTCGCGGCACGAGGGGAGACTAAGTTGAAGAGGCACGATCGGAAGGAAATCAACGATATGTATGGACGGTCATTATATGACTGAAGCACACTACACAGTTCTGCAAAATTCGAGCTTGGTGGCTCCGTACTTCGAGCAACACAAGAATATTTTACGCTTGAACAACCCGGGGAAGCCTATGGATTAGAAAGGCCCACATGGAGACTTTCGGCAGTTGGTTGCGAAAACATTTAATGAATGACAATGATGTTGGAGATCAGCTGTACATGTTGGCCAAGACACCATCTTCGACTATAACGACTTTCCAAGGGTACGAGATTAACGGGAATACATTTTACACGATCTCCCAAGATAAAAAGAGCACCAACCAAAACAGTGGTGTCCGCTTTGATGCAGCAACCGAGATTGGGAAAAAGGTCACATATTATGGTTACATAGAGGAGATATGGGAACTTGACTATGGACCCTCCTTTAAGGTCCCTTTGTTCCGGTGCAAATGGTTCAAGCTAACAGGAGGTGGGGTAAAGGTGGACGAGCAATACGGAATGACAATGGTGGATTTCGACAATCTTGGTTACCTTGACGAACCATTCGTCCTAGCCAAAGATGTCGCTCAGGTTTTCTATTTGAAGGACATGAGTAGCAAACCGAGGAAACGGAAAGATAAGAAAACGATCAGTACATCATGTGATGATCCAAAGCGCCACATTGTTCTTTCAGGGAAAAGAAACATCGTGGGAGTGGAGGACAAGACAGACATGCCAGAAGATTATAATATGTTTGGTGAAATTCCGCCCTTCAAAGTCAACACTGACCCAAGCATTAAGTTAAATGACGAGGATGCTCCATGGATACGGCCAGATCGTAAGAAAGCAGGGACACAAGGGAAGAATTGATGTGTAATAATTTATTGTGTACCAAACTTTTTTGAATGGATCATGTGAATTATATTATCTCTGATGTGTTTAAGACTAACTCCTTTGCAAAATATTTGAGAAAACGAGTGGAAAGCATGGAAAACAGAAAGTTACTTAAATGTCTCAAAACCTTGTGAGATAAAATATCTGATTTCATAACTTTTATTAAAAACAGAAAACAGACGCGCTAGCGCGCCGCAGTGTCGCCGGAATACAAATTCTTTTATTAAAAAGAGAGAACATACGAACACTACTCCTCGTCGTCATCGTCGGGGAACTCGTCGATGACCTCCTCCGAGACATCGACGTCGGCGAACTCGTCGGTGACCTCCTCGTCATCGTCGGAGGTGCATGATGGTATGTCCGAGATAGGCCCCCACCTCGGATCATCGGAGGCCCAGACTTCGCCGGCGCGGTCGGCCCGACGAAGCTCTTGCAGCGCCCTCGTCCTCGCCTCCCGAGCGGCATCTAACACGAGGTGGCGTTCGAGGCGGCGCTCCGCCCGCTCAGCCGCGCGGGTCTGCCAGAGCTCCTCGTCGGCGCTCTCCTCCCCCGGGTTGTTCCGGTAATACTCGCGGACGACGCGTTCTTCCCTGGTGTCGACTAGGCCCTGAAACGCGCGGTGACGGAGGTGGAGGTGGTCGGCGGCAGTGACGATCTGCGGCTTCGGCGCCCTGGCCCCCGCTTCCCAGACGGTGTGGCAGTCGTTGAAGTTCATTAGCGAACGCGGGCGGTTGAGGCGCCAGGCCGCCGCGTCCCAAGCGCGGGCGGCCTCCGCCGCCGTCGCAAAGGAGCCGAGGGGGATGCGGTCGTCCCCCCAGCGGATATCTGCGCTGAACATTCCGTTCTGCCGTGCTCGGACGCCGCGAAAGCCGGTGGTGCTGTTCCTCCACGGAGGCATGGTGGAAGCGCGACGGTGCGTGGAGAGGAGAAGACGCGCTCGAGGCGCGACAGTTTATACCGCGCCCTCCTGGCTACGCGTCACAACTCCCGCGCCACGCGTCGCAACTCCCGCGCCACGCGCCACCCTAACAGAACCAAGCAAATAGTTGCACATTACTAACCGAGCTCAAAGTGAACACTGACCCATAGCATGAATGGATGTGTTAAAGGGGGGGGGGGGGTGTAGAACAAAACAATCGGTATCACCATCATACAGCCCTACCGTGGCTACTCGGTGCAATATGCATACCAAATGCACGGTAGGACGTATGATGGCAAAACCGGATGTTTTGTACTTGCTGGATAAACTGAATATATGATGTATCAAACCTTAAAGGGGGATGTAGAACAAAACAATCGGTATCGCCATCATACAGCCCCACCGTGGCTACTGGGTGCAATATGCATACTAAATGCACGGCAGGACGTATGATGGCGAATCCGGATGTTTTGTATTTGCTCGATGAACTGACCGGTGTATGAAGATGGGCTATATATAGGGTCCTCTGGCTCACAAAGTGTTGTGCTAGGGTTTTGATCCAATGGTTAAGAAACCACCTCATCCAACGGCTCACAACAGCTCGAAAGAAACACACCGTAGCCCTGATCGAACGGCTCACAACAGCTCGAAAGAAACACACCCCGGATCCAACGACTCACAAGCGCTTTAAAGAAACACACGATCCGTGTGATTCTATCTGATTGGTCCAAACGAAACCCTAACCCATTTAGTCCCGGTTGGTGTCCCCAACCGGGACTAAAGGGATGTTTTCTTCTCGCTATATATATGTATGCATTGCCACACCATTGGCATAAACACATACAAACTCACCACTCTCTCTCATGGCTTCTACCGTACCCACTCTAACATTCATCCAGGCGGAGGCACTTTCGGCCTCGAACTACCCCTGCCCGTGCGTCTACAACGTTCCCGCCGGTTGGATGCTGAGCGCCGGAGGAGTGCCGGTCCCTCCTCTTCCTCAAGGTGTGGCGCGTCGGGCGGCCATCACGAACCACTAGTATCACGAGCTCACGCCGGAGCAGCGGAGGAATCCCAGTTGGCATCCCGATAACCAGCATACTTGGGATGCCTTCTTCATCAATCGGCGTGAGAGGGCGCTCGCCAGGTATGAGGAGGACGGCCTGCCTCCTGGGAACTTTCACGAGGCCGGTCGTCGGCTATGGTGGTCCGGCCGGACTCTACAGAGCGTCATGGACTACATCAGGGCCGGCGATATCCCCCGCCTGCGGTACCCTCAGGCCCAGTCCTGGAGTCGTGATCCTCCGAGGGAGTGCAGAGCACCGTCAGACGATAGTGACGACGACGGCGGCGGCGACTACGACGACTACGAGTACATGTACTATAGGCCTAGGCAGGAGTATGACTAGCAGATATCAGATCATGCATCTATGCTCTCCGTTTAGGTTTAGATCCACTCTAGCCATTATGTACTGCCTTTTTTTATCTATATATATATTCAAGATGTGTGTGAATCTTTATGATTAGTTTTATTTTTCTGAATTTTCGGATATATTATTTGTATTTTTAAGATTTTAAAAAGAATTAGTTTTATTTTTCAAAATTTTCTGATATATTATTTGTACTTTAAGATTGGAAAAAGGAAAAGTATTTGAAAAACCACCTTTAGTCGCGGTTCCTGTCACGAACCGGGACTAAAGGCTCTTTCCGCGCGGGAACGAAAACGCCGCGAAAAGAATACCCCTTTAGTCCCGGTTGGGGACAGGAACCGCGACTAAAGGTCCGCGGGGGGGCCTTTAGTCGCGGTTGGTGTCCCCAACCTGGACTAAAGGCTGCCCCTATATATTCTCTGCCCCCAAAAATTCCCAAACACATCTCGTCTTCTCCGCGCCGCCCTCGCCGATTCCGTCTCCGGTTGCTGCCCGTCGCCCCCACCGATTCCGTCTCCGGTTGCTGCCCGCCGCCCTCGCCGATTCTGTCTCCGGTAGGTGCCCGCCCGTGCGTTCTTGAGGATCTCTGGAGGACCGTGCACGACGATCGGAAACGACGACGACGGCCGTGGCCCCCACCGGAGGATCTGTTTAGGGTTTGGCCGTGCCCGTGCGTGCGTGCTTGGCCATGCCCGTGGCCGTGCCGTGGTCGTGGCCGTGGTCGTGGCCGTGGCCGTGCCCGTGGCCGTGGCCGTGCCGTGGTGCGTGGCCGTGGCCGTTGCCGTGCCCGTGGCCGTGGCCGTGCCGTGGTGCGTGGCCGAGTGGCCGTGGCCGTGCTCGCGGGGGAGAGAGGAGAGTGACGCCGTGGCCCTCGCCGGAGGAAGACGAAACAGAGACGCTGACGTCACGCTGACGTCACGGCCTGCGGGAGAGCAAACAAAACGCTCTTGGGCTGCACTCGGATTCTCAAAAAAAAAAAGAAGTTGGGCTGCACTCTTTTTTTGCAAACTTAAAATAAATCCTAAGTCAAAAAAATTCCTAAGTCAAAAAATTTCCTACTAAGTTAAAATAAATCCTAAGTCAAAAAAATTCCTAAGTCAAAAGTTGGGTTGCACTCTTTTTTTGCAAAGTGCTAACCCTAAGTCTACTAACCCTAAAAATATATTTGTACTAATATTTGCTAATTCTACTAACCCTAAATATTCCTAAGTCAAAAAAATAATGAAAATAAGTTTTAATTCAATAAATTCAGAATATTAAGTGTAATATACCAAAATGACCAGAAAAGCAAATGCAACGTAGCTATGGGGTTCTCCAAGTCATTTGAGAAACTAATCTTGGACACACCTCTAAAGTATGGTTTTCCCCTTCCGGTGGTCATCGTTCTTCCACCGGAGTGACATATGGCGGACAATTTGAGAAAGAGGGTGTAATATTTACTAAGTCTCCTATATACTTAATTAATTTTTACTATATGCATGTCTGCAGGAGTGACATATGACGGACAATGGGGCCTTGCCGTATACGGATCAGGAGGCTGAAGGTATTATATACGGCATGATAGCCAACCAGAACCCTTTTGTGCCGGGCCCAGAAGATGAGCAACAAGACGATGTAGTCTCTTCTTATCTGAACCTTGATGATCAAGAACGTGGAGGAACGGACATTGTCGATGATGAAACAGGTGAAGGAACGGACATTGTCGATGATCAAGGAGGTGAAGGAATGGACATTGCTGACGGAGGTCAACCGTCGACAAACGACGATCTCCAATTGCAAAGAACAACCACCTCCGACGAGGTATATATATATATATATATACATTGGGACTCTCGTGATACAAACTTACTGAAATGTGAATACATATGCACTAACGCGCGCGACTCTCTTTCTTATTTTAGCCCTCGGCCGGATCTAGTATGACAAAGCGTGGCAAATCCAAGTCGATGAAAGATGGAGAATCATATACCATCGAATCAGTCAGTGAAATCGGCAAGCCCCTACAGCACACCACAAAGTTTATCAACCAATGCGGAGTCATTGTTAGAGACACCGTCCCGATCACCGTCCAGGAATGGAAGGAGCCAAAGAAAGCACGTGTTGGTTTCACTTGTGTCGACAAGAGAACGAAAAAGATTATGTTTAGAAAGCTTATTGCACATTTCATTCTACCTCCGGAATACAACAAAAAAGATGAATTCGGTGAGGACGTTCCGGGTGGACGTCAGAGGAGGAGGATAGTCAAAGAGTTCGCTTTTCAGAAGATGGCCGAAGCATTCCGGAACTTCAAGAAAAAATTGTTCCGTGAATATGTCAGCAAGGGCAAGACTCCGATTTTCACTGGACAACATGAGAAACTGAGAGATGACTGGACAGAATTTGTGACGCAACATAAATCGGAGCATTTCAAGGAAATGTCGGCAAAAAATAAGGCTAATGCGGAAAAGAAACAGTACCATCATGTTATGGGGCCAGGAGGATACCGCGTTTCGGCGCCTAAGTGGCAGGCAATGGAGGACGGCCTGAGGGCAAGAGGAATCCGTCTAGGTACAGAGGGATGGGACGAAAGAGCCAAAATGTGGTGGTACGGGCATGGGGGATCGCTAGACCCGGAGACAGGGGAGTGTGTTCACCGGCAGAAAAAGTTTGCTCCCACAAAAGACCTTGTTGACGCAATGACCAAAGCTCAACAGGGCGTGCTCACGTTCAACAGAGAGAGAGACCAACTGACCCATGCCCTCGGGAATCCTGAACACGGAGGACATATACGAGGCAAAGGCAGATTGCCATGGAAAGTAGGGTTTTCCCAGGAGGGTGACCCGTACTGTTACAGAAGCCGTAAGAGAGGTACGGACCGGGCTGCATATCAAATGTCACATCTTGCAATGGAAGTCAGTGAGCTGAAGAAGATCGTGGCGGGAATACTTGAGAAAGAAAAAGCGTCGGCTGCAGGGCCGCATGAAGATACAGCGGATCTCGGAAGCCAGCATCAGCTGAGAAGCAGCGTGGCTTCCACGGAGGCCCCGACTCCAGGTGCTAATGCACCGATGATCGAGAGTCGTGCACCGGAGCCTCACTACCCCGTGGATGATGTAAAGGAGATGAAAGAATGTGATCTGCATTATCCCGTGGGGAACATTTCCATGAAGGTAGCTACCGGCAGTGCTTTACCCTATACACCTGGAGCACTCCATCACAACAACCCCATTCCATATGGCTATGCTCGTGCCACGGTGGAAGACATAGTCCAAGCGTTTGAGGACCTGGAGATTGACATAGCTACACCCGAAGTGGAGAGAAGACTTGGAGATGTCAAGCGCCAGTTCATTCTATGGAAAAAGAAGTACATAGTGTTTCCAGGCGAGACGCCAAGGCTAACAAGTCCACCCCCCTCCGATGGTGCAGGTGCTGGTGGTGGTGGTGGTGGTGGTGCTGGTTCACCTACGCCTCCTTCACGCCATTCGACGCCGTCCCCCGATCCACAATCTCCGTCGGGTAAGCTGCCGTCGCCCCCGATTCCTCCTCCGGCGGTTAAGCAGCCGTCGCCCCCCATTCCTCCTCCGGCGGTTAAGCAGCCGTCTCCCCCATTCCTCCTCCGGAGGAAAAGCAGCCGTCTCCCCCCATTCCTCCTCCGGAGGAAAAGCAGCCGTCTCCCCCCATTCCTCCTCCGGAGGATAATCAGTCGTCGCCCCCCATTCCTCCTCCGGAGGATAAGCAGACGTCGCCCCCCATTCCTCCTCCAGCGAAGAAACAGAGGCAGGCGGACAGCAAGGGAACCTGCTCTTGGTCTATTAACCCGGAGCCTTATGTACCTAAGACCACACGGGTACCGGAGCCATCACTGAAGCCTCTCCCCTCAAGGCCTTGGGAACTTAGTGATGCTGAAACCAAATTGGCCGTGAAGGCTGACGTTGACAAATGGAAGGGCCGACTGAAGGCGCTAAAGGAGCCTGAGCCCAAGGAAGTATTCCCTCCGATTGTAGACTATTGGGCTACGGGTTTTTTGTCGACAGTGTCCCAAGCCGTGAAGAATTTGCCTAAAGACTATGATATTGAACTTCGTAAGCAAGCAGGAATATTGGAGGAGGAGAAAGCAAAAATAGTGGAGGAGGAGAAAGGAAAAGGAAAAATGAAAAAAAGCGGGAAACAAGTTGCCCAGCTCGGGATGCAGAGTAAACAATCGATCCCCCCACTCATAGTGAAAGCCGCTCCGGAACAGGACCCCTCGGTCATAAATGCTGTGGCAGCAATGGGATTGACTGTACCTACTGCCATGCAAAATGCGTCCGAGGCCGGTATATCTCTTCGTCTCTTTTTAGGCCTAGACGATGTGCCAGTGGCTGAGGTAGGATTACAATATGAGAAGAAAGGGCCTCTCGTCGAGCCTGCGAAGGAAAAGGATCTACCACCACTAATGCAAGCTCTGCTACGTTGGTACAAATATTTCATAACATGGGCCGACAAAGAATTTGTGTATGTGGATTATACAGAGGAGCATCACACTAAAAAGTACTCTGTAACAGTTGAGATGAGTGAATTGTTCCAGTTGTTCAATCTGCGTGAGCTCGACAAATCTATCCTGAGTTGCTACGTTCTGTAAGTGATTTATTTCTACCTCATCTCGTTCTTCATTGCCTACACTATATATATATATATTGTCCCAACTATATTGTTGCGTACGCTATTATGCAGATTGAAGATTTGGGAATGCAAAATAAGACTCATCCATGATGTTGGGTTCATTGACCCACAAATCATTAATGGAACTATGTTAGAACGTCACCCCAAAGACGTGGAGAAAGACTTGTACAATTTTTTTAAAAAGCATGAATCCAAAAGATATATTCTATTTCCTTACCTTTTTGGGTGAGTGTTTCTCTCGTGTTCCCATTCTCTTTTGTTTACTCCATGCATGGTATGTCTAATCGATAAGTTATGCATGACTGTGCATCTAACGTGTTCGCAGGTTCCACTGGATTCTGCTAAAAATTGATCTTCAGAACTCCATAGTTTTGATCTTTGACTCTATGAATTCAAATACAGATCTTTGGATCAACATGAGAAAAATGATGCAAACGTAATTATTTTTCAATCATTTGCGCTCTATATCGATCGGTCTCTTTTGTTCATTTCCTAAGCTAATAACTCCCTTGTTCATTTAATTTTATTTGCAATGTAGAGTTTGGAGACAGTTCTCACTTGGACATGTCGGTGGATTCAAACATGAGCTAAAATTTAAAAATGTGGTCAAAGGTGTGGATAAGCAGCCACCGGGGACCGGTCTATGTGGATACTATGTCTGTGAGAACATACGGAAAGAAATCTCTGAGAGGAAGAAGGACGAGACCACGCGGAGGGGTCTCAATAACTTGCGGAGGGCGCTTACTCCAGAAGCTCGCTTCCGACCAATTCAAGAGGAAATAGCAGGATTTTTCCTTAGGCATGTCATCGATAAGGAAGGAGAGTACCATGCGTCCACCGACGATGACTATTATACGCATAAGCCATCTTAATTGTTCGAATTTGTGTATGGTCATCCATCTTAATTGTGTAATATGGAAACTTGTTCGAGGTTGTACATATGGTCACCCGATATTGAATATATATTATATATTCCTATTGAATTCTCCTTGTTTGAAATTTCATATATATATATATATATGCATGTATATAGTATCGTAAAATATATATATATATGTGTACTGAAACTTCATCAAAATTAAAATAAAACACAAAATAAAATATAAAAGAAATAAAACAAAACAAATTAAAAAGGAACCAGGTTTAGGGGGCCTAAAACCCTAAACCTGCGCAGGTTTTCAGTCCCGGTTGGCCACAAGAACCGGGACTAAAGGTCCTCCGCCGCGACGGATCCCTGGCGCCCACGTGGACGGGCCTTTAGTCCCGATCCGTAAATGGCGGGACTATAGGGGGTGTCTTTAGTCGCGCATAGCTAGTCCCGGTTGTGCGGCCGGGACTACTGGCCCTTGCGAACCGGGACTATAGGCCTATTTTCTACCAGTGTTGCGAGAAACAATTTAGACACATATGGAAATAAATAATTATGGCAAGACGAACGAATTTCAAACACATCTAGAACTAATCATGATAGAAAGAGGAACAAAATTCTAGACCAAGAGGAACAAAGTTTATACATATATGGAACAATTTATGAAAACAAGAGGAACGGAATTTAGACACATATGGAACTAAATAATGATTGAAAGAGGAACAAATTTTAGACACATATGGAACTAATCATTATAGAAAGAGGAACAAAATTCTAGACCAAGAGGAACAAAGTTTAGACATATATGGAACAAATTACGAAAGCAAAAGGAACAAAATATAGACACATCTGGAACTAAATAATGATGGCAACATGGAAAAAATCCGAACACATATTGAACTAACCATGATGGCAAGCGAAACAAAAATTCTAGACCAAGAGGAACAAAGTTTAGACGTATATGGAACAAATCGCGAAAACGAGAGGAACAAAATTTAGACACATATGGAACTAATAATGATGGCAAGAGGAACAAATTTCACACACATATGGAACTAATCACGATGGCAAGAGGAACAAAATTCCAAACAAAGAGGAACACAGTTTAGAGATATATGGAACAAATCATGAAACAAGAGGAACAAAATTTAAACACATATGGAGCTAATAATGATGGCAAGAGGAACAAATTTCAAACACATATGGAACTAATCACGTTGGCAAGAGGAACAAAATATAGACACATATGGAACTAATCATGAAAACAAGAAGAACAAAATTTTGACAAATGTGGAAATAATAATGATGGCAAGAGGAACGAATTTCAGACACATATGGAACTAATCACGATGGACAGAGGAAAAAAAAATCTATACCAAGAGGAACAAAGTTTAGACATATATGGAACAAATCACGAAAACAGGAGGAACAAATTTCAGACCCATATGGAATGAATCACGATGGAAAGAGGAACAAAGTTTAGACATATATGGAACAAATCACGAAACAAGAGGAACAAAATATAGACACATATGGAACTAATAATGATGGAAATAGGAAGAAATTCCAAACACATATGGATTTAATCTCGATGGCAAGAGGAACACACCTCTAGACCAAGAGGAACAAAATTCAGACATATATGGGAAAAACACAAAACAAAATGAATAAAATTTAGACACATATGGAACTAATAACGATGGTAGGAGGAACATATTTCACAAACGTATGGAACTAATCACGATGGCATTTGTCGGATCCATCCTATTGGATGGAAATGAACACACTAAATTCGCATCGTACCCGTAAATACTAGCAGACCGCACAATCTAGAGATTCAGAACTTACCAGGTTGCAATCCAGCTCTTATCTGATCTTAAAGTGACCGAGTCCTCACCGCGATTAATGGCGGCGACGGGTCGGGTTGGGCGGTGTCGCTCGTCATTAATGCTTCTTCACAGCTCCGGCCGCAGCCCATAGGTTCCCTCAAGCGGAGGTGCTCGTCGCCACCTACGGACATAGTCGGGCGACGAGGGGCGACGCAATTGCAGTGGGGGCTGCGAGTGAGAGTCAGATCGAGATCAGGACGATTCAAAATCCAAGCTAGATCGGGGTCAGGATGATTCAAAATGCAACATTCCCATGCATTCCGGCCCCACTTAGCCCCGTAGCAGTCAATGATATTGACTCAACAGAAACCTCCGTTCGGCCGCTCGGGAGGCTGTTCCGCATCTTTATGCGACTTTTCTGGAGCGAACCGGGAAGAAGGTGAGGAAAACTAATGTCATGGGGAACGAGCAAGAGAAACTTAGCTAAGTGGGGCACATAAATAGAAAACCCTACATATAAACCAGTTTTGGATAACCAAAGCTAGAATAAAAACTATAGAGTCCGACAAGTCACGTGCCTGGAGGGGAACAAAAATATAGACTACAAGGACCAAAATCACACAACAATTAGGAAAAAAATATGGCACAAGACAAACAATTAAATCTGTACGTGGAACAAAATTATAGAGTCCGAGATAAAGTCGGGTTACACAGGAACAAAAATATAGACTACAAGGGACGGAATCACACTAAAATTAGGAAAAAAAATATGAACCAGAGAAAAATTTGATTATATACGCAAAATGAAACTATAATGTCCGAGGAACAAGTTGCGCTTACACGAAAAAAAGTAGAGGACAAAGGAATAAAATTACACTACAGTTAGGCATAATATTATAACGCAAAGGAATAGTTTACATGGAAAAAACAATAGAAAATAAGGACACATATATTGAGATGGCACAAATCATTAATGTAAAGCGAATAAATGGAAAGTGGAATAGAAATTTGACATCCATACATCGAATATCATAACGATCAAAAGAAACAAAAAAGAACATACGGAACAAATCTATAGTGATTAAAAAAAAATTATTGATGGAGTCAAATTTTTATCATGTCGGAGAAATTTAAATACATGATAAACAAATTAGACCGACTGGCGGAGAACACAAAAATTTAAGGCAAAATAAGAAAAATAAATAAAAAGAAAGGAAGACAAGGAAGAGAAAAAGAAAGAAACGAAAGAGCAATAGACAGAAAACAACGAGAAGAAAAAAAACAGAAGAATGAAAACTAAAAGAAAGGAAATTATCTGTTTGTATGATGTAAGTTACGGATATGTGTTTCCAAGATGTCACCCTAGGGCCACGATACCACTTTGCAACTGGGCTGCGATCCATCTAGTTACTCATTCACCATACACACGGAAGAGATAAATTTGGCCCTTTTCCGGATACTCAATTACTCACCACGCGGCGGCGAAGTCGCTTAACCTAGATACGCGCCGACGCGCAAAATCGGCTTACTTTCCAAGTATAGAACCGCCGCCGGGACCGGCACCTCTATAAATTTCTGTTACTGTGCCTCTCTCCTTGTATTCCTATGTTCTTCTCCTCATTCCTCATATTCCAGGCAAGTATGGAATGCTTCAATCTTAACTTCGTTCTTCTCTAGCGTCAGCTTTGATCTGTCCCCGGCGGTCGGCGGTGCCTTCCGTGCTGCAAAGTATTAGAGGCCGCGGTGGTGGATCCGATCGAAGTCTCAAATCTGAAGATGGCAGTGTTGCTCCGTTTCTGCTGTAAGATCTCCTCTGCCACGGCACACATGTTTGCACTATTCGTGGCGGCGCTTTTATCGGGAAGGACCGTTGGGTTGTGATCTGGCGTGGTGGCGCATCAAACCGGCGAACTTTGAAGCAGGCGAGGCTCTCGCATCTGTTATGCTTCTGTTCAAGGGCTGGAATCGGGAATTCATGGCCGCGTTATTATTTATTGATTCGTTTTAAGAATGTATTGATTGATTCGTTGTATGGTTATATGCATGTGATTTTTTCAAACATTTCTTCGTTAACCGATGTTTGTTTTTGAGGACTTATAAATATAAGCCATGTATTCCGGAAAAAAATGTACAAGCCATGTAGGCGTCGTATCATATGAATCCACTTGATTTGTGCATCCCTGCATCCGAGCGTTTACAGTCGCTCGATCAAAATCGTGTGTCGCGAGTGAACTTGACAGAAAATTTGCAGTTACATGCCCGCTTCTGGACTTGACCAGTTTCATGTTTGCGAAAACCCCCTTGATCGAATCGATGGTACCCCATCGTGCTCCCATGCGTCCGTGAATTAAATCGAGGGCACATGGCTTCCTCCGCCGCCAGGCAACGAAGACACGGCCGGGCCGTCGACCTCCTCAAATTTCCTCCGCGCGAGAGAGGTCAAAGCCGGCGCCGTCTCATACATAGTCCGCTGGCGCAAGGAGCGGAAGAGCCTAGGCGCCCCGGTGCCCGTCGCGCCACCGCGGCCGACGACGGCGAGCTGCTGACGGAGGATGCTCTGGATCCTCGACGGCGCAGATCAAGGTCGCGACTGACTGTACTACAACGCGCTCGTTCAGTCGAGGTGTATCAGGGGTGCGCACCATGGTCGGCGAGCTCGACTTCAGGTCTGGCGGCGTACCGTCGCTGCTGCAAGCGACGGACCTCAAAGGCGCCTGCGGACCAACCAAGAAGCACCTCCGCGTCTCCATGAAGAAAGTCATCGACCTCTTCCAGGGTACTGACAATATCAAGAAACGTGAGTAATGCTGAATGTGATAATTT
Organism: Alopecurus myosuroides; assembly: GCA_028641055.1. Taxonomy (NCBI): domain Eukaryota; kingdom Viridiplantae; phylum Streptophyta; class Magnoliopsida; order Poales; family Poaceae; genus Alopecurus; species Alopecurus myosuroides. Next base: position 196,259,869 of record CM054058.1, read on the forward strand.
CAATTCTCCCAGAATTGCTTCTGATTGTGTGAGATTCGACTGAATTTTTGTACTAGCAATTTTATTGGCTTATTGCAGGTTGTATATTGGTCGGACGATGGTTTCTACTAGTCCAGTTCTGCAGGATTAATTGATTCGCAGGCCGAGGAATAGCATGCTTGTACAATTAGCTTCGGCAAATTAACTTGTGATTCTTGAGTCTGAATGTGTTTCGATGGTGTCGTCAATCCAGGAAAAGAGCCCCGATATGTCAAGATTCTGTACTACCATTTACAGAGAAATTAGCTTATGTTATAGTTACCTCCTAATATTCAAGATCAGGAATGGCATGTATTAGTAAAATCTATTGTAACTGATTGTAAATCCATTCTTTCTATCCATGAATAAAGTTCTCTTTTCCATTAATAAAGTTCTCTTTTTGACTTATATTGTTCAGTTTGGATTTAAAGCATGCATTGCTCCAAACAGCTTTGAATTATAGTTACTATAGGGCATCTCCTATAGTTTGTATGTAGTCTTGTTGGTAAAATTGTCCATGTCATCAACCAACAAGCTATCATACAACTACTCCAATGGTTGTTTCTAAATTATTCAATAGGAGAAGAGAGATTAAATGTGATTGCTCTCTATTTCACCTTGGAGCTTGTGCAAGAGGTGTTGGTTAATCTACATACAACTTTGCTCTCTCTCCTCATTTATTTGTTGCCACATCATCATATAATCTAGGTGGCAAAGTTTACCAACACCTATCTTACAACCATTGAAGATGCCCTTAGCTAAGATACAACCTTGACACGTGGTCATAGGAAAAAAAATGATCTAAGCCAATCAAATGCATGCATGAGCCCAAAATCATTAATTTAAATACAAAATCTAAGATACAATGCATTGTACATGTTGTCTCTTAAGTTTTTATTAGACATATGATAACGTGCTAAGAGACGGTGCATTGGGACAGGCCTAAGATTTTTATGAACTTGGCCATGACATTAATTAATAACCAGATCAATTTGCTTATAATCTTGTTGAAGCCTGTCCATCACGTAGGATGGAACACGGCCCAACATCACACCTTCACTCAACCCACTATGTTCCATCCTAGCAAGACCATCAGCAACCTTATTTGCTGTTCTTGGGCACTGTAAAAATCTTGCAGAAGTCAACTTGCAGAGACTATCTCCTCACCTACATTTAGTCTTCAGAATCTGGAATTCAATTGGTTAAAAGTTTCAGTTAAATCTCACGCATCAGAAGAAATTTGGACAGAATTAAGAGATCGACGACTTGCGTCACAGAGATGCGGAGGCCCTCCTTCGCGGGGCTGGGGACACCGTTCAGGTCGTCACAAGCAGAAGCGACGGGACGCCGCTGGGACTGAAGTGGAGTTACTCGGCGCATCCTCCGCTAGCAGTTCACCGTCGGCGGCAGAGATGGCAGAGATGCTCTTCGAATCCTTGCGCCAGCGAAGGGTGTTGCAGAGCCTGTCCAAGGCGTCACCTGCGTTGGAGTCACGTGCGCGGAGGACCTTGAAGAGGACGGCGGCCGTGGTCGGCGGCAGGGGAAAACGAGGGTACGTGCCTCTGGCTAGAAGCAGGACGGGTTCTTTTTAGGACTAGAGACTCAGGGGCCGTAAGACTAGAAGCGGGTACGTAAATGTAAAGACTAGAAACGGGCACGTAAATGTAAAATTGCTTTTGGCTGGACGTGAAACACACGATTTATATCGATGGGCCGAAAACAATCGGATTCATGGATGCACGATCTGACCGGATGCACAGATACGTCGCCAGCCAGGTATGCGGGTTCCCTCGCTCCATTCGATGGCACTACATGGGCTGGCCCAAAAAAGGCATCCATCGCTGTCTCGGTCGCTCCTCGCTCCTGGCTGGTCGCACCACACCTGGCCGACTCACATTATATTTTTTTCTTTTCTAATTTCTATTGTTAGAGAAAATAAACGATTTCAAACATGAAAAATGAACAAATTTTAAATTTGAAGCAGATTCTCAGATTTGAACAAATTTCAAATTTGAACAGTTTTTAAATTTGAACATTTTTAATTTTAAACAAATTTCGAATTTGAACATTTTTAAAGTTTGAACAAAAAAAATCAAAAAAAGGAAGAATAAAACAGAAAAGAAAAAGAAAGAAAAAAAAGAAAAATCGAAAAAAGTAAAAAAAATAAGAGGATAAAAAGGTATGAAAGAAGAAACTTATGGAAAATGGTTGTGTCCCAGTGGCTTTAGCGTTGCAGTTGAACTGTGAGGTCCTGTGTTCAAACTCCCCTGCATGCTTCGCACCTCTTATTTTCGCTAATAAAAATCGTTTAAATGGGCCGGCCCAGTTAAGAAATTTACACGGTTGAGTCAAGGACCCGCATTAGACCCTATATAGGGTTTCCGAGGTATGCTGTCTGTTATGTTGCATGGAGCAGTTTTTGTGAAACAGTTTGCTCGAACTTTGTAGGCTTGTGAATTGTGTTCTTCGTTGATTTGCGGTTGTATGGGCCGCATATATAATATCCTTTTGGGCCCATACGGATACACTTTCGTCCGGCCTCTCCAAACGGTTTATAGGCCACAAACCAATTGCCAGTTACAAAATCGAAGTCCTCTCCCCTCTCAATGGGGAAAACAAAAATCTCAGTCCTCCAAAAGAAAAAAAACGTCTGATGAATACCAACTAAAGCTCCCGTAGTGATGAGGTGCAACCGTGCAAGTGCTCTGTATTGGCATTTGTTGTACTAAATAAAATCTTCCTCAACTCATGGGATCCACTTGGAGAAAGGGCGATAGGTGCACCAGGTGCTGGAAACGGTCACCAAAAGGTGCGAAGTTTGTTTTGTGAGGGAAAAGAGATGCAAAATTGTTTCTGTTACAATATGTATGCTAAGTTGCTAGCCGATGTAAAAAACTAAAAACCAACTAAGGAAAAACCCACCATAGCCTGATAAAGTGATATGAGCACCGGCAGAGGCGAATGTGCACCGCCGCTTCCCGGCAGACCTGTCCGGACTCCGGAGGCGGGTGGCTCCAATGATGGTCGCACAGTTGTTGCGCAGTTCCTTTCCTAATTGATCCTCATAGTAAGTGGCAAGGAATCAGAGTCAGACAGCTTCGGTTCCGGCGTCAGTTGGGTTGGTGGCGTCGGCGAGAAGCGAGCCCCGGCACAGCGGGCAGCTGGGCCGCGACCGCAGCCACGCGTCCACGCACTCAGTGTGGAAGCAGTGCCCGCACCGCGGCAGCGCCTTCACCTCCTCGCCGTCCGCGAACTCGCCGAGGCATATCGAGCACTGCGCCTCGTCAACGTCCTCGCCCACCGGTGGCCGACGGTAGAGCGTCACGGGCAGGCCGGCTACCGCGGCAGCGTCGAGGCCGACCACCGAGGAGGCAGCCCCGGGCGCCGCGCCGGACGACGACGAGGATGAGTAGGAGGGGAGTGTCGGGTCGGGGTTGTAGCGGCGGCACGCCCATCGGAGATAGATGCAGACGCCCAGGAAGCAGACGAGGATAGCGAGGAGCGCCGCGAGCACCGGCACCCCGCGCACGCTGAAGTTGCCGTCGTCCACGTTGCCGTAGCGCCACCGCAGCGGCTGCGACGCCTCCTGCGCCGCCATGCGCGTGGTGCTCGCCTATGGATAAGAGCCTCCTCCTCAACAGCAGCAGCAGCAGCAGGAGGCAGCTTCCGTTGCTTTCTCTCCTCGATCGTTTCTTTCTGTCTTTGCCGCGGCGGGACGAAACTAAAAGCGCGCGCTTGCGGCCGGGTTATCTCGCCACCAGCTGCACGTCGGCACAGGTTGCGTGGCTCTCGTGGGCCTGGCGCGCTCCCTCCCGTGGTGCCCCAGTGTGCGCTCAGCAAGATCAAGTGGGGGGACGGCCTGTGCGATGCGTGTGACGGAGGAGGTGGTTTTAAGCTTTCTGGCGCCCGGATCTCGCATCAAAAAGTGACGGGCCGTTTCCTTTTACAGGTTTGACGAATGCTACGTCCCGGGGGCAAGAAATGGGATGTGGCAGCGACTGTTCACGCGACGGTGTTCATCGAGAGTGGGACTCGAAAGGTACCCGGCCGGAAGAGAATGAGAATATGACGGTCTTTTACGCAGGCGATTAGTTGTTCTCAAGTCGCAAACTTGTGGAATTCGTACACCCGGCCGGCTAATCTGCATTTCGGGAGGCATCTGAGAGCTTATCGATGTTCTTCCTTATCGGCGATGTGTGGCTCCTCTCCCGTTGTGCTAATACGATGGTGCTTTCAGGATCCACCAAACACGAGTTTGCTAGTAATTCAAGCAAGGAACCGTCTCGGCGAACGGGCACTAATCGGTGTGGGGTCATTTTCACCATAAGTTCTCTGTGAGGGCGCACGAGCTAGGTGACCCGTGTACTCCATTTATATACTCTACGGACATCGTATATGACCAGACTTTGTAAGGTTCAGTGGACATACGCTACTCCTACGGTTCACGAACTGATTCCTACATGAGGGAACTTTGTAAGGTCAGGAGCAGTGCCTCGGCTAGGCAAAGCTGCTTTTTTTTTTGAGATAAACATCGGCTCTTTATTGATCAATGCATAAAATGTTTACAGGAATACCCAGATCAGCTGGGGGGCATTAAACCAAACGTGTCTACCAATTGATAATGTTGTAGGCCTCCACATTGGCCTCACGTCTTTCATGGGTGAAAATAGAAACCCGAAAATTCCTCCTGGCCTCCGCTATCTCCTGCATTATCATGCAGTTCAGACCCCTCCCAGGATTACCATTAATTTCATTCACAACATTTAAACAGTCCGAGGCAATAAGTAGATTTCTGGCTTGTAGATCAGTACCCAAAGTTAGAGCTTCAACACATGCCTGAGCCTCGAGAACCTCTGGATCAATAATCCCATTGAACACAACCGTCGAAGCTGCAAGGAAAACACCCTACAAACCACTCCAACTGCACCTCATTTCCCAGACCTTGTCACAGCTCCATCGGTATGAAGCTTAACAGTTTCAGCTGGCGGTGCTTTCCAGACAGAACGTGTTACAGCGACGTGTGTCGATACAGAAGTGGAAGCATGACTAGGCAAAGCGCTTTCCGCCTGTTTGGGAGCTAATAACACCAGAGGCCCATGAACTTGGCGCGTACGTGCAAACACACACCGAACAAGTCACATGTCGTGATCCACTGGGCCATCAACTTGGCACGCGGGACCATACCCACTCACTCCCCAAAGCCCTCCCCAAATCACCTTTACGTCCGGACCAATCCTAACCGCGGCCACTTGCGGCCTTCAAAGTCCCTTCACGTACGGACACGTCCCAATTCCCGTCCGGAAAAATCTGGCCAACCCGTCCCCAAGGGTTCCCGTGGGTGCTCCGGACGAGACCGCATGCAAACACAACCACACATGCAAAAGATTCATTTTATTTCTCTCCTACTTTTCCATACCACGGCGTGCATGCCGACTCTCTCTCCTCAGTTTCCCTTTCCAAATGTCTGCATGCATGTTTCTATTTACTCTTTTGCCATCGCATAGGGCAGCGAGTGGGGAAGAGATGCTCCCAAACGCGTTGTTTCATCCGGATGGCCCCCAAACGACTCGTTTTTGCGCCTATCCGGACACCTATTGGGGGGCGCAAGTGGAGATGCTCTTAGGACTAATTGGGGTGGACAACATGCTGCGTCGGACCGCGTTGTACCTTTGCATTGAACCCCTGGTAGTTTAGGGAATAGCGGATGAAAGCCCTCAGTACCTGCTGTTGGGCGTAAAATTGTAAAGCCATCATCGAAATCACTGAAAAAAATACGAGAAGCCCATACCTCTTTGCCTCCTATCTCGAGCATTGCGGGCGCACTCTCTCTCCCCCGATCATCTCGTCCCCACCTCGAACACAGTGGCGGCCATGACAACGTCGATTCCGTCGCCATGCATCCCGACCTCACACCCGTCCGTTCTTGAAGGACCCCCTGACTATGGTACGCCATTGATTTCCCCCTTCCCTATTTTATTTCCATTGGGCAGGGTAGGGTTCAAGGAAGGGTTCATGGCATAGAGGATATGCGCAAGAAACCCATTTATTAGGTCATGTATGTTAGTGGATATGTTGTAGATAAGAATGTAGACAATTATAGATATCAATTTGTGAGGTCGTGTGTCCGATTATATGCCCTTCCGTGATGTATGTTGTGGACTGTGTCCGAAGTGGTGAAATTAGTGTCAAATTTTGAAATTTTTTCTATATGTGTAAATGCAGGAAATGATGAGACTTTATTTACTGTTGAATTGCACCATAATGGTTTCTTCTGTGAATTAATTGAAGAACTAGAATACATATCTAACTCTCGTGAACACTGGGATCATTGTTACACTGAAGCTTGGTCAATTCTGTGGATATATGAGTTGCTGAAACAGATGGGTTATAAGAGGGATGGGAGAATGAATGGTACTTGAGTCCACCTGGCTTATCCATACAAGATGGCCTTGTTTTTATACATGTTGGGGATATCGCTTATCGGGAACTTATCGGTCGACCTTCGGCCGGTTTATCGGCATATCGGCCGATTTATCGGCATATATCGGCTCATTTATCTTATCTGCCAGACACCGAGAAGCGATAAATCGGCCGATTTATCGGATATAAGAAGATATCTTGAATAGTGGTTTTTATAGAGAAATATGCAGATATTGTTGCAATGTGTGAATCTGTCAATGTAACATGACAATTGTTATGTTTGTTGATCGCACAATTTTTCTCAAGTCTCTTAGGGATGATGTGATTATTAATGGTGGTCCACCACTGCCAGCAATGATCACTCCCAGAAAAATGTCAAGAGAAGTCCCGGCATTGCCAATTGTGGTGTATGACAGTGAAGGTGATGCGGGTTTGTTGCCCGATCTTCACGGATTTGATGAGGAAATCAGAGGAGGATGCGAAGAACAGAGAACACGAAAAACACAATGCAAAAACACATGATAACTTGGGATAACTTAGGAGATAGCCTTGGATCAAAACCACGAACCTACCTACCAGTTGATGATATCTTTCTCTCACCGGTGGACCAACCGAACCAATAGAATCAGAAGGGGAGAAACTGTGGGGTAGAATCCCCTTTTGAGAGATTGGAAAACGCTCGGAAGAATCAATGTGGTGAAAGACCGCAAGGTGTAATCACCCAATCGAGATACTTTGCGTAGGGAGAGGGCTGGATACGATCCACGATGTAAATTTATGGATTAGCCTTGATATATTCCACAATGGAGTTCATAGGAGAAACATGTTCAAGTCTTGATTCACATCGTCTCTAACCCTAGATCTGAACCCATGGGGTGCTATTTATAGTACAAGGACAAAGGTATAGGTGGGAAATACATGTGGATATTCCCTTTTGCTGCATGCAGGCAGCATGGGGCTGGCCTGGCCGGGCCCTAGGCCGGCCTGCTCGGCTTGCTCGTAGAGCTGGGTGGTCTGGAGTTGAGGGGAGTCTGGTTGGTTGGTCTGGAAAGCAGGCCTGGAAACCCGGACAAATGAAAGGTTGGGTTGCATTCCGAGCCGGTCATTCTTTTCGTCATTAGAGTATAGATCATCGTTAAGGATGGCGAAAGCGGATTTTGCGTTTTTGTTTGAAGTTTTGTAGATGCGTTCGCCCTTAGAATTTGTGTTGTTAACATGCCTTTGCCAAGATGGGTTTTCAAATCGTTGTCTTGCTAGCAGTTCTTCCGGGTTTGAAATTACGGGTGACCTCATGGGTTTAACTCCAAATCTGTTCTGATGCTCATACTCCTCGATTTCTCCCTGCTGCAATTTGATGTCACCTTGGGTTTTGAGGAGATTTTCCCGAGTCCGGAAAAGATGTTGTTGCTGCTGCATTATTGCTTGTCTCCTGGCTTCCAGCACTTCCGGGGGCTCGTTTCGTGCAACCGAGGTTTGGATTGGATCAATTTCCTCCTGTTCCGACATTTGGGAAACAGGGATTTCGGCCCTTTTCTTCTCCGCCGTCTTTGCGCCGCTACTGCCTCCAACTTCCAGGTTTTGGTTGGTTACTTATTTCTTCTGGGTCACGGTAAACAACTTCTTGGCAGTTTTTTTTCTTCTTTTTGGAGGATGGAGGCTTTTTGTGTGGTTCATCTTCCGTTAATTCCTGAACATTAGGATAAGACGGGCTTATTTCACCACCTTCTCCATCTTCTTCCTCTTTTCCAGCTGGTGGAGGAGTCTTAGGGTCTTCCTCTTCCTCGACATCTAACTTTGATGTTGGTTTTGCCAAGAGTACTTCATGGAAGCTTCCTTGCATGGATTTGACCTTTCTTTCGAAAGCATCTTCGTCTTCATCTTCGGAATCTGTGTCTGCAGGTCCGGTTTCCGAGTCCAGCTTTGCTTCTATGGCTACTAGTATAGACTTGGCTTCCGAATTTGTCGCCTCATCGGCGGATGTTGGATCTTCCATCTTCTCCGTGGTATCATTGTTTTCTTCCTTTTCCACGGGACTTTTGTCTTCCATGTTTTCGGCGATTTCTAACTGCACCATGATAACAAAGTGCGATCTACTGCAAGCATCTCCTGAGAGGCGGCAAATCCAGTCATGCTTTGGCGATATGCAGTTATTGAGGCTTGATCTGCTCCTATGTATGAATAGGGAAAATCTTAGCATAATCAGGCATTGAAGCCTTCATCTATTGGCCATAGAGCGGCTGGGATAAAGTTACTTCCACCTCAGAATCCCATTGCTTCTCCGTTAACCCAATAAAAACGTTAGCAGATCCGATGTGAAGGACACAAGCACCTACCAGGTGATTCTGTGCCGGAATATAGGATCCATTCTTGAGGAAGCGTCCGACGTTTCCGTCGAATTCTAGGCTTCCAACAGTGATCGTACTGGCGATTCCGCCGAGTATCCCCGCTCGAAACGTGACTCCCGACGCCGCTGGCCCCACGTGGGCGCCAACAGTCGTGTCTTGTTAGTCAGGTTCATGGACGGGGGTGCCATAAGCCTACTGGTAGAACCGTGGGTGGAAACGTGGAAGTACTGGAAACGAGGACACGGTTTACCCAGGTTCGGTACGTTGCAACTTGGAGGCGTTCCTACTCCTGTAATCTCACTAAATTAGGGCCGAAGCCTGAAGTATACGAAGTACAATTGTGAGTGTGGTTTCGCTAACCCGGCGAGGATGAACTTCCCGGCGAGTTGTCTTTTAGCTATTCGAACCTCTGTTCTCTTGTTCTTGTCTCTTGCTACCGTCCGACTTTATATAGATAACCGGACTAGGGCTTATAGGAAAGAAAACCTAGAAGACTATGGAAAGTAAGGCATCCGGCTTCTTCTCCAAGCTGTGCCACGTAGTGGGCCATGGTCTGGGTTCTTCTAGAATCCGTATTCCTGCGCGTCAGCTTACTGGGCCGCCCAATAGACCTTGCCATTGCATGCGAGCCACACTAGTAACCGGCCTTTGGTCAATGCCGGACATACGCCTAGTTTGCATATATCCGACATGAATGGTTCGATATCTCATGTGCTTGCCCATTGTTTACCAGGTATGACCCTCCAAGGAAGCCCCCAAGACGACGCCAAGGATGCTCAAGAAGATGGCCAAGAAGATGGTCGGCAAGGAGAAGAGAGGGCTACAAGGAAAGTCGGCCAAGCCGACCCCAGACCGGCGCCCTCAAGTACTCACCCGACCTCTCACCAAGACGGCTCCCAGACCGGCCAAGACGGCCCAGTAAGCTGACGCGCAGGAATACGGATTCTAGAAGAACCCAGACCATGGCCCACTACGTGGCACAGCTTGGAGAAGAAGCCGGATGCCTTACTTTCCATAGTCTTCTAGGTTTTCTTTCCTATAAGCCCTAGTCCGGTTATCTATATAAAGTCGGACGGTAGCAAGAGACAAGAACAAGAGAACAGAGGTTCGAATAGCTAAAAGCCAACTCGCCGGGAAGTTCATCCTCGCCGGGTTAGCGAAACCACACTCACAATTGTACTTCGTATACTTCAGGCTTCGGCCCTAATTTAGTGAGATTACAGGAGTAGGAACGCCTCCAAGTTGCAACGTACCGAACCTGGGTAAACCGTGTCCTCGTTTCCAGTACTTCCACGTTTCCACCCACGGTTCTACCAATAGGCTTATGGCACCCCCGTCCATGAACCTGACTAACAAGACACGACTATTGGCGCCCACGTGGGGCCAGCGGCGTCGGGAGTCACGTTTCGAGCGGGGATACTCGGCGGAATCGCCAGTACGATCACTGTTGGAAGCCTAGAATTCGACGGAAACGTCGGAAGCTTCCTCAAGAATGGATCCTATATTCCGGCACAGAATCACCTGGTAGGTGCTTGTGTCCTTCACATCGGATCTGCTAACGTTTTTATTGGGTTAACGGAGAAGCAATGGGATTCTGAGGTGGAAGTAACTTTATCCCAGCCGCTCTATGGCCAATAGATGAAGGCTTCAATGCCTGATTATGCTAAGATTTTCCCTATTCATACATAGGAGCAGATCAAGCCTCAATAACTGCATATCGCCAAAGCATGACTGGATTTGCCGCCTCTCAGGAGATGCTTGCAGTAGATCGCACTTTGTTATCATGGTGCAGTTAGAAATCGCCGAAAACATGGAAGACAAAAGTCCCGTGGAAAAGGAAGAAAACAATGATACCACGGAGAAGATGGAAGATCCAACATCCGCCGATGAGGCGACAAATTCGGAAGCCAAGTCTATACTAGTAGCCATAGAAGCAAAGCTGGACTCGGAAACCGGACCTGCAGACACAGATTCCGAAGATGAAGACGAAGATGCTTTCGAAAGAAAGGTCAAATCCATGCAAGGAAGCTTCCATGAAGTACTCTTGGCAAAACCAACATCAAAGTTAGATGTCGAGGAAGAGGAAGACCCTAAGACTCCTCCACCAGCTGGAAAAGAGGAAGAAGATGGAGAAGGTGGTGAAATAAGCCCGTCTTATCCTAATGTCCAGGAATTAACGGAAGATGAACCACACAAAAAGCCTCCATCCTCCAAAAAGAAGAAAAAAAACTGCCAAGAAGTTGTTTACCGTGACCCAGAAGAAATAAGTAACCAACCAAAACGTGGAAGTTGGAGGCAGTAGCGGCGCAAAGACGGCGGAGAAGAAAAGGGCCGAAATCCCTGTTTCCCAAATGTCGGAACAGGAGGAAATTGATCCAATCCAAACCTCGGTTGCACGAAACGAGCCCCCGGAAGTGCTGGAAGCCAGGAGACAAGCAATAATGCAGCAGCAACAACATCTTTTCCGGACTCGGGAAAATCTCCTCAAAACCCAAGGTGACATCAAATTGCAGCAGGGAGAAATCGAGGAGTATGAGCATCGGAACAGATTTGGAGTTAAACCCATGAGGTCACCCGTAATTTCAAACCCGGAAGAACTGCTAGCAAGACAACGATTTGAAAACCCATCTTGGCAAAGGCATGTTAACAACACAAATTCTAAGGGCGAACGCATCTACAAAACTTCAAACAAAAACGCAAAATCCGCTTTCGCCATCCTTAACGATGATCTATACTCTAATGACGAAAAGTTGCAGGGAGTGTATGCTTTCTTAGGAAAAGCATTACAACCGCAACAGCGAGGACAAGCACGTTCAGGCAAGCTACATGATGATTCAACCTTGTGCAAAACTGCCACATGCGCCATTGGAGCACCTGACCTAGGCAAACCCGGAGATTCAAGTGATTCGAAGGAAAAGAAGGGAGATCCCAAGAAAGAAAAGAAAATCCCGGACAACAAGGATGCATTGTCTAGAACAGGATCACATCCACCAAAAGGCGGAAATAACAAAAACCCGTGATGACAAAGAACGGGGAGAGAAAAACCGGAATGACGGAAAAAATGCCGCCTCCGAGACACGTGATTGATAAAGCCGGAAGATAAGACTATCCTCACAGGTGTGAGAGATCCCGAAACCCTCCAAGGAATAAAGAACGGGTAAGGAGTAGAACTTCGCCTCGTTCCAAAGGACGGGATTCTAGAAGAAATTGGGATGATCCCAAAAAAGCGTATTCACGCAACAATGTACCAGAGAAGAGCAGATCCCCCTTTGTTCATTCAGCTAGAAGGTATTCCGCACACGCCGATAAGGGGGAAAGAGACGATTTGTATTTCGGTCCAAAGTGCTTCACTGATAGGATCCGGAAAATCAGTCTACACCCTGGCTTTGCCAAAGTTGGTCCAACTTATCAAATGTATACCAGAAGTACACACCCGGATACATGACTCTCTGATTACTATACCGCCGTCCAAATCAACAAAGGGACTGACTTGGAAGCTGTAAAATTCATGTCCCTAATGTTGTTGGATGGAGCTCTGGATTGGATTAATGGCCTTCCGTCAAGAACGGTGGACAGGTGGGAGAATATGGCTAGAGTTTTCGCTCAGCACATTCGGGGTACGTATAAACGCCCCAAGAGCATCAACCAGCTGAACCGTTGCGTCCAATATGAAGACGAGTCGTATGTCGACTTTATCTCAAGATGGACTGCAATGAAGAATAGTTGTTCTGGAGTAAGTGACGTACAAGCAATGCATGCTTTCGTGTAACAGCCCAAGTATGAAAACCTACCATTTAGAATGTTTGATTTCTTGTTATTACAGTATTGCATCATGTCATCATATTGTTGCATTTGTTTCTTTTGTTTTGCATCTGTTATTCTTTGTTTTCACAATGAAAATCAAACAATTTCAACTGCTTTGTTTTCATACTTGTTCTGTTACAACTTTTGGAATAAAAATCACAAATGATAACAACCAATTTGTTCCATTTTATTCCCTGTTGATCACTCCTTAAATTGTTGGGTTTAATCAAACAATTAATTCAATCAATTAATTCAAATCACTTTCAAATTCAAACCAAATGCATTTCAAACAGAACCCAAATTGAAAGTATGAAAAGGATAACCAAAACATTTTTGTTTACCCTGTTATTTTCCAATTAAAGCAATTTGGGTCACCTTATGAAAGTGTTGGTTTTAATAATCCTTTTAATATTAAAAAATCACTCACATTTTGGTTTGTTTTCCCAAACAGCACCAAAATTTCCAATTCATGAAAACTAACAAACCATTCCAATAAGTTAATCCAAGTTAATCAATAGGGTTCACCCTATTAACACCTTTGTTTTCAACATTATTTTATTTAATAACAACATACCTCTAAAATTGAGTTAATTCCAAACAGTACCAAAAATTCAACTGTTTTTGATTTCCAAACTTGGTTACTGGTTGTGTTTGACCTAAAGAGGCTACCCAAATTTTTCTGTATTTTTTTGGCAAACTCCAAAGCATCTATTTCTTCCATTTCCTCTTTGCTACAAAAAAAACACAAAAGAAAAATAAATAAAAGGGAAACGAGCGGCAGCTAACTAACCTACCCGAGGCCCAGCCCACCTATCCTCTAACGCGCGCGCGGCCCAGCCCTTTTCCCACTTACCGGTTCGTCATAAGCCGCCCTCGTCGTACTCGCGGTACGGCGCTGCATCCAGACGCGCCACGGCAGCAGCGCCTGATCACGACGGCCACCATCGACTGGTAACCCCCTATATAGCACCCCTAGAGCGCCGCTCTGTGCCCTAACTAACCCTAGCCTCTCCCCTCGAGCTCTCGCCGCCGGTTCCTCCTCTCTCTGTCCCTGGTCGCTGTCGTCCCTGAACCGGAGCGGGAGCAGACCACCTCCTCGCCGTCGACAGCTCAGCCTGGGGCGTCTCCGGGCACTCTAGCCACGGCCACCGAGCCTCCTCCACGCCGTCCTCCTTCTCCGGGCATCCGCTGGGCCCGAGGAGCCCCAGGATCGTCGCCTGCCTCCTCCGTCCACCGCGACCATCACCGTACCTCTCCACCCCCTGCTCGCCGTCGTTCCCCTCGACCCCGATCATCTACAGAAACCATCTCCCGGTGAGCTCCCCTTCGTTTTCCCGGCGCAAGCCATCTCTTTTCAGCTCCGTTGCGGCACCCCTACTTCTGAATCCCCACTGTCCGCCATGGCCGCCACCTGCAGGAGCTCCCCGCCGACGATCTACTCGCCGGCGAGCCTCCCTCTTCTCGGGAACGGGATCGCCGCACCGTCCTCGTCACCTTCGTTTCCAGGAAGGAGATTTTGGGAGCCGCCTACGCCACCTCATCGCCGTCCACAGCCGTGTCGCCGTCGAGCGCGCCACTGTCCCTGCAACCTCGACCCACCCCCGGTGAGCTCCATCGGCTACTTCCTCCGCTCTGCCCTCGTTCCTTCACGCACACGCACCACCTATTCTGCACCTCTGCTCGCGCGCACGTCGCCACAACTCGCGATCGTCGCCGATCTGTTCCGCCGTCGACGGACGAGTTGCAGTGGGCAGGTTGGGTTCAGTTTCGTCAGGTTACCTGACGGAGACTGAACCACAAAAACAACGCTCCCATCTCTGAACCAAAACGACCGCACCACCGCAGTGGTAACGCTCCACTGTGCGCCGCACCGCGCCCGCGGTTCGATCCCCCGCGACCCCAACCTTTTTTTTGGGAGTTTTTCCCCGCACAGGGGCCCACCTGTAAGCCTCCCTGGTAGCCACGTGGGCACAATGAGCCCCGTGGCCCACTGGCAGTGGACAGGGTAGAACCCCAGTGTGTATAAAATGTTCTGCACGATTTCTGCCTCAACACAAATTCCTTTTAAATTGCAGATTTGAAACCCAAATTTAAAACTTGAATAACTTTCAACATATAACTCTAAATAACAAAAGTTAAATATGTTTATTGTTCTAAATTTAATTATCTATCCAAATACTCCAATTGTGTACTGTTTTGAAATTCCCAAATGCATTTAAAATTCAAATTTGAATAATTCAAATGCAAATTTCTAAATTCAATAACTAATTCATTTTAAATCCAATAAATGCAATTAAAATATGTTTTCCATACCATTTTACATAACCTTTTCAAATATAATTTTTGTTTCCTGGTTTGAATAATTTAAATTGCCTAAATAATTTAATACTTGTTTAATTCAATTAAAGTTGATAAAATCATAACTTGCTCAAAATAAAATATTTTTGAACATGCAAAATATGTTTTCAAACCATCAAAGTGTGAACTTTTCAAATGTGAGTTTGAAATTATGTTTTGAATAAATAAAATTCAATTAAATTCATGCTTATTATAAATTCAATTAAAACTTGTTTAAATATTGTTTAATTCATAAAAAAAATTCATCCTAACTCCTATTTCAAAATTTAAAACATGTAATCCAACAAAATTTTGATGTACTTTCCAAATATAAATTTTGTTTGCTGTTTTGAATAATTTAAATTGCTGAAAACAACTGTTTCTTTTTTATTGCATTTAAAATTGCCAAAATAATAACCTGCTCATTTAAAATCCAATTTCAACAAATGAAATATGTTTTCCATGCAAAATTAAACCACCTTTCCAAATATAAGATTTGTTTCATGTTTTGAATAATTAAAATTGGTTAAATGATTTAAACCTTGTTTAAATCATTTAATATTGCTAAATTTATAACTTGATCAAATTAAATTCTTTTGGGACATATAAAATATGTTTTCAAACCATAAAAGCATAACCTTTCCAAATATGAAACTTCACTAAATGTTTTGAACAAATAAAAATTCAAATAAGTTCATGTTTGAATTAAATGCATTTAATTCTTGCTTAAACTTGTTTAATTCGTAAATAATTTATTTGAAATCCTTTTGCAACAAGTGAAACATGTAATCCAACTAAAATCTTGTTTTCTTTTCAAATATAAACTTTGTTATCTATTTTGAACAGTTAAACTTGATGAAAACAACAAATGCTTGTGTGACACCTTTAAGTAACCAAAATTTCCTAACTTAATAACTGAAATTCCAAACTTGGTAAACCTTATTTCTATTTGTTCTATTGTTGTTATTTTGCTGTTTTCCTCATCCATGCATCATGCTAATTCACTTACACAATTCGATTAGTTGTAAAACAATTAATTCAACCATAATTCATGGGCTTTCCATATGCAATCCAATTGCATGTGGGACCATTTAATCATGTTGTTATCTTGTCAACTAGTTTATTTTTGGTTGCATCAATTAAATGGTCATGCATCATCCCATGTTTGTGCACTATGCCATGATATTGATTGTTTATCCTTCTGCATTGTTTGTTTGCTTCTTCCCGGATATACGACGACGTTGAGACCGACGATACTTACGACACCCCTTCTAAGGATTTAGCTCAGTACCAGGCTACTGGGTTTGCAGGCAAGTTATCACTCACATGAACCATTGTGTTCCTTTCAACATTGGTTACCGATACTTTCCGTTGTCTATTCCTGCTAAGCCATAGTAGTAGTTGTTTCTGTTACGAACCTATCACATGAATCCCTTAACCCTGATATTGCCTCACCCCCACTCCTACAACCCTATTGTTTGAGCCAGAGTCTTACTAGCATGCTTAGGTTGTTTTGCTCGAGTCTGTTACCCGTTACTTTCTGTTACTATATTCCATTATGTTCTGGGGGCTCGATGTTTAATCAATCAATCATGCTAATGTTATGTGCTAAATAATAATTTGATGATAAGGCACCGGCAGGAGGCCCTGTGTGGTTTTGAGGCCTGCTAGTGTCGACCCTAATAGGAAAAGGGTCTTGTCTACTGATCCATGATGAGCGCACTAACCGCATGTGGGAAGCGAGTATGGGCACCCCCCTCAATTTGATTCGATTCGCATCTCGTCCAAATCGTCTCATTTAGTTCATGTTTTCCATTTGCCGCATGCATGTTTTTGCGAGCCCAGGCCAGGGTGGAACTTTCGTAGTCGGCATATAGGGGGACACGTTCTTAGAGTGCTATGAGGGTCCATTTTCTTCTGGGCTCGATTAGCCGTGCGCCCAAGGTGCTTTGGGCTTGATGCGAAGAAGAGTTGAGTTGTGTTGAGTGCCCCGCTTGGTGGAAGGGCCTTTCCATCTGGCGGGTTATTCATGCGTGTACGGCCAAATTGGTGCAACCCTGCAGGGATAATCTTCTCGAGAAGTCGTGTTTTCCGCGGTTATGGATTACTTGGTGAAAGTACTGGCTAACAAGTACTCAGGGCAACTTAAACCTAATGATTAACAACCTTACACCCAATGGTTAACAACTTGACTAGTAATAGGCTTATTGAAACAGTAATCTGAATCATCATAATTTCAACTGTGTGAGTTATCCTCGGATTGCTTCTTCGGATAAGGGGCGAGATCCAGGATGGGTTTGTTTGAAGTTATCTTTCAGTTGGTTACAATACTCGATCTTATCTTCTTTCTGTTAGCCGGAAGTGGTAGAATCTCTGTAGTTGTTTAGAGCAGCCAGTTGCAGCATCTTTCATATCCCCTTCCTTCCGTTGAACCCAAAGCATCTGTGCTTGGTGTGGACGGGTTACACTTTGGTGAACTGTGAGTCTTGCTTGCCAGTACGTTTATGTATTGACCCCCTTGGGGCTGTGGTTTCCGCAGACCTACGTTTCCGAGGATCTACATGGTGGCTACTACGTGGAGTATGACGAGACTGCTGACGAGTAGATAGCGGACCCGGGCAGGATCCGAGACTTCGTGGATGGGCTCCGTCTTTTCGTTTCCGGCCTCTTAGGCCTATTTGGTTCTTGTCTGTACTCAGACATGTTGAATGCTTCCGCTGTGATGTAATGATGTATTGTTGGGGGCATGTGCCCTCTGAATGGTTGTATTTGCTATCTCTGCTCTAATGAGAGCCATTGCAACTTATTTCAATCTTTTGTGTCGTAGAGATCTGTTGTGATATCACTTGTTCCAATGCTGTTGACGTACCATGTGTGTATGTTTTGAAGTACGTCAACGGAACTATCTGGATTTCTACGGGATGGTTTGCGCAGACGATGAATAGTAAGATAATGGTTGTCACACGTTTACGTGTTGGCCTGCTCATATTGAGATGCGGGTGCCGGTATGCCCCGTAAGCCATTTATCTACTGTTTGACGGACTGTGAGTATCCCCTAGAAGTCCGGGTGCGACAAATGGTATCAGAGCCTGTCTGCCTGTAGGATCCTTTTTTTTACTGGTCGCAGTTGAGTCTAGAAACTATTTTGTAGCTATATAGGAAAAATGAAACGTGAGAGTAGGAATTCTGTTCTTTTATTTCTTTCCCCACCCACCCTCCCTTTTCTGGTAAGGAAGTGCAACGTTGTTTTCCCTTCTTATCTAAACTTTCAAGTTAGGATTTCACGAATTCTGGTTTCTCTAGGATGGTTATATCTACTAGACCATAGGAATGGAGGTGGTTGTGACATGATTTATCATGTTGCCTACTCACGATTGAGAACGGAGGCGTGTAAGCCCCGGAAGCAAATCCTCTATTCCTTAAGCAGTAGATATTGATCCTTTAGAAGCCCGGATGGGTTTTCCATAGTACCTCAGGAGTGTTGTTCTCGTTTTCCCCGATGTTGATATCCTGTTCTCCTCAACATCCTTTTCGTCCGTTGAAATCTTGTTGTTGTTTTCCATTTCAAATTCTTCTACCGGCGTCTAATCAAAACTTCCCAAAAATCAAGTCTATCTGGTCAGAAAGTTTGTTGTTGTTGTTGTTGTTGATTCTAGGCTATGAGAGCTGGCATTCCTATCACCTGGGGTTGTTTCGAGGAAGCATTCCTGAATCACCACATTCCAGATAGTCTATTCTCCAAATGAATCAAGTTCTATTCAACTATACACCCTCGATACAAAACCTCTTCCTTCAATTGAAAATGTTCCGGTGGTTTCCAAATTCCCTGAAATCTTTCCAGAAGAGTTGCCAGGAATTTCTATCGTCTTGAACTTCCAGACAAACTATCCAAGGTGCACGATGTGTTTCACGTGTCACAGCTCAAGAGAATCTTCCCAAGAAGTTTCCGGACCTTTTCTTTTCTCAGTAGGAATCTCGGGGCGCGATTCCTTCAAGGGGGGCGTTTTGTAACAGCCCAAGTATGAAAACCTACCATTTAGAATGTTTGATTTCTTGTTATTACAGTATTGCATCATGTCATCATATTGTTGCATTTGTTTCTTTTGTTTTGCATCTGTTATTCTTTGTTTTCACAATGAAAATCAAACAATTTCAACTGCTTTGTTTTCATACTTGTTCTGTTACAAATTTTGGTATAAAAATCACAAATGATAACAACCAATTTGTTCCATTTTATTCCCTGTTGATCACTCCTTAAATTGTTGGGTTTAATCAAACAATTAATTCAATCAATTAATTCAAATCACTTTCAAATTCAAACCAAATGCATTTCAAACAGAACCCAAATTGAAAGTATGAAAAGGATAACCAAAACATTTTTGTTTACCCTGTTATTTTCCAATTAAAGCAATTTGGGTCACCTTATGAAAGTGTTGGTTTTAATAATCCTTTTAATATTAAAAAATCACTCACATTTTTGTTTGTTTTCCCAAACAGCACCAAAATTTCCAATTCATGAAAACTAACAAACCATTCCAATAAGTTAATCCAAGTTAATCAATAGGGTTCACCCTATTAACACCTTTGTTTTCAACATTATTTTATTTAATAACAACATACCTCTAAAATTTAGTTAATTCCAAACAGTACCAAAAATTCAACTGTTTTTTATTTCCAAACTTGGTTACTGGTTGTGTTTGACCTAAAGAGGCTACCCAAATTTTTCTGTATTTTTTTGGCAAACTCCAAAGCATCTATTTCTTCCATTTCCTCTTTGCTACAAAAAAAAACAGAAAAGAAAAATAAATAAAAGGGAAACGAGCGGCAGCTAACTAACCTACCCGAGGCCCAGCCCACCTATCCTCTAACGCGCGCGCGGCCCAGCCCTTTTCCCACTTACCGGTTCGTCATAAGCCGCCCTCGTCGTCCTCGCGGTACGGCGCTGCATCCAGACGCGCCACGGCAGCAGCGCCTGATCACGACGGCCACCATCGACTGGTAAGCCCCTATATAGCACCCCTAGAGCGCCGCTCTGTGCCCTAACTAACCCTAGCCTCTCCCCTCGAGCTCTCGCCGCCAGTTCCTCCTCTCTCTGTCCCTGGTCGCTGTCGTCCCTGAACCGGAGCGGGAGCAGACCACCTCCTCGCCGTCGACAGCTCAGCCTGGGGCATCCGCTGGGCCCGAGGAGCCCCATGATCGTCGCCTGCCTCCTCCGTCCACCGCGACCATCACCGTACCTCTCCACCCCCTGCTCGCCGTCGTTCCCCTCGACCCCGATCATCTACAGAAACCATCTCACGGTGAGCTCCCCTTCGTTTTCCCGGCGCAAGCCATCTCTTTTCAGCTCCGTTGCGGCACCCCTACTTCTGAATCCCCACTGTCCGCCATGGCCGCCACCTGCAGGAGCTCCCCGCCGACGATCTACTCGCCGGCGAGCCTCCCTCTTCTCGGGAACGGGATCGCCGCACCGTCCTCGTCACCTTCGTTTCCAGGAAGGAGATTTTGGGAGCCGCCTACGCCACCTCATCGCCGTCCACAGCCGTGTCGCCGTCGAGCGCGCCACTGTCCCTGCAACCTCGACCCACCCCCGGCGAGCTCCATCGGCTACTTCCTCCGCTCTGCCCTCGTTCCTTCACGCACACACACCACCTATTCTGCACCTCTGCTCGCGCGCACGTCGCCACAACTCGCGATCGTCGCCGATCTGTTCCGCCGTCGACGGACGAGTTGCAGTGGGCAGGTTGGGTTCAGTTTCGTCAGGTTACCTGACGGAGACTGAACCACAAAAACAACGCTCCCATCTCTGAACCAAAACGACCGCACCACCGCAGTGGTAACGCTCCACTGTGCGCCGCACCGCGCCCGCGGTTCGATCCCCCGCGACCCCAACCTTTTTTTTGGGAGTTTTTCCCCGCACAGGGGCCCACCTGTAAGCCTCCCTGGTAGCCACGTGGGCACAGTGAGCCCCGTGGCCCACTGGCAGTGGACAGGGTAGAACCCCAGTGTGTATAAAATGTTCTGCACGATTTCTGCCTCAACACAAATTCCTTTTAAATTGCGGATTTGAAACCCAAATTTAAAACTTGAATAACTTTCAACATATAACTCTAAATAACAAAAGTTAAATATGTTTATTGTTCTAAATTTAATTATCTATCCAAATACTCCAATTGTGTACTGTTTTGAAATTCCCAAATGCATTTAAAATTCAAATTTGAATAATTCAAATGCAAATTTCTAAATTCAATAACTAATTCATTTTAAATCCAATAAATGCAATTAAAATATGTTTTCCATACCATTTTACATAACCTTTTCAAATATAATTTTTGTTTCCTGGTTTGAATAATTTAAATTGCCTAAATAATTTAATACTTGTTTAATTCAATTAAAGTTGATAAAATCATAACTTGCTCAAAATAAAATATTTTTGAACATGCAAAATATGTTTTCAAACCATCAAAGTGTGAACTTTTCAAATGTGAGTTTGAAATTATGTTTTGAATAAATAAAATTCAATTAAATTAATGCTTATTATAAATTCAATTAAAACTTGTTTAAATATTGTTTAATTCATAAAAAAAAATTCATCCTAACTCCTATTTCAAAATTTAAAACATGTAATCCAACAAAAATTTGATGTACTTTCCAAATATAAATTTTGTTTGCTGTTTTGAATAATTTAAATTGCTGAAAACAACTGTTTCTTGTTTATTGCATTTAAAATTGCCAAAATAATAACTTGCTCATTTAAAATCCAATTTCAACAAATGAAATATGTTTTGCATGCAAAATTAAACCACCTTTCCAAATATAAGATTTGTTTCATGTTTTGAATAATTAAAATTGGTTAAATGATTTAAACCTTGTTTAAATCATTTAATATTGCTAAATTTATAACTTGATCAAATTAAATTCTTTTGGGACATATAAAATATGTTTTCATACCATAAAAGCATAACCTTTCCAAATATGAAACTTCACTAAATGTTTTGAACAAATAAAAATTCAAATAAGTTCATGTTTGAATTAAATTCATTTAATTCTTGCTTAAACTTGTTTAATTCGTAAATAATTTATTTGAAATCCTTTTGCAACAAGTGAAACATGTAATCCAACTAAAATCTTGTTTTCTTTTCAAATATAAACTTTGTTATCTATTTTGAACAGTTAAACTTGATGAAAACAACAAATGCTTGTGTGACACCTTTAAGTAACCAAAATTTCCTAACTTAATAACTGAAATTCCAAACTTGGTAAACCTTATTTCTATTTGTTCTATTGTTGTTATTTTGCTGTTTTCCTCATCCATGCATCATGCTAATTCACTTACACAATTCGATTAGTTGTAAAACAATTAATTCAACCATAATTCATGGGCTTTCCATATGCAATCCAATTGCATGTGGGACCATTTAATCATGTTGTTATCTTGTCAACTAGTTTATTTTTGGTTGCATCAATTAAATGGTCATGCATCATCCCATGTTTGTGCACTATGCCATGATATTGATTGTTTATCCCTCTGCATTGTTTGTTTGCTTCTTCCCGGATATACGACGACGTTGAGACCGACGATACTTACGACACCCCTTCTAAGGATTTAGCTCAGTACCAGGCTACTGGGTTTGCAGGCAAGTTATCACTCACATGAACCATTGTGTTCCTTTCAACATTGGTTACCGATACTTTCCGTTGTCTATTCCTGCTAAGCCATAGTAGTAGTTGTTTCTGTTATGAACCTATCACATGAATCCCTTAACCCTGATATTGCCTCACCCCCACTCCTACAACCCTATTGTTTGAGCCAGAGTCTTACGAGCATGCTTAGGTTGTTTTGCTCGAGTCTGTTACCCGTTACTTTCTGTTACTATATTCCATTATGTTCTGGGGGCTCGATGTTTAATCAATCAATCATGCTAATGTTATGTGCTAAATAATAATTTGATGATAAGGCACCGGCATGAGGCCCTGTGTGGTTTTGAGGCCTGCTAGTGTCGACCCTAATAGGAAAAGGGTCTTGTCTACTGATCCATGATGAGCGCACTAACCGCATGTGGGAAGCGAGTATGGGCGCCCCCCTCAATTTGATTCGATTCGCATCTCGTCCAAATCGCCTCATTTAGTTCGTGTTTTCCATTTGCCGCATGCATGTTTTTGCGAGCCCAGGCCAGGGTGGAACTTTCGTAGTCGGCATATAGGGGGACACGTTCTTAGAGTGCTATGAGGGTCCATTTTCTTCTGGGCTCGATTAGCCGTGCGCCCAAGGTGCTTTGGGCTTGATGCGAAGAAGAGTTGAGTTGTGTTGAGTGCCCCGCTTGGTGGAAGGGCCTTTCCATCTGGCGGGTTATTCATGCGTGTACGGCCAAATTGGTGCAACCCTGCAGGGATAATCTTCTCGAGAAGCCGTGTTTTCCGCGGTTATGGATTACTTGGTGAAAGTACTGGCTAACAAGTACTCAGGGCAACTTAAACCTAATGATTAAAAACCTTACACCCAATGGTTACCAACTTGACTAGTAATAGGCTTATTGCCACACTAATCTGAATCATCATAATTTCAACTGTGTGAGTTATCCTCGGATTGCTTCTTCGGATAAGGGGCGAGATCCAGGATGGGTTTGTTTGAAGTTATCTTTCAGTTGGTTACAATACTCGATCTTATCTTCTTTCTGTTAGCCGGAAGTGGTAGAATCTCTGTAGTTGTTTAGAGCAGCCAGTTGCAGCATCTTTCATATCCCCTTCCTTCCGTTGAACCCAAAGCATCTGTGCTTGGTGTGGACGGGTTACACTTTGGTGAACTGTGAGTCTTGCTTGCCAGTACGTTTATGTACTGACCCCCTTGGGGCTGTGGTTTCCGCAGACCTACGTTTCCGAGGATCTACATGGTGGCTACTACGTGGAGTATGACGAGACTGCTGACGAGTAGATAGCGGACCCGGGCAGGATCCGAGACTTCGTGGATGGGCTCCGTCTTTTCGTTTCCGGCCTCTTAGGCCTATTTGGTTCTTGTCTGTACTCAGACATGTTGAATGCTTCCGCTGTGATGTAATGATGTATTGTTGGGGGCATGTGCCCTCTGAATGGTTGTATTTGCTATCTCTGCTCTAATGAGAGCCATTGCAACTTATTTCAATCTTTTGTGTCGTAGAGATCTGTTGTGATATCACTTGTTCCAATGCCGTTGACGTACCATGTGTGTATGTTTTGAAGTACGTCAACGGAAGTATCTGGATTTCTACGGGATGGTTTGCGCAGACGATGAATAGTAAGATAATGGTTGTCACACGTTTACGTGTTGGCCTGCTCATATTGAGATGCGGGTGCCGGTATGCCCCGTAAGCCATTTATCTACTGTTTGACGGACTGTGAGTATCCCCTAGAAGTCCGGGTGCGACATTTCGTCAATGGCCTAAAACCCGGCCTCGTACTGTTCATGGTTGGTTCGAAAGAGCACAAAGACTTAGGTTCTATGCTCACAACCGCCAATGAGCATGCAACGGCCGAAGATGATATTAGAGAAAGGGGCATAAATATTGATGCATTGGTTCAAGCCAAAAATGCCTCTCATTCTAAAAAGAAAGCCAATCCTGAAACGCCGAAAAAGCCCAAAGAGGTAAATGTAGCCTTTGGAAAGGATAATACCAGTAGATGGAAAGGAAAAAAGCACAGAAAGCAGAGAACCTATCTTCTACTCTAAGGAAGAGTGGGAAAAATTAAAGGGGAATCCTGCATTCACCACGCGCAATTTGGGAAGCCTACCCATACAAACCAGTAATGTCGGCTTAACAAGCACATGAAAGGCAGCGCTGGATCCGGGAATAAAGGAAAGAATTCCAAAAGGAAGTTCAACAAGAAAAAGCCGGAAGCTAATAAATATGAAAGCGATTCTAACACTCACGACAAAATCCAGGAGCGGTAACGGAAAGGAAAACCTAAATTCCCGAGAGTCGAAGGAGAATGCAATTTAACTTTCCTTGTGACCCCACCAGCCAAACAGGCGAAGCGGCCATTGTGAGAAATCAACGTTGTCATTCCATCAACTCCAAAGTACCTAAAGTATTCAAAGGTGCCAATTACATGGGATCAGTCTGATCATCCCGGTAATATCCCAGAACCCGGCACACATGCCTTGATAGTAAGACCTTTTGTGCAAAACACTAGGATAAAAAGGGTGATGATGGATGGAGGATCCAACATCAATATCATGTACCTAATTACTCTAAAGAAATTGCATCTCTCAGAGACCCAGCTCAAGCACAACAATGTACGTTTCCATGACATTTTTCTTGGCAGGCAAGCACATTCCCTAGGAGATTTTTTTCTAGAAGTAACCTTCAGAAAGGCAGATCACTTCTGCCAGGAGATGATTTTGTTTGAGGTGGTGCCGTTCGAAAGTGTATATCACGTAATACTCGGACGTCCAGCTTTTGCCAAATTCATGGCTAGGTCGTGCTACATCTACAACAAGCTTAAGATGCCAGTGCCAAAAGGTAGAGTAATCACCATTGAAGGAAACTTCAAATTGGCAAACGAGCTAGAGTTGAGAAAAGCCTTGTGTGCCAAGCAGGTAATAGCGAAGGAGGAACTGAAAGAGCTGGCTAAAGAAGTATCACCGACAGAAATGCCGGCAGGAAAAGAAAGTTGGAAGTCGGCCGACAGTTTCAAAGCATCCTAGAATACAAAGAAAATTATCCTGGATCCCAAAGACCCAATGAAATACGTCGTGGTGGGAACAGGAATGACCTACAAATAGGAAAGCACGCTCATCAAGTTTCTCCGTGATAACTGGGACATTTTCGCCTGGTGTCCAGTTGATATGCCAGGCGTACCCAGGGAACTTGCTGAGCACCAATTGAAGGTTATCCCAGGGTCAAAACCCGTCAAACAAGGTCACCGTCATTTTGATGGAAGAAGGCGGATGGCCATGCAGCTGATTTTCAGCATAAACATATTACTACATAATGGAAAGATGCTTGCATGATCAAATAGGTAAAACCGTTTATGTTTACGTGGACGATATTGCCGTCGTTTCCAAGGAAAAGCATACGCTCCTTGAGGATTTATGATAAACTTTCGATAATTTACGCACTTATGAAATGAAGTTAAATCCATTAAATTGTGTATTCGGAGTTCCCTCAGGAAAACTTCTACGTTCTATCGTTTCTCACAGATGAATTGAGGTAAACCCGGAAAAGGTCAAAGATTTTTTGGACATAAAAAGACCTACGTGTCTAAAAGACGTCTAAGGATTGACGGGTTCTGTAGCCGCCGTAAGAAGGTTTATAAGCCGGCTTGGTGACAAAACTCTGCCATTATACAAACTGTTGCAGAAATCTAACAAGTTTGAATGGATAGAAGAAGTGGACAAAGCATTAACCCAGCTAAAGGAAACTTTAATGAAAGTGCCGATTTTGGCATCTCCAAAAGACGAAGAACCCATGTTACTGTATCTAACAGCAACAAACAGGGTTATTAGTGCAGTGGTAATTGTGGAAAGGCGGAAACACGAACAAAGTATTTTCAGATCAACACCCGGTGGACTATGTCAGCGAAGTATTCTCGTTGTCAAAACAAAGGTATCCACATTAACAAAAGCTAGCATATGGTGTATTTTTCGTATCTCGAAAACTACGTCATTATTTCCAAGGACATTCCATAACAATGGTAAGAAAATCACCACTAGGGGATATTATAAACAATGCGGATGCAACAGGCAGAGTAGCCAAATGGGGCATTGAGCTCACTGCATTCAACATTAAGTACCAACCCTGGACGGCAATTAAATCCGAGGTGTTGGCAAACTTTATAACTGATTGGACATAAGCAGTAGAAACCACACCAATGCCGGACTTGGACTATTGGATCATGAATTTCGATGGGTCCAAAATGAAAGAAGGCGCCGGCGCAGGTGTGGTGCTAAAATCTCCAAAAGGCGACACAATGGAGTATGTATTACAAATCCACTTCAACGCCAGTAATAACGTGGCAGAATACGAAGCATTGCTTCACGACTTTCATATTGCAAAAGAAATAGGCGTCAAACGCATACTTTGCAATGGATACTTGGATCTAGTACATCACCAGCTTAACCAGACATGGGATGGCAAAAGCCCCATAATGGCGGAATATCGGAGAACTATCGACGAGTTCGCCATTTGCTTCCTAGGATTTGAGGTAAATCACGTCAAAAGGGAAGAAAACTAGAACGCGGATGCTTTACCCCGAACTCGGAAAAGATAAAAACATTGCCACATGGTGTATTCGCACAATATTTGTATGAACCATCGATAAAAGGCGGAGATGTTGACTATCCCCTAGTATCAGTGTCAATAGAGGTTCTTCTCGTTATTCCAGATTGGACAGTTCCATATTTGAACTTCTTAGTTGATCAGAAGTTCCCGGACGGAGCAGACGAAGTCTTGCAAAAGGCAGATAAAACGTTGATGCAAAGGATACACAGTAATTAACAGCTGCTTGCATAAACGCAGTACTGTCGGAATTTTTCAGCGATTTTATTTCTCTAGAAGAAGGACTACAAATCCTGCAAGAAATTCATGACGGATATTGCAGACATCATGCTCAATCAAAAAGCATAGTTAAGAAAGCTTTCCGCACAGGTTTTTTTTTTGGCTTACAGCCAAGACATACGTAGAGCACATAGTTAACACATGTGCCGGATGTCAGTACTACGTCAAGCTGACAAAAACGTCGGCCCAAGCACTCAAGACTATTCTCATAACATGGCCATTTGCGGTATGGGGGGCTAGATATAATTGGACCATTCAAAACTGCAAGAGGCAGACTTACGCATTTACTCGTTGCAGTAGATAAGTATACCAAGTGGGTGGAAGCCAAACCCATCAAAAAACTTGATGGTGTGACTGCAAGAAATTTTTTCATAGACACGGTCATGAGATATGGCGTTCCACATAGTATAATCATGGATAACGGAACAAACTTTGCAATTGGAGAGCCATCAAAATATTGCCGGCAAACGAAAATTTTCCTTGATCTTGCATCTGTTGCACACCCACAATTCAATGGCTGGGTTGAATGTATGAATAGTTCAACTTTGCAAGGTATACGCCCAAGACTCAAAACTCCACTTCATACAACGCTGGAGCATGGGTAGAAGAACTACCTTCTGTGCTTTGGAGCATAAGAACAACACCGAATAGATCAACGGGGCAAAACGCCTTTTTTCCTGGTTTATGGTGTAGAAGCAGTGATTCCAATGGACATGATCCATGATAGCCCTAGAGTGCAGGCATACGATGAGACGGATGCCGAAAGTGCGCGATAGGATGCCGTCGATCTTTTATAAGAGGAAAGAGAGCTTGTGCTGCAAAGATCCGCCATTTATCAGCAGGGTTTATGGTGATATCATAGCCGGAAAATCAAGGATCGCTCTTTTAAGGAAGGTGATTTAGTGCTAAGGCTGGTGCAAGAAAGAAAGCACAAATTAGCCCCGATCTGGGTGGGACCGTTTGTCATTAGCAAAGCTATGAAAAATGGGTCATACTACCTTGTAGACATTCGGGATACTGAAGATGACCCGAAAAATTCAAATCACCAGAGGAAAATAAGCATAGATGTTGAGCTAGGAGAGACAAACAGATCCTGGAGAATCCACCAGTTACGTCCTTTCTATACCTAGTCCAATTCTATATAAACATTATTGAGATCATGAAAATAAAGTCTATCGGAAAAACATGCATTTTGTTTTCTGTCTTTACTGTTACAAGCATGTTCCGTGTCGAGACTTCGTAGTAGGGTTCATAGACTGGGGTGCCATGAGGACGGGTAAAGACGTGGGGTGAACGTGGTAGTATGATAACCAGGGACACCAAAGTTTACCCAGGTTCGGTACGTCGCAACTAGGCGGCGTTCCTACTCCTGCAATCTCACTAAATCAGGGCTGAAGCCTGAAGTATACAAAGTACAATGTGAGTTTGGGTTGCTAACTCGACGAGGATCAACTTCTCAGCGAGTTGGCTTCTAGCTAATTCTCTGTTATCTTTCTTCTCTCCCGTCCGGCTTTATATAGATAGCCGGGTTAGGGATTACAGAAAGGAAACCTAGAAGACTACGGTAAGTTTTAACTTGGAAGGCAAGAATCCGCCTTCTACTCCAAGCCGCACCACGTGGGCCGTGGTCTGGGTTCTTCTAAAATCCGGCTTCTGCGTGTCAGCTTACTGGGCCGCCCAATGGATTGTGATCCATTACCAATCAGGCCACCCTCGTAATCCGGCTCTTTAGGACAATGCCGGATATACCCCTAATCGGTATATATCCGACAGTAGCCCCCAAGAAGGATTGAGACTTCAATTCGCCGTCTTTCGTCAATTTGAATTATTTCCAAGAAAACGTTGGCTCTTCGTCTCCATTCTTCTTCTTCTTAAATCATGTTGTAACGCGAAACTCATATTTTGAGGAAAATCTGGCTTTCTCTTCCACGAGCCTTCGTGGAGAAGGAACTTCCTACGTCAGCGATAAAATCATGCTGACGTCAGGGACGTTTGGGTTCCAAATATGAAACCCTGAAACGTATCTCTGACAGATTCTATAGGGATCGAGGAGATAGCAGTAATCACCCGCCACCTCATTTCCCGGATTTTCAGGCGAGTGACACGCGTTGAAGATCTAACGGTCCAAAGAGCCGTTGAAACATATCTCAAAGGTTTTCCGGCTATAAATAGCTTCCTTCGTGCCCTCCGGTGATTCTTCTGCTCTCACTTCACCTTCCAGCTCCCAAGCTCCATAGACCCCGAGCCAAAGTTCTTCCAGCGAGAGCAGAGCCCGTGCACGTCCGTCACCGTTCCCGAAACTTCTCCGTCGGGAGCTCGAGATCCTCACCGCACCGCCCACAAATGGACACCGGTGGATCACCGCGCGCCGCAGAGGAGCACTTGGTCGCCGCCGATATCGACGAAATAATCAACACAATGGACCCGCAACTCGATTCTCCGAGCCGCGCCGCTGCCAACGCACCGGAGGACACTTCCGGCGACCAGGACCGCGAGGATCCACCTCTCGCGGCTGAGAACCTGGCTGACTCTTCCTCTGCGCCGCCTCTGCCACTCGTCCCCGAAACGGCGGAAGAGAAAATCCTCCTCGTTGGGGAGGAGCTCGCCGCCGCGGCCGCCTCTGTCGGAGCCGAAGACGAGGGCGAGATCTCCGGCAATTGGAGCCGGTGCAATATCACCCCCTCCCTTCTTCCGACAATGGAGAAGGAGGGGTTGATTGTGAAGGGGAAATGGCGGCACGAGGAGGACGACTCCGAGCCCTCGCCCATAGCCGGGGAACAGATTCTCCTAACCTCGCACATCTCTCGAGGTATGGGAATTCCGCCTTCCGCCTTTTTCCTCCAGGTTCTCCAGCACTATAACATCCAACCCCACAATCTGCCATCAAACTCTATTCTATACTTAGCCGGGTTCCAGGCCCTCTTCGAAGGGTATTTAGGATTAGCTTCTAGGTTAGATTTCTGGCAGTATTGCTTTGGGGTTAAGCGAAACCCCTCAGAGGGTACACTCCCAACTTGCGGGGCATATCTTTTACCCTGCATAGATTCAGGGAAGATTGGTTCCCCAAGATAAAAACATCGAATCCGTCAAATTCTGGACGGGTTCCTTTTTCTACCACCAAGACATCCCGTTTCTCGGAAAGAAAACGGGGATTCCACCTTTCAACAACTACCCCGCCACTCCCTAGGGTAACTGGGCAGAGGACGCAGTTCAAAACCCTACCGGATGACTTGATGAAATCAAACGGCGCATCACGAAACTCGTCTCTTCCAAACCCCCTCTTACCAGAACCGACACTGTCTTGTGTTTGTTCGGAAGACGTATCCAACCTCTAGCGCATCAAACTCGGCTTCTGTGCGAATACAAAGGCCCGGAAGATACCATGAGGGGGACGGACAAGGCATTCACGAAGAGGGACTTCAAAAAGCGGGTTAATCATTTGGTCGCCACACGCGACCAATATGAAGAAAGCCGAGAGATGTACCATGAAGGCAACCCCGTCCCAAAGGTAATAATTTTTCTTCTTTGGGAAATTTCTCGTATTTTTTTTTCTGAGTTTTTCCTCACTTAGTCGGATATTTGTTCTTTTTCCATAGTTTGCCGACCTCACTGACAATGATCTTGCAACCGATGCTGACCTGGACGCAATGCGTGCCAAGTTTTCTGGTGGTCGGAAACGCAAGAAGTCATCAACTGCTGAGGAGGTGGTGGAACTTGACGGAGTTCCCGTCGTTACTTCCAGGTAATCCTCTGGGTTTCTGTTTCTCTGCTTTTTGTTGCAGGAGTCATTTTACTTTCTCGGAATTCTAATTTTTCGGAATTTATTTCATTCTCTTTCAGCCTTGCTCCTACTTCTCTGAAGCCTAAGAAGCTGAAGAGACATAAAGCAGCTGCTGGTAAAGGAGTTCCACCTTCCCCTGCTGCAGCTCCTGCTACCCAAACTGGTGCAGGCGGAGAAAACCAGTCTGCAAAGGAGGCAGAGTATCCACTGCCAACCAGCTAGCCCATTGCGTCCGAGACGGATGCGAGGGAAAGGGCGGTGCCTAAAAGGGGCGGTCCTTCTCGTAAAACTGAGGAGGAACCCATTCCGACTTTTGACAATGAATTCAAGGTAAAGGAAGAACCATTCGATGAACACGGATACATTCGTCCGTGGGCTACCAAATTCTTCGCTCCACCACCTCTGATCCGTCCTTGGCTGCAAGGCGGGCTTGTTGTAAGGAATAACTTCGTGTTTTCACCTCGGCAGGTCATCCAGGACGGCCTTTGCAAGGTTGGGATTCTTTTTTCCGACTATGCAAAAGAATTCAATGAAAACTTGGAAAATTTGACCAAGATGAGCCAGGTAAATATCTCTAGCCCCCAAGCAATAAGTCAAATGCATACTTTTGTCTTAATGCTTTTTTCGTTGTTATGCTTGTTTTTAACTTAAGCATTTTTTTGTCTCTTTTCCGTGTTTCAGAAAACTGCCAAAAACATCAACTCGGAAGTTTTCAACAACCTTACCATCAAGAACAAGGAGGTGAAAATCCTTCTTTCCATTCTTGAGGATAAGGAGGCGGAACTAGCATCTACTCAGCAACAACTGAGCGAATCAGCACGTAAAAATTTCTCTGCTTTCAGTTGTGATTTTTCTAAGTAGTTTTCCGAGTTTCTAACTCTTCCTTTACTTGCTTTTAGCTTCTTTGGCGAAATCCAAACAAATTGCTGAAGATGTTGGCAATGCCGAAAACCTCCGCCGTGAAAACCTAGATCTTCACAAGTTAACTGTGAAGCTCCAGAAGGACTTGGAGGCCATCCAACTAGCTGTTGGCATTGCCAAGTCTAAGGCCTCCGGCCAGGCCGAAAAGGATAATGCCACCATCCAGGACCTGGAGAATGCCCTGAACCAGCGCCTTGAAGAAGGCACTGAAATGGACCGTATTCTCGGTAAGTTACTTTGCCTTTTACCAGATTTTCTTTGTTTTCTCTTCTTCTGTTTTTCTAACACTTGTGTGTTGGTTGAAACAGAAGGTAGCCCCCAGCTTATCAACAAGTACGTTCCCGAGAAATCTGGGGAGCTCTCGGAAGTTGAAAAACTTCCGGAAGCAATCGTGGAGGTGGCGAATCGCAAGGAGTCCCTTCTCCGTTTGGCGGCTCGCGGTGGTGCATGCATGGCCCTTGGGCTCATGCGCATGCACTACCCTACTGCCAAATCTTGGCGTGTGGCATCCGGCATCCCTCAGGGATACACGGAAACTCAACGGGGCAGCATCTTTGATGAAATCAAAGGTCACACCCCCAAGATTTCCACCATGGTGAACATCTCCACCTTCTACCCCGAAGAAGCAATTCCAGCAACTCCCGAGGAATCCAGCAGCGAGGAAGAGTCGGATGCCTGAAGAAGCTGCCTGGTCCTGAGTAGGAGATGGGAAAAAATAGAAGCATTATTGTTCTTACAATGTAAACTTTATTGTAATGCTTTCTATTCCTTTGTATAAACAAGTACTCCACTTTTACAGTTTAATTATTAAGTCTTTGCAAGTTTTCCGGGTATTTATTCCTTTATCTTCTAATTCTCTGGTTTATATGTCTTAACTGTCCTTAGTGTTTGAAATGACTCGATAGTATCTAATGTTCATGCCAAGTGACCAGGTATAACCATCAGTCAAAACTCGGAAACATGGATCATACTAAAGGCATTTTTACTTACTAGCTCGAGTGACCCAACATAAAAACAATCAGATAATACTTATAGAAAGAAGTAAGGAATTCTGTATGAAACTCAGGCACGCAGGCACAATCTGAGTTTCCTTAAGCCTCCTTAGGCTGAAAATCATTCAGTTTTTTTAACTCCGAGCACGCAGGCACAATTCGGGTTAACATTGAGTATTTTGAAAGATCATTGGGAAATAGATAAGGCGGACTTATGCTTTGTATGAAAATAGATAAAATAGTAGTGCATGAATTCCGACAACTTTATTTCATGATCTCAAAGATGTTTACATAGAAATTGAACTAAGTGTAGAAGGGACGTAACTGTTGGATGTTCCGGGGCCTTTTTGTCTCTCCTAGCTCAACATCTATCTTTCTCTTTCTTTTGCGATTCGGACGCTTGGGATCATCTTCCGTGTCTCGAATATCTACAAGATAATAAGATCCATTTTTCATAGCCTTGCTAATGAAAAATGGTCCCTCCCAGACTGCGGCTAACTTGTGCTCCCTTTCTTGCACCAATCTTAGCACTAGGTCACCTTCTTTGAAAGATCGATGCCTGATTTTCCGACTATGGTAGCGTCTCAATCCTTGTTGATAAATGACGGATCTTTGAAGCACAAGGTCTCATTCCTCTTCTAAAAGATCGACGGCATCCTGTCGAGCACATTCGACATCCGAGTCATCGTAAGCCTACACTCTTGGGCTATCATGGAGCATGTTCGTTGGAAGCATTGCTTCTGCGCCATAAACCAGGAAAAACGGGGTTTGCCCTGTTGATCTATTTGGCGTCGTTCGAATACTCCAAAGCACAGAAGGTAATTCTTCTACCCATGCTCCAGCTGCTCTATGAAGAGCAGATTCGAGTCTTGGGCGTATTCCTTGCAGGATTGAACTATTCATTCTTTCGACCTGCCCATTGGATTGTGGGTGAGCCACGGACGCAAGGTCTAGGCGTATTCCCGTTTGTCGGCAATATTTTGCCAACTCTCCAATAGAGAAATTTGTCCCGTTGTCAGTGATTATACTGTGTGGAATGCCATATCTCATGACTACGTCAATGATGAAATTTTGGGCGGTCACACCGTCAAGTTTTTTGATGGGTTTTTCCTCCACCCACTTGGTTTACTTATCTACTGCAACAAGTAGATGTGTGAGTCCACCTCTTGCAGTTTTGAATGGTCCCATCATATCTATCCCCCAGACCGCAAATGGACATGTGATAGGGATAGTTTTGAGTGATTGGGCTGGCATATTCGTCTCCTTGGCGTAATACTGACATCCGGCACATGTGTTTACTATGTGTTCGGCGTCTTTCTTGGCTGTTAGCCAGAAAAATCCTGCACGGAATGCTTTCTTAACTATGCTTTTTGATTGAGCATGATGTCCGCAATTCCCTGCATGGATTTCTTGCAGTATTTCTTGGCCTTCTTCTGGCGAAATACATCGCTGAAAAATTCCGGTAGTGCTGCACTTATACATGCAACCATTGATTACCGTGTATCCTTTGTATCGACGTTTTATTTGTCTTTGCGAGACCTCATCTGCTCCATCCGGGTACTTCTGATCTACTAAGAAGTTTAAATATGGAATTGTCCAATCTGGGTTAGCGAGCAGGACTTCAATTGACTCGGACACAAGAGGATAGTCAACATCTCCACCTTTTATCGATGGTTTATGCAAGTGTTGGACAAACACACCTGGTGGTAGGGTTTTCACTCTTTCCGAGCCCATGCAGGCTAATGCATCCACGTTCCAATTTTCTTCCCTTTTAACGTGAAGTACTTCAAATCCCAGGAAGCAAATAGCAAACTCGTCCACCGTTCTCCGATATTCGGCCATGATGGGGCTTTTGGCGTCCCATGTTTGGTTGAGCTGATGTTGTACCAAATCTAAGTCGCCATAGCATAATATGTGTTTGACGCCTATTTCTTTTGCAATTTGCAAGCCATGAAGCAAAGCTTCGTATTCTGCCACATTATTGCTGGTGTTGAAGTGTATTTGTAATACATACTCCATAGTATCTCCCTTTGGGCATTTTAGCACTACACCAGCTCCAGCGCCTTCCTTCGTCTTGGATTCATCAAAGTGCATAACCCAGAATTCCGACTCTGGCATTGGTGTGTTTTCCATTGGTTTTGTCCAATCAGCGACGAAATCTGCCAACGCCTGGGATTTAATTGCCGTCCGGGGTTGGTAGTTAATGTCGAACGCAGCCAGCTCGATGCCCCATTTGGCTACTCGGTCTGTTGCGTATGCATTGTTAATTATATCCCCTAGTGGTGCTTTACATACCACTGTTATGGAATGTCTTTGGAAATAATGACGAAGTTTTCGAGATGCAAAAAATACGCCATATGGCAGCTTTTGATAGTGTGGGTACCTTTGTTTGGACTCGGAAAAAACTTCGCGTATATAATATACCGGATGTTGATCTGGTATGTTTTGCTCTTCTTTCTTCCTTTCCACACCTATCACAGCGCTTATAACCCTGTTTGTTGCTATGAGATACAGTAACATGGGTTCTTCGTCTTTTGGTGATGCCAAAACCGGAGCTTTCATCAAGGTTTCTTTTATCTGGGTTAATGCTTTGTCCGCCTCTTTTGTCCACTCAAATTTGTCGGATTTCTTCAACAATATGTATAATGGCTGAGCTTTGTCTCCTAGCCGGCTTATAAACCTGCTGACGGCGGCTGCAGAACCCGTCAACCTATGTACATCTTTTAAGCACGTAGGCCTTGTGATGTTTAAGATTGCCTTGATCTTTTCCGGATTTACTTCTGTTCCTCTGTGAGAAACGATAAAACCCAGAAGTTTTCCTGAGGGAACCCCGAATACGCATTTTAATGGATTCAACTTCATTTTCTAAGTGTGCAAATTTTCGAAGGTTTCTCGCAAATCTTCAAGGAGTGTGTCCTTTTCCTTGGAAACGACGGCAATGTCGTCCTAGTAAACGCGAACGTTTTTACCAATCTGACTATGCAAACATCGTTGCATGCAATGCTGGTAAGTTGCACCTGCGTTCTTCAGGCCAAAGGGCATGGTTATGTAATAGTATGTTCCATACGGGGTTATAAAGGAAGTTTTTATTGGATCTTCTTTCCTCATACATATTTGATGATACCCGGAATAAGCATCCAAAAATCATAAAAGCTCAGAGCCAGCAGTGGCGTCTACTATTTGATCGATTCGAGGTAATGCGAACCTATCTTTTGGACACAACTTGTTCAGGCCGGTGTAATCTATACACATCCTAAGAACAATACTATCTCTCTTCAGGACTAATACTGGGTTCGCAGACCATTCAGTATGTATAACTTCCCGGATAAAATCAGCTGCTAATAGCTGGATAATTTCCTTGCCAATAGCCTTCCGTATTCTTCCGTCAAATCGAGAGAGACATTTTTTTGACGGGTTTTGATCCTGGGATCACCTTGAGTTGATGCTCAACAAGTTCCATGGGTACACCTGGCATGTCCGCAGGACACCAGGCAAAAATATCCCAGTTCTCACGAGGAACTCGATGAGCGCGCTTTCCTATTTGTCGGTCATCCCTGTCCTACTACGACAATTTTTGTCAGATCTTTGGGGTCTACGATAACCTGCCTAGTATTCTCGGAAGCTTTGAAACTATCCGCGGGCTTCTGGCTTTCTATTCCTGCCGGCATTTCTGTCGGCGATACTTCTTTTGCCAGCTCTTTCAATTCTTCCTTTCCTATCACTTTTTCTGCGCAAACGGCGTTTTCTTTTTCCAGCTCGTTTGCCAATTTGAAGTCTCCTGATATGGTGATTACTCCTCCTTTTGGCCCCGACATCTTCAGCTTGTTATAAATATAACATGGTCTTGCCATGAATTTTGCGAAAGCTAGACGTCCGAGAATTGCATGGTATACGCTCTCGAACGGCACGACCTCGAAAGAGATTTTTTCCTGTCGGAAGTGGTCTCTTTCTCCAAAGGTTACGTCTAGGGAAATTTCTCCTAGGGATTGTGCTTGTCTGCCAGGAACGATGCCGTGGAAACATATGTTGCTAAGATTGAGCCGAGTCTCGGAGATTCTTTGATGCTTCAGTGTATCCAGGTACATTATGTTAATACTGGATCCTCCATCCATCAGCACTCTTTTTAGCCTAGTGTTTTGAACAATAGGGCTTACAATTAGAGCTTGTGTGTCGGGTTCTGAGATATTCCGGGATGATCAGACTGATCCCAGGTAATTGGTGTTTTCGAGTACTTCAAGAATTTGGGGGTTGGTGGAACAACCGCATTTATTTCTCGAAGTGTCCTCTTTGCCACCTTTGCTGAGGGAGTGGCGAGGAAAGTTAAATTGCATTCTCCATCAACTCTCGGGAACTTTGGTTCGCCTTTTCGCTGCTGTTCCTGGATTTTTTCATCAGTGTCCGATTCACTGTCTTCTTTTTCAGCTTCTGGCTTTTGCTTGGAGAATTTCCTCTTGGATTTCTTCCCCTTGTTCCCGGATCCTGCACTGCCTTTCATATGCTTATTGAGCCGACATTGTGCGTTAGTATGGGTGGGTTTCCCAAATTGCGAATGGTGGACACAGTTCTCCGACTTAATCTTTTCCCACTCTTCCTTTGTGTAGGAGATAGGTTCTGTGTTGCTTCCTTTCCATTTGCTTCCATTATCCTTTCCAAAGGCTAAGTTAACTTCTTTGGGCTTTGGCTGTGTTTCTAGAGTATCTTTTTTCTCAGAATGAGGCATCTTTTTGGCCTGAGCCAAAGCATCAATATTTCCACCTCTCGCTCTGATGTCATCTTCGGCCGCTGCATGCTCATTTGCAGTTGTAAGCTTAGATCCAAGATCTTTGTGCTGCTTTGATCCAACCATGAACGGTACGAGGCCGGGTTTTAAGCCATTGACGAAAGCATGCATTGCTTGTACGTCACTTACTCCAGAGCAGCTGTTCTTCATTGTAGTCCATCTTGAGATGAAATCCACGTATGGCTCATCTTCAAACTGGGTGCAGCGGTTGAGCTGGTTGATGCTGTTGGGGTGTTTGTAAGTTCCCCGAAAATGCTGAGTAAAAACTCTAGCCATATCATCCCAGCTATCTACAGTTCTTGACGGAAGCCCGTTAATCCAATCTCTGGCTCCATCCAGTAACATTAGGGGGAGAAATTTTACTGCCTCTAAATCTGTCCCTTTGTTGATCTAGACGGCTGTATAATAGTCTGAGAGCCAGGTATCCGGGTTTGAACTGCCGGTATATTTTTGATATGTTGGACCAACTTTGGCAAAGCCAGAATGTAGAGTTATTCTTCGGATCCTGTCAGTGAAACACTTAGGTCCAAAGTATAGATCATCTCTTTCCGCTCTATCAGCGTGTACGGAATATCTACCGGCTGAATGGACAGAAGGGGATCTGCTCCTTTCTGGCCTATTGTTGCACGAATGCGCTCTTCCGGGATTATCCATGTTTCGTCCGTTGTCGCGCCCTTTGGAATGAGGCGGAGTTCTGCTCCGTGGCCTTTCCTTATTCCTAGGGGGAGTATGGGATCTCTCATGCTTGTAAGGAATATCGTATCTTCCGGCTTTTTCAGCAGGGCGTCTCGGAGGCGGCATTGCTTTTCCGTCCTTCCGGTTCTGTTCTTCCCGATCACGGGGTTTGAATCCACCTTTCGGCACATGGGATCCTGTTCTCGACGCTGCATCCTTGTTATCGGGAATTTTTTGTTATCGGGAATTTTGTCGCAGGATAATCACGGCAGACGTACCAGGGGTAACTTACTTTGGGGAAAATCGACTCTGGTGTTTGGGAGAGGGTTTTGCTCAGGGGAAATCATGCTATCAATCGATCTGGTAGCTCTGGCAATAATGTCGCCGAGTCTCCGATCTAGGTTTTCTACTATCAAATCTCGTATTACAGGGTACTCGAATACCTGGTGAAGCTCCCTTTTCTTAACCCTAGGAGCCGGCTTATATCTTACCCGGCTCCCTGGCTTCCTATACAAGGCACACTCGGAATCCTACCCGAAAACCGCACACAACCCTAAGTTTCCTAATAGTAACCCCAAAGGCCGGGTTACAAGGCCTACATACTTCTTGGGCCTTCTAGAAACTCCTCTTCCTTGAGCCGGGTCTTGCGCGATTCCCTTTGGGCCGGGTTTTACCTTGGCATTAGCCTACCGGGTTATCATCCCTCCATCAGTAGTCCCTAGAATAGCTTGGGCTTCTCGGGATCAACCATGAAGCGCACGCTATTCCCTGCAAAACAATAAACATGCAAGTCCATAAAATACCGGGTTAGAGTGCTTTGATTATAGCTAGGCCTTGCTCTGTAGGCGGTCCATATAATAACCCGGCTTTTCTCGAGTCAAACATCCTTTTCCCGGGTCAACACTCCGAGGAAACGTGACAAGACTCGGATTCGCACCGTTGCCAATCAGTCCGAATATCACGCTCGCAATCCATTTTAATCCCTTTCTGGATATCCCGCAATGGGCACTTTGACACTTATGCCAAAATATCCGGGCCGAATAATATTTTTCCGAAAATTTGGTACTTGCCGCCCAAACCTAGGGCATTTTTTCTCCCCGCACCTATAAATAGGCACCCAAGGGGTAACCCTAGATCCATTAGCCATTTCCATCTTCCTCCTCTGTCTCTCCACTTCACTCTTGCGCCCGCGAACCCGGGCTCGAGCCCGCACCAGCAGCTCCACACCGGAGCCCGCAAGGCCGCCACCGGAATCGCACCGCTGCCGCCCGGTCGCCACCACCTGCGCCTGCGACGCCGCCGTCGATTCCCGCCATGGCGCCCTCGAGCAAGCCGCCAGAGATCCCAAGGAGCTGCCGCCGTCGAGCCATCCGCCGCCGCCGCGCTCCCATCTCGATTCATCCGGTAAGTTCTTCAATCCTCTAGATCTAGATTTTGATTTCGCGCAGATAGATTGAATCTAATCTCACCCCCAAATTCTCCACCATTTCTTACTAGCTGGGTATGCCCTAATCTTTCTTTTTCCGCGGCTAGCACTTAGTTAGATCCACGCGTACGCCTCTCAGCATATTTCCTCATTTGCAATCTCATATTTTTCCTCTATGTGCTCTTGAATAAATCCAATCGCCAAACTTGCAAGTATCTTAGACATGTTGCCCTTTCTTCTTCTCATTAAGTCGGATAGATGTACTTTCCGGGTCTCTCGTTATTCATACTCTGCATTTGCCTCTTTTTTAGATCTACACATATGGCACCTAAGGCCAGCGCTAAGTTGAAGGGAAAACACCCGGCCGGCAAGCAAAAGCCGAGTCAGTCGATCTCCGCCAACTGGGCTAGATCGACTGTAACAAAGGATAAGCTTGACGATCTTACTGAGTCGGGTGTTCTTCCCGCCCGGGAGGAGATCCACTGGAGGATACCCGGCGAGGAGACTCGGCCCGCTCCGGGTCTAGATGAGGTGGTGATCTTTGTCGAGCACGTGATCCGGGGTTTCCGCCCCCCGGGTCACCCTTTCTTCCGTGAGCTCCTGGACCACTACAAGCTCCGGGTATTCGACATCGGCCCCAACTCCATGCTTAATATCACCCATTTCATAGTTTTCTGTGAGTCGTATCTGTGCGTTCCTCCCAACCTATATTTGTTTCTCGAACTATTCCAATGTAAGCCATGCCGAGAGAGCGGTGATGGGGCCCTCCTAGTCTGTGGTGGAGTCTCGATCCAGAGGCGAAAAAACTCCCTCATGCCGATTCTGAGTCTCCATTCCCACGTCAAACACTGGCAAATAACCTTCTTTTACTGCCAAGATACTTCTTCACCCGGCGAAAAGCCATTGCCGGGTTTCTCCAATGATACCCTCAATGTGTCCGATAATCTTAACTCCTTTGCTTCTGAGGCCGAGAGGCAGTCTATCCAGCCTCTCCTCCATAAACTTGTTGTACTCTCGGCCCAAGGTCTCCTTGGGCTCAATCTGATTAAAGCTTGGGTAAGCTGCCGGATTCAACCTAACAGCACCCGGACGAAACTCATGTGCCACTACTCCGGGCATCTTACCGACTCTCTCCGATACTCGGAGAAAAATTACCCGGCTGGTGACATAAACAAGCTCATGAAGACCTTCTTAGCCAAGAAACTTGACGCTATCAAGAATATAGCCGGGCTTAACCCCTTCACCCGCTCTAACCCGGCTCCTCCAGTAAGAACCGGTTTACTCTCTTTATCCGACTGATATTTCTCATGCACATATAGTAATCCTTGCTTCTATATTACTTACACAGGAAGAC
Organism: Alopecurus myosuroides; assembly: GCA_028641055.1. Classification (NCBI taxonomy): domain Eukaryota; kingdom Viridiplantae; phylum Streptophyta; class Magnoliopsida; order Poales; family Poaceae; genus Alopecurus; species Alopecurus myosuroides. Next base: position 196,301,252 of record CM054058.1, read on the forward strand.
AACGCGTTCTGGAAGATAGTCACCCCTCCTCCTTCATAAAACTCGGAAGAAGACGAGGAGCCGGTTGATTCTGATGAAGGTAAAATCCGAGTCTTTCTCATGTACTTCCTTCAATAACTTATTTAGACCAACTTTTTCCCCTTTACGAAAATGCATCTTGTTTGCCAGAGCTAGAGGATAAGGAGGACACACAGTCGGACGAAAGCGAGGCCGAGACGGAGGTGGAGGTTGGAGCAAAGAGGAGGACCCGGGGAGTTGTCTTCAAGGTGCCTTATTCCTCCATTGCCTCCAAACCATACTCGTACGCTAACATGTGCGAACTTAACCAACGCTTAACCGATTCATCGCACTTGAAGGAACCCGCCCCGACCAAACGTAAGGTAACCCGGAACTCTCCGGGTGATGATCCTCTTCACCCGGGCATCCCTTCATTGCCCGCTCGCCGAGCCGGTACTTCCCAAACTCATACATCTTATGTTCCTCAGAAATTTCCATCTCCAAACCATCCATTAGCCGGCCAACTTAGGGTCTCACTTTCCGACTCTTTATCAGCTTCTTCCGGGTCTAGCAACGATCTCCTGCCAGATTTTGTCGTGAACACCGGGTAACTTACCTTTCTTGCTATTCGATACACTAATTTTTTCCATATCTTTCATTCATCATCTACTGATTGTTTCTTTCTCTTTCCCAGGGCCAAAGTCACGATTAGTGACCCTGAGGACATGGATGTGGATAACCCGGCTATGGAAGAGCCGGAGGTTGTTGTGCAGCCCGCAGCTGGCGGCGCAGAAGACGAACAAGAAGATTTGCTGAGAGACCCGGTGGAGCAGGAAGCCGAGTTTCCGCTATCGGGAGACGAGGACATCGAGTTCCTGGGATCACGGATGGGTGACCCCACTCCTAACACCCAGGCAACCCGGGTCAACTCCCCCAAGCAGGAAAGGACGCCGCCTCCGGGTAACCAGAACCCCAGCTCCTCCAGGCCCAAACTTGATGATCTTGACTTTGAAGGGAAGCTAACTGAGCTCTTCTCTCTGAAGACCACTGAAAGGGATATCCTTGAATCCCTAGCAGCTGAGCACCAGGTAACTTTAATCAATGTTGCTTGTATATTCATCTAGTCCCCAAGTTCCGAGTTAACTATGTAAAGTTTACTCGGTACTTTCATGACTGTATAATTTGTCATACCCGGTTTTATCTTGCATCTGACTGACTTTTCCTTGTCTACTTTCCGCAGGCGCACGTGACCCGTTCTGAGGAGATTTTGGCGAAAACCAATGAGCTCCTCCAGGCCGAGATCAAGCTGCGGGAAGCGCTGGAAGCCGAGGTGGAGGACCTTGCCAAGGATGTGAAAAAAGTACAAGAAGCGATCCCAGAATGCTGAGGGTACACTGAAGAGGATTACGACCCAGATTGCCGACACTTCCCGCTCTCTGCTTGGTAAATGATCCTTACTTTACTGAATATAACCCGGATTCCTCGCTCTGCAGGGTTTATAACCCGGATCTTAATTGCTGTAATTTTTCTGGTATCCTGTAGCTCCGGGTGAGCAGGCTATGGATGATGACGATGTTGAGAAGCTGAAGACGCTGAAGGCCGTGATCCGGCAATTCTCTATGGGAACCAAATGGACCTTGGAGGCTTTGAAGTGGCCTGGGACTCCTGGCGGCACGGACAAGATGCTCGAGGCGTGCTCAACTATCCCCGCCTGGATTGAGCACTGGAAACGCTCAGCTTGCCGAGTGGGAGTAATCCGCGGCCTTGCCTTGGCCAAAGCTTATTTTCCTAAGCTTGAGCCGGCAACGCTCGTGGGCGGGTTCCCCGAGTTTCTCAACGACGGGTCAAGGTTCACTGGCAAGGATTATAAGTTCATCCATACTCAGGTGCGTCATTCGGCAAGCTTGATAGCCGACAGTCTAGATGTGAGCAAGATCACCCCGCCCTACAATGCTGATGACAAGCCGGATCCATCTGATCTCCCTCAACCCTTCGATATGCTGGCCCGGTGGAAGGAGGAAATTGCCAAGAAGAAAGCTGAAGCCGAGAATGCGCCATCCACATCTACTCCGGCTATTTCTCCCCCAGCTCGCGCCGACACTGCAACTAACCCGAATATGGGAGCAGGGAAGACCACCGAGGAGCATGTTGAAGACCCGGCCGCCAAGAACACTGCCGATGACTCGGCTATGGATGCCGAGTAAAGTTTCATTATTTCTCGCCTCAAACACTTATTCGGCCAATATGCATTTATGTAATATGCCTGATACCATTATTCTTTTGATAGTGCGCCTGTGCACTTCTCGATACAATTTCCCCGGTTTGTAATACGTTTAAACTTTAATAGCTATGGTGGCCCTTCTGGCCCCTCACCTTGATATTGTTTCCTAGTTTCGAACTTTTTTTACTGCTTTTCTGATTTTCGCTCTTTTTCCTTCTGTGAGACTCGGTTCCCGGGTCTCGGGATTTTTGACCAAGTGGACTTTATTTCTTAAGTCCCCAAGTCCCCAAGACTAGGATTTTTGGGTTTTAAGCTTGCTAGCTAGACAATTTGTTGCTTTTCTCAAATTCCCAAGTCCCCAAGACTCGGATTTCCGAGGCTAGGGAGTTGTAGTTTTCAAAAAGCACATTGTTTTTGCTAAGGCCCCAAAACATAGAGTTACTCACGTAGGTTTGAAGTTATGCTTAATACGTTGTGAGTTTCCGGCTGCTAACCTTGTACTCTGCATAACTTGTGGTTTGGATGACCCTTTTGATCTTCTTTGTTGTAAGCCGGCTTTCGCGTGGATATTCAGTGCTGCTATAACTTTATAAAAACAGGGTCAGGCAAGTCCCATTGGGCATCATGACTGATTGTGATTATATGTTAGCAAAGCACGCCACATTATTGCGAGTCACATCAAGCTTAAACAAGAAAAACCAAGAAAATTTGGCTCTATTGTCCGGTTATAAGATTGTAACCGTACTTATTGCAAGTAATCGGTCCTTATAACTTAATGGCATCGTGGCCGGGTCTTTGAGTTTGTAACTGTGCTATTCAAGCAATCAGCCCCCAGGACCTATGTATACAATTTTAGGAAAAATACAAAACTAATGTACTATAAGCAAACAAATAATACTTACCTGATAAAGTAAAAACAGAAGGTAGAAAACAGAAAGATAAAAACTTAACAGAAATAAACAAGAAAGAAGCAAAATCATAGTTCAACCATCTCTTTATTGATATGAGAAATTTAGGTCAGCAAGCCGCCTCATTAAAAACCCTCCAGTCCCCTTAGGTACCCTGGATAGGAGAAGAGTGCGTCTGAAACCTGCTGCCTGTTACATCGTGTAATTCAACTTGTAAACCTAGCCTATGCTAAGTGTAGTAGGGACGTAGCTGAGCCACGTTCCATGGTCTCTCCCTCTCTTGCATAGATGAAGTGGTATGGGCGGTGTCATTGACAGTGTCCGACTCTTCCCTTGCATCTATCAAGTAGCATGATCTGTTCTGCAAATTCCGGCTTATGATGAACGGGCCTTCCCATGGTGGAGATAACTTGTGCTTTCCCTCCTTTGATTGTACCAAGCGCAATACCAGGTCCCTTCCTGAAAGACCTGGGTTTTGACTCGCCGACTATGGTATCTCCTCAAATCCTGCTGATATATGGCTGATCTCTCCAAGGCTTGCTCTCTGTGTTCTTCTAGCATATCCACGGCATCCTGCCGGGTCTTCTCATTTTCTACCTCGACATACGCTGATACTCGGGGCGAGTCATGAATAATGTCACTCGTCAACACAGCCTCTGCACCATAAACCATGAAAAATGGGGTCATCTGAGTAGATCTGTTGGGTGTAGTGTTAATTCCCCGAACTACTGACGGTAACTCCTCAACCCATGCTCCAGCAGCTCTAAGACATGGAACTCTCAGCCGTGGTTTCAATCCACAAAGTAACTCCTGGTTTGCCCTCTCCACCTGTCCATTAGCTTGTGGATGGGCTACCGAGGCTATGTCAAGGCGGATACCATTGTTCCCGCAAAATTTCTCCATCTCACCTAAGGACATGTTGGTTCCATTGTCTGTTATTATGCTATGGGGGTATCCAAACCGGTAGATAATCCTTTTCAGGAACTTGACTGCTGTGATTGCTTCGCAATTGGTAACTGGCATAACTTCAACCCACTTAGTAAACTTATCAATAGCTACCAAAAGATGAGTCTTTTTGCAAGGTGACATGTGGAAGGGGCCCACCATATCCATACCCCAAACAGCAAACGGCCAGGTCAGCGAGATTGTTTGCAACTCCATAGCCGGCACATGGGTTTGGCGAGCGTACCTTTGGCATCCATCACACCTTGCCACCAAGCGCTCCGCGTCTGCTAAGGCCGTGAGCCAGAAGAAACCGTGTCGATATGCTTTGGCCACAAGGGATCTTGTGGAGGCATGATGCCCACAATCACCTTCATGGATCTCCTTCAAAATCTGTCGGCCTTCTTCTGGTGCTACACAGCGCAAAAAGACTCATGCTGCACTTCTTTTATACAACTCTCCATTGATAATAGAATAGTCCTTTGCTCGTCTCAGGATTTGCCTTGCTAGAACTTCTTGTGGTGGTAACTTGCCCCGTTATAGGTAGGCCAAAAATGGCTCTGTCCACTCGGGAACAACACGTACTGCGGCCACGAGCTCCAAATCCGGGTCTTGGTTAGCCACCTCTTCCTCAGATTCGGTTTTGACAGATGGCCGCCATAACTCGTCCAGGAAAACGTTGGGTGGAACCGGCTCTCTGCGCGAGCCGAGTCTTGCGAGCGCATCTGCTGCCTCGTTCTTTCGCCTGTCAATATGTTCCACCTCATACCCGGAGAAAGACCCGGCCACCCTGTCCACCTCTCTGCGATATGCTGCCATTGTTGCGTCCTTTCTGTCCCAAGTTCCTGAGACCTGCTGTACCACAAGATCCGAGTCTCCATAGCACCGTATTCGCCTAATGTTCATCTCCTTTGCTACTCTCAATCCATGTAATATAATGCCTCATACTCGGCCACATTGTTGGAGCAATCGAAGTGAATCTGCAACACGTAGCTCAATTTGTCTCCTTTGGGTGATGTGAGTACCACCCCAGCTCCTGACCCCTCATACTACTTAGAGCCATCAAAGTGCATCACCCTAGACTCGGAACTTGGCATCATTGTGGGCATGCTTGTGTGGGTCCAATCATTGATAAAATCAGCTAAAGCTTGAGATTTGATTGCAGACCTGGGCTCGTAGTTGATATGATAATCTCCCATCTCAATGGCCCACTTGGCTATTCTACCTGTCGCGTCTGAATTCCTGATAATATCTGCCATTGGTATAGAGCTAACCACTGTTATGGGGTGTTCCTGAAAATATGGTTTCAATTTCCGGCTGGCCATGAAGACCCCGAAAACTAACTTTTGCCAATGTGGGTAACGCTGCTTCGCTTCCGATAGTACTTCACTCACATAATAAACCGGCCTTTGTACCGGGTGATCCTTTCCATCCTCTTTGCGCTCAACAACAACCACGACGCTAACCGCCCGGGGCCCGGCCGCAACATATAACAACATGGGCTCTTTAGGACCCGGTGCCGCTAGAATCGGTGCCTCAGATAATTGCTTTTTCAGAGCTTCGAACGTCTCGTCCGCCTCTTGGTCCCAAACAAATTTGTCGGTTTTCCTCAAGAGCCGGTATAAAGGTATTGCCTTTTCTCCAAGCCTGGATATAAACCGGCTTAATGCTGCTACACATCCTGTAAGCTTTTGAACATGCTTCAGGCCTTCCGGCTTTTTCAGACTCTGAATAGCTTTAATCTTGTCCAGGTTTGACTCAATTCCTCTCTCGGAAACAATGAAACCGAGTAACTTTCCTGCTGGAACTCCAAACACACACTTTGTGGGGTTAAGCTTCATCTGATATCTTCTCAAATTCCTGAACGTTCCCTTTAGGTCATCAATGAATGTTTCTGCCTTCCTGGTTTTAATCACCACATCATCAACATAAGCATGGACGTTGCGTCCAATTTGATCTTCAAAACACTTTTGAATGCACCGTTGGTACGTTGCACCAACGTTCTTTAGCCCAAAAGTCATGGTTTTGTAACAGAAAGCTCCAAAGGGGGTTATGACTGATGTTTTCTCCCAATCTTCCTTCTTGAGCTTGATCTGGTGATACCCAGAATAGGCATCCAGGAAACACAATAGGTCACTTCCAGCCACTGCATCTATAATCTGATCTATCCTTGGAAGGGCAAACGGATCCTTTGTGCAATGTTTGTTGAGACTCGTGTAATCTATGCACATCCTCCACTCGTTGCTCTTTTTCATCAGCAGAACCGGATTTGCCAGCCAATCCGGGTGAAAGACCTCCATGATAAAGCCGGCTGCAAGGAGCTGAGCTATCTCCGCTCCTATAGCCTTTCTTCTTTCCTCGTTCATTTTTCTCAGGCCCTGCTTCACAGGCCGAGACTTGAGATCAACATGCAAACTGTGCTCAGCTAACTCGGTCGGGATACCCGGCATATCGCTAGGCGTCCAAGCAAAAACATCTTGATTACCACGAATAAACTCAATGAGTGCTTCTTCCTGCTTACTGTCTAGGTTAGATCCTATAGCAAATTGCTTGGAGGGATCGCCTTCGACAAAAGCCACCATCTTTGTGTCTTGTGCTGCTTTGAATTTTGCTCTCTCATCTTCCGTATTCGGTCTTTTCAATGTTGTTCTATCTTCCTGGGTCTACCCGAGACCGGTAATACTTGAGCTCTTCCTTCCTGCACACCTGTTCTGCCATTGCCGCGTCTCCTTCGTCACACTCAGCTGCTATAACCCGGTTGCCGTGTATAGTAATGGTTTGCTTGGGACCCGGGATCTTTAGCTGTAGGTATACGTAACACGGCCTGGCCATGAACTTGGCATAAGCCGGCCTTCCGAACAGCGCGTGATAAGGACTGCGCAATTTTACCACCTCGAACGCGAGCCACTCCACTCGGAAATTGTCCTTCGATTCTCCAAAAGCAACCTCTAGTGTTATCTTTCCTTCTGGGCACGCCGAGTGACCCGGCACGATCCCATGAAAAACTGTAGAACTTTTCTGCAACTGAGACTCCTTGAGCCCCATGTGTAGGAAAGTTTCCCAATATAAGATATTGATGCTACTCCCACCATCCATCAAAACATTTTTCAGCTCGTATCCATTGACCTGCGGTGCAACTACCAAAGCCAACACACCCGGATGTTCTATTGTTTCCGGGTGATCCCTCCTGCTCCATGTTACCTCTTGATTAGACCATCTCAAATATCTCGGAACAGCTGAAGAAACCGAGTTTATGGCCCTTTTGAGTATCTTTCTATCTTTATTGGAAGTCCCCGTAGTATGAACATGGTACTGCCCTAGCTGCTTTGGGTTGACTTGGAAACCTCCAGCACCTCCTTGATTGTTACCCGGATTAGCACCTCCTGCGTTGCCAGCCGGGGGTGGGCCATTGCCCGGGTTTCCGCCCGGACCCGGTCCTTCTCCCCGGCCTGCGCCTCGCATGGCCTTTTGTATTTCCTCGTTCTTCCATCTCTATAAATCTACGCACTGCTCCAATGAATGATTAGCCGGCCTATCCCGCTATGACGCGGACAGGGCATCCTGAAGGCCTCTATATGGTTAGCCGGCCTTGGTGGTCCTTGGTAATTTCCCCCATTGAAGTTTCCTCCGTTGAAATTTCCCTCAGCTCTGGGTCTCGCGAACCCGGCTTCTGTAGTGGCGACAAACTCGGAGTTTCCTTCATATAGGCGCTTGTGCTGGTTGTTTCCATTACTTCCTCCATTAGTACCCGGTGTAGCTCCATTGCCGGGTCTTCCATTATTGTTTGCGTTGGCCTTTGCTTTTTTATCATCAACATCCTCCTCTGTGGTATCTGTGGCGGCGTGCTTATTGCACGTGTCCATCAACTCTCCCATCGTAACCTCTAAAGCGTGCTGACTGTACTTCATGCGTGTCAGCTTTTGCACTAAGGGTATGTATTTGCATGTTTTCGCCATAGCTTGTAATGCATCCTTTGGCTGGATATCAGTGGACGAGTGGAGAATTTCCGTAACCCGGCGCACCCAACTGCGTGCCGACTCTCCCTTCTTCTAGACACATCGCTCTAAATCATCGATCGTAAATAACTTCCTGCACGTCCCATGAAAGTGCTTGATAAAGGCAGTTTTCAGCTCACTCCATGAATTGACGGATCTTTCGGGTAGGTTATTGAACCATAACTTTGCTGCTCCCTCTGACATCATTAGGTACATAAACTTGGTTTGAAGATTCTCAGATGCGTTGCGAATCGACATAGCCATCTCATAGCTGCTCAACTAGGTTTCTGGATCCATGGTCGGCTCATAATTAACCACTTTACCCGGTTCCTTGAATTTATCCGGGTAAGGCTCAGCCCTAATGGCGTCCGATAAACATTTAGGCCCGACGAGGTTTGTCGGTACTGGCCTCACTCGGGAAACGTGTGATGCCGCAGCGGGTACGACGGGGGGTGCAACCGCTACCGGTCCTCGTACCGCAGACCCGGCTGCTGCTCGCCTGGCTCGAGAACTGTCCACAATGGCATGTGCCGCTGATGCTGCAGGCGTTGCCGGCCTACGGGGAGGAGGCGGCATTTGCTGCTGCTCTGCCCTCCGCCGCGCCGAACTCGACTGGATATAGCCGGTATTCCCGTTCTGCCGGCTTACATATGGTGTTCCGTGCATTGCACTCCTGTTCTCCGGGTAATTGGCCTGCTGAACTACTGCCGTGCGCAGCAAATCTATCGCCCGCCGGGTCTCCGCTGCATGGGGTGACTCTCCTACGGGGATGCGATCAAGTGCCAACGTTGCTGCATATACGTTATCCATGGGATTATTGAAGTGACCTGGTGGAGTATGAAATCGTGGTGGTGGTGGTGGGGCTGCATTGCCAGTGGCGATTCCTGTTCGCAACATGGGTAACCCGGCCTGCACGTTTGCCGGCTGTCCTCCCAGGGTTGCAGCTTGATGTCCGGTTTCCTGATTCACAGCCGGGATTGGTTGATCCTGAGGGGTAATGAACAGTGCAGCTGGATGCAAAACTCCGCCAGTTGCCGGTAATCTCGTTTGGTGCCTCTGATTGTAAATCCTAGTCGACTGAACCTGCAGCCGGTTCTCCAATTCTTCCAGCTCGCGCTGGCGCGCGGCTATCCCTTGTTTCTCAGCTTCAACATCTCTCCTTTGTTGATCCAATGCACGGCGAGCTACATCCAGATCTCGGGCGCGCTCCGCCGTGTTTTCTGGGGTTATCACCGTTGCTAGCACAGTGGGATCTAAGATCAGGTTGTTGTTGAACAGAGCCGGGTTCCGCGGATTCGAAGGTCCCGCTCCTGGCGTTCTGTTCGCCATAAACCCAAACATGTTTCTCTGCCGCTCGCTTTCCCCGGTACGGCTGGTAACTGAAGCCGACTCTCCGTCAACCCGGGCTATGGCCGGTTTCCATCAGCCGGAACTTGCTGCTGGGCCAGCGGTCGCGCCGCTCCGACCGCGGCCGTCGTCACATCTCCCTGATTGAGATTGGTTGCAGGGGCTGTGTAGACCGCGACCTGGCGCGCGATGCCTGGCGAAGACTCGTATTCTTCCTCATCACAGCTATCCTCCTCGTATCGATCTTCCAGCAGGTGCAGGATAGACTCGGTGTCATCTTCTCTCATGACCCGGCCACGCGGGGTCCATACCGGCTCCTCCGGCTGTTCCCTCTTCGTGGTGGGCTCTTCTACCGGATCGGCTGTCCCGACCGATTCTTCCCCGTCTGACTGAACGCAGGTCGCTTCTCCTGACACAGAATCATATTCAATATCGTCAGGAATAGAACCGGACGTACGTACCATGCCGACGAAGACGTTGACCCGGCCGATCGTGACGATAGATCCGGTTTCTAGCAGATCCGACTCTGGTCCCCAACCAAAGTCGTCTACCATCTTCTCTCCTTCGGGGTTGGTGTAGATCTCGCCGACGACGATGTTCTTCATGCTTTCCCGAGCTTCTCCCGTGATGTAAAAACCCTTGGACGTAGGCCCCACGATGGGCGCCAACTGTCGCGGGATAATCACGGCAGACGTTACCAGGGGTAACTTACTTTGGTGCAAATCGACTCTGCTGTTTGGGAGAGGGTTTAGCTCAGAGGAAATCATGCAATCAATCGATCTGGTAGCTCTGGCAATAATGTCGCCGAGTCTCCGATCTAGGTTTTCTACTATCAAATCTCGTATTACAGGGTACTCGAATACCTGGTGAAGCTCCCTTTTCTTAACCCTAGGAGCCGGCTTATATCTTACCCGGCTCCCTGGCTTCCTATACAAGGCACACTCGGAATCCTACCCGGAAACCGCACACAACCCTAAGTTTCCTAATAGTAACCCCAAAGGCCGGGTTACAAGGCCTGCGTCCTTCTTGGGCCTTCTAGAAACTCCTCTTCCTTGAGCCGGGTCTTGCGCGATTCCCTTTGGGCCGGGTTTTACCTTGGCATTAGACTACCGGGTTATCATCCCTCCATCAAATTTTCTTGTCCTTTTTCAGATCTCCTTTCTTCTCTTTTGAATTGCCTGAATCTCCAGGTTCTCCAGGTCCAGGTGCCCCAGCGGCGCATGTGGTTGTTTTGCATAGGGCTGAGTCGTCATGCAACTTCCCTGATCTTGCCTGCCCTCACTGTTGTTGTTGCAATGCTTTTCCTAAGAAAGCATACACCCCTTGGAGTTTTTTGTCATTGGAGTACAGATCATCATTGAGGATGGCAAATGTAGCTTCTGCGTTTTCTGCTGCGGTTTTGTATATAGGTTCACCCCGGCATTGATGCCGTTTACTTGCTTTTGCCAGGCAGGGTTTTGGAACCGCTCATTTGGCTGCAATACTTCCGGTCTTACGATTCCGGGTAACCATGTAGGTTTTATGCCAGATCTATTCTTTCTCTCGTACTCCTCAATTTCTTCCTACTTCAACTTAATGTCAGCCTGGGTTTGCAGGAGATTTTCCGGAGTTCTGAATAGATGTTGTTGTTGCCTTTGGAGAGCTTGTCTCCTGGCTTCTAGCACTTCAGGGGGTTCGTGGGGTCCCACTGGTGTTTGGAGTAAATCATGTTCGTCATGTTCTGACATTGGCGGAACAGGGATTTCCTTTGCTTTCTTCTCCGCAGACTTGACTCCGCTTCCTCCTCCTACTTCCAGGTTTTCGTTGGTGGGATCCACCAGTTTTTTATTCCGGAGTTTGTACTGGAGTTTCTTGGAAGCCTTGTTTCTTTTCTTGGAAGATGGAGGTTTCTTACCAGGTTCCTCTTCTATCAATTCCTTGACATGAGGGTAAATTGGACTGATTTCACCGTCCTCTCTTTCCTCATCTAGCGGAGGTGTTTGAGGGTCTTCCTGACTTTCGGCATCCGAGTTATCAGTCGGTTTTGCCATAAGAACTTCATGGAATCCCTATTGAAAAGATTTGACCTTTCTTTCGAAAGCATCTTCATCTTCCTCTTCAGAATCGAGGTGGTCAGATCCGGGTTCCGATTCCAATCTCGCTTCAATGGCGGCTAGCACAGAGTCGGCTTCCGAGTTCTTCGTTGTATCAACGGATGTCGGATCTTCCACCTCTGCAGTGGGATTGTTTTCTTCTACCTTTTCCACGAGATTGTTTTCGTCCGTGTTTTCGGCGATCTCGGTTTGCACCATACCAATAAAGTACGATCTCATAGCAGGCATCTCCAAGGTGGCAGTAATTTGAGCAGGATATTGGAGATCCGAGCAAAATCCGGCATTATAGTTTTCTTCAACTGGGTATAGGGAGGGTGGGATAAATCTACTTCCACCACGGAATCCCATTGCCTCTGCCGTTAATCCGATAAATATGTTTGCAGATCCAATCGGTAAAACGTAGGCACTTACCAGATGATTCCGTGCTCGCATGTACGATCCATTGTCGAGGAAGCGCCCGACGTCGTTGTTGAATTCCAAGCTTCCGACAGTTATGGTACTGCCGATTCCACCGAGTATCCCCGATCGAAACATAACGCCTGACGTCGCTGGCCCCATGGTGGGCGCCAACTGTCGAGATATCGTAGTAGGGTTCATAGACTGGGGTGCCATGAGGCCTACGAGTAAAGACGTGGGGGGAACGTGGTAGTATGATAACCAGGGACACCAAAGTTTACCCAGGTTCGGTACATCGCAACTAGGCGGCGTTCCTACTCCTGCAATCTCACTAAATCAGGGCCGAAGCCTAAAGTATACAAAGTACAGGGTTAGGGCTTAGAGAAAGGAAACCTAGAAGACTAAGGTAAGTTATAACTTGGAAGGCAAGAATCCGCCTTCTACTCCAAGCCGCACCACGTGGGCCGTGGTCCGGGTTCTTCTAGAATCCGGCTTTTACGCGTCAGCTTACTAGGCCGCCCAATGGACTGTGATCCATTACCAATCAGGCTACCCTGGTAATCCGGCTCTTTAGGACAATGCCGGATATACCCCTAAGGTATATATCCGGCATTTCATCTTTTCTATTTCCCAATGATCTTTTAATTTGATTCAATGTTAACCCGAATTTTGCATGTGTGCTCAGAGTTATAAAACTAAATGCTTTTTGTCCAAAGAAGGCTACAGAACATCAGATTGTGCCTACGTGCCTGGAGTTCGTATTCTTAAAACTTCTTAGTTTCCTAAGTATTATCTGATTGTTTATTTTGCTGGGTCACTTGATCTAATAAGTAAAGTGCCAGAGTATAATCCATGATTCCGAGTTCCGACTGATTGGTTACTTAACCCGGTCACTCGGCGTGAAGAATTCATACTTTTGGAATCACTTAAACACTAAGGAAAGTCAAAGCATATAGACCAGAGAACTTAGAATAAAAGGGAGAAAAACTTCAAACTTGCAAAGTTGATAAGAAATGCAAAAGGATAGTTATATTCATACAAAATAAAAGAATGCATTACATATGAATATTACATCATAAGAAGAAAGTAATGCAGCATTACAGGGCTTGGGCCTAGACGGCATCGACAAAGTCGTCGTCATCATCTTCGCCTTCACTGTCGCTCGGATTCTCCGGAGTAGAAAGGATTAGTTCTTCCGGGTAGAATGTAGCGGTGGAAATCATCCAAGCTATTTTGGAGGCGTGCCCTTTGATGGAATCAAAGATCTCCGCCCTCTGCGCCTTAGTGTATCCCTGAGGAATGCCGGTGGCGATGCGCCAGGACTTGGCAGTGGGGTAGTGCATTTTCAAGAGCCCTAAGGCCATGCACACTCCACTGCGGGTGGCAGATTTAAGCCAGCTTTCGCGTTGATTGACAACTTCCACGAAGGCTTCTGGCAGCTTGCTCGCATCCGAGAATTCATCTTGTTTATCCGGAAGGCACTTACTGATAAGTAGCATTCCGGCATTCTTCAATTCATTGACGAAAGCTCCAAAAACTCGGATACGGTCAATCCGAGAAGATGAGGGACCGCCTTCTACTACAAAATACAGAAGAGCAAATGTAAGCCAAGAATCCAGATGCAAAGTATGCATTTAAGAAAATGGATGAGAAAACTCGTAAAAGTCTAAAACTTACCAAGGATTTTGTTCATCTCGGAGACCTCCTCAAGCCAGAGATGAAAAGCAGCTTCCAGGTCCTGGATGGTCCTTTTGTCTTTCTCGGCCTGTGAAGAAAGCTGAGACTCGGACAAATCCAGGGCCAGCTGGCTTTCCTCCAAATCCTTTTGCTGCTTCACATTGATCTTGTGAAGCTCCAAGTTCTCGTTGCGAAGGTTTTGTACATTCCCAGCATACACAGAAAGTTGCCGAGATTCGGCCAATAAGGCTGAAATGAAAAGAAGGCAAACAAATTTAACGCGAAAAAAAACTTAAGGAAAAATTTGCAAGATCAAAATGAAACACAAGGAAGGAATAAGATACTTACCAGCATTCTCCTTGAATTGGTTTTGAAGCTCGGTAATTTCCGAGTCCTTCTCATTCATGATACCAAGGAGGGATTTGACCTTTTGTTTTTTATGGTGAGTTTCTCGAAAACTTACACGTTGATGTTCTCGGCTGTTTGCAGAAAGCATACAAAGGAAAAGACTTGTTAGAAAGACAATCAGGCAAAGTTGAAAAGTATTAAAACAAAAAGAATGCTTCTGTATTAATACTTGGAGCTAGAGATATACCTGGATAATCCTTTGAAGCCCAGTGAGCATCTCGGTGAACTCCTGCAGTATTCCGAGAAAGAAATCCCCATATGATGGATTCCGTCTTGAATAACCTTTCGAGGCGAGAAAGTGTAATTATTCCGTACAACTAATCCGCCTTTTGGTCAAGGGCGAATCAAGGGGGTTCGGGAAAATTGGCTTTTCCCCCATGGATGCATAAAGCCTTTTTCATCAAAACATGCTTCCTGCTTTACCTTGAACTTCTCGTCAAAACGAGGAATTTCCTCGATGGCTGGATGAGAGAAGGCCCTCCTTCTTCAAAAGTTGCCGCCCTTTTTTCGCTCGTCCGGAGTAGGCGCATCAGGCTGCCTGGGCTAGCTTTGAGGAGGAAGGTCGAAATCCTCCAAAGGGGCAGAATGGTCTCCTGCCCCATCCGCTACTGGTGTGTCCGGGGTAGTGGCAGGAGAAGCTTTTGGTCCCCGGCGAGCAGCGGCCTTTAGTTTCTTTCGGCCTTTTCCCTTCAAAGGTATAGGAGAACGACTGCCAAAAGAGGAAAAGCCGAGAAAAAGATCAAAGAAAAAAAACTAGTGCAAGAAAGGAGGAAAGTATGCAAAAATACTCCAAGTTTTACCTTGAAGTTGCAAGGGGCACCCTGTCAAGATCAATGACTTTGGTGGACGCAGAAATTTTCTTGCGTTTGCGTCCACCGGCCGCTGAAAAGCAGGATTTTAGTTCCGCCTCCTCCTCGGCAGAAGCAAGTTGATCCTCTGTGAGAGACTCAAGCTGCCAAAAACACGGATAAGATTTAGTATACATTCGTCAAAGGCAAAGTATAAAAACCTTCCCGAAAGACAGAAGAAAAAAGCATAAGAGGATTTTCGGTGTTAAACATTGGAAGGCTTTCCTCGTATTGATCACGAGTGGCCACCAAATGATTAACACGTTTCTTGAAGTCCTTCTGGGACATAGCCTTATTAGTCACCCTCATCGCATCATCCGGCCCCGTGTACTCACAGAGAAGGCGGCCACCGTGGAAGGCGAGAGGCTGAATCCGCCTTCCCTACCAACAAAGGACAATGTACATGACGGTAAGAGGTGGAGAAGAAACAACGAGTTTGAAAATCCGCCTTTTGATCCGCAGCAGGTCCGGAGGAAGAACCTGGACTGATTTCAAAGCCCAGTTGTCTCTAGGAGTGGGGAAGTGTTTTAGAAAGGTGGAATACCCGTGTCCTTTCCAGGAAACGGGACGTCAGGTTGATAGAAGAAAGAACCCGTCCAGAATTTGACGGATTCTGAAGTTTTGATTTTCGGGAACCATATTTCCCTGAATCTATGCAGGTTAAATGATATGGTCCCGCAAGTTGGAAGAACACTGTCTAAGGTGTTGCGCTTCACATTGAAGCAGTACTGGAAAAAGTCTAATCTAGGTTCTATACCTAGGTACCCTTCGAACAAAGCCTGAAAGCCGGCAATGTAAAGAATAGAGTTAGGGGGAAGATTATGGGGTTGAACCCCATAATTCTGAAGAACCTGGATGAAGAAGGCGGATGGCGGAAATCCCATACCTCTCAGAACGTAGGAGGCAAGGACGACTCGTTCCCCGTCCTTGGGCTGCGGCTCGTTCTCGTCCTCATCCACCTGCCATTTGTCTTGGGTGATGAAGCCGTTGATGACTCCCAAGTGCAGGAGATCAATTGTAGTACCTTTCGATAAGTATTTGAGTGTCGAACCCACGAGGAGCTGAAGGTAAGCTATCTATTCTCTAAAGCCCTATAACCCTCTTATATGGCTGTTTATGCAAAGCAATAAGTTTGACTAAAAGGAACTAACTTATTAAAAGCAAGTGACATGGAGTGTGGTTTGTCTAGTAACTAGTGAAGCAAGTTTAAAATGCAAGTAATCCTAAAGCAAGTTTCTAAGCAAGTTTCACAAGTAGAAAGCAGCAAATATATCAAGTATCTCAAGGGAGCAAGTGTTCTAGCAATAGGTGTTTCGTTCGTGTGGTTGTCACAATTAGTGAAGCACATGTTTTAGTCTTAGTTGTTTCTTCTAGGAAGGAGCCATGAATAGGTATAGTCAAGTAAATGATCTACAACCCCTTATGATGGATCATGTGGCCAAGTAAATGACTGCACAAGATTGATTAAGACATAAAGTCCCACCATAGCCTTACGTTCTAAGGTCCCCAATATATATCCCCCAATAACTTAACTTTGTGGCTCGGTCTCAGGTTACTGTCACTCCCAAGTCACCACCACTCCATTATGCTACCGGTGATCACCTTACATGCATTCCCCAACATATGTGTGCACTCATATATTGTACATAAAGACAATCATAGAAGATAACAAACTTGTATGCAACCAATCAACGAACTATTTCACCATTGCCAAGAACAATTCACTACTCAAACATAGACGGGGAGACACAATACATCAAGGGAATATAGTATTGCATCATACATCGTGTTTGCCAAGATATTACAGTGGAGAGATGGAGCTGATCTTGCTGTAGATGTTGATGATGAACACGCCGGAGGGGGTGGAGCCCTCCGGGGTTGATCTCGGCGGTGTTTCCCCCCTCCGATCTTCTCCGGCGGCAGCCTTCTGTCTCTCTGTTTTGTGGTTTCGTCTCTCGGTGCCGCCCCCTTCTCGAAAAGGCCAGGGGACCCTTTATATAGTCGTTTTTAGGTCACGAGACACTCGGGAGAAGAAAGATCGACGGCATCGGAGCCACGGGGGCAAAAAGGGGACCCACACGCGGCCAAGGAATCTGGCCGCGTGGAGGGTCCTCTTTTCCACCTGGTTGGCCTTTTGGACCTCTACTTTGGCCCATGGTCTTCGTCTCGAAAATTCTGAACCGTGCTCTTTGGCCTTGCCCTTTTTGGAGTCCCGAAGCTCTCGGAAAGTCTGAAACACTAAAAAGTACGTTTTCTGAAAAAACAAGGTTAGAACCAAAACAAGGAGGATTGTTCAGAAAATCCCCCAAATAATTATAAAACATGAATATAAGTTGCTAATATGTAGGAAAAACAAGTAATAACATGAAAAGTTCATGTATGCATTTTACATGCATCAACATCCCCAAGCTTAACCCATACTCGTCCTCGAGTATGAAGGTGATAAAACTAACATGGACTTTGCATTTTAAAACAATCATGGAATATCAAAGAAGATTATTCATGCTACATATAATCAAATGATTCATAATGTAGATGAGTAGCAACATACAATTCATGTTATAACAAATATCAAATATGCAAGCAAAGATGCTTCATGAAAGTTCACAAAGTGTATAATGAAATAAAAGCACTATGGACCAAATGCATACAAAAAATTAAAAATAAAATCCTATATTGGTCAAAGAATAGCATAATGGAAAATAGAAAATATGGTGGACACTTTGGAGAAAATTGAGTAGAGGTAAAACATGATCAAGTCTTATTTAGCCTCTAAACTATTCAACTAAAATTACTAATTGAAATGTGGCATCCATTGGTCTAAGACTCTCATTGTCCCTTTATCACTAGCATCTTAAATTGTGAATGTTGAAGTAATGTGATTGACAAGGTGTTGGTTGAATGCCTCATGCCCCGTGAGTGTGAAAACCTACTCCATGATTACTCAACTTAAGATTCCTAATAAGCTTTGTACAATCATAATAAGTATTAATGACATCATAGAGAACCGCAAAGAGGTACCTCTTGCCCCATGACATGGAAACCAGCCCATGTCACAATGACAAGATGAACAAACGGAGTAGACTCATCATCCTTTTTTATTTCATTCACTATATGCATAGCTTCTTATTTTATTGTAGTATGTGTTTGTAGAGCCCACTCTAGCTGTAAGTAAATTTCCAACATGATCAAGCATGGCTTGGGTTAGCGGCCCAATGCGTTTCTCTAGTCATAAATATACTTACTCATCAAAACTTACTATTCCTCTATTTCATTTCGGCATGGCAGGAGTCCAAAAACAAAAGTACATGATATCAACCAAATGTAAATTTTTGTTCAATGTTGAAAGCTTTCCAGTTATACACGTTTATAGCTAGCTCCCAACCAAACACTTGTCAAACGCAAAACTTTTAGCTCCCGTTATTGGGTCATGTTTATTAAGTGCAATGAAAAGTAAAGGTGTGCATTCAAAAGTTCGTGAGAGTCCTATCCCAAATTCAGCTCATGACAATTAATAAAGTGAATATCTTAATTTAGAAAATAAATAACACTATAACATGGTGAACATACTCGGAATAGCTCTGAAGCTAATAGGTAGATATGGTGGACTCACTGGAAATACTTGGCTAAAAGGGTGTTGGAAACAAGTTTATACTTGTTGGAATTTTTACTTTTTTGGCTAGCAAGAGGGAGATAGTTGACCAGCTACTATGCATGCATTAGTGTCCATAGAACTACTCATTTAATGACAAACTAAGTAAACTAACAATTAACATCAAAAACATGAATGAGAGATAGCTCATGACAACACTATTGCAAATTTCAACACCTAAAACAGCATATAAATCATGCAACTATAAGTAGCTTTTATAATCAACTAAAGCATCCCTTTCCCAATAAATATAACAGCATCCAACTTAATTCAACCCATTATTCTAGTAGCTGATTCTCATAAAGATAATTGTGGTGGTGGTCTCACAAATAAACTAAAAAAACACAAAACTAGACGCTTCAAGTTTCTGCGATAAATGCTTTGCTTAGAAAAACAGAAAGTAGACATGTGCTAACCAAAAGAGTGTTGGTCCAGGGGGGTGTTCCACATTCCCAAGCTTGTGGTTTTCATCACTCTTGGATCTCTCTTGGCGCAGCTCCTCTATTCCCTGTGAAAAACTTTACAAAACATGTTTCTCCCATTCTTTTTTCTGTGGGGTGAGATTAGCAAGGACAAACAAAATGTATGCATGCTGCACAAAATTCCAAAACAAATGCTCCAGAAGATAGACAATAAGTTTCATAATGTTGTATGTTCACTCTCTAGCTCGAAAAGATCAAGGAAATTCAAGTCCCAAACCCAAAGAGTGCATCCAACAAAAGAAGGCAAAATCTGTCCAGAAAAGCAATAGCAGCAAAACGAACGTTTTCCCTAAGCTATAATCATCAAAAAATTAATCCAATTTTTGTGCTTACAGAGTAAAAAACGTTTCAGAACATACTAAAAACTTATCTCAATCCGACTTACAGATAAAAAAATGAAAAATCGTACGGTGAGCAGAATCGTGCTGAAACAGAAATTCCAAGCACTAGGATAGCAACTTTTAAATCCAAATGGGTGAAACTTGACACTTTATTGAAAACTCCGGAAACTAAACTAAAGACTAAGTCTCTTGTTACATCAAGAGGACACTAGGAAAAACCAACTAAGAACAACCGGGTTGCCTCCCGTAAAGCGCTTTATTGATAGCCGTATAGCTAGGCTTTTCTTACTTAACATCATGATGGTTGGAGTGAGGTGGCTCGGCATCCCCAAGCTTGGATTCTTGTACTTATTTGATACATGTAGGGTGAGCCCAGGGGTACATCCCCAAGCTTTATTGGTTGTCCCTCTTGATCTTTGTTCATCTCACTCAACTCTTCCTCCTGAAAAATTCTTCTTACACAAATCTCAACATAAAACTTGATTAGAGGGGTTAGTGCCTCCATAAATAAAATCCACATAGGTACAGCAAAGACACATCATGAGTTGATTCTAAATATTAACTACTGTTACTACAGTTGTGCATCGCTCCTTGATCAAAATAACCACACAAAACACAAGTAATGAGAGCAATGCAAAATAAAGACATAATCTGCCAAAAACTGAACAGCCCGTAAAGAGTGAATTTTTAGAGGCACTTAAGTTGCTCAAAGCAGAAAACTTAAAACTAATGAAATATGTAGTCATAACTAACTATTTCTGTCGTAAATTACCAGGTCGAAATTCCACTTCTGTGATTTTAAACATTTTTCGCAGTGAAGTTCAGGAATCTGTTTTCTGGACAGCTAATTACTATTGTTTAATCCTATCTCTCATATAAGATTATTCTTGCCATTTATGATGAGAAATAAGACAGAAATGTGATGTTACAGTAGTGAACTAATATTATTATTGTTTTTAGGTTTGGAAAAAGTTTTAATGATAGAGACTTTGCAATGGTTTCATTGGCATGAACAACACATGTTCAAGGTCGACCCCAACTTCTCCATCACTCATCCTTCTCATTTACTTTCCCAAAATTTTTATAAAATGAAAATCTTAAACTAAATGATAGATAACAGTAGGTAAAGGTATTTTACATGTTGAAAAGACATAAATGTGTGCTCAAACCGAATAGGAAATTAAAACATAAGGAACACACCAAAAAATATTAAACAATTTATTTTTAAGTCTAACCCTTTTCATATGCATTTGCATTTTGTAATGAAACAAATAAAAGAAGCACATAATAGCAAGCATAGAATGGTAGATCAAGTGCAACTTCAATACTTTCAGCATAAAGAGGGGAAACTTAATATTGTTGAAATATGTGTAACCATGTTTCCCTCTCTCATAATAATTTTCAGTAGCATCATGAATAGATTCAACAATATGAATATCACATAAAACATTCTTATCATGATCCACATGCATAAAAGAATCACTACTCTCCACATAAGTAAAATCCTCATTAGTGATAGTGGGAGTTAAACATTCATAATTTTCATTTCAATCATCATATATAGGAGGCATAGTATCATCAAAGTGAATTTTCTCCTGAAAGCTTGGGGAACTAGAAATATCATGCTCATCAAAACCAACTTCCCCAAGCTTAAAACTTTCCATAGAATCAGCAAGTATATCATTTTTATCCTCAGTAGTAGGGGGACTAAAAATATCATATTCATCAAGACAAACTTCCCGAGGCTCAAGGTTTTCCTTAGTAATAAAGGTGTTAAAAGAATTAGTACTACCACAAATATGATTGTTGTGCAAATAATTTTTCAATTTCTCCTCAAACACTTCATGTCCTAATTTAAGGTAGATATTATACAGTGCTAAAACTGTTTGGTTGTTTTCCATTTTATAATTTTTTTTGTGTTTTAGGTTTATATGTTAGTATGCAATGAAAATAAGAATAAAAGCTTAGCACAACGCTCCCCGGCAACGGCGCCAGAAAAGTGCTTGATGACTCCCAAGTGCAGGAGATCAATTGTAGTACCTTTCGATAAGTATTTGAGTGTCGAACCCACGAGGAGCTGAAGGTAAGCTATCTATTCTCTAAAGCCCTATAACCCTCTTATATGGCTGTTTATGCAAAGCAATAATTTTGACTAAAAGGAACTAACTAATTAAAAGCAAGTGACGTGGAGTGTGGTTTGTCTAGTAACTAGTGAAGCAAGTTTAAAATGCAAGCAATCCTAAAGCAAGTTTCTAAAGCAAGTTTCTAAGCAAGTTTCACAAGTAGCAAGCAGCAAATATCTCAAGTATCTCAAGGGAGCAAGTGTTCTAGCAATAGGTGTTTCGTTCGTGTGGTTGTCACAATTAGTGAAGCACATGTTTTAGTCTTAGTTGTTTCTTCTAGGAAGGAGCCATGAATAGGTATAGTCAAGTAAATGATCTACAACCCCTTATGATGGATCATGTGGCCAAGTAAATGACTGCACAAGATTGATTAAGACATAAAGTCCCACCATAGCCTTACGTTCTAAGGTCCCCTATATATATCCCCCAATAACTTAACTTTGTGGCTCGGTCTCAGGTTACTGTCACTCCCAAGTCACCACCACTCCATTATGCTACCGGTGATCACCTTACATGCATTCCCCAACATATGTGTGCACTCATATATTGTACATAAAGACAATCATAGAAGATAACAAACTTGTATGCAACCAATCAACGAACTATTTCACCATTGCCAAGAACAATTCACTACTCAAACATAGACGGGGAGACACAATACATCAAGGGAATATAGTATTGCATCATACATCGTGTTTGACAAGATATTACAGTGGAGAGATGGAGCTGATCTTGCTGTAGATGTTGATAATGAACACGCCGGAGGGGGGTGGAGCCCTCCGGGGGTGATCCCGGCGGTGTTTCCCCCCTCCGATCTTCTCCGGCGGCAGCCTTCTGTCTCTCTGTTTCGTGGTTTCGTCTCTCGGCGCCGCCCCCTTCTCGAAAATGCCAGGGGACACTTTATATAGTCGTTTTTAGGTCACGAGACACTCGGGAGAAGAAAGATCGACGACATCGGAGCCACGGGGGCAAAAAGGGGGCCCCACACGCGTGGAGGGTCCTCTTTTCCACCTGGTTGGCCTTTTGGCCCTCTACTTTGTCCCATGGTCTTCGTCTCGAAAATTCTGAACCATGCTCTTTGTCCTTGCCCTTTTTGGAGTCCCGAAGATCTCGGAAAGTCTGAAACACTAAAAAGTACGTTTTCTGGAAAAACAGGGTTAGAACCAAAAGAAGGGGGATTGTTCAGAAAATTCCCCAAATCGTTATAAAACATGAATATAAGTTGCTAATATGTAGGAAAAACAAGTAATAACATGCAAAGTTCATGTATGCA
Source organism: Alopecurus myosuroides (assembly GCA_028641055.1). Taxonomy (NCBI): domain Eukaryota; kingdom Viridiplantae; phylum Streptophyta; class Magnoliopsida; order Poales; family Poaceae; genus Alopecurus; species Alopecurus myosuroides. The sequence goes on from CM054058.1 coordinate 196,323,955, forward strand.
TTTTACATGCATCAGCCGTCTTTTTCTAGGCTCCTCATCAGAGCCAGTGCTGTGTTGCACTGACTCCAATTGTTGGAGTCTTCGCCTTCTTCTTCCTCGCCTCTGGCGGTGGCGGCCACCACGGTTTCGCCGGCGTGGGCAGAGGTTTCCCCGTCTCCCGATTCGGAGACAGGAGGAGGCGGAGGAACGGAGGAGCGGCAGCATAGTTACGGCCGCGGAGCTAAGGTCTTCGTCCGCCAATGCGCTCACGGGATTCTCCGGTGCGCTCGTGGAGGTGCTCAGAGGAGCCGGCGGAGCAGGGGGAGAGAGAATCGCCACCGCGGGCTCGGGTTCAACCACGGTCTCGGGCAGAAGAGAAGGGCTCCCGGTTGCCATTTCTTGGTGGCGCAGCCATGGAATAGAACTCCGACCACTGATGTTTGGATCTCCGATGAGGCCTTGGCTCGTTCTCTTCTCTCTCTCGAAATCGCCGGTGCGCAGGATGCTCTAGGAGTGTTCGAGGGAAGTGTGGAAGAAGAAGAATTACCGGAGGAGCCAAGGCGGGATACTTATAGCCGTTTACGCCGAGATTCATCCCAACGACTAAATTAGCCGTTGGATGATTGACGTGTGTCATGCCGAAAAACCCGGGATACGAGGAGACTGGGTGATAATGTCTATCTCCTAGTTTCTCGTTCGTGACGTGGGCATGATTTCCTCGCTTACGTCACAGGTTCCTTCTCTGCGAAGATTCATGGAAGAAATGCCGGACTTCGGAAATCCGAGTTTGGTATTAGGAGTTTCAATGAAAGAAGATTCAAGACTAAAGTGCCGACTTTTCTGAGAAGAATACACATCAACAAAAGACGACAAGTTGAAGACTTAATTCTCCTTGGGGGATACTGTCGGATATATGCCAACTAGGGGTATGTCCGGCATTGGCCGAAGGCCGGATTACTAGGGTGTCCTGTAGGCAATGGCAAGGTCCAGGGCGGCCCAGTTAGCTGACACACGGAAATCCGGATTCTAGAAGAACCCGGACTATGGCCTACTACGTGGTATGACTTGGATAAGAAGTTGGATGCCTTACTTTCCAAGAATAGGATTACTTTCCGTAGTCTTCTAGGATTCCTTTCCTGTAAGCCCTAGTACGGCTATCTATATAAAACCGGACGGGAGCAAGAGAAAGGAACAAGAGAACAGAGGTTCGAATAGCTAAAAGTCAACTCGCCGGGAAGTTCATCCTCGCCGAGTTAGCGAAAACATACTCACAATTGTACTTTCTATACTTCAGGCTTCATCCCTGATTTAGTGAGATTGCAGGAGTAGGAAGGTCTCCAAGTTGCGACGTACCGAACTTGGGTAAACCGTGTCCTTGTTTCCACCCATGGTTCTACCAGTAGGCTTATGAAACCCCCGGCCATGAACCTAACTAGGAAGACACGACAATTCATCTAATGTGCAAAGTCATGTAAGAATAGGAGAGAGTTAACATTGTTTTGAAGTGCATCGACTTGAACTCTTATCATGGGATCACTTGGAGTGCTTGGTGGGAATGGTCGGGATGCATCATCCCCCCCCCTTGGAAAAGAGTCGTCCTGGACTTGTTCTCCTTATTATCATTCGTGTAATCATCAAAGGGAGATAGATTAGTGACGCTGAATTCTTGCACTTTGGAGTGTTGATCTTGTAGTTGTTGTCGTTGATGCTCTTTTTGAAGGCCATGTGGGGGGGGGGGGTATGCTCGGATTTTTGTTGGACCAAGTGTGGTGACAGCCTCGAAAGTTCCTTGTTTGGTTGTTCGAAGAAGAGCTTGATGAACGGTGTTGAATCCATAAAAGATCTTGAACGTTGTTTGCTTGGAGGCTCGAGGAAGTGTTTGAGTGTAGATGACCTTGGCATGTGGGTTCCACTCCTCTCCATTGTTCGAAGTGGCGGTGAGGTTGAAAAGGTTGATGCGGTGAGCAGATCCATGTGGGCGGTCATGATTGATGGGCTCACCAAATTTCTGCAAAAGAGATAATAAAGATGGAGAGAGAGCGAGAGAGAGAGAGAGAGAGAGAGAGAGAGAGAGAGAGAGAGAGAGAGAGAGAGAGAGAGAGAGAGAGAGAGTTTTTCAGTTGTTAGTGTCAATGATCAAAAATGGCTTTTCCCGCTCAACACTCATCTCACTTTTGGTGGCAATTCAGGCCAAGTATTTTTGAACACTCCCGAGTTTTCCACTCATTTTAGGCGTTTGGCTCTGACTCTCTTTTTGGTGGAATCTCTCTCTCACCACTCATCTCACTAGATGCACACTCTTGTTTCTTTATTGCAATTTTCTTTGCATTGTCGTCAACCACTTGACTAAGTGCCACTGGGCATAGAACAAAGGTTCTGTTGTTTCTCTCTAAGCTATAGTGGTTGTATCGTCCATCGTGCATTGCGCCTTGTCATATTGCCTTGGACGTCCAAGAAGTAGGTGGCAAACCGACATGGGAACCACTTCACATAGGATGGTGTCTTCATAGGGTTCAATCTTGAAAGATACATCCACTTGATGTTTGATCTTGGCACTTCCATTGTCACTTAGCCATTTGACATAGTATGGATGAGGGTGTTTTCTTCTTTGTAAGTTGAGTTTCTCACACATTTATTCACTAGCAAGGTTGAGACAAATCCCTCCATCAATTGTGACCTTGATTGATCGTCCATGTATACCAGATCTTGTTTGGAACAAGTTGCATTGTTGGTCTTCATCGGCATGAATGGGGTGGTCAATACCCGTGACACAACAAGTGAATGGTTTTTTTTCTCCATCACAATACAAGATGCCTTTTTCTTCATCCAATTTTTGTTGTTGAGCAACCTTAGTCAAACCTTCGTATTTTCCTTCACTCATGGAGTCATACTCTCCTTTATCATTCACTACCATGACTCTTGTGTTGGCACACTCGAATGATTTTTTCCTTTACCGCCACACTTGAAGAAAAATATTCCACTTGACTTGGTGGTTGAAGCTTGAGAGGACACGTTTGATTGTTCTAGTTTCTTCGCACTTGATTCTGAAGATCCATTGGAAACATTGGTATGCTTTCTTGGGGTTCGCAAGTTGCTTGAGGGAGATGGTTGTGGTTCTTGTTGTGATTAGGATGCTTCATTTTCAATGAATTAGGATTTGACCTTGTTATACTCTATATCCTCAATGACTTGGCATTCCGCCTTGGTGGCTTGATGTACTAACTCCACAAGCGATGAGTATTGTTGGAATTCCCTTATCTTGTTAACGGGGTAGTTGAGGCCATTCATGAAGCGAGCCATAGTTTGTTCCTCGGATTGATCAACTTCGGCTCTCTCATTGAGGTCTCCATTTCCTTGTAGTATTCATCCACGATCCGCATTCCTTGTTTCAACTTTTGGAGCTTCTTGAAGAGGTCACGGGTATAGTGTGGTGGAACAAATTGAGTACACATCTCATTCTTTATTTCTTCCCAACTAGCAATAGGTCGCCTTATTGATTTCTCGTGTTGTTTGTAATTGTTCCCACAATAGAAGTGAATAGTCTTCAAACTCGAGGGAGGCCATGGCTGCTATATTCTCATTGGAATAATTATGCAAGCGGAAAATCTTATCAACCTTGAGAGCCTATGAGAGATATGCCTCGGGTGAAGGGTTTTGTAGCAGAATTTAAAAAAATTACGACTAATGATCACCGAAAACTGTCAGGATCTATCTACTAGTAAAGCGGTAACGGTTAAATGCGGGGATTAGGTAACATACCCTCGTAGAGCGTTACGCAGGGATTATGCTCCCGCACATGTGTTGCTGATGAAGACGACGTAGCCGACCTCATGGTCGTGACGAACTTGACGAGTTGCCGATAGTCTTCCGGAGCAACTACGTAGTTGTAGCACCTCAAGTGTTGCACCTCGTAGGTACCACACACGTACGGTGTATGACGACAGTTCCCGGTCTCTGATCCAGCAGAGTTTGCGGAAATAGATCTGCCCAGCACGACGGCGTGCCGGAGTAGAGAGAAATCTCCCTCTAGCACATCCCAAAATGGGGCCACGCCGGAGAGAGAGAGATAAATACTCTTCCAATTTATTAATTGGCTAAAACTCCAATTTTTAATTGAATAAAAAGGGCACCCCTACCCTTTCTTATATAGGTGGAGGGGGAGGGAGTCCAACTCCTCCCCTCCCAATGTGGTACTAAAAGGGGAGAGGGGGAAGGAGGGCATGGCCACTGATACGTCTCCAACGTATCTATAATTTCTGATGTTCCATGTTGATATTATGCCAATTGCTACATGTTTTCCGTATGTTTCCCTACGTTTTCTTATGTTTTCCGGGACTAACCTATTAACAAGATGCCATAGAGCCAATTCCTTGTTTTTAGTTTCAGAAAAGTTGTTTTGGAAATATTCTCGGAATTGGACGATTCGAAAACTGTCGGATATATACCAATTAGGGGTATATCAGATGGTGTCATAAAGTGCCGGATTACCCATGTGGCCTGAATGGTAATGTATTACGGTCCATTAGGCGGCCCAGTAACCTGACGCGCAGAAGCCGGATTCTAGAAGTACCCGGACCACGGCCCGCGTGGTACGGCTTGGATGTCGCACCCGGACTTCTAGAGGATACTCACAGTCCGCTAGACAGTAGAACAAATGGCTTACGGGGCATACCGGCACCCGCATCTCAATATGAGCAGGCCAACACGTAAACGTGTGACAACCATTCTCTACTATCCATCGTCTGCGTAAACCATCCCATAGAAATGAGGACACTACCATTGACGTACTTCATAACATTCACACACGATACGTCAACGGCTTTTAAACAAGTGATAACACAACATATCTCTAAGACACAAATAAATAGAAATAAGTTGCAAATAGCTCTCACTAGAGCAGAGATAGCAAATACAATCATCAAGAGGACACTTGTCCCAACATATCATCATTACAACACAGCGGAAGCATCCAAAGTGTCTGAGTACAGACAAGAACCAAACAGGCCTAAGAGGCCGGAAACGAAAAGACGGAGCCCATCCACGATGTCTCGGATCCTTCCCGGGTCCGCTATCTACTCGTCAGCAGCCTCGTCGTACTCCACGTAGTAGCCATCACGGGGATCCTCGTAAGCGTAGTCTGCGGAAACCACAGCCCCAAAGGGGTCAGTACATAAACGTACTGGCAAGCAAGACTCACGGTTCACCAAAATGTACCTCACAACATCAAGCACAGATGCTTTGGGTTCAACGGAAGAAAGGGGGTGATACAAAAGATGCGGCAGCTGGCTGCACTAACCAACTACAGAACATACTACAACTTCCGGCTAACAGAAAGGAGATAAGATAGCGTATCGTAACCAACTACCAACTAACTCCAAACAAACCCATCCTGGATATCGCCCCTTATCCAAAGAAGCAATCCGAGGATAACTCACACATTTGGATTAATGATGGTTCAAGTTATTGTGTCAATAAGACTATTACTAGTCAAGTTATCATTAGTTAGGTGTAAGTTGTTCTGAGTACTTGTTAGCCAGTACTTTCACCAAGTCATCCATAACCGCGGAAAACACGGCTTCTCGAGAAGATTTTACCCTGCAGGGATGCACCAATTTGGCCGTACACGTAAGAATAACCCGCCAGATGGAATGCCTCCCACCAAGCGGGGCACCCAACACAACTCAACTCTTCTCCGCATCAAGCCCAAAGAACCCCGTGCAATTGAGCGCATGGCTAATCAAGCCCCACGAAGAAAAGGGGACCCTCATAGCACTCTAAGAACGTGTCTCCCTAAATGCCGACTACAAAAGTTCCACCCTGGCCTGGGTTCGCAAAATACATATGCATGCGGCAAATGGAAAACCCGAACTAAATGAGGTGATTTGGAAGAGATTCGAATCAAATCAAATTGAGGGGGCGCCCATACACGCTTCCCACATGCGGATAGTGCGCTCATCATGGATCAATAGACAAGACCCTTTTCCTAATTAGGGTCGACACTAGCAGGCCTCAAAACCACGCCGGGCCTCCTGCCGGTGCCTTATCATCAAATTATTATTAACCATAACATTAACAGGTTGATTGCTTAAACATCGAGCCCCAGAACATAAATGATATAGTAACAGAAGTAACGGGTAACAGACTCGAGCAGAAACAACCCTAAGCATGCTAGTAAGACACAGGCAACAAGCAAAGGGGTTATAGGTGTGGAGGTGAGGCTATATCAGGGTTAAAGGATACCATGTGATAGGATCGAACACAAGCAACGATTCATAAGGCTAGCAGAAATAGACAACGGAAAGTATCGGTATCCAATGTGGAAAGGAACACAATGGTTCATGTGAGTGAATACTTGCCTGCAAACTCAGCAGCCTGGTACTGAGCTAGATCCTCAGAAGGGGTGTCGTAAGTATCGTCTGTCTCAACGTCGTCGTCTATTCGAGAAGAAGCAAACAAACAACACAGATAGACAAACAATCAATAACATGGCATAGTGCACAATCATGGGATGATGCATGACCATTTAATTGATGCATCAGAAATAAGCTAGTTGACATGGTAACATACCATAATTAAATGGACCCACATGCAATTTGAGTTGCATATGAAAAGCCCATGAATTAAGGTTGAAATAATTGATTTTCAACTAACCAACAGGTGAAAGTGGATTAGCATGATGCATGGATGAGAAAAACAGAAAGAAAACAACAATTTAAACAATTTGAAATAAGGTTTACCAAGTTTGGAATTTTATTTATTAAGTTATGAAATTTTGGTTTCTTAAAGGTGTCACACAAGCATTTGTTGTTTTCACCAATTTAAATTATCCAAAATAGATAACAAAGTTCATATTTGGAAAGTACACAAAATTTTAGGTGGAATACATGTTTCAATTATTGAAAAAGGAAATAGAATGAATTACTTATGAATTAAACAAGATTAAACAAGTTTTAATTGAATTTAATTCAAGTATGAATATTATTTGAATTTTTTATTTGTTCAAAACATTAAACCAATTTCATATTTGAAAAGTTTATACTTTTCTAGTTTTAAAACATATTTCATATGTTCAGAAATAATTTAAGTTGAGCAAGTTATGAATTTAGCAAATTTAAATGATTTAAACAAGATTTAATTATTTAACCAATTTTAATTATTCAAAACATGAAAAAAATTTTGTATTTGAAAAGGTGGTTTAAAATGGCATGGAAAACATATTTTATTTGTGTTATTTGAATTAAGTTTGAATTAGTTATGGAATTAACCAAATTTAAAATGATTTGTTTGAATTTGAAATTTGAATGCATTTGAAATGTTCAAAACACGAAACAAATGATTTAAATAGGTAGAGAATTAAATTTGGATCAGGATACATATTTTATTTGTATTATTTGGATTTGGAAATTAAAAGTTATTTGCATTTTAATTCTAAGGACTAAACTATAAAAGATAAAGGACTTAAATAAAAGAAAAACTGGTCAGAAAAATGTTTTACACCTCGCAGTGGCTAGCCCCAGCCACTGACGAGGGGGCCCTGGGCCAGCGTGGCCCGCGTGTGTGCGCGCGTGGCAACACAGGCCACTGGCAGGTGGGCCTCCTGCCTGCCAGCGTGGCTAGCAAAAAAGGGGGGATTAAATCCCGCGGGGGCAGGGCTCGAACCTGCGACCCCGGGTGCGCGCGCAGTGGTGCGTTACCACTGCAGTAGTGTGTAACACCTGGGGTGTTACCCTAATAGTAAGTGTTTGTTTCCTTTTGCTTTGCATCACATGCATCACATGAGCATTGCATTCTGTTTTCAAGACAACTGGAAAAAACTCAAACCAAATTAAACTTTCACACCTTGCTCATAATTTCCAATTTCAAAATTGCAAACTAAACCACTCATTTGTTTTTCAATAGTTTGAAGTTGTTTTTACTCAAATTGCCTGCTAAATAAAATTTTCCCTTTTGTTAAAACCCTAATGGCAAATTCAAAAATTCAAAGCAACTCCATCCTACTTATCATTTTTCAATATGGGTTTAAAAATTAAAATTTTGCAAACAAATTAAATTAAATGATGCTTGCAAAATTTCTTGAGCTTATTAAATAAAACTTTGCTTATTTCCAAAATTTCCAAAATCAAACCTTATTTGGAATTCAAATAACAAATTAGAAATCAAATTAATACTCTAAATTTTGAAGTTAATGTTAACATTACTTTTAATTGATGTTTTGCAAATTAACAAAATTTATTTATAAAATAAAAATAAAACCCTAACCCTTTTCTATCCCTCTCTCCCTTTTATCCTTTACAAAAAAAAATCAAAAGGAGAAAATAAAAAAAGGAGAGGGAAGCAGCCCACCCCATCCTCTTTTCCCCCCAAAGCCCATTTCCTTTTCTTCTTCTGGCCCATACCCCCTCCTTTCTGTCGTCTTCCTCCCCCCTGTACGACTCCATCTCGTCCCTCTGATCAACCTCCTCCTCCACCCGATGGTCGCCGTACCATGGCTCCTCTCTCCATAAGTATCTACCCCTCCCCCCTCTGCCTAGCCTAGCCTAACCCTAGCACCATCCTCCTGCGCCGCCGTCTCTTCCTCCTACCCTCACCTCTGAACCTTCCCCTCCTCTGAAGATCGCTGTGCCCACCGAACCGCCGTCAGATGGCTCGCCGCCCCGTCGCCACGGCCACCTCGAGGAGCATCTGGGCGGGGAATGGAACCGCTGCGCTTCCATCCATCTCCCCGTTCCCTCACCAGCTGCTGGGAGTCCTCGTGGACGCCACGCCGTCGCCGGAGAGGAGCCTAGCTGCTACTGCCCGTCGGCAGTCTTCTTCGACAAACAGACCGCGGTGAGCCCCTGTCCTTCCCCTTCCCTCCTTCCATCTCCCATCGCACCGCACCCACACATCCACGCACCCATCGCCAGCACCCACCCCGTCGTGCACCACCGGAGACCCGCCGTCGATCGATCCCCCTCTCTGTATCGCAGTCTGTGCGTGCGTGCCTGAACCTGCATCTTGTTCTGCTGTCGAAAATTCAGTTAACCCTGTCGTTGTACACCTTTTCCTTCGTCAGTCTCACGTACCAACCACAACGAGCGAGTAGCGCAGCGGTACCGCCCCTCTCGCACGCGGTGCAGAACGCGGGTTCGAACCCCAGCGCGCCCAAGCGCCACTCTTTTTCTCATTTTTCCGCCGCGCACCCGGCCCCACCTGCCATAAGCTGCGGTGGCCGCGTGGCTTCCACCCGCGCCAGTCAGCGCCGCGTGGCCCTCGGGCCCGCGCGTCAACCGCAGGGGCTGGCTGCAGCCCCGGTGAGAAAAGGACTAGATCCATATCTGGATCTGGAAATTGCACCGAGGCCCCTGTCCTTCCTCTGTTTACCGTAGAGCCCCTCCGTTTCTGTTTTTCCTTCACATTCCAGCCCTGTTCTATTTACAGAAATAACCCTAAAATTCAAATGGATATAATTTCTAATTTATAAATCCAAATACTACAAAATTTATATGTATCCCACTCCAAATTTCCTGTACTTTTCAAATATGCAATTTGTTTTCTGTTTTGCACAATTCAAATTGTTTCAAATTTTAAACAATTCATCTCAAATTTGGTTAATTCAATAATTAATTCATACCTAATCCAAATAACACAAATAAAATATGTTTTTCAGTCCAAATTCAATGTACTTTCTGTTTATCAACTTTGTTTTGCAATTTGGGCAATTAAAATTAATGTTATTTAATAATCCTTAAATTGGTTAATTAAATGGCATAATTAATAACTTGCAAATGGTTGCTCCAAATTAAATACTCAAAACATGAATTTCATCCAGAATCAAATGCCACACTTGAATATCCACTTTGTTTTCTGGTTTGCAACAATTAATTTGAATAATTGTTTCACCTCTTATTTAATGCAATTTAAATTGCCAAAATTCATAACTAATTCATTTTAATTCCAAATCAAACAAATAAAATATGTTTTTCAATCAGAAGATTGCAAGGAATCTGTTCATGCCATCCATATCTCTGTTTGCATCTCATCTTGTGCATTTTAGATCTTGTTATGCATGTACAACTATATGACAACATATGGAATGTGTGGGATAAATAATTCCAACTGTTGCCCCCTTCCATTTAAATTTCCTAACTCATCTAATCCATTGTTGACATGCTAAATAACAATTAAATTGATGGTTGCTAAACAACTTGAACCAATTCCTATTTCTCCGGACTCCGGTTCCGATTAAATTGCTTAAGTTGTTTTCCTCCCCGTTGCATCTTGCCATGTCATGCATATAAAATAGGATCATGCTGGATCTTTGCCGTAGTAGTAATTGTTGCATCCGGTGTTTGTTCGAGGTTCGTTGCTTCTTCCCGGATAGGACGTTGAGATGATGTGAGCAACGACAAGTGCTGTGGATATACCTCTACTTGCTGGATCTCAGGCAAGTATACTCACTTGCTGCCAAATGGCTGCCTTTCATCACTTGTTACCGATTCTTTCCGTTGTTCTTAATCTAGCCTGTTGATACGATGCTTGTGTCTCGATCCTATCATACTGTTTACCTTGCAGCCATGATATAGCCTTTCCTTCCACTTCCTATTAACTGTTGATTGTTTACCTCGTTGGCCTTCGTGTCGTAGCTGCATGCTTAGGGTTGTTTCTGCTCGAGTCTGTTGTCGGTTACTTCTTTTACTGTTATTATTATCGTTCTGGGGGCTCGATGTTAATCAATCAATCCTGTTAATGCTAATGGTAATAATAATTTGATGATAAGGCACCGGCAGGAGGCCCTATGAGGTTTTGAGGCCTGCTAGTGTCGACCCTAATAGGAAAAGGGTCTTGTCTACTTATCCATGATGAGCGCACTACCCGCATGTGGGAAGCGAGTATGGGCGCCCCCCTCAATTTGACTCGATTCGCATCTCGTCCAAATCGCCTCATTTAGTTCGGGTTTTCCATTTGCTGCATGCATGATCTTGCGAGCCCTTGGTACCCGGGTGGAACTTTCGTAGTCGGCATATAGGGGGACACGTTCTTAGAGTGCTATGAGGGTCCATTTTCTTCTGGGCTCGATTAGCCGTGCGCCCAAGGTGCTTTGGGCTTGATGCGAAGAAGAGTTGAGTTGTGTTGAGTGCCCCGCTTGGTGGAAGGGCCTTTCCATCTGGCGGGTTATTCATGCGTGTACGGCCAAATTGGTGCAACCCTGCAGGGATAATCTTCTCGAGAAGCCGTGTTTTCCGCGGTTATGGATTACTTGGTGAAAGTACTGGCTAACAAGTACTCAGGACAACTTGAACCTAATGATTAACAACCTACACCCAATGATTAACAACTTGACTAGTAATAGGCTTATTGACACAATAATCTGAACCATCATTAATTCAACTGCGTGAGTTATCCTCGGATTGCTTCTTTGGATAAAGGGGCGAGATCCAGGATGGGTTTGTTTGAAGATATCTTTCCGTTGGTTACAATACTCGATCTTATCTTCTTTCTGTTAGCCGGAAGTTGTAGTATCTCTCGGTAGTTGGTTAGTGCAGCCCGCTGTCGCTTATTTGCAATAACCCCTTCCTTTCCGTTGATCCCAAAGTATTTGTATCTTGTGATGACTGGCTACGTCGGTATCTTGTGAGTATGGGTTTTATCCACTTGCCAGTACTTAACCGTACTGACCCACGAATCTCTTTCGTGGCTGCATATTCAACATTGCAGTCAACAGGTTTGAAGTCTGACGACGTTAGCTTGGGAATCCCTCCGGCTTGGCCTGGGCAGGGATTGGACGCTCTCGGTTATCTTCAGGACTCTTAGTCCAATTTGTATCTTGCCCGTGGACGGACGATATGTTGTTTCTTCCGCTGTTATTTGGGTCTTTGTATTGTATCAGTTGTATCCCTGACTCGTTTGAGTCATCTTGTAAATCTCTTTTGCGGTTGTTATAGTGGAATATTCGAGAACTGTTGTAATGTTATCATAAGTGGCAACCTGGAATCGATTATTATGCGGATTTGGCGGAAATGCTGAAATCTGCATAGTGCCCGATCTCGGGGCGTCACAAATGGTATCAGAGCCTTGGTTCCGATTCCCGAGATTGTTTCGATATGAATGGTTATCGAAGCAACGGGTCCGCAAAGCCTGTAGGATAACCTCGCTAACGGTCGTTGTTTCTAGAGTGTCGAAAACTATTTCTGCTAAACTATTTTGGGAAAAACATCTCAATAGGATTCTTGTTTTCTCCTTACCCCTATTCTATTTCCCCTCCCATCTTATTTGTTTTGGAGTCTCCCCCCTTGTCTATCTTTCAAAGTGTTAGGATCCTAGGTGGGTGGACGTTTTCTGAGCCTTTAACCTAATAGGTTCGATCATCGAAAGATTCCTGGTGGAAGAACATCGTCGTCACTCCGAGCAAGAATCCCTTGTTAGTGGTGTCGAGAAGCCCTTGTTAGTGGTGTCGAGGAGATCAACTGGAAGCACGAAGAATCGATAGTCGAACTTCTTTCCCCTCCCGGGTTAGCAGGTGGATTGCGAGGGCGCAATCCCTTGTTAGTGGTGTCGTCTGTAACACCTGGGGTGTTACCCTAATAGGAAGTGTTTGTTTCCTTTTGCTTTGCATCACATGCATCACATGAGCATTGCATTCTGTTTTCAAGACAACTGGAAAAAAACTCAAACCAAATTAAACTTTCACACCTTGCTCAAAATTTCCAATTTCAAAATTGCAAACTAAACCACTCATTTGTTTTTCAATAGTTTGAAGTTGTTTTTACTCAAATTGCCTGCTAAATAAAATTTTCCCTTTTGTTAAAACCCTAATGGCAAATTCAAAAATTCAAAGCAACTCCATCCTACTTATCATTTTTCAATATGGGTTTAAAAATTAAAATTTTGCAAACAAATTAAATTAAATGATGCTTGCAAAATTTCTTGAGCTTATTAAATAAAACTTTGCTTATTTCCAAAATTTCCAAAATCAAACCTTATTTGGAATTCAAATAACAAATTAGAAATCAAATTAATACTCTAAATTTTGAAGTTAATGTTAACATTACTTTTAATTGATGTTTTGCAAATTAACAAAATTTATTTATAAAATAAAAAGAAAACCCTAACCCTTTTCTATCCCTCTCTCCCTTTTATCCTTTACAAAAAAAAAATCAAAAGGAGAAAATAACAAAAGGAGAGGGAAGCAGCCCACCCCATCCTCTTTTCCCCCCAAAGCCCATTTCCTTTTCTTCTTCTGGCCCATACCCCCCTCCTTTCTGTCGTCTTCCTCCCCCCTGTACGACTCCATCTCATCCCTCTGATCAACCTCCTCCTCCACCCGATGGTCGCCGTACCATGGCTCCTCTCTCCATAAGTATCTACCCCTCCCCCTCTGCCTAGCCTAGCCTAACCCTAGCACCATCCTCCTGCGCCGCCGTCTCTTCCTCCTACCCTCACCTCTGAACCTTCCCCTCCTCTGAATATCGCTGTGCCCACCGAACCGCCGTCAGATGGCTCGCCGCCCCGTCGCCACGGCCACCTCGAGGAGCATCTGGGCGGGGAATGGAACCGCTGCGCTTCCATCCATCTCCCCGTCCCCTCGCCAGCTGCTGGGAGTCCTCCTGGACGCCACGCCGTCGCCGGAGAGGAGCCTAGCTGCTACTGCCCGTCGGCAGTCTTCTTCGACAAACAGACCGCGGTGAGCCCCTGTCCTTCCCCTTCCCTCCTTCCATCTCCCATCGCACCGCACCCACACATCCACGCACCCATCGCCAGCACCCACCCCGTCGTGCACCACCGGAGACCCGCCGTCGATCGATCCCCCTCTCTGTATCGCAGTCTGTGCGTGCGTGCCTGAACCTGCATCTTGTTTTGCTGTCGAAAATTCAGTTAACCCTGTCGATGTACACCTTTTCCTTCGTCAGTCTCACGTACCAACCACAACGAGCGAGTAGCGCAGCGGTACCGCCCCTCTCGCACGCGGTGCAGAACGCGGGTTCGAACCCCAGCGCGCCCAAGCGCCACTCTTTTTCTCATTTTTCCGCCGCGCACCCGGCCCCACCTGCCATATGCTGCGGTGGCCGCGTGGCTTCCACCCGCGCCAGTCAGCGCCGCGTGGCCCTCGGGCCCGCGCGTCAACCGCAGGGGATGGCTGCAGCCCCGGTGAGAAAAGGACCAGATCCATATCTGGATCTGGAAATTGCACCGAGGCCCCTGTCCTTCCTCTGTTTACCACAGAGCCCCTCCGTTTCTGTTTTTCCTTCACATTCCAGCCCTGTTCTATTTACAGAAATAACCCTAAAATTCAAATGGATATAATTTCTAATTTATAAATCCAAATACTACAAAATTTATATGTATCCCACTCCAAATTTCCTGTACTTTTCAAATATGCAATTTGTTTTCTGTTTTGCACAATTCAAATTGTTTCAAATTTCAAATTTAAACAATTCATCTCAAATTTGGTTAATTCCATAATTAATTCATACCTAATCCAAATAACACAAATAAAATATGTTTTTCAGTCCAAATTCAATGTACTTTCTGTTTATCAACTTTGTTTTGCAATTTGGGCAATTAAAATTAATGTTATTTAATAATCCTTAAATTGGTTAATTAAATGGCATAATTAATAACTTGCAAATGGTTGCTCCAAATTAAATACTCAAAACATGAATTTCATCCAGAATCAAATGCCACACTTGAATATCCACTTTGTTTTCTGGTTTGCAACAATTAATTTGAATAATTGTTTCACCTCTTATTTAATGCAATTTAAATTGCCAAAATTCATAACTAATTCATTTTAATTCCAAATCAAACAAATAAAATATGTTTTTCAATCAGAAGATTGCAAGGAATCTGTTCATGCCATCCATATCTCTGTTTGCATCTCATCTTGTGCATTTTAGATCTTGTTATGCATGTACAACTATATGACAACATATGGAATGTGTGGGATAAATAATTCCAACTGTTGCCCCCTTCCATTTAAATTGCCTAACTCATCTATTCCATTGTTGCCATGATAAATAACAATTAAATTGATGGTTAGCTAAACAACTTGAACCAATTCCTATTTCTCCGGACTCCGGTTCGGATTAAATTGCTTAAGTTGTTTTCCTCCCCGTTGCATCTTGCCATGTCATGCATATAAAATAGGATCATGCTGGATCTTTGCCGTAGTAGTAATTGTTGCATCCGGTGTTTGTTCGAGGTTCGTTGCTTCTTCCCGGATAGGACGTTGAGATGATGTGAGCAACGACAAGTGCTGTGGATGTACCTCTACTTGCTGGATCTCAGGCAAGTATACTCACTTGCTGCCAAATGGCTGCCTTTCATCACTTGTTACCGATTCTTTCCGTTGTTCTTAATCTAGCCTGTTGATACGATGCTTGTGTCTCGATCCTATCATACTGTTTACCTTGCAGCCATGATATAGCCTTTCCTTCCACTTCCTATTAACTGTTGATTGTTTACCTCGTTGGCCTTCGTGTCGTAGCTGCATGCTTAGGGTTGTTTCTGCTCGAGTCTGTTGTCGGTTACTTCTTTTACTGTTATTATTATCGTTCTGGGGGCTCGATGTTAATCAATCAATCCTGTTAATGCTAATGGTAATTATAATTTGATGATAAGGCACCGGCAGGAGGCCCTATGAGGTTTTGAGGCCTGCTAGTGTCGACCCTAATAGGAAAAGGGTCTTGTCTACTGATCCATGATGAGCGCACTACCCGCATGTGGGAAGCGAGTATGGGCGCCCCCCTCAATTTGACTCGATTCGCATCTCGTCCAAATCGCCTCATTTAGTTCGGGTTTTCCATTTGCTGCATGCATGATCTTGCGAGCCCTTGGTACCCGGGTGGAACTTTCGTAGTCGGCATATAGGGGGACACGTTCTTAGAGTGCTATGAGGGTCCATTTTCTTCTGGGCTCGATTAGCCGTGCGCCCAAGGTGCTTTGGGCTTGATGCGAAGAAGAGTTGAGTTGTGTTGAGTGCCCCGCTTGGTGGAAGGGCCTTTCCATCTGGCGGGTTATTCATGCGTGTACGGCCAAATTGGTGCAACCCTGCAGGGATAATCTTCTCGAGAAGCCGTGTTTTCCGCGGTTATGGATTACTTGCTGAAAGTACTGGCTAACAAGTACTCAGGACAACTTGAACCTAATGATTAACAACCTACACCCAATGATTAACAACTTGACTAGTAATAGGCTTATTGACACAATAATCTGAACCATCATTAATTCAACTGCGTGAGTTATCCTCGGATTGCTTCTTTGGATAAAGGGGCGAGATCCAGGATGGGTTTGTTTGAAGATATCTTTCCGTTGGTTACAATACTCGATCTTATCTTCTTTCTGTTAGCAGGAAGTTGTAGTATCTCTCGGTAGTTGGTTAGTGCAGCCCGCTGTCGCTTATTTGCAATAACCCCTTCCTTTCCGTTGATCCCAAAGTATTTGTATCTTGTGATGACTGGCTACGCCGGTATCTTGTGAGTATGGGTTTTATCCACTTGCCAGTACTTAACCGTACTGACCCACGAATCTCTTTCGTGGCTGCATATTCAACATTGCAGTCAACAGGTTTGAAGTCTGACGACGTTAGCTTGGGAATCCCTCCGGCTTGGCCTGGGCAGGGATTGGACGCTCTCGGTTATCTTCAGGACTCTTAGTCCAATTTGTATCTTGCCCGTAGACGGACGATATGTTGTTTCTTCCGCTGTTATTTGGATCTTTGTATTGTATCAGTTGTATCCCTGACTCGTTTGAGTCATCTTGTAAATCTCTTTTGCGGTTGTTATAGTGGAATATTCGAGAACTGTTGTAATGTTATCATAAGTGGCAACCTAGAATCGGTTATTATGCGGATTTGGCGGAAATGCTGAAATCTGCATAGTGCCCGATCTCGGGGCGTCACATAGTGCTGCTTCTCTTGTCAGGTAAGGGATGCGCAGGGGGGTTATTGTTCAGTTTCAGTTAGATAACTGAAACTGACGAAGATGCTTCCTTTTCTGAACCTGACGGAAGGCAATCGCCGGCGGCGAGCGACAGCGATGTGAGCGTGGCTGATCCGTGCTGTGGATGCGTGTGTGTGCTGCGTGCTTGCGACGTGATGCAGAGAGGAGGGAGAGGGAAGGTGGACGTGCTCACTGTCGCTGTAGAGGAAGCAGCGGCTCGGTGTGGAGGTGGACGTCGCCGGCGGCAACAGAGAGGATGGCGGCGGCGTTGCAGAGGGTCCCGGGTACCGTGGCGTGGACGAGGAGGGAGATGGTGGTACGGGGAGCCGATCCCCGTACTCAACCTGCACGGAGGCTCATCGAATCAGCGGCGATCAACGGAGTACAGAAAGGGTGGCGCTCGTCGGGGTGAGGTTCAGAGAGGAAGATCGTGGCAGAGAGAGAGGAAACGGCAGCGGTGATCGAGGGAGAAGGGAGGTAGGTGGTCTAGGGCAGAGCTCGGGGCCTAGGGTTAGGTTTATAGGGGCGAGGAGCGCGTGGTGGCCGTCTGCTGCGCGCGCCGTCGACGTGGACACGGCGGATGCCCTGCCGTACAGGAAAGAGATGAGCGAGGGGGTATCGGGCCGGTTGGTGGGCTGGGCCTGCCCACTGCCTGCCCTCCCCTCTCTCTGTTTTCTTTTAAATTTTTCTGTTTCTTTTTTTTTGCTGAAAAGAAATAGGAAGAAAAAGCTAGGGTTTTTGGGTTAGAAAATTTTAGGAAAAATTGGTATTGCTTAATTATGGTAACAGCAACAACTTGCCAAGTTTAGTTTTCCAAAAAGTTCAAAATAAATTGTTGTTTGTAATTTGATGGAATTTGAATGAATTTTGATTATTAAGTGAAATATTGAAAACAAAATTTAAATAGTTTGAACCTTATAGTTTAATGGACACAAATTGATTAGAAATGTTTTGTAATTTTCATAGTTTTCAACATGGTTGCTGTTTGAAAAAAATGTAATTGAATTTTGAATGTAAATTGAGTTAAGTGAGTTTTTAAATAAAATAACAAGTTAATAGTTGAGCTTTCTATTTTAGCAGAAACAAATAGCTGTTTTTAATTGAACTTTTTATTTGGAAAATGTAACATAACAAGTATGAACAATTTGATTTGGAAATTGGTTTGAATTTGAAATACAAAACAATTGAAAACAGATGCAAAACAAATGCAAACAAAAGTAATGAGTATGATGACATGATGCAAAACATTAATAAACAAGAAACAAACATTCTAAAGGTAAGTTTTCATACTTGGGATGTTACAAAACGCCCCCCTTGAAGGAATCGCGCCCCGAGATTCCTACTGAGAAGAGAAAAGGTCCGGATACTTCTTGCGAAGATCCTCTTCGGTCTCCCACGTTGCCTCTTTATCGGAATGATGAGACCACTGCACTTTCAAGAACTTGGTGCTCTTGTTGCGAGTCTTACGCTCGGTCTCATCGAGAATTCGAATAGGGTGCTCCTCATAAGAGAGATCTTCTTGCAGTTCAATGGAATTATGATCAACTGCACGATCTGGATCTTTGAAACACCTCTTGAGCCGTGACACGTGAAACACATCGTGCACCTTGGATAGTTTTTCTGGAAGTTCAAGACGATAGGCATTTTCCGCACGCCTTGAGAGAATGTTGAAAGGACCAATGTATCTTGGTGCAAGTTTTCCTTTCACACCAAAACGATGAGTGCCTCTGAGGGAGTTACACGAGATATGCTTTGTCACCAGGTGCATAGATCATATCCCTGTGCTTGCTGTCATAGTAGCTTTTTTGACGAGACTGAGCAATCTTTAGATTGTCACGAATGATGCGAACTTTCTCTTCGGCTTCCTTAACAATGTCAGGGCCTAAGAGAGAACGTTCACCAGCTCCAGACCAATTGATTGGACTCCTGCATCTGCGGCCATAGAGAGCTTCAAATGGTGCCATGCCTAGGCTTGCCTGGAAGCTGTTGTTGTAGGAGAATTCAGCATATGGAAGGCAATCCTCCCATTTCATGCCAAAGGAGAGACCACATGCTCTGAGCATATCCTCGAGAATCGGATTGACTCTTTCGACTTGCCCCTGAGACTGAGGGTGATAGGCTGTGCTGAACAGAAGTTTGGTGCCCAATGCTTCTTGAAAGCTTTTCCAGAAATGAGAAGTGAATATGCTTCCACGGTCTGAGCTTATTTCCAATGGAACACCATGAAGAGGAACAATCTTTGCTGTGTAGAGCTCTGCTAACTGGCTAGCTGAGATTGTTTCTTTGACAGCAAAGAAGTGAGCTACTTTAGTGAGACGATCAATGACAATGAAGATTGCATCGTTGCCCCTCTTGGACTTTGGAAAACCAGTGACGAAGTCCATTTCAATCATGTCCCACTTCCACTCAGGGATTTTCAGAGGTTGGAGAAGACCGGCTGTTTTCTGATGGACTGCCTTAACACGTTGACAAACGTCGCATTCAGAAACGTATTGAGCAATTTCACGTTTCATGCCAGGCCACCAATACAGCGTCTTGAGATCCTGGTACATCTTTGTACTTCCAGGGTGTATGGAGAGAGGAGTTTCATGAGCCTCCTTGAGAATGACATCTTTGAGACTTTGAACTTGAGGAACTGCAATGCGTCCTTCGAAGAACACAGTTCCCTTGTCGTCAATTGAGAAGGACTTAAATTTCTCCTTGCCTTCTTTGATGTGTTCTACCATCTTCTTGATTTCAGCATCACGAAGTTGTTCAGAACGAATCTTGTCCTCGAGAGTTGGACTGGCTGTCAAGTTTGCGAGATAACCTTGAGGAACAAGACCAAGGTTCAGCTTCTGGAATTCTTCATGAAGAGGAGGTTGGCTTTCCATTATCATGAGATTATTGCAATACGACTTGCGACTGAGAGCATCGGCCATAACATTAGCCTTGCCTGGAGTGTAAGAAATGGTGAGATCAAAGTCTTTAATCTTTTCAATCCATCTCCTTTGCCTGAGGTTTAGATCTGGTTGAGTGAAGATGTATTTCAGACTCTTATGATCGGAAAAGATTTCAGTGCGATTACCCAACAAGTATTGCCTCCATTTCTTGAGGGCAAACACAACTGTTGCAAGTTCAAGGTCATGTGTGGGATAATTGAGCTCATGTGCGTTCAACTGACGTGAAGCATAAGCCACAACTTGACGTTCTTGCATAAGAACTGCACCTAGACCTTGGAGAGATGCATCGCAGAATATTTGGAAAGGTTTGGTAGTATCTGGGCCAACCAGAACTGGTGTAGAAGTGAGTTTAGTCTTTAGGAGATTGAAACTTTCATCACATTGTGGAGACCAAACGAACTTTCTGTCCTTCTTTGTGAGATCAGTGAGAGGTTTGGCAATCTTGGAGAAGTTTTGGACGAAACAACGGCAATAGCTAGCCAAGCCAAGGAAACTTCTTACTTGCTTCACCGTCTTTGGAGGTTTCCAATCAACAATTGCTTTAACCTTTTCTGGATCAATGGCTATGCCCTTGGCAGAGATGACATGACCAAGGTAAGCAACTTCTGGAATCCAGAACTCACATTTGGAGAATTTGGCATATAGACGATGCTCACGAAGTTTCATGAGAGTGAGACGAAGATGTTCTTCATGCTCTTCCTCGGATTTTGAGTAGACCAGAATGTCATCTAGATATACCACAACGAACTTGTCGAGGTATTCATGGAAGACAGAATTCATGAGTCGAGAGAATGTCGCCGGTGCATTGGTGAGACCAAAGGACATGACGGTGTATTCATACAGACCGTACCGAGTGGTGAAGGCTGTCTTTGGAATATCCTCTTTTGTGATCTTTATTTGATGGTAACCCATTCTCAAGTCCAACTTGGAGAATATTGAGGCTCCAGCAAGTTGATCAAAAAGATCATCGATACGAGGAATTGGATACTTGTTTTTGATGGTTTTCTCGTTAAGAGGACGATAGTCAACAACGAGTCTCTTTGTGTGATCCTTCTTTGCAACGAACAGAGTTGGGCAACCCCAAGCGGAGGAACTAGTTTGAATGTAACCTTTTTCCATGTACATATCGATTTGCTCCTTTAACAGTTTCAGTTCAGGAGGAGCTATCTTGTATGGATGCTTAGAGATTGGAGCAGTACCTGGTTCAAGCTCGATCACGAACTCAACTTCTCTGTCCGGAGGCATCCCTGGCAACTCTCCTGGAAAGACGTCAGGGAATTCACAAACCACCAGAACATTTTCGAGTAGAGGTAGAGGTTTTGCATCGAGGGTGCATAGCTGAATGGAACTTGATTCATTTGGAGAATAGACTATCTGGCCAGAAGGGTGGAACAGAGTTATTGACTTTTGAGCACAGTCAATTTTTGCTTTATTGTCCTTCAACCAATCCATACCAAGAATGACATCAATGTCAGAATTTCCCAGCAACATGAGTGAAGCAAGGAAAATGTGGCCTCCAATTAGGATTTGATTATCCTTACTTATCTTGGAAGTCAACATTTGAGATCCCGGTGAGTGAACAGTGATTTGATTGCTTAGTGGAACCACCATTAGGTTGTTTGTTGTGGCAAAGACTTTTGACACAAAAGAATGTGATGCTCCGGTATCAAACAACACTTTAGCTGGAAAAGAGTTTACGGGTAATATACCGAGAACGACGTCAGGAGCTTCCTCAGCTTTGTCGATCTTGACATGATTCACCCTTGCGGTCCTCCCGACAGGCCTGTTGTTGGAGTTGAAGGCCTTAGGCGGGGGAGGGCGCACCATTGCCTGGTTTGTGTTGGGACGAGGTGGTGGTGGAGGTAGCTGCCTCTGCGTGCACTTGTCAGCGTAGTGTCCCGTCTGCTTGCACTTGTAGCAAGTGACGACACGGGGAGGTCCTGGCCTTGGCTGCCCCATTGCACCCCTTGGATCATGCATCTGACCAGGGTTGGGTGGGCGGGGAGCGAAGCCTGGAGAAGCTTGGGCATATGGAGCCCGAGTGACAACACCATTTGGCACTCAGATGCGGCGCTTCTGCGGAGGGGTGGTCATGTTGGAGGAGGAACCACCCTCACGCGAGTGCTTGCGAGACTCCTCGAACGCCTTGCACCCATTTTCTTCATTGAGCGCGGTGTTAACGAGCTCCTCGAAGTTGTTGGCCTTGATGTTGGTGAGGGCATACTTGAGTTCCGGGTTAAACCCTCTGCGGAAGCTTGCCATCTTCTTAGCATCAGTGGACACCTCGTCTCCAGCGTATCGAGCGAGGCGATTGAACTCACTCTGATAGCCAATGACGTCCAGCTTTCCCTGCTTGAGAGAGCAAAACTCTTCACGCATCCTTTCCATGAGACCATCTGGAATGTGGTGCTTCAAGAAGGCTTCCTTGAAACAACCCCAGGTGATTGGATAGCCAGCTCTCATGGTCTGGTAGTTTTCCCACCAAGTAGCTGCCAGACCCTTCAGGAGATAGGAGGCATACTTGACCTTGTCTTCCTCAGCAACGTGAGAAATCTCCAGAGCCTTAGCTATCTCACGGATCCAGTCATCAGCATCCAGAGGCTCGCGTGTGGCCACGAAAGCTCTTGGGCCCAGACTGAGAAACTCCTTGATACTGACTCGTGGAGCATTCTGGTTGTTGTGCTGGTTAGTCTGAAACTGGGCCATCTGCGTCAGGACTTGCGTCATCTGAGTCAACAGCTCCGTGATTGGCGCTGGCTCAGGCGGGGTGTTCCTTGTTGGCGGCATCCTGAATGGAAATGCATTTTAGCACAACAATAGAAAAGGATAGACTTGGCAACCGAAAGAGAGATTATTCCGACGCATGAATAGATAACCAACAGGTACATCATCACATGTTCAAATACATCAGAATATCCAACACACCACAAATGGTTCGAATGTCAAAGGATAACTAAACATAGCTAAGAATGGATACATCGGTACTCCCATGCTCATCACGCAGGACGGCGACTAGGAGTACGGCGAGAGGTACGGTGAGGAGCACGCCCACGAAAGTAGGTAGAACGACGATCCACATAGATCTGACGTGGTCTGAGAGCGACTCTAGGTGTGGTGAAGTACATAGCGTCGACTCCCTGTGCTCCAAAGCGAGGAATCCCAGTGTAACCAGCACCGAGGTTGAGGAGTGGACCTCTGATCGGCTCGTAACCTCCAGCATCTGGCAGACGACGTCCAACTGGCTGATCGAAACGTGCAAAGCGCTCATCTCCAACAAAGTCTGTGGTGTACGTCGCCAGACGAGTCAAAGCAAGGTAGAGCTGCTCTCTGACTGAAGCCAACTCCTGAGATAGTGTGCTAGCAACTGCGTCACTGTGCCTCACAAACTGAGCGGTGGTGTGCAGCCTGGAGTTATCATGCTCGTAGACATCCAAGTTGTCGTATAGAGTGAAGTGAGCTCCCTCCGAAGTGATGTAACCACGGGGGATGTGGCGATAGATGGAATCGTCAAATCCCCAGTAGTCAGCACGAAGGACGGTGAGACTCACATAAGCTGCCTGCTGCACAGCCATATCCACTGTGGAACCTACTGCCTCGTAGCGGTGGACAACGCTCATGCCATCATCTGACAGAATGTAGACGATAGCCTGGTAGTAGGTCTGGTCAAACTCTCGCTGCTGCTCGTAGACCTGGTACTCTGGTGCCCAACGGAACCCCAGAAAAGTGACCATGTCTCTCAGCATCTCCGGATAACCGTCAGTGCTCTCGCAACGAGTCATACGAACCACCTGCGGGAAGAACCTGAGATCCATCTGTAGATGATCGGGGAAGTTTTGATTAGACGCCGGTAGAAGAACTGAAGTGGAAAGCAACAACAAGGTTTCAACGGACGAAAAGGATGTTGAGAAGAACATGATATCGAAGCAACATCGGGAAGCACGAGACCAAAACACTCCTGAGGTACTACGGAAAACCCATCCGGGCTTCTAAAGGATCAATATCTATTGCTTAAGGAATAGAGGATCTGCTTCCGGGGCTTACACGCCTCCGTTCTCAATCGTCAGTAGGCAACATGATAAATCATGTCACAACCACCTCCATTCCTATGGTCTAGTAGATATAACTACCCTAGAGAAACCAGGATACGTGAAAACCTAACTTGAAAGTTTAGATGAGAAGGGAAAACAACGTTGCACTTCCTTACCAGAAAAGGGAGGGTGGGTGGGGAAAGAAATAAAAGGGAAGAATTCCTACTCTCACGTTTCATTTTTCCTATCTAGCTACAAAATAGTTTCTAGACTCAACTGCGACCAGTAAAAGGGATCCTACAGGCAGACAGGCTCTGATACCATTTGTCGCACCCGGACTTCTAGAGGATACTCACAGTCCGCTAGACAGTAAAACAAATGGCTTACGGGGCATACCGGCACCCGCATCTCAATATGAGCAGGCCAACACGTAAACGTGTGACAACCATTCTCTACTATCCATCGTCTGCGTAAACCATCCCATAGAAATCAGGACACTACCATTGACGTACTTCATAACATTCACACATGGTACGTCAACGGCTTTTAAACAAGTGATAACACAACATATGTCTAAGACACAAATAAATAGAAATAAGTTGCAAATAGCTCTCACTAGAGCAGAGATAGCAAATACAATCATCCAGAGGACACTTGTCCCAACATATCATCATTACAACACAGCGGAAGCATCCAAAGTGTCTGAGTACAGACAAGAACCAAACAGGCCTAAGAGGCCGGAAACGAAAAGACGGAGCCCATCCACGATGTCTCGGATCCTGCCCGGGTCCACTATCTACTCGTCAGCAGCCTCGTCGTACTCCACGTAGTAGCCATCACGGGGATCCTCGTAAGCGTAGTCTGCGGAAACCACAGCCCCAAAGGGGTTAGTACATAAACGTACTGGCAAGCAAGACTCACAGTTCACCAAAATGTACCTCACAACATCAAGCACAGATGCTTTGGGTTCAACGGAAGAAAGGGGGTGATACAAAAGATGCGGCAGCTGGCTGCACTAACCAACTACAGAACATACTACAACTTCCGGCTAACAGAAAGGAGATAGGATAGCGTATCGTAACCAACTACCAACTAACTCCAAACAAACCCATCCTGGATCTCGCCCCTTATCCAAAGAAGCAATCCGAGGATAACTCACACATTTGGATTAATGATGGTTCAAGTTATTGTGTCAATAAGACTATTACTAGTCAAGTTATCATTAGTTAGGTGTAAGTTGTTCTGAGTACTTGTTAGCCAGTACTTTCACCAAGTCATCCATAACCGCGGAAAACACGGCTTCTCGAGAAGATTTTACCCTGCAGGGATGCACCAATTTGGCCGTACACGTAAGAATAACCCGCCAGATGGAATGCCTCCCACCAAGCGGGGCACTCAACATGATGGAGGGATGATAACCCGGTAGCCCAACGCCAAGGTGTAACTCGGCCCAAAGGACGCTGCGTAAAGATCCGGCTAAGGATAAAGGAGCTTCTAGAAGGCCCAAGATCGTAGGCCTGGTAACCCGGATTGTGGGTTCCGGTAAGGAAGTTATGGTTTTGTAAGCAGTGTCCGGGTAGGACTCAGGGTACGCCTTGGAGAACAGGCCAGGGGTCCGGATGCTTTATAAACCGGCCCCTAGGTTAGGTTTAGGGGCCAAGAGTTCGAGCAATATCACTAGGTATTGAGTATCCAGTGTAACACGAGAGTTGAGATTAATATATCGAGATCGGAGACTCGGCGACTTGCTTGCCGGCTACCAGATCGCATATCATCATGTTTTCCTCCGAGCTAAACCCTCTCCCAAACACCAGTGTCGTCTTGCCCCAAGATAAGTTACCCCCGGTAACATCTGCCGTGATTATCCCACGACAGTTGGCGCCCACCGTGGGGCATGCGTCCAAAGGTGTTTACATCACGGGAGAAGCTCGTAAGAACATGGAGAATCTTGTCATCGGCGAGATCTACACCGACCGCGAAGGAGAGAAGATGGTGGACGATTCCGGCTGGGGGCCAGAGTCGGATCACCTCGAATCCGGATCTATCGTGACAATCGGCCGGATCAGCATCTTCATCGGCATGGTACGTACTTACGATTCAAGAGGACAATATCATGTGCATACTACAGGAACTTCTAACAGGGATAAAAAGATACTGAAGCAAGCGGTAAACTCGGTTTCCTCGGCTGTTCCGAGATACCTGAGGTGGTCAGAGCAGGACGTAACATGGAGCAGAAAAGACCACCCGGAAAGAATAGAACACCCGGGAGTCTTAGCATTGGTAGTTGCACCGCAAGTTAATGGTTACGAGTTGAAAAAGGTCCTAATGGACGGTGGAAGTAGCATCAATATCCTATATTGGGAAACCTTTTTACGCATGGGTCTCAAGGAGTCTCAGCTACAGAAAAGCTCAACAATTTTTCATGGGATAGTGCCGGGTCACTCAGCGTGCCCCGAGGGGAAAATCGCATTGGAAGTAGCTTTCGAAGAATCAAAGGACAATTATCGAGTTGAGTGGCTCACTTTCGAGGTGGTCAAGTTGCGTAGTCCCTATCACGCGCTGTTCGGAAGGACGGCTTATGCTAAATTCATGGCTAGGCCGTGTTATGTGTATTTACAGCTAAAAATCCCGGGTCCTAGGCAAACCATCACCATACATGGAAGCCGGGATATAGCGGCTGAGTGCGATGAAGGAGATTCAGTAATGGCTGAGCAGGCTTGCAGAAAAGAGGAACTCAAGTATTACCGGTCTCAAGTAGACCCGGCTGACAGAACAGCGTTGAAAAGGCCGAATGCCGAAGATGAGAGAGCGAAATTCAAAGCAGCGCAGGACACCAAGATGATAGCTTTCGTTGAGGGTGATCCCTCTAAGCAGTTTGCTATAGGGTCTAACTTGGACAGCGAGCAGGAGAAGGCACTTGTGGATTTTATCCGTTCAAATGCGGATGTGTTTGCCTGGACTCCCAGCGACATGCCGGGTATCCCACGGAATTGGCAGAGCACAGCTTGCACGTAGATCCCAAGTCCAGGCCCGTGAAGCAGGGCTTAAGGAAGATGAATGAGGAAAGAAGAAAAGCAATAGGAGAAGAAATTGCTCGTTTGCTAACAGCCGGCTTTATCATGGAAGTATTTCACCCGGACTGGTTAGCGAATCCGGTTCTCGTAATGAAAAAGACCAATGAGTGGAGGATGTGCATTGATTACATGAGTCTTAACAAGCATTGCCCAAAGGATCCGTTCGCGCTACCAAGGATAGATCGGATCATAGACGCAGTGGCTGGAAGTGACCTATTATGCTTTCTAGATGCATATTCCGGGTATCATCAGATCAAGCTCAAGAGGGAAGATTGGGAGAAAACATCATTTATAACCCCTTTTGGGGCCTTCTGTTACAAAACCATGACATTTGGGTTGAAGAACGCTGGCGCAACTTATCAACGGTGTATTCTGAAGTGCTTCGAGGACCAAATCGGACGCAACGTCCATGCTTACGTGGATGATGTGGTTATCAAAACCAGGAAGGCGGAGACATTTATCGATGATCTAAAGGAAACGTTCAAGAACTTGAGGAGGTATCAGATGAAGCTTAATCCGACAAAGTGCGTATTCGGAGTTCCAGCTGGGAAATTACTCGGCTTTATCGTTTCTGAGAGAGGAATTGAGGCAAACGCGGACAAAATCAAAGCCATCCAAAGTCTGAAAAAACCGGAAAATTTGAAGCATGTCCAAAAGCTCACGGGCTGTGTAGCAGCCTTGAGCCGATTTATATCCAGACTCGGGGAAAACGCAATACCCCTGTACCGGCTCGTGAAGAAATCCGATAAATTCGTGTGGGATCAGGAGGCGGATGAAGCGTTCGAGGCACTAAAGAAGCAGTTATCTGAAGCACCAGTCCTAGCGGCCCCGGGTCCTAAAGAGCCCATGTTGCTATATGTAGCAGCTGGCCCCCGAGCCGTTAGCGCGGTAGTTGTTGTGGAACGCAAAGATGATGGGAAAGGTTACCCGGTTCAGAGACCGGTCTATTACGTCAGCGAGGTATTATCAGAGGCAAAGCAGCGCTATCCGCATTGGCAAAAGCTGGTTTTCGGGGTCTTTATGGCTAGCCGGAAACTGAAGCCGTATTTCCAGGAACACCCCATAACAGTGGTTAGTTCGATACCGATGTCGGATATCATCAGAAACTCGGATGCAACAGGAAGAATAGCCAAATGGGCAATAGAGATGGGGGATTATCACATCAACTACGAGCCCAGGTCAGCAATCAAGTCTCAGGCTCTGGTCGATTTCATTAACGATTGGACGCACACAGGCATGCCCACCATGGCTCCAAACTCCGAGTCTTGGATCATGCACTTTGATGGATCCAAGCAATACGAGGGATCAGGAGCTGGAGTGGTGCTAACATCACCCAAAGGAGACAAATTAAGTTACGTGCTACAGATTCACTTTGATTGTTCCAAAAACGTGGCCGAGTATGAGGCCCTATTGCACGGCTTAAAAGTAGCCAAGGAAATGAACATTAAGAGGATACGATGCTTTGGAGATTCAGACCTTGTGGTGCAGCAGGTCTCAGGAACATGGGATAGAAAAGATGCAACTATGGCAGCATACCGCAGAGAAGTTGATAGAGTTGCCGGGTGTTTCTCCGGGTACGAGGTGGAGCACATAGACAGAAGAAAAAATGAGGCCGCAGACGCACTCGCCAGACTCGGCTCGCGCAGAGAGACGGTTCCACCTAATGTTTTCCTGGATGAACTATGGCGACCGTCAGTTAAAACCGAGTCTGAGGAAGAACTGGCAAATCAAGACCCGGATTTGGAACTCGTGGCCACACTGCGTGCTGTTCCCGAGTGGACAGAACCGTTCTTGGCTTACCTATCACGGGGCGAGTTACCACAGCAGAAAGTGTTAGCAAGACAAATTCTGAGGCGAGCAAAAGGATATTCTATCATCAATGGAGAGTTATACAAGAGAAGTGCAGCAGGAGTCTTTTTGCGCTGTGTAGCACCAGAAGAAGGCCGACAGATCCTCAAGGAAATCCATGAAGGTGATTGTGGGCATCATGCATCCACAAGATCTCTTGTGGCCAAAGCTTATCGACATGGTTTTTTCTCGCTCACGGCCCTAGCAGACGCGGAGCGCTTGGTGGCACGATGTGACGGGTGTCAAAGGTACGCTCGCCAAACCCATGTGCCGGCTATGGAACTACGGACTATCCTGTTAACTTGGCCGTTTGCTGTTTGGGGTATGGACATGGTTGGCCCCTTTCACATGTCACCTTGCAAAAAGACGCACCTCCTGGTGGCCATTGACAAGTTTACCAAGTGGGTTGAGGTTATGCCAGTTACCAACTGTGAAGCAATTACGGCAGTCAAGTTCCTGAAAAGGATTATCTATCGGTTCGGGTATCCCCATAGTATAATTACCGACAATGGAACCAATATGTCCCTTGGTGAGATGGAGAAATTTTGTGGTAACAATGGAATCCGGCTTGACGTAGCTTCAGTGGCCCATCCACAGGCTAATGGACAAGTGGAGAGGGCAAATCAAGAATTGCTTCGCGGATTAAAGCCACGTTTGCGAGTTCCGTGTATCAGAGCTGCTGGTGCATGGGTTGAAGAATTACCTGCAGTAGTTTGGGGTATCAACACAACGCCTAACAGATCCACTCAGATGACACCGTTTTTCATGGTTTATGGTGCAGAGGCGGTGTTGCCGAGTGATATCATCCATGACTCGCCTCGAGTCTCGGCTTACGTCGAGGTAGAGAACGAGAAGACCCGGCAGGACGCCGTAGATATGTTAGAAGAGCAAAGGGAACAAGCACTGGAACGATCAGCCATATATCAGCAAGATTTACGGAGGTATCATAGCCGGCGCGTGAAAACCCGGGTCTTTCAGGAAGGAGACCTGGTTCTACGCCTGGTACAGTCAAACGAAGGAAAACACAAGTTATCACCGCCATGGGAAGGACCATTTATCATAAGTCGGAGTCTGCACAACGGCTCATATTACTTGATAGACGCAAGGGAAGAGTCGGCTACAGTTAACGACACCGCTCATACCACTTCATCTATGCAAGAAAGAGACAGACCATGGAACGTGGCTCAGCTACGTCCCTACTATACTTAGTATAGATTATACTGGCAAGTGAAATCGCACGATGTAACAGGCAGCAGGTTTCAGACGCACTCTTTTCCTATCTAGGGTACCCTTGGGGACTGGATGGGTTTTTAATGAGGCGGCTTGCTGACCTAACTTTCTCATATCAAATAAAGAGGTGGTTATTCGTATGTTCACTCTTGGTACGTTGCATATATTTAGGTCTTGGGGGCTGATTGCTCGAATAGCACAGTTACAAACTCAATGACCCGGCCTTGATGCCTATGAGTTATAAGGGCCGATTACTCGCAAACGAGTACGGCTGCAATCTTATAACCGGACAAAGGAGCCAAATTTTCTTGACTTTTCTTACTTAAGCTCGATGTGACTCGCACTAAAGTGGCATGATTTGCTCGCTTACGATTACAATCAGCCATGAAGCCCAATGGGACTTGCCTGACCCTGTTTTCGTATAGATGTAACAACATGATATCCACGCGAAAGCCGGCTTATAGTACAAGATAGTCAAAAGGGTCATCTAAACCACAAGTTATGCAGAGTACAGGGCTAATAGCCGGAAACTCAACGTCTATCAAGCATAGCTTCAATACCTATGTGAAACGGCTCTAGGTTCGGGCTTCGCGCAAGGCAACTTGTTCTCTCTGGATGACCGTGTACCCCAGACCCGAAATTTCGGGCTTCGGGGACCCGGGATCTCGCAAAAAGAAACAAAGTTGCTTAGTCACTAAGCCCAAAAAACCCAAATATCCGGGTCTTGGGGACTTGGGGACTTAGAGAAAAGTCCACCTGTCAAACCCACGAGACCCGGAAACCGAGTCTCACAAAAGAAACCATAAAGAAAATCGGATATCAAGAACAAGTGGGCTCAAAAGTAGATAAATTTAAACGTTCAGAAGAAGCACAAAGTGTATCAAGAACTTAAAGTGCATTACAAACTTCGGTACTAGTATCAAAGGTGCACAGGCGCACCATCAAAAAATGACTGTTTAAACGGCCCATTGGCCGGTTGACGCATACGAAACGACATAAGGTAGCAGGTATCACTCGGCATTCTGGGCTGCGGCATCCATCTTCTCCTTGCCCTTGTTATTACCCTTGGTAGCAGCAGCACCCGGATCAGCACCAGTGCCGGCTCGCGCAGGAGGAGGGACGACGGGTGTGGAGGTAGCAGGCGCAGAATCGGCTTCAGCCTTCTTCTTTGCGGCTTCCTCCCTCAACTTGGCAGCTTCCTCCTTCCATCGGGCTAGCATATCGTATGGCTTGGGAAGGTCCGACTTAACCGCTTCACCATCAGCATCATATGTAGGGACAATGGAATTGACATCCAAGCCGTCAGCAATCACACTGGCCGGGTAACGGACTTCCTTCTGGATGGCCTTGAAATCCTTCGCGGAAAACTTGGACCCATCATGGTTGAATTTCGGAAACCCGCCCATAAGCTTGGCTGGCTCGAGCTTAGGGAAATAAGCTTTAGCCAGCGCAAGCCCCCGGGTTACTCCAACCCGGCAGGACGAACGCTTCCAATGCCAAATCCACTCGGGAATAGTGGAGCAGGCGTCCAGCATTCTCTTCAGGTCGACATGCCCAACACCCGGCCAACGTAATTCTTGAAGGATCCATTTGGTTCCGGCACATAGCTGCCGGATAACGTCCTTGATGGTTTTCAGCCTGGCAATATCGTCTTCGTCTGGCATTACTTCATCCGGACCTGCAGAAAGAAATGAGAACACGAGTAAGGAAACCCGGATATTTATCAGAAGGATAACTCGTATTATGAATATTATGCTAAGAATCATACCGATCAAAGCGCGATACGTATCAGCAATCTGAACAGAAAGGTTCATTAGATTATCTTCGGCTGCATGAGCTCTCCTCCTATACTTTCTCGTGATCTTTCCACTCCTCCTGGCCTCAGCCTCGGCCGCCTCACGCAGAGCCACCTCCTTTCCAATGAGCTTGGTGGCCTTAGCCAATTTCTTCTTAGACTGGGTCACGAAAGCCTGAGTGGAGATACAGGAAAAAATTAGTCGGACACACTATGAAGTTCCAAGCAAATTATCAAGAAATTCACCCGGAACTTGGGGACTAGATAAGGACACAAGCAATGTTATTCGGATTTACCTCATGTTTTGCTATCAAAGCTTCCAGGATATTCTCCTCATCGGCCCTCAGGGTGCGAAGGGCACTAAGCATTTGGGGGAATGTCATGTCTTCGGGCCTGACGCCAGAAGAGCCGGCAGCTTGATCGTCTGGATGAAGAGTTTTCCCTGACTTTGGGGTCGAGACCCGGACCATCTGGGTATCCGGGTTTGGGGAAGCCGTCCTCGTCTCTTGGATCTCAATCTCCTCATCCACGTCCTCGAATGACCTTGGAGACCCGGCTTCCTGGTGCGCCGGGTCACCAAAGGGGCCTTATCCCTGGCCGTCTTCAGCCTCACCGCCTGTCGCGGCGTCTACATCATCAGCCGGCCCCTTCGTTCCCCGGACATCTGTTTCCATGTTCTCCGGGTCACTAAGTGTGACTTGGGCACTAAGGAAAAAGGAGAAAAGCAGTTACCAAGAGTAGTTGAAAGTTATCAGGTATGTAAGGGTATCATGCAGCAGAGGCTTACCCGGTGTTCACAGTGTAATCCGGCGGGAGTTCACTGCTGGAAGCCGATGAGTTTGTCACAGTAGTTGATAGCGGAACCCTGAGCTTCCCGGCCAAAGGATGGTTGGGGGAGGGGTGACGCCGGGGAGATTTGGAGGGGCGAGGAGGAGGAGTATCGGCCCGGCGGTTTGGTGAGGTGGAGATACCCGGGTTAAGGGGATCGTCGCCCGGTGAACTCCGGGTCACTCTGCGCTTGGACGGGAGAGAGTCCTTCAAGTGCGATGAGTTGGATAGTTGTTGGTTAAGTCTGTGCATGTTATCAAAAGAGTAGGGTTCGGAAGACATGGTGGAATAAGGAACCTTGGACACCACTCCTCTGGCTTTCCTCTTGGCCCCGACTGTTATTTCTGGATCGGACTTGGTGGCCTCCGGTTCTTCCTCATCCTTCTCATCCTCGTCCTCCAGCCCTGCAAGCCGAGTATGTATCGATGGAAAAAGTTAAATGAGAGGAAATTTATGCAAGTGAAAATGACACAAGATTCGGATAAATACCCTCATCATTGTCAGCCGGCTCGTCCTCTTCCTCCGGGTCTCCGGTAGTGGGAGAGGTTTCAACATTCCAGAAAGCGTCATCAGCCTGAGATAAAAACAGGAAGGTGAGAATCGGTGGTTGCATCAAGTCAAAGGCGTATGAATAAGGTTACACGTATCGGGTCTTACCGCTGGGGCCGGGTTTTCCCGGGTGAATGGCGGCAACCCGGCAATGTTCTTGATCTTTTCCAGCTTTTCCGTCAAGAAGCCCTTGATGGTTTTGTTGGTGTCGCCGGCGGGATAGTTCTTGGAGGAATAGCGGAGCGCGTCCGTGGTATGCCCCGAGTAATCGCACATCAGTTTAGTGCGGATGGAGTTGGGTTGGATCCGGAAATCCACCCATGTCTTGACTAGATTGAGCCCAAGGAGACCATGGGCGGATAAGACAGATATTTTCGAGAGGAGGGGCTGGATTGCCTCCCTGTCCGAGTCAGGGGCGAAAGCGTTGAATTTCTCGGAAAGGTCGAGGAGGCCCTCCGAGTAACCCGGCAGTTTCTTCTCGCCGGGTGGGGAGGTGTCGTGGCAGTAAAAGAAGGATAATTGCCAGTGCTTAACTGTGACGCCCCGAGATCGGACACTATGCAGATTTCAGCATTCCCGCCAAAATCCACATAATAACCGATTCCAGGTTGCCATTTATGATAACATTACAATAGTTCACGAATGTTCCACAATTACAACAGAAAACAGATAGATACAAGATGACTCAGACGAGCCAGGGATACAACTGATACAATACAAAGATCCAAATAACAGCGGAAGAAACAACATATCGTCCGTCTACGGACAACATCCAAACTGGACTAAGAGTCCTGAAGATAACCGAGAGCGTCCAATCCCTGCCCAGGCCAAGCCGGAGGGATTCCCAAGCTAACGTCGTCAGACTTCAAACCTGTTGACTGCAATGTTGAATATGCAGCCACGAAAAAGGATTCGTGGGTCAGTACGGTTAAGTACTGGCAAGTGGATAACCCATACTCACAAGAATACCGGCGTAGCCAGTCATCACAAGATACAAATACTTTAGGATCAACGGAAAGGAAGGGGTTATTGCAAATAAGCGACAGTAGGCTGCACTAACCAACTATAGAGAGATACTACAACTTCCGGCTAACAGAAAGAAGATAAGATCGAGTATTGTAACCAACTGAAAGTAACTCCAAACAAACCCATCCTGGATCTCGCCCCTTATCCAAAGAAGCAATCCGAGGATAACTCACACAGTTGGATTAATGATTAATGGATCAGGTTGTTGTGTCAATAAGACTATTACTAGTCAAGTTATTATCATTAGGTGTAAGTTGTCTGGGTACTTGTTAGCCAGTACTTTCACCAAGTCGTCACATAACCGCGGACAACACGGCTTCTCGAGAAGATTTATCCCTGCAGGGTGTGCTCCAGTACCCGTACACACTCAAGCCACCAACTAAAACTCAGGTTGGCTTGACACGACCCAAACCATCTCTACAACCCATCCTAGGAGCCACGGAGCTATAAGGTCCCGGCCAGTCCGCTAAGCGTAGGGGTGAAAACCACACCCCCCGGCACCACAGGCCTCGCCCTATATGCATCATCATCATAAGTAACCATGGGGGATCCACCCATTATGCAAGGAGCAAATGGAACACCCGAACTAAGTGTGGCTCTTCGGACAAGCTGCAGACCAGGTCTAAGTCGAGGGGGGTCCCATACTACCACCCGGATGCGGTGAGCACGCTCATCATGGATCAGTAGACAAGACCCTTTTCCTAATTAAGTTCGACACTAGCAGGCCTCAAAACCACAAAGGGCCTCCTGCCGGTGCCTTATCAGCATATTATTAATAACAGGTTGATTGATTAACATCGAGCCCCCAGAACAATAAAAGTAATCTAGTAACGGAAAGTAACGGGTAACAGACTCGAGCAAAACAACCTAAGCATGCTAGTAAGACACTGGCTCAACCAAAGGGGTGATAGGAGTGGAGGTGAGGCAATATCAAGGTTAAGGGATTCATGTGATGGGTTCGTAACAGAAACAACTACTACTAAGGCTAGCAGAAAAGAACAACGGCAAGAATCGGTAACAAGTGATGAAAGGCAGCCATATGGCAGCAAGTGAGTATACTTGCCTGAGATCCCGCAAGGTAGCAGAACTTGTCGTTGCTCACATCATCTCAACGTCCTATCCGGGAAGAAGCAATGAACCTCGAACAAACACCGGATGCAACAATTACTACTACGGCAAAAGATCCAGCATGATCAAGATATGGATGCATGACAGGTTTAAATATGCATCAAGATAACTAGTTGACAAGATAAACAAATTTAAATGGACCCATATGCAATTTGAGTTGCATATGAACAGCCCATGAATTATGGTTACATGATTTGTTTTCCAACTAATCAACAGGTGAAGGTGGATTAGCATGATGCATGGATGAGGAAAACAGCAAAATAACAACAATAGAACCAATTGAAATAAGGTTTAACAAGTTTGAAAATTATTGGTTAAGACTGGAAATTTTGGTTACTTAAACATGTCTCACAAGCAATTGTTGTTTTCATCAAGTTAAAGTGTTCAAAACAATTAACAAAATTTGTATTTGAAGAGAACATCAAATTTTAGTTGGATTACATGTTTCAAATATTGAAATTGGAATTAGGATAATTTAATTATGAATTAAACAATATTAAACAAGTTTTAAATGGATTTAAAACAAATTTGAATTTAATTGAATTTTTATTTGTTCAAATCATAAATTCAAATTCACATTTGAAAAGTTCACACCTTGATGGTTTGAAAACATATTTTGCATGTTCAAAATTATTTTATTTTGAGCAAGTTATGATTTTATCCAATTTAAATGAATTAAACAAGTATTAAATTATTTAGGCAATTTAAATTATTCAAACCATGAAACAAAATTTATATTTGAAAAGGTTATTCAAAATGGTATGGAAAACATATTTTATTTGCCTTATTTGGAATTAGTATGAATTATTTATGAATTGTTGCAAATTACAATTGGATTATTTGAATTCAAATTTGAATTGCATTTTGAAAACCCAAAACAGAAAACAAATGGCATATTTGAAAAGTACAGGAAATTTGGAGTGGGATACATATTTTGTTTGTGCAAAACAGAGTTGAAATGGCAAAGATATGATTTATAGAAGTTACACACATTTTCTGAAATTTTTGGTAATTAGGAAAAGGGCCTAGAACTATTCTCACCGAAGGAGAGCTAGCCACACTGAATGACAAGCGGGCCAGGAGGAAGCTCGCTGGGCTTCAGCCGCTGGGACATTGACAGATGGGGCCCACCCAGTGCGGAAAATTCACAAAAAGTTGGAGCATTGTGCTCCAACTAGGGTTCGAACCCACAACCCTGGGTGCACGCGGGAGGATGCGCAGCCACTGCGCTACTGCTGCTGGTGTTGATAGCCTAAGAAACTGAAGGAACTTATCCCTGTATATCGACCGTTACTGAATTTTTTTGCAGGGAAATCTTCAGACGAGATCGGAACAGGGTCTGGGCGGAACGATCATCGGAGCCCTCGCATCGATCGTGCGGACCTGCGCGGGTGTGGGGGTTTCGTGTGAGTGCACGGTGATGGGTGTGGCGTGCCAGGAGGCGAGGAGTACGTGGCGTGGGGCTTGGGTGTGTCGGGCTCCCGTGCGTGAGCAGCAGGAAGCTCTGCTCGCATCCATGGCGGCCACGGAGGAGCTCCGACAGGGACTATCCACAAACGGACACGAAACCAGCAATCGAGGGCGGGAATGGAAAGGGGAGGCTCACCGGAGGGTCGTGGCGGAGATGGTTGAGGGCGGCGGGGAAAGGAACGTCGACGAATCGGAGTCGAACCTCGGCGGCCGCGGTCTCCATGGAAGCAGCGCGAGCAGCTGGGACCTCCTCCGCGCCGACGGCGGTGTCGATGATGTCCACGGGGTCGAGGCGGACCCGCTGCGCCGCACTGCTCGTCGCGGGAGGGCCCATGGCGCCAAGGCCCTGTCGGCGATCTCCTCCGTTTCTCTCTCTCGGTACAGAAAAGAGGAAGGGGAACAGAGAGATGGAGAGGAAGCTGGCGGCGCCGTGGAGGGGAAGGGAGAAGGGTAGGTGGCTAGGGTAGAGGGTAGGTGGTTTTTATGGGGATCGGAGCATGGTACGGCATCGAATCGGGAGGGGGAGACGACGATCTTGCGGTGGAGCTGCGATCGTACATGCTGACGACATGACGAGGAGGAAGACGACAAGATTAGATGGGCTGGGGGGAAAAGTAATGGGCTGTGGGCTGCTCCCTCTCTCCTTGCTTTGATTTCCTTTTTTTTTATTTATTTTTCCTTATTATTTTTTTGTAAGAGATAAAGAGAGAGAGAGATAGAAATAGGGTTAGGTGTTTTAATTTTTTTTTATGAACTGTTTTATTATTTTGCAAACAGTAGATCAGAGCAATGTTACCAATATTCCCATGAGTTTTGAGATGTTA
Organism: Alopecurus myosuroides; assembly: GCA_028641055.1. Lineage (NCBI taxonomy): Eukaryota > Viridiplantae > Streptophyta > Magnoliopsida > Poales > Poaceae > Alopecurus > Alopecurus myosuroides. Next base: position 196,361,595 of record CM054058.1, read on the forward strand.
AATTAATTTTAAAAATTGTTAGTTGAATTTTCAAATAGGGATTGATTTGGAGTTTTTTGGAAATAACAAATTTTACTTAATAAAGTCAAGCAATTATGAAATATTGTTTAATTTATTTGTTGGCAAGTAAATTAATGTTTAAACCACAATTTGAAACATGTCAATTAAGAAGGAATTGATTTGAAATTGAAATTACCATTTGGGGTTAATAGAAAGGGATTTTATTATCAGGCAATTTAAATAAATTCAACTTCAACTTATTGGAAACAATTTGAGTTGCAACTTTCAATTGAAATTTTTGGACATGTGTGAAGGTTTAATTTGTTTTGAAAACATGATGCAATGCATAGGATGCATGCAATGCAAAAAGAAAACAACCAACTTCTATCTAGGGTAACACCCCAGGTGTTACAGACGACACCACTAACAAGGGATTGCGCCCTCGCAATCCACCTGCTAACCCGGGAGGGGAAAGAAGTTCGACTATCGATTCTTCGTGCTTCCAGTTGATCTCCTCGACACCACTAACAAGGGCTTCTCGACACCACTAACAAGAGATTCTTGCTCGGAGTGACGACGATGTTTTTCCACCAGGAATCTTCCGATGATCAAACCTATTAGGTTAAAGGCTCAGAAAACGTCCACCCACGTAGGATCCTAACACTTTGAAAGGTAGACAAGAGGGGGGGACTCCAAAACAAATAAGATTGGGAGGGGAAAATAGAATAGGGGTAAGGAGAAAAATCCAGAATCCTATTGAGATGTTTTCCAAAATAATTTAGCAGAAATAGTTTTGACACTCTAGAAACAACGACCGTTAGCGAGGTTAACCTACAGGCTTTGCGGACCCGTTGCTTCGATAACCATTCGTATCGAAACAATATCGGGAATCGGAACCAAGGCTCTGATACCATTTGTGACGCCCCGAGATCGGACACTATGCAGATTTCAGCATTCCCGCCAAAATCCACATAATAACCGATTCCAGGTTGCCATTTATGATAACATTACAATAGTTCATGAATGTTCCACAATTACAACAGAAAACAGATAGATACAAGATGACTCAGACGAGCCAGGGATACAACTGATACAATACAAAGATCCAAATAACAGCGGAAGAAACAACATATCGTCCGTCTACGGACAAGATCCAAACTGGACTAAGAGTCCTGAAGATAACCGAGAGCGTCCAATCCCTGCCCAGGCCAAGCCGGAGGGATTCCCAAGCTAACGTCGTCAGACTTCAAACCTGTTGACTGCAATGTTGAATATGCAGCCACGAAAAAGGATTCGTGGGTCAGTACGGTTAAGTACTGGCAAGTGGATAACCCATACTCACAAGAATACCGGCGTAGCCAGTCATCACAAGATACAAATACTTTAGGATCAACGGAAAGGAAGGGGTTATTGCAAATAAGCGACAGTAGGCTGCACTAACCAACTACAGAGAGATACTACAACTTCCGGCTAACAGAAAGAAGATAAGATCGAGTATTGTAACCAACTGAAAGTAACTCCAAACAAACCCATCCTGGATCTCGCCCCTTATCCAAAGAAGCAATCCGAGGATAACTCACACAGTTGGATTAATGATTAATGGATCAGGTTGTTGTGTCAATAAGACTATTACTAGTCAAGTTATTATCATTAGGTGTAAGTTGTCTGGGTACTTGTTAGCCAGTACTTTCACCAAGTCGTCACATAACCGCGGACAACACGGCTTCTCGAGAAGATTTATCCCTGCAGGGTGTGCTCCAGTACCCGTACACACTCAAGCCACCAACTAAAACTCAGGTTGGCTTGACACGACCCAAACCATCTCTACAACCCATCCTAGGAGCCACGGAGCTATAAGGTCCCGGCCAGTCCGCTAAGCGCAGGGGTGAAAACCACACCCCCCGGCACCACAGGCCTCGCCCTATATGCATCATCATCATAAGTAACCATGGGGGATCCACCCATTATGCAAGGAGCAAATGGAACACCCGAACTAAGTGTGGCTCTTCGGACAAGCTGCAGATCAGGTCTAAGTCGAGGGGGGTCCCATACTACCACCCGGATGCGGTGAGCACGCTCATCATGGATCAGTAGACAAGACCCTTTTCCTAATTAAGTTCGACACTAGCAGGCCTCAAAACCACAAAGGGCCTCCTGCCGGTGCCTTATCAGCATATTATTAATAACAGGTTGATTGATTAACATCGAGCCCCCAGAACAATAAAAGTAATCTAGTAACGGAAAGTAACGGGTAACAGACTCGAGCAAAACAACCTAAGCATGCTAGTAAGACACTGGCTCAACCAAAGGGGTGATAGGAGTGGAGGTGAGGCAATATCAAGGTTAAGGGATTCATGTGATGGGTTCGTAACAGAAACAACTACTACTAAGGCTAGCAGAAAAGAACAACGGCAAGAATCGGTAACAAGTGATGAAAGGCAGCCATATGGCAGCAAGTGAGTATACTTGCCTGAGATCCCGCAAGGTAGCAGAACTTGTTGTTGCTCACATCATCTCAACGTCCTATCCGGGAAGAAGCAATGAACCTCGAACAAACACCGGATGCAACAATTACTACTACGGCAAAAGATCCAGCATGATCAAGATATGGATGCATGACAGGTTTAAAGATGCATCAAGATAACTAGTTGACAAGATAAACAAATTTAAATGGACCCATATGCAATTTGAGTTGCATATGAACAGCCCATGAATTATGGTTAGATGATTTGTTTTCCAACTAATCAACAGGTGAAGGTGGATTAGCATGATGCATGGATGAGGAAAACAGCAAAATAACAACAATAGAACCAATTGAAATAAGGTTTAACAAGTTTGAAAATTATTGGTTAAGACTGGAAATTTTGGTTACTTAAACATGTCTCACAAGCAATTGTTGTTTTCATCAAGTTAAAGTGTTCAAAACAATTAACAAAATTTGTATTTGAAGAAAACATCAAATTTTAGTTGGATTACATGTTTCAAATATTGAAATTGGAATTAGGATAATTTAATTATGAATTAAACAATATTAAACAAGTTTTAAATGGATTTAAAACAAATTTGAATTTAATTGAATTTTTATTTGTTCAAATCATAAATTCAAATTCACATTTGAAAACTTCACACCTTGATGGTTTGAAAACATATTTTGCATGTTCAAAATTATTTTATTTTGAGCAAGTTATGATTTTATCCAATTTAAATGAATTAAACAAGTATTAAATTATTTAGGCAATTTAAATTATTCAAACCATGAAACAAAATTTATATTTGAAAAGGTTATTCAAAATGGTATGGAAAACATATTTTATTTGCCTTATTTGGAATTAGTATGAATTATTTATGAATTGTTGCAAATTACAATTGGATTATTTGAATTCAAATTTGAATTGCATTTTGAAAACCCAAAACAGAAAACAAATGGCATATTTGAAAAGTACAGGAAATTTGGAGTGGGATACATATTTTGTTTGTGCAAAACAGAGTTGAAATGGCAAAGATATGATTTATAGAAGTTACACACATTTTCTGAAATTTTTGGTAATTAGGAAAAGGGCCTAGAACTATTCTCACCGAAGGAGAGCTAGCCACACTGAATGACAAGCGGACCAGGAGGAAGCTCGCTGGGCTTCAGCCGCTGGGACATTGACAGATGGGGCCCACCCAGTGCGGAAAATTCACAAAAAGTTGGAGCATTGTGCTCCAACTGGGGTTCGAACCCACAACCCTGGGTGCACGCGGGAGGATGCGCAGCCACTGCGCTACTGCTGCTGGTGTTGATAGCCTAAGAAACTGAAGGAACTTATCCCTGTATATCGACCGTTACTGAATTTTTTTGCAGGGAAATCTTCAGACGAGATCGGAACAGGGTCTGGGCGGAACGATCATCGGAGCCCTCGCATCGATCGTGCGGACCTGCGCGGGTGTGGGGGTTTCGTGTGAGTGCACGGTGATGGGTGTGGCGTGCCAGGAGGCGAGGAGTACGTGGCGTGGGGCTTGGGTGTGTCGGGCTCCCGTGCGTGAGCAGCAGGAAGCTCTGCTCGCATCCATGGCGGCCACGGAGGAGCTCCGACAAGGACTATCCACAAACGGACACGAAACCAGCAATCGAGGGCGGGAATGGAAAGGGGAGGCTCACCGGAGGGTCGTGGCGGAGATGGTTGAGGGCGGCGGGGAAAGGAACGTCGACGAATCGGAGTCGAACCTCGGCGGCCGCGGTCTCCATGGAAGCAGCGCGAGCAGCTGGGACCTCCTCCGCGCCGACGGCGGTGTCGATGATGTCCACGGGGTCGAGGCGGACCCGCTGCGCCGCACTGCTCGTCGCGGGAGGGCCCATGGCGCCAAGGCCCTGTCGGCGATCTCCTCCGTTTCTCTCTCTCGGTACAGAAAAGAGGAAGGGGAACAGAGAGATGGAGAGGAAGCTGGCGGCGCCGTGGAGGGGAAGGGAGAAGGGTAGGTGGCTAGGGTAGAGGGTAGGTGGTTTTTATGGGGATCGGAGCATGGTACGACATCGAATCGGGAGGGGGAGACGACGATCTTGCGGTGGAGCTGCGATCGTACATGCTGACGACATGACGAGGAGGAAGACGACAAGATTAGATGGGCTGGGGGGAAAAGTAATGGGCTGTGGGCTGCTCCCTCTCTCCTTGCTTTGATTTCCTTTTTTTTTATTTATTTTTCCTTATTATTTTTTTGTAAGAGATAAAGAGAGAGAGAGATAGAAATAGGGTTAGGTGTTTTAATTTTTTTTTATGAACTGTTTTATTATTTTGCAAACAGTAGATCAGAGCAATGTTACCAATATTCCCATGAGTTTTGAGATGTTAAATTAATTTTAAAAATTGTTAGTTGAATTTTCAAATAGGGATTGATTTGGAGTTTTTTGGAAATAACAAATTTTACTTAATAAAGTCAAGCAATTATGAAATATTGTTTAATTTATTTGTTGGCAAGTAAATTAATGTTTAAACCACAATTTGAAACATGTCAATTAAGAAGGAATTGATTTGAAATTGAAATTACCATTTGGGGTTAATAGAAAGGGATTTTATTATCAGGCAATTTAAATAAATTCAACTTCAACTTATTGGAAACAATTTGAGTTGCAACTTTCAATTGAAATTTTTGGACATGTGTGAAGGTTTAATTTGTTTTGAAAACATGATGCAATGCATAGGATGCATGCAATGCAAAAAGAAAACAACCAACTTCTATCTAGGGTAACACCCCAGGTGTTACAGACGACACCACTAACAAGGGATTGCGCCATCGCAATCCACCTGCTAACCCGGGAGGGGAAAGAAGTTCGACTATCGATTCTTCGTGCTTCCAGTTGATCTCCTCGACACCACTAACAAGGGCTTCTCGACACCACTAACAAGAGATTCTTGCTCGGAGTGACGACGATGTTTTTCCACCAGGAATCTTCCGATGATCAAACCTATTAGGTTAAAGGCTCAGAAAACGTCCACCCACGTAGGATCCTAACACTTTGAAAGGTAGACAAGAGGGGGAGACTACAAAACAAATAAGATTGGGAGGGGAAAATAGAATAGGGGTAAGGAGAAAAATCCAGAATCCTATTGAGATGTTTTCCAAAATAATTTAGCAGAAATAGTTTTGACACTCTAGAAACAACGACCGTTAGCGAGGTTAACCTACAGGCTTTGCGGACCCGTTGCTTCGATAACCATTCGTATCGAAACAATATCGGGAATCGGAACCAAGGCTCTGATACCATTTGTGACGCCCCGAGATCGGACACTATGCAGATTTCAGCATTCCCGCCAAAATCCACATAATAACCGATTCCAGGTTGCCATTTATGATAACATTACAATAGTTCATGAATGTTCCACAATTACAACAGAAAACAGATAGATACAAGATGACTCAGACGAGCCAGGGATACAACTGATACAATACAAAGATCCAAATAACAGCGGAAGAAACAACATATCGTCCGTCTACGGACAAGATCCAAACTGGACTAAGAGTCCTGAAGATAACCGAGAGCGTCCAATCCCTGCCCAGGCCAAGCCGGAGGGATTCCCAAGCTAACGTCGTCAGACTTCAAACCTGTTGACTGCAATGTTGAATATGCAGCCACGAAAAAGGATTCGTGGGTCAGTACGGTTAAGTACTGGCAAGTGGATAACCCATACTCACAAGAATACCGGCGTAGCCAGTCATCACAAGATACAAATACTTTAGGATCAACGGAAAGGAAGGGGTTATTGCAAATAAGCGACAGTAGGCTGCACTAACCAACTACAGAGAGATACTACAACTTCCGGCTAACAGAAAGAAGATAAGATCGAGTATTGTAACCAACTGAAAGTAACTCCAAACAAACCCATCCTGGATCTCGCCCCTTATCCAAAGAAACAATCCGAGGATAACTCACACAGTTGGATTAATGATTAATGGATCAGGTTGTTGTGTCAATAAGACTATTACTAGTCAAGTTATTATCATTAGGTGTAAGTTGTCTGGGTACTTGTTAGCCAGTACTTTCACCAAGTCGTCACATAACCGCGGACAACACGGCTTCTCGAGAAGATTTATCCCTGCAGGGTGTGCTCCAGTACCCGTACACACTCAAGCCACCAACTAAAACTCAGGTTGGCTTGACACGACCCAAACCATCTCTACAACCCATCCTAGGAGCCACGGAGCTATAAGGTCCCGGACATGCGCGGAAAATTGGGACGAAATGGATCTAGATTGGAAAACTCGCGGGCGATTCTACGGAAAAATTAATGGTTAATGATGATAGGAGAGTGGTGTGTGACCGTCAATCAAGCTATTGGAGGAATTAACAAGCATCTAAGCAATTTAATCCGGTGCGACAAGAAAACGGCCCGCGGGTTGACCTAGATCCAATCTGGAGTAAATCGTAAAATTGCGAGGTTGAATTGATGGATACAAGGAACTTACTGAAGGGGATTGGAGTAGCACGCGGCGGTGGCCAATAGTGCAGTCTGAATGTCCCTTCGCAACTCCCGGCGAGCCAGTCGAGGGTGTGGCGGCGGAGCTCGGCGGCGGCGCGGAGCGACTCGAAGATGAACGTGGCCGGTGGCGGTTTTGCTCCGGCAGGAGGCTTGAGGTTCTCGTGGTGGTGTTACGCGAGCACGAGAGGTGGGGAAATAGAAGGAGCTGGAATGAACCGTTGGAGGGTTAGGTTATCTCCTGGGCACCTATTTATAAGGTGTGGGCGGATAAACCTAGTCCAACGGGTGGGAGCCGGAAATTTCGGAATAACGGATACCTGCTTGGAATTGGTGAGATGTGCTTTAAGTGCTGGACGAGATATCCGGACGGAGATGAGGAGGAGATCTTCTCCGTGATATCAGGATCAGTTATCAAGTAAAGAAAGCCGGATCTTTGACATTCTTATCAGGGTGTTGACCCGGAAAAAGTAAAGAAGGACCTAGAGAAAGCCGGGTTATTATATGGCCACCTTGGAGTTAGGCCTAGCTATTTATCAAAGCACCTTAACCCGGCCTCTATGGACTTGTATGTTTGATATTTTTACAGGGAATAGCAAGCGCTTCAAGGAGGATCCCGTGAAGCCCAGGCAATTCTGGGGACTACTGATGGAGGGATGATAACCCGATAGCCCAACGCCAAGGTGTAACTCGGCCCAAAGGACGCTACGTAAAGATCCGGCTAAGGATAAAGGAGCTTCTAGAAGGCCCAAGATCGTAGGCCTGGTAACCCGGATTGTGGGTTCCGGTAAGGAAGTTTAGGGTTTTGTAAGCAGTGTCCGGGTAGGACTCAGGGTACGCCTTGGAGAACAGGCCAGGGGTCTGGATGCTTTATAAACCGGCCCCTAGGTTAGGTTTAGGGGCCAAGAGTTCGAGCAATATCACTAGGTATTGAGTATCCAGTGTAACACGAGAGTTGAGATTAATATATCGAGATCGTAGACTCGGCGACTTGCTTGCCAGCTACCAGATCGCATATCATCATGTTTTCCTCCGAGCTAAACCCTCTCCCAAACACCAGTGTCGTTTTGCCCCAAGATAAGTTACCCCCGGTAACGTCTGCCGTGATTATCCCACGACAGTTGGGGCCCACCGTGGGGCCTGCGTCCAAAGATGTTTACATCACGGGAGAAGCTCGGAAGAACATGGAGAATCTTGACATCGGCGAGATCTACACCGACCGCGAAGGAGAGAAGATGGTGGACGATTCCGGATGGGGGCCAGAGTCGGATCACCTCGAATCCGGATCTATCGTGACAATCGGCCGGATCAGCATCTTCATCGGCATGGTACGTACTTACGATTCAAGAGGACAATATCATGTGCATACTAGTAACATTAACATGTTCGACACTAGCAGGACCTCAAAACCACGCCGGGCCTCCTGCCGGTGCCTTATCATCAAATTATTATTAACCATAACATTAACAGGTTGATTGCTTAAACATCGAGCCCCAGAACATAAATGATATAGTAACAGAAGTAACGGGTAACAGACTCGAGCAGAAACAACCCTAAGCATGCTAGTAAGACACGGGCAACAAGCAAAGGGGTTATAGGTGTGGAGGTGAGGCTATATCAGGGTTAAAGGATACCATGTGATAGGATCGAACACAAGCAACGATTCATAAGGCTAGCAGAAATAGACAACGGAAAGTATCGGTATCCAATGTGGAAAGGAACACAATGGTTCATGTGAGTGAATACTTGCCTGCAAACTCAGCAGCCTGGTACTGAGCTAGATCCTCAGAAGGGGTGTCGTAAGTATCGTCTGTCTCAACGTTGTCGTCTATTCGAGAAGAAGCAAACAAACAACGCAGAGAGACAAACAATCAATAACATGGCATAGTGCACAATCATGGGATGATGCATGACCATTTAATTGATGCATCAGAAATAAGCTAGTTGACATGGTAACATAACATAATTAAATGGACCCACATGCAATTTGAGTTGCATATGAAAAGCCCATGAATTAAGGTTGAAATAATTGTTTTTCAACTAACCAATAGGTGAAAGTGGATTAGCATGATGCATGGATGAGAAAAACAGAAAGAAAACATCAATTGAAACAATTTGAAATAAGGTTTACCAAGTTTGGAATTTTATTTATTAAGTTATGAAATTTTGGTTTCTTAAAGGTGTCACACAAGCATTTGTTGTTTTCACCAATTTAAATTGTCCAAAATAGATAACAAAGTTCATATTTGGAAAGTACACAAAATTTTAGGTGGAATACATGTTTCAATTATTGAAAAAGGAAATAGAATGAATTACTTATGAATTAAACAAGATTAAACAAGTTTTAATTGAATTTAATTCAAGTATGAATATTATTTGAATTTTTTATTTGTTCAAAACATTAAACCAATTTCATATTTGAAAAGTTTATACTTTTCTAGTTTGAAAACATATTTCATATGTTCAGAAATAATTTAAGTTGAGCAAGTTATGAATTTAGCAAATTTAAATGATTTAAACAAGATTTAATTATTTAACCAATTTTAATTATTCAAAACATGAAACAAATTTTATATTTGAAAAGGTGGTTTAAAATGGCATGGAAAACATATTTTATTTGTGTTATTTGAATTAAGTTTGAATTAGTTATGGAATTAACCAAATTTAAAATGATTTGTTTGAATTTGAAATTTGAATGCATTTGAAATGTTCAAAACAGAAAACAAATGATTTAAATAGGTAGAGAATTAAATTTGGATCAGGATACATATTTTATTTGTATTATTTGGATTTGGAAATTAAAAGTTATTTGCATTTTAATTCTAAGGACTAAACTGTAAAAGATAAAGGACTTAAATAAAAGAAAAACTGGTCAGAAAAATGTTTTACACCTCGCAGTGGCTAGCCCCAGGCACTGACGAGGGGGCCCTGGGCCAGCGTGGCCCGCGTGTGTGCGCGCGTGGCAACACAGGCCACTGGCAGGTGGGCCTCCTGCCTGCCAGCGTGGCTAGCAAAAAAAGGGGGATTAAATCCCGCGGGGGCAGGGCTCGAACCTGCGACCCCGGGTGCGCGCGCAGTGGTGCGTTACCACTGCAGTAGTGCTGCTTCGCTTGTCAGGTAAGGGATGCGCAGGGGGGTTATTGTTCAGTTTCAGTTAGATAACTGAAACTGACGAAGCTGCTGCCTTTTCTGAACCTGACGGAAGGCAATCGCCGGCGGCGAGCGACAGCGATGTGAGCGTGGCTGATCCGTGCTGTGGATGCGTGTGTGTGCTGCGTGCTTGCGACGTGATGCAGAGAGGAGGGAGAGGGAAGGTGGACGTGCTCACTGTCGCTGTAGAGGAAGCAGCGGCTCGGTGTGGAGGTGGACGTCGCCGGCGGCAACAGAGAGGATGGCGGCGGCGTTGCAGAGGGTCCCGGGTACCGTGGCGTGGACGAGGAGGGAGATGGTGGTACGGGGAGCCGATCCCCGTACTCAACCTGCACGGAGGCTCATCGAATCGGCGGCTATCACCGGAGTATAGAAAGGGTGGCGCTCGTCGGGGTGAGGTTCAGAGAGGAAGATCGTGGCAGAGAGAGAGGAAACAGCGGTGGTGATCGAGGGAGAAGGGAGGTAGGTGGTCTAGGGCAGAGCTCGGGGCCTAGGGTTAGGTTTATAGGGGCGAGGAGCGCGCGGTGGCCGTCTGCTGCGCGCGCCGTCGACGTGGACACGGCGGATGCCCTGCCGTACAGGAAAGAGATGAGCGAGGGGGTATCGGGCCGGTTGGTGGGCTGGGCCTTCCCACTGCCTGCCCTCCCCTCTCTCTGTTTTCTTTTAAATTTTTCTGTTTCTTTTTTTTTTTGCTGAAAAGAAATAGGAAGAAAAAGCTAGGGTTTTGGGGTTAGAAAATTTTAGGAAAAATTGGTATCGCTTAATTATGGTAACAGCAACAACTTGCCAAGTTTAGTTTTCCAAAAAGTTCAAAATAAATTGCTGTTTGTAATTTGATGGAATTTGAATGAATTTTGATTATTAAGTGAAATATTGAAAACAAAATTTAAATAGTTTGAACCTTATAGTTTAATGGACACAAATTGATTAGAAATGTTTTGTAATTTTCATAGTTTTCAACATGGTTGCTGTTTGAAAAAAATGTAATTGAATTTTGAATGTAAATTGAGTTAAGTGAGTTATTAAATAAAATAACAAGTTAATAGTTGAGCTTTCTATTTTAGCAGAAACAAATAGCTGTTTTTAATTGAACTTTTTATTTGGAAAATGTAACATAACAAGTATGAACAATTTGATTTGGAAATTGGTTTGAATTTGAAATAGAAAACAATTGAAAACAGATGCAAAACAAATGCAAACAAAAGTAATGAGTATGATGACATGATGCAAAACATTAATAAACAAGAAACAAACATTCTAAAGGTAAGTTTTCATACTTGGGATGTTACATTGGAGTAGAAGGCGGATTCTTGCCTTCCAAGTTAGAACTTACCGTAGTCTTCTTGGTTTCCTTTTCTGTAAGCCCTAACCTGGCTATTATATAAAGCCGGACGGGAGATAAGAAACAGAGAGACAATAAGCTAGAGGCTAACTCGCCGAGACGTTGATCCTTGTCGAGTAGCTAAACCTAACTCACATTGTACTTTGTATACTTCAGGCTTCAGCCCTTATTTAGTGAGATTGCAGGAGTACGAACGCCGCCTAGTTGCGACGTATCGAACCTGGGTAAAACCCTGGTATCATTGTTCGTCATACGATCACGTCCCCCCACAACTCTATCGGTAGTCTCATGGCACCCCCGTCTATGAATTCTACTACGATGTCTCGACAGTTGGCGCCCACCGTGGGGCCAGTGACGTCAGGCGTTATGTTTCGATTGGGGATACTCGGCGGAATTGGCAGTACCATAACTGTCGGAAGTCTGGAATTCGACAACGACGTCGGGCGCTTCCTCGACAACCGATCGTACATGCCAGCGCGGAATCATATGGTAAGTGCCTGCGTTCTACCGATTGGATCTGCAAACATCTTTATCGGATTAACTGCAGAGGCAATGGGATTCTGTGGTGGAAGCAAATTTATCCCACCCGCCCTACACCCAGTGGAAGAAGACTATGACGCCTGATTTTGCTCAGATCACCGATACTCTGCTGAATCGCACTTTATCGGTATGGTGCAATCCGAGATCGCCGAAAACACGGATGAAAGCAATCCCATGGAAGAGGTACAAAAAAACAATCCCACAATAGAGGTGGAAGATCCGACATCCGTCAATCTGACGACGAACTCGGAAGCTAATTCTGTGTTAGCCGCCATGGAGGCGAGATTAGAGTCGGAACCCGGATCGGACCAGTTCGATTCCGAAGGCGAAGATGTAGACGCTTTCGAAAGAAAGGTCAAATCCTTTAAATAGGGATTCCACAAAGTACTAATGGCAAAACCGGCTGAAAAAACGGATGCTGAAAGTCGGGAAAGCCCCAGAACACCTCCGCCAGATGATGAAAGAGAGGAGGGGGAAACCACTCCAACATACCCGGATGTCAAGGAATTGACAGAGGATGAACCTGGTAAAAAACCTCCCTCTTCCAAGAAAAAACACAAAGCTTCCAAGAAACTCCAGTACAAGCTCCGGAACCAGCCAACGAAAACCTGGAAGCAGGAGGAGGAAGTGGAGTTAAGCGTGCGGAGAAGAAAGCGAAGGAAATCTATGTTCCGCCAATGTCAGAACAGGATGAACATGATCTACTTCAAACACCAGTGGGACCTCACAAACCCCCTGAAGTCCTGGAAGCCAGGAGACAAGCTCTCCAAAGGCAACAGCAACATCTATTCCGAACTCGGGAACATCTCCAAAAAACCCAAGCTGACATTAAGTTAAAGCAGGAAGAAATCAAGGAGTACGAGAGAAGGAATAGATCTGGCATTAAACCTACACGGTTACCTGGAATCGCAAGACCGGAAGTACTGCCGCCAAAGGAACGGTTTCAAAACACGGCCTGGCAAAAGCAAGTAAACGGCACAGATGCCAGGGGCGAACCTATGTACAAAACCGCAGCAGAAAACGCGGAAGCCGCGTTCGCCATCCTCAACAATGACATGTACTCCAATGGCGAAAAACTTCAAGGGGTGTATGATTTCTTAGGAAAGGCATTACAACAGCAACAACGAGGACAAGCAAGATCAGGGAAGTTGCATGACAACTCAGCCCTATGCAAAACAGCTACTTGCGCTGCTGGAGCACCTGGACCTGAAGAACCTGGAGATTCAAGTAATTCGAAAGAGAAGAAAGAAGATCCAAGAAAGGACAAGAAAAAGCCCGATAACAAGGATGCAGCGTCCAGAACCAGATTCCATCTGCCGAAAGATGGAATTAATCCCCGAGATCAGGAAGAACAAAACCGGAAGGACGGAAAAGCAATGCCGCCTCCGGGACGCCGTGCTGAAAAAGCCGGAAGACAAGATATTCCTCACAGGCATTAGAGATCTCATACACCACCTAGGAATAAGGAAAGACACAGGAGTAGAACTCCACCTTATCCCAAATGGCACGATAACGGAGGAAATAGAGACAATCCCGGAAGAGCGCGTTCGCGCAACAATGGAAAAGAAAGGAGCAGATCCCCTTCTATCCATTCAGCCGGTAGATACTCCGCACACATTGACAGGGCGGAAAGAGATGATCTATACTTCGGACCTAAGTGTTTCACTGACATGATCCGAAGAATAACTCTACATTCTGGCTTTGCCAAAGTTGGTCCAACATATGAAAAATACAACGGCAGTACAAACCCGGATACCTGACTTTCAGACTATTACACAGCCGTCCAGATTAACAATGGGACAGACCTAGAGGCAGTAAAGTTCCTCCCCCTTATGTTACTGGATGGAGCCAGAGATTGGATTAACGGGCTTCCGTTAAGAACTGTCGATAGCTGGGATGATATGGCTAGAGTTTTCACTCAGCATTTTGGGGAACGTACAAACGTCCCAACAGCATCAACCAGCTAAACCGCTGCACCCAGTTTGAAGATGAGCCATACGTGGACTTTATCTCAAGATGGACTGCAATGAAAAACAGCTGCTCTGGAGTAACTGGCGTACAAGCAATGCATGCTTTCGTCAATGGTTTAAAACCCGGACTCGTGCCGTTCATGATCGGTTCCAAAAAGCTCAAAGATCTCGGATCTATGCTTACAACCGCAAATGAGCACGCAGCGGCCGAAGATGACATCAGAGCGAGAGGTGGAAATATCGACACTTTGATTCAAGCCAAAAAGACCCCTTGTCCTGAGAAAAAAACAACTCCAGAAGCACAACAAAAACCCAAAGAAGTTAACATAACCTTTGGAAGAGAAAATGGGAGCAAATGGAAAGGACGAAGCATAGAACCGATCAACTACACAAAAGAAGAGTGGGAAAGAATAAAGTAGGAAAACTGTGTCCACCATTCGTAGTTTGGGAAACCCACCCATACGAATGCACAATGCCGGCGCAACAAGCATATGAAAGGCAGTGCAGGATCCGGAAGCAAAGGGAAAAATTCCAAGAGGAAATTCTCCAAGCAGAAGCCAGAAGCTGAAAAAGAAGACAGTGAATCGGACACTAACGAAAAAATCCAGGAACAACAGCGAAAAGGCGAGCCTATGTTTCCGAGAGTTGAAGGAGAATGCAACCTAACTTTCCTGTCAACTCCATCAGCAAAGGTGGCAAAGAGAACACTTCGAGAAATAAACGCGGTTGTCCTACCAACCCCAAAATTCTTGAAGTACTCAAATAAACCAATTACCTGGGATCATTCTGATCATCCCGGAAATATCCCAGAACCCGGCACACAAGCTCTAGTTGTTAGTCCTATTGTTCAAAACACTAGGATAAAAAGAGCGCTGATGGATGGAGGATCCAGCATTAACATAATGTACCTGGATTTTTTGAAGCATCTGTGAATCTCCGAGACCCAGCTCAATCATAGCAACATACGTTTTCATGGCATCGTCCCTGGTAGGCAAGCACGATCCCTAGGAGAAACTGGGATATTTTTGAATGGTGTCCAGCGGACATGCCAGGCGTACCCAGGGAACTTGCTGAGCACCAACTCAAGGTAATTCCAAGATCTAAACCCATCAAACAAGGTCTCCATCAATTTGACGGAAGAAGACGGAAGGCTATTGGCAAGGAAATTATCCGGCTATTGGCAGCTGATTTTATCCGGGAAGTTATACATACTGAATGGTCTGCAAACCCAGTATTAGTCCCGAAGAAGGATAGTACTGCTCTTAGGATGTGTATAGATTACACCGGCCTGAACAAATTATGTCCAAAAGATAGGTTCGCGTTACCGCGAATCGATCAAATAATAGATGTCATTGCTGGCTCTGAGCTTTTATGCTTTTTGGACGCTTATTCCGGATACCATAAAATACGCATGAAGGAAGAAGGCCAAAGCAAAACCTCCTTCATAACCCCATATGGAACGTACTACTACATAACCATGCCTTTCGGCTCGAAGAACGCAGGTGTAACCTACCAGCGTTGCATGCAACGATGTTTGCATAGTCATATTGGCAAAAATGTTCACGTTTACGTGGACGACATTGCCGTCGTTTCCAAGGAAAGGGACACGCTCCTTGACGATTTGCGAGAAACCTTCGAAAATTTGCGCACTTATAAAATGAAGTTAAATCCATTAAAGTGCGTATTCGGGGTTCCCTCAGGAAAACTTCTAGGTTTCATTGTTTCTCATAGAGGAATAGAGGTAAACCCAGAAAAGACCAAGGCAATCCTAAACATCTCAAGGCCTACGTGCTTAAAAGATGTACAAAGATTGACGGGTTCTGCAGCTGCCGTCAGCAGGTTTACAAGCCGGCTAGGAGACAAAGCTCTGCCATTATACAAATTGTTGAAGAAATCCGACAAATTTGAGTGGACAGAAGAAGCGGACAAAGCATTAACCCAGTTAAAATACACCTTGATGAAAGCTCCGATTTTGGCATCCCCAAAATACGAAGAACCCATGTTACTGTACCTCCCGGCGACAAACATGGTTATTAGCGTGGTGATAGTTGTGGAAAGGCGGAAAGACGAGCAAACCATACCAGATCAACATCCGGTGTATTATGTAAGTGACGTTTTTTCTGATTCCAAGCAAAGATACCCGCACTATCAAAAACTGGCATATGGCGTATTTTTCGCATCTCGAAGACTCCGTCATTATTTCCAAGGACATTCCATAACAGTGGTATGTAAAGCACCACTAGGGGATATAATTAACAATGCGGACGCAACATGCCGAGTAGCCAAATGGGGCATCGAGTTGGTTGCGTTCGACATTAAGTACCAACCCCGGACGACAATAAAATCCCAGGTGTTGGCAGATTTCGTTGCTGATTGGACAGAAGCAATAGAAAACACACCAATGCCGGAGTCGGAATACTGGGTTATGCATTTTGACGGATCCAAGATGAAGGAAGGCGCTGGAGCTGGTGTGGTTCTAAAATCCCCCAAGGGAGATACAATGGAGTATGTATTACAAATACATTTCAACGCCAGCAATAATGTGGCAGAATACGAGGCTTTTCTTCATGGCTTGCACATTGCAAAAGAAATACGTGTCAAACACATCTTATGCTATGGTGACTCAGATTTGGTACAGCATCAGCTCAACCAAACATGGGAATCCAAAAGTCCCATCATGGCCGAATATCGGAGAACGGTGGACGAGTTTTCAATTTTCTTCCTGGGATTTGAAGTACTTCATGTCAAAAGGGAAGAGAATTGGAACGCGGACGCTTTAGCCCGCATGGGCTCGGAAAGAGTGAAAACCCTGCCACCAGGTGTGTTTGTCCAGCATTTGCATGAACCATCCATAAAAGGTGGAGATGTCGACTATCCTCTGGTTTCCGAGTCAATTGAAGTCCTGCTCGTTAACCCGGATTGGACAATTCCATATCTAAACTTCTTAGTAGATCAAAAGTACCCGGATGGAGCAGATGAGGTCTTGCAAAGACAAATAAAACGTCGATGCAAAGGATACACGGTAATCAATGGTTGCATGTATAAACGCAGGAATACCGAAATTTTTCTGCGATGTATTTCGCGAGAAGAAGGCCGAGAAATTCTGCAAGAAATCCATGCTGGAGATTGCGGACATTGTGCTCAATCAAAAAGCATAGTTAAGAAAGCATTCCGTGCAGGGTTGTTCTGGCTAACAGCCAAGATAGATGCCGAACACATAGTCAATACATGTGCCGGATGTCAGTATTACGCCAAGCAGACGAATATGCTAGCCCAAGCACTCAAAACTATCCCTATTACATGGCCATTTGTGGTCTGCAGGCTAGATATGATGGGACCATTCAAAACTGCAAGAGGCGGACTTACACATCTACTCGTTGCAGTGGATAAGTATACCAAGTGGGTGGAGGCAAAACCAATCAAAAGGCTTGACGGCGTAACAGCCAGAAATTTCATCATTGATGTAGTCATGATATACGACGTTCCACACAACATAAAAACCGACAACGGGACAAATTTCTCTATTGGAGAGTTGGCAAAATATTGCCGACAAATGGGAATGCGCCTAGATCTTGCATCTGTGGCACACCCACAATCCAATGGACAGGTTGAAAGAATGAACAGTTCAATCCTGCAAGGAATACGCCCAAGACTCGCATCTCCTCTTCATAGAGCAGATGGAGCATGGGTGGAAGAGTTACCCTCTGTGCTTTGGAGTATTCGAACGACACCAAACAAGTCAACAGGGCAAACCCCGTTTTTCCTAGTTTACGACGCGGAAGCAGTCCTTCCAACGGACATGATCCATGATAGCCCAAGAGTGCAGGCTTTCGATGGCTTGGATGCCAAAAGCGCACGATAGGATGCCGTCGATCTCTTAGAGGAAGAACGAGAACTTGTGCTTCAAAGATCTGGAGTCAAGATTTGGTGTTTCCCTTCAGGCATCCGAGTCGTCTTCACTGCTGGATTCCTCGGGAATATCTGGAATGGTTTCCTCCGGGTAGAAGGTGGAGATGTTGACCATGGTGGCGATCTTGGTGGCGTGACCTTTGATGTCTTCAAAAATGCTGGCCCGCTGCGCCTCCGTGTATCCTTGCGGGACGCCGGACGCCACGCGCCAAGATTTGGCGTCAGGGTAGTGCATGCGCATGAGCCCTAGAGCCATGCGCGCACCACCACGCGCCGGGCAACGAAGGATGGACTCCCTGGACTCCGCCACCTCCACGATAGCTTACGAAAGTTTTGCAACTTCCGAGAACTCCCCAGTCCTGGCAGGAAGGCATTTGTTGACCAGCAACATCCCCGTAGCCTTGATTGCGGTGAATACCTTCCCAAAAGCTCGGATTTTCTCAATCCGAGTAAGCTGGGGTCTATCTCCTGTTTCAGTAAAACACAAAAAGTGTTAGCAAAAATAGAGAAATATGTAAACATGGGAAATCCGGTAAAAGGTAAAGTACTTACCGAGAATTTTGTCCATCTCGGCGCTTGGATGGTGTCCTTGTCCTTGGCTGCTTAGCTGGAGGCGTTGGACTCGGCAATGCCAACGGCCAATTGGCTGGCCTCCAGGTCTTGCTGTAACTTCATATTGAGCTTATGAAGATCCAGGTTTTCCCAGCGCAGGTTCTCGGCATTGCCGGCATCTTCAGCAATTTGTTTGGCTTTCACCAAAGAAGCTGAAAAGCAAGTAAAATAGATGACTTAGAAAACTGAGAAAAATACTTAGGAAAAATCTACACAACTGGAAGCAGAGAAATTTCTTACCTGCTGATTCCTTCAGCTGCTGCTGAGTGGATGCTAGTTCCGCCTCCTTACCCTCAAGAATCGAAAGAAGGGATTTCACCTCCTTGTTCTTGATGGTAAGTTTGTTGAAAACTTCCATATTGATGCTTTCAGTGGTTTGCTGAAACACGGAAAAGAGACAAAAAAATGCTTAAGTTAAGAACAAGCATAAAAGCGAAAAAAGCATTAAGGCAAAAGCATGCATTTGACTTATTGCTTGGGGGCTAGAGGTATTACCTGGCTCATCCGCTACAAAGCTGGCCAGGTTTCGTTGAACTCTTTTGCAAACTCTGCAAAAAGAGTCCCGACATTGCTAAGGCCCTCATGAATGACCTTGAAATCCTTGTCAAAAGTGGGAATGGGATCTTCCTCAGCTGGCTGAGAAGGACCTCCCATTTCCGGGGCCGCCCTTTCCCCCGTGTCCGTTTCCGGCACAATGGGATGGCTGGTCTTCTGGATTTCTTCGTTTGTAGCAGCAGCATATTCTTCTGTAGCCGCAACTGGAGTATCTGGGGCAGTTGCATGAGAAGGGTGTGGACCTCTTTTGGCCACAGACTTAAACCTTTTTAGCTTTTTAGGCTTCAAGGTTGAGGGAGGAACGCTAAAATGAGAAGTACCGTAGAATTAAAAATCCGAGACAAAGGAAATTAGTTCCGACAAAAAATAGCAAACCCGGAAGTCAAACCTAGAGGTAGCGACGGGGACACCGTCAAGATCGATTACTTCCTGGGAGGCGGAAATTTTCTTGCGTTTCCGTCCTACGAAGTTGGCACGCAATACGTCCAACTCGGCATCGATTGCAAGGTCCGACTCAGGAAGATCGAAGATCTGTCAAAAAAGGCAAAGTCCGGGTTAAGACAATTATCCGAGAAAGAAAATAACGTGAAACCCAAAATGTAAAAAACATAACTTTGGAGCCGGGTTAGTCGCCGTGTACATCGGCCGACTTTCTTCATATTGGTCGCGTGCTGCGACCAACTTATTCACGCTCTTTCGCAAATCCTTCGCCGTCAAGGATTTGTCCGTCGTCCGCATGGCGTCTGCGGTTCCCGTGTAGTCGCATAAGAGCCGGGGACCGTGGTCAGCCAAAGGATGAATTCACCTCTCTAACCAGCATAGAACTGTATCCATGCCGGTCAGAGGTGGATCGGAAGTGACGAGTTTGGCGATGCACCGCTTAATTCTAAGAAGATCTGGCGGCAGGGTTTGCACTGCTTCAGTCGCCCAGTTATCCTGGGGAGTGGCGGTAGTGTTGACGAAAGGTGGAATCCCCGTTGTTTTTCCAGGGAATGGGACGTCTGGGTGGTAGAAGAAGGAACCCGTCCAAAATTTGACGGATTCCATAGTTTTTTTTATCTTGGGGAACCAATCTTCCCTGAATCTACGTAGGGTGAAAGAAATGGTTCCGCAAGTTGGGAGTGCGCCCTCTGAGGGGTTTGCTTAACCCCGAAACAGTACATCCAGAAATCTAACCTATGGGCTATTCCTAAATACTCTTCGAAGAGGGCCTGGAACCCGTCTAAGTAGAGAATGGAATTAGGTGGCAAGTTGTGAGGCTGGATGTTGTAATGGTTAAGTACCTGGAGGAAGAAGGCGGACGGCGGAAATTCCATACCTCGTAAGATATGAGAAGTGAGAAGAACCTGCTCTCCGGCCCTAGGTAAGGGCTCGGACTCTTCCTCCTCGGTCTGCCATTTCCCTTTCTCTATCAACCCCTCCTTCTCCATTATCGGAAGAAGGGAAGGAGGAATATTGCTTTGGCTCCAATTGCCGGAAGATTCTCCCTCGTCCTCGGCTCCGGTGGTGGTGGCCGCGGCAGCGAGCTCCTCTCCGACGAGAGTGACCTTTTCCTCCACCGTTTCGGGAGCAAGAGGCGGAGGCGGCGCAGAGGAAGACCCGGCCAGGTCATGGGCCGCGAGATGCAGATCCTCGCGGGCCTGGCTACCGGAGATGTTTTCTGGCACGTCGACGGTGGCGTGGCTCGGCGAGTCGAGCAGTGGATCCATCGAGTTGATGATGTCGTCGATGTCAGTGGCAACGGAGTGTTCCTGAGACGCACACGGGGAGTCCATTCTTTGGCGGCGCGACGAGGACCTCAAGCTCTCCGGCGAGAAGTCCGGGAACGGTGCTGCGCGAGCACGGGCTCTGTTTTGTTCTCACTGGACTAAGGCTCGGAAGCAATGGCACTTGAGCTAGAAAGTGAGAGGAGAACGGAAGGATTGCCGGAGGGGATGAAGTGGGCTATTTATAGCCAGAAATCCTTTACGATGCGCGCTAATGACACTTTTGACCGTTGGATGATCAACGCGTGTCACTTGCCGGCAAATCCGGGAAAATAATCGACAGGTGATTATGGCTATCTCCACGTTTCCCGTGAAAATCTGTCAGACATACGTTTCAGGGTTTCACACACGAAAACCCAAACGTCCCTGACGTCAGCACGATTTCATCGCTGACGTAGGAAGTTCCTTCTCCACGAAGGCTCGTGGAAGAAAAAGCCAGATTTCCTGAAATCCGAGTTTCGTGTTAAAGCATGATTTGAAGGAAAAGAAGAATCAAGACGAAGAGCCGACATTTCTCGGAAAGAATGCAATTTGATGAAAGACGGCGATTCCGAGTCTTAATCCTTCTTGGGGGCTACTGTCGGATATATACCAATTAGGGGTATATCAGATGGTGTCCTAAAGTGCCGGATTACCCGGGTGGCCTAGATGGTAATGGATTACGGTCCAATAGGCGGCCCAGTAACCTAACGCGTAGAAGCCGGATTCTAGAAGAACCCGGACCACGGCCCACGTGGTACGGCTTGGAGTAGAAAGCGGATTCTTGCCTTCCAAGTTAGAACTTACCGTAGTCTTCTAGGTTCTGTAAGCCCTAACCCGGCTATTATATAAAGCCGGACGGGAGATAAGAAACAGAGAGACAATAAGCTAGAGACTAACTCGCCGAGAGGTTGACCCTTGTCGAGTAGCTAAACCTAAATCACATTGTACTTTGTATACTTCAGGGTTCAGCCCTGACTTAGTGAGATTGCAGGAGTAGGAACGTCACCTAGTTGCGACGTACCGAACCTGGGTAAAACCCTGGTGTCATTGTTCGTCATACGATCACGTCCCCCCACAACTCTATCTGTAGTCTCATGGCACCCCCGTCTATGAATTCTACTACGATTTCTCGACAAAAACCAGAAGTCTTAGAAGTCCCGGAAGCATCCAGAAGTCCCCAAGAGCCCCGGAGGTGGCCCACAAGGTGGGCACACCATGGGGTGGCACGGGTCCCCCTGGCCGCGCCACCTAGAGGTGTGGGCCCCCTGGCCACCTCCCGGCATCGCCCTTTCGCCCATATATACTCCCCGAGGCATAAACCCTAAATGAATCAACCTTTTTCACAAAATACATCTGTAGCTCCTCCGCCGCCGCCGACAAGTTTCGGGGGGACAGATCTCTGTTCTGGCACCCTGCCGGGACGGGGAAGTGCCCCCGGAAGCCATCTCCATCGACTCCACCGCCATCTCCATCGCCGTTGTTGTCTCCTATGATGAGGAGGGAGTAGTTCTCCCCCGGGGCTGAGGGCTCTACCGGTAGCTATGTGGTTCATCTCTCTCTTTCCCGTGGTGTGATCTATATGTGATCATGAGCTTTGTAATCTATTTGAATTCGTAGATGTTACTCTTCATGTTTTTCTACTCAAGTGCTTTATTAATATGAACTTTGGAGTCACTTTCATCATGGTGTGAAGGTGACAGTGTGCACATCGTGTGTGTCTCCTCTATGAATTGTGGTGTTTGTCTAGTACCTTCTGGGACGCTCATAGTGATAGCGTGGGGTTAACTAGACATGAGAATTCTTACTTTAAGGAATTCTTTTTGCAGCTCTACGCAATGATTAGTGTTCATTATTTGTTATGAGACTCCGTAAACGCTTTGAGCACGGTGTAAAGGTGACAGTGTGTGCACCGTGTGGTTTAGCATTATATTTATATTTTGTGTTGGATAACCCTATGAAATTTTGGTGTTTGCGTGGAACCATCTGGGTCCCATGGTGATAGCATGGTGGTTACTTAGTTGGGAAAGTGCTTACTCTGAGGAGTGCTGTTAAAGCCCTACGCATGGATTGGTGTTGTTATTCGACCGGAGAGTGGTTAAGAGTAGCATAGTGAGAGAAGATATCTAGTTATTCATTTATATGATCATTGTTGAGAGTGTCCTCTAGTTAAAGTAGGATCCTTAGGCCTTATTTCCAAGCATTGAAACACCGTTTTCCGCCTGTTCTGCCACATGTTTGTTTGCTTCCATTTTTATTTCAGATTGCTATTATCACTTATTATCATCCATATTACTTGCATTTTACACTCTCTTCGCCGAACTAGTGCACCTATATACCTGACAAGTATATTGGGTGTGTTGGGGACACAAGAGACTTCTTGTATCTTAATTGCAGGTTGCTTGAGAGGGATATCTTTGACCTCTACTTCCCTGAGTTCGATAAATCTTGGGTAATCCACTTAAGGGAAACTTGCTAGTGTTCTACAAACCTCTGCACTTGGAGGCCCAACACTGTCTACAAGAATAGAAGCGTGCGTAGACATCAAGCTCTTTTCTGGCGCCGTTGCCGGGGAGGTAAGGTAAAAGGTACTCACATCCTCGGGTGTGAGTGCTCGGAGTTATTTCCTTTAGATTCTGCAATTATATCTTTTTGTTTCTTGTTTTTATTTTCACTAGTTAAGCTTATTTTTACTTGTTACTTGTTTTTATCTTTATGCTTAAGTGGAAAACAACAAAAATATGAGAGAGCTTTATAATCTTTATCTTGAGTTGGGACATGAAGTGTTTGAAGTGAAAATTAAAAAATCTATGGAACTTTTTTGTCATGCTAGTGGCAATGTTATTAGGATGAATTCTTTGAACACCATTATTTCTAATGCTATGTAAAATTCTAACCTTGGGGAAGGTAGTTTTGATGAATATGATATTTTTAGTCCCCCAAGTTTTGAGGAGGAAATTTTCTTTGATGATACCTTGCCTCCAATATATGATGATTATAATGATAGTGGTATTCTAGTTCCACCTGTTTACAATGATGAATATGATATTTTCAGTCCACCTACTATCGAGGAAAATAATAATTATGATTACAATATGCCTCCTATATTTAATGATTATGGTGATGAGAATAATAATGATAGCTATTTTGTTGAAATTGGTCCCACTACTATTAATAAGAATGACTATGCTTATGTGGAGAGTATTAATTCTTTTATGCATGTGGCTCATGATAAGAATGTTTTATGTGATAGTTATATTGTTAATTTTATTCATGATGCTACTGAAAGTTATTATGAGAGAGGTAAACATGGTTTTATGCATCTCAACAATATTAAGTCTCATCTCTTTATGTTGAAATTTTTGAAGTTGCACTTATTTTGTCTTCCTATGCTAGTCACTTTGTGCTTCGTTGACTTGTTTTTCTATAAGATTCTTTTTTATAGGAAGTGGGTTAGACTTAAATGTGTTTTATATTTTCTTCTTGATGCTCTCTTATTGTGCTTCAACTCTTATTCTTATGTGAGCATCTTTGAAAAATCATTATGCCTACTGAAAGACGTTAAAGAAAAGCACTACCGGGAAACAACCCGTTTTATTTCGCTGTTTTCAACCCGTTTTCCTTCGTTTTCTTTTATGTGCTTTGCACCTGGGTGTTGTCTATTTCCTTAGAAACCATGCTGTATTTTTTATTTTGTGTTTTTGTTCAGCCAAGTAAAGCCTCTAGTGGAAAGTTGAGGCTATATTTCGGATTTCTGCGCAGGAAACAGATTTCAGTTGTCCACTCTTTACTCTGTAAAAAATCACAGAAAATTCAAAATGACCTGAGTTTTTTTGTGCGTAATCCTGAGCTATATATGCTACTTTTATTAGTTGACCACGTTTTTATTTGAGCAACAAAAGATTTTATAAAAAATCATCTTTACCTGCTGTCCTGTTTTGACAGATTTCTGCCAATAACTGCATTTGCATCTTAATCGCTTTCTTTTGGTGTTCTTTTGAGAAAAAGAGTTTTCAAAGAAGTTGTAACAGTATCTAATGTGTTTATGAGTGTTAGGCTTGTGTTGAAACTGAACCATTTGAATTTTTTATTTCGATTACACTAACATTGCTAATGAAGATTGTGAGAAGTTTGGTGTGAAGGAAGTTTTCAAGGGTCAAGAGAAGAGGATCATATGACGTGATCAAGAAGAGTGAAGAGCCTAAGCTTGGGGATGCCCCGGTGGTACATCCCAGAAAATTCCAAGAAGACTCAAGCGTCTAAGCTTGGGGATGCCCAAGGCATCCCCTTCTTCATCAACAAATTATCAGGTCACTTCTAGTGAAATTATGTTTTTATTCAGTCACATCTTATGTGCTTTACTTGGAGCGTCTTTTATTTTTTCTTTCAGTTTGTTTGGTTTTCTTTGCTGTAATAAATGGTTGGATCTTATCATACTTGTGTGGGAGAGAGACACACTCCGTTTTCATTTCTTAGAACACTCTAGCTTTCATTCTTATTGTTCTGTGAGTGTTCACTTTTTGCTAGTACTGCGTTTAGCGTTTGTTTTCATGCATCTCTTATTCAGAGCTGTTAGATTTTGTAGTTAGGTGGTTCTCATATATGTGCTTGGTTGGGAATAGGAATGCTTATGTGATAGTTGGTATAGTGGAAAAATTCGCATGGTCTTGTCGATCACTGAATTGCTTCAGTTGAATCACTGTTGTTGTTTTGAGATATTAATTTTCTTAATGGATAAACGGGAAGGACTAGTAAGCATAAGCTTTTAATGGTTGGTCTAAGAAACTTGAAGCTGTGACACACTTAAATTACCAGCTGATAGAAACAATGGTATATGATTGCTACGAGTGATACATTTCTGATCGGCCTTTTGTTACGCGCTACGGTCGGGATAGCTAACGGTGACTTGCTTGTCACTGCCACGGACCCTCTTGGAGTGATTTGCATTGTGCCTTGTAAGATGATTTGCTTGCTGTAATATTTTAACCGTGAGTCTATGTTGCAGTTCCTGGCACTTCCACCATCCATATTTTCTAGCCTCTTCGGTACCGTGCATTGCCCTTTCTCACATTGAGAGTTGGTGCAAACTTCGCTAGTGCATCCAAATCCCGTGGGAGGACTTTGTTCTACTACACATAAGCCCATATATTCTTCCTCAAAACAGCCACCATACCTACCTATAATGGCATTTCCATAGCCATTCCGAGATATATTGCTGCACAACATCCACCTCCACTATGTTACTTGATGATGAGCTTCATGGTTATATATGCATACTACTACACTGGCAGGAGCATGCAGTTGGATACATCAGAGATATTCCATTATGAGTTATGAGTACTAAAAGTGTGATGATTCATTGTAATATAGGATGTTGCCCCTACCAGTGAGGCTATATAAAAAAATGAAAAAAAAAATGAAAAAGCCCAAAAAGAAAAAAAGGGCCAAAGAGAGAATAAAGAGAGAGGGGGCGCATCACTATCCTTTATACCACACTTGTGCCTCATGTTTAGCACCAATACTTCAGTTTGGAGAGAGTTTTCATATTATCATTCATTCATAACTATGTGGGGAACCTTACATTATAGAACTTGGCTTGTATATTCCAATGATGAGCCTCCTCAAATGAGCTCTAGGTCTTCGTGAGCAAGTAAGTTGGATGCACCCCCACTAGTTCCATTGGAGAGCTTTCATACACTTATAGCTCTATGTGCATCCGTTGTGTGGCAATCCCTACTCCTTGCATAGCTTCGGTTGTAAGACTTTCTCTTGTCTAATGACCACTTTCAGCTTTGTGAGCCTTTCTTCCATTGACCTTCCAAACCCCCCATAATGTTCTCTTTGCCATAACATCCTGGTGCCAGGGACCAACGCAGAACACTTTCTTGTTTTTAGTGCGCAGATAATTTAAGATTCAAGCACTGCATCGTGTGGAAAGCTTGACTTGATCCTAACAGGGGTTGTGAAGATCGTTTGACGTGCATGATATTGTTGTTCTTGAAAGCTTAAATCATCTCTAATAAACTTTGCACGGTTGATAGTCTTTTAGTATTGATTCATTAAAAGTTTTTCTTCTTTCTTCTTATTTGTTTATGCATTACTTGTTGACATCAAATATAGATCACAACTTTAGTTCATTTGATCCTAGTTTACATGCTCTACTTTACATACTATGATCAAGATTGTGTGGTAGCATGTCACCTCATAGATTATTTTTTTTTATCGTTTACCTCCTCGAGCACGAGTAGGAACTAAGCTTGGGGATGCTTGATACATCTCCAACGTATCTATAACTTTTGATGTTCCATGTTGATATTATGCCAATTGCTACATGTTTTCCGTATGTTTTCCTACGTTTTCTTATGTTTTCCGGGACTAACCTTTTAACAAGATGCCATAGAGCCAGTTCCCTGTTTTCTGATGTTTTTACTTTCAGAAAAGTTGATCTAGAAATATTCTCGGAATTGGACGATTCGAAAACCAGAAGTCTTAGAAGTCCCGGAAGCATCCAGAAGTCCCGAAGAGCCCCGGAGGGGGGCCATAGGGTGGCCACACCATGGGGTGGCGCGGGTCCCCCTGGTCGCGCCACCTAGGGGTGTGGGCTCCCTGGCCACCTCCCAGCATCGCCCTTTCGCCCATATATACTCCCCGAGGCATAAACCCTAAAAGAATCGACCTTTTCTACAAAATACATCTGTAGCTCCGCCGCCGCCTACAAGTTTCGGGGGACAGATCTCTGTTCTGGCACCCTGCCGGGACGGGGAAGTGCCCCCGGAAGCCATCTACATCGACTCCACCGCCATCTCCATCGCCGTTGATGTCTCCTATGATGAGGAGGGAGTAGTTCTCCCCTAGGGCCGAGGGCTCTACCGGTAGCTATGTGGTTCATCTCTCTCTCCCATTGTGTGATCTATATGTGATCATGAGCTTTATAATCTATTTGAATTCGTAGATGTTACTCTTCATCTGTTGCTACTCAAGTGCTTTATTAATATGAACTTTGGAGTCACTTTGATCACGGTGTGAAGGTGGCAGTGTGCACATCGTGTGTGTCTCCTCTATGAATTGTGGTGTTTGTCTAGTACCTTTTGGGGTGCTCATAGTGACAGAGTGGGGTTAACTAGACATGGGAATGCTTACTTTAAGGAATGCTTTTTGCAGCCCTACGCAATGATTAGTGTTCATTATTTGTTATGAGATCTCCGTAAAAGCTTTGATCCCGGTGTAAAGGTGACAGTGTGTGCACCGTGTGGTTTAGCATTATATTTATATTTTGTGTTGGATAACCCTATGAAATTGTGGTGTTTGCGTGGAACCATCTGGGTCCCATGGTGATAGCATGGTGGTTACTTAGTTGGGAAAGTGCTTACTCTGAGGAGTGCTGTTAAAGACCTACACATGGATTGGTGTTGTTATTCGACCAGAGAGTGGTTAAGAGTAGCATAGTGAGAGAAGATATCTAGTTATTCATTTATGTGATCATTATTGAGAGTGTCCTCTAGTGAAAGTAGGATCCCTAGGTCTTATTTCCAAGCATTGAAACACCGTTTTCCGCCTGTTCTGCCACATGTTTGCTTGCTGTCATTTTTATTTTAGATTGCTATTATCACTTATTATCATCCATATTACTTGCATTTTACACTCTCTTCGCCGAACTAGTGCACCTATATACCTGACAAGTATATTGGGTGTGTTGGGGACACAAGAGACTTCTTGTATCTTAATTGCAGGGCTGCTTGAGAGTGATATTTTTGACCTCTACCTCCCTGAGTTCGATAATCCTTGGGTAATCAACTTAAGGGAAAATTACTGATGTTCTACAAACCTCTGCACTTGGAGGCCCAACACTGTCTACAAGAATAGAAGCGTGCGTAGACATCAGCCACCCCATGGTAGCCGATGGGCCTTGGCCGGCCCACGTGGGATGGCCGCACCCTCTCCTTTCTTTTTAAATTTATTTAATATTAAATTAATTAATCAATATATTTAAATTAATAGATATATGTAAATTAAATAATTCTTTTAATATTAAATTAAATAGAAATATATGAATATATTTAATTCATAATTAAATATATTTACATATTATTTGATTTATATTTAATATTTAAGTTCACATATAAAATCAATTAATTCACAATTGATCCATTTATATATAATTAAATATTAAATTAATTCACGTGGTTGCGGAACTAATTCTGGACCACCCCAAACTTCTTCGGCACCCCGAAATTACTTTCAGTATCCCTCTTAATTTTCTTCGAAACAATTATGGTGTCTCATTTTCTCTTCCGGAATAATTCCGGTAATTCTCTTTCTCTCTTTGGAACCATTCCGATCTTTCTCGTAACTAACTCTGATGATTCTGAAACTATCCTTACGTCGCTCCCCTTAAGTGTGTTACCCTATCGATTTAGGACTACTCCAGACATGACCGTGACACCTCCATGATCAATGATCAATAGCGGGACCTTGATGTCCATAATGACCCTTGTGCATCCATCAAATCAATTATCGTTGAACCTTAACATAGACTCCTATTCCTTTCGTTACTCATATACATGTCTTGTCCAAAACTTTATCGTTGACATCCTTATGTCATGTTCAATCCCGCTACCGACAAGATTCTTTAAATTGTGCTCATGATCCTTCATCCCCGTGACCTAGTCACACACTGCAGACTATCTGATGAAGTCTCACGAGTGGGCCCAAAGTATCTCTCTGTTACGTGGATGAACGAATCCCTCTCTTGACTACACACCTCACCATAGCCCTTTGGAATACCCAAATACACCTTTATAATCACCATGTCATGGTGTGACATTTGATGCACTCAAAGTAGCCTCGAAGATAGCAATTAAGTGAAGTCTCAGTGTCAGGGGACTAGGGTACTATATTTCTAAATACTTCCACTATTAAATTCGTAATACGATCGTGTTGCGATAATTATATTGGGTATGTTCATCATCTCATTCTCCCAGTGAAATGGCTCCACTCTCTATTGACATAAATGTCACATGATCGTGAAACCTACAATCATCAATAACCTAGTGTACTAGTTTAAAATAGAGGCTAAATAGAAACTTTGGTTATCTAATAATCTTGTTGTTTACATATCGCATCTGTATTAATATTTCCTATTAATAAGTTATAGCATGATATGAAACTACTATAAACTTAACGAGTTATTGCATAAATATATACCTATTTATTTGTCTCTAGTGTATAACTCCTTCATCGGGGTCATTGGTTCCCGCAAATTTAGGCACGAAGAACTTGACCTTGCCAAATTTTTCTTCGTCATTGAGCCATTGGTGACGTTGATGCACACTATCTTGACTTCTTTCACGGTGAGGGCGGATTTGATTGATGTGAGCTTCTCTATTCTCACTTGCTCTAGCTTCATTATGGTGGAGATGTTGACGATCACACTCGGCTTCATCAATATGTGGTTTACCATTGGAATTGTTTGAAGCTTGTTTGCCATGTTTATTGTGGTGAGGATGGTTGTTGTTGTCATTTGCTTGTTGTGGGGAAGGAGCTCTTGCCTCGCGCCTTGGTGAAGTAGGATTCTCAATGCCGCGCCTAGGTTGGCCTTGATGTTCGCCATTATTGAGGCTGGAGAGGGATCACGTTCTTAAGTTTGTTGAGGTTGGGGATCATGTTCCTCACATCGAGGACGACGATCATGATTGTTGTGGAGAGGATTGATGGTATCCTCATTGTTCCTTGCATGACAGTGTCGATGGCGATGAGCTCGGTGATCATTCCTTGGTTCCTCATACCTGTTATAGTAGTGGGGGTCTTCTTGACGTGATCTTGATCTTGAGGAGTATCCAAAAAGAACTTGTGCTTGATGAAGAGGAATGTTGATGAAGACGTCGACCAAGTTGAGCAATATATTCTTGGTGAGAAAATAGTGCTCCATCCACTCAACAAAATTCATTCCGCACCTCCGTTTGCAATGCATAGTGAAAGGATCTTAAAACATAGGCATCGGGGTTGTAGACCACTCTTTCTTCATATTCGTTCTCCCTAGACATGCTGACACAAGAGATGCTCACAAAGTGGAGCGCTAGCAAAGGGGCAGTGTGGCATCCTCCGCGGGCGGTGGCGGCGTTGGATGGGGCGTGCAGGCGGCGATCGTCCTGTGCCGGGCAGTCGTGGTGTCCCCCCGCGGGTAGTGAGGCGGTGGTAAAGTCCTCCCGTGCCCGAGCTGCATCATGGACAACTCGTCCTTGCCCTTCACTTGCAGCCGTGCATGCATGTGCCGCCGCGATGGGCCGTTCCTGGATCACACCCATGTTTCATCGTGATCGCCCCACCGTGGGCACCCAGGCTTTTATCCGCGTCATCGCGTGTCCAGTCCTCCTGGCTGCACATCATTTCTTTACTCGGCCGCGCACGGCGACCGTGAAAAACACGAGTAATTTTTAGCCGGAGTACGTGCCGCTGCCGCCGTAACGTGCACTGGTCAAAAGGTTTTCGTCGTTTACACTAGTGGAAACAGGGTCATTTGTCCCGGTTCGTAAGGGCCATTTGTCCCGGTGTGCAACCGGGATGGGCCAGCCAGGACAAATGGCCCTCCCCATTGGTCCCGGTTGTGCCAGAACCCGGGACAAATGGCCCTTGCCACGTGGCGAACCTGGCCAGGGGCATTAGTTACGAACCGGGATGAATGCCTCCTCTGCCGCGGCAGCAGTTTTTCCATTTTCTCTGCCGCGGCAGAGTTTTTTTTTCGCTTTATTGTTTTCCTTTTTATTTTCTGTTTTGCGATCAATTCTATTTTACGATACCCCTATCACCATACACTGATATGGAGCCTTGGTGGCCCCTCCCTGGACCTCCCAGATCCCAGGAGAAGAGAGGATCCCGGTGGCCCTTCCCCGGACCTCCCGGATCCCACGAGAAGAGAGGAGCCTCGGTGGCCCCTCCCCGGACCTCCCGGATCCCACGAGTGAATAAGTAATACATATATATAGAAAAAGAAGGAACACTTATATTAAAGAAGCTAAGTATATCGAGCATATTACATGACCGATGGAATGAATTACAAAATCAAATTTAGTTCCAACCGGCTCTATAGTACTCTCCATTTACATTTAGGACCTCTGCATCTAAGAAGGCCGCAATTTCCTCCTGAATTGCTCGTATGCGGTCCCTTGGTAGAAGACCGTCCCGGAGCCGTTCGATCTAATATAAAGAAGAGTGTTCAATATATATTAATGAAACTAACTAACTTAAATAGATGGTAATAAGAAAAAATGACGACTGACGTACATGAAGGTGGTTTAAATCTCTGCCCTTGGGACAGGTCGTCTGATGAATGAACTCACAGACATAGTATCCACACAAGTGATTCCGGTCTCCCTGTTGCAAGAACTTTACGAGAACATGGTTTCAATCAAAATAATAATCAACCTGCCATGATAATGGTATCGACACTAGAATCAAGGAGATGCGCGGATCTAGATAGTAGTACTTACTTACACTATATAAAATGTAAGCTCTGATTTCCATTCACCAGGAGCCTTTTTTGTGAACCTCTTCCAAACGCTACCCGGGAAAGAAAAAGAATAAAAAGAGTTAGTAATTACTTGATATCCGAAAATGAAACAAAGTAGTCGATATATATAGTGCCATATATAAAGATTGAAATTACCGCTAGATCATTTCCTCCATGTCCGCCCACATCGCTAGGGATTTACGTTTTGGGTCCATAAACCGTACTTTTCCTTTATCAACTTGGAAGATTAGCAGAATATATGGAAGCTGCGCACGCAGAACTCATCAATTATACACTGACCATCGAGTATTAAGAAAAACAGAATGTGTACAACACAGTAACACTCACTTGAAGTTGTAAGGAAATAATATTTCCCGTCGGTGTTCTTGAAACCTTATTGCCCTCCGAATGTTATCTTCTGTATCCTTGGCACATAGCTCAAGAGTCTTATGATTAACAAAATGTGGGTCAATGAACCCAATATCATAGATTTGTCCTCTTTTGCATTCGAGTATCTTCATTCTGCAATTATAATATAATGAGTGTACTATATATATATATGAATATGCAATGAACGAGGTGAGCTAGCTAGAGACTTAATTAGAGAAATAAGTACTTACAGACAATAGGCACTAACGATAGATTTGTCGAGGGCCTGCTGCTGGAATAACTGAAACAATTCATCAAATTGAATCAGAACAATTCCATCTCCATACCCGTAGTGCTCGTCTCTAACTGCGAGTCATATCCAATCCTGAGATTTCGCAGCGGATTCCATATACCAACTATGCACTCTTCGCAATTTGGTTGGAGATCCTTTAACTCCTCGGATTTGACGAGAGGTTTCCCGTACTGGTATTTGTACGCACATTCAGCTTCGGGGAAGTAGTCTACTGTTTGCATATACTCAGCAATGGACAAACCCGCAGCAGCTGCGTTTTCTCCGTACAGTTGTATAAACTCCGGATCAATTTGCTCGTCAGCATTAGTGCTCGGCCTCACCTGGGTATTGGAAATCACTTTGAGCGGGGAGATGGATTGTTTTTTCTGCTCTCCGAGCTGGGCAACTGATTTCCCCCTTTTCCCGCCTGCGCTACTACTCTTCGTCGACCGCACCATATCCTGGTGTGACTTCAGAATAGAGCGGTCATAGTCAGATGACAGACACGGCTCGGGTTGATGAAGAGTCTTCACCATTTTTGCTCGTTCTATATTTTCTTCGGTCTCGGGGAAATCTGCCTTTTTCTTCTCCTTCCGCTTCGCCTTCCACGCCTCGTATTCGTCCCTTGCGATTTCATGGGTTTGCTCATGAGTATAGTCGTAAGGTAACTTGGGTAATTTCTTTGGTACCTTCGGGAGGGGTGACCGTTGACGTTTGGGTGATCATTTACGTTTCGGCAGAAACTTAGTGGGCGGAGAAGGCTGACGCGGCGGCGTAGGCGACCGCGCTAGAGACGTGCACGGTGTAGGCGACGGCGCTAGAGACGGCATGCATGGCGGAGACGACCGCGCTGGAGACTGTTGCGCTGGAGAATGGTGAGGAGTCGATGGCCTTGCCATCTGATTTGGAAGCACAATGCATTCCTTTAGCCATAGAACGGTCAACTTCTTGGCTTCTCCGAGCTCAGTCACCTCTCCGTCTTCACCTTCAGGGAATTCAAGCTTCACCCGCTCGAATCCGTTGACAACTTCATCAACCCCAACAACAGCGTAGCCCCGTGGAACCGGAAGACTATGGTGAGTTGGTTCGTTGCCAATTGGTAAGACATAGCCGACTGCCGCCTTGATGGTTATATTGACGACCTTCACGTGGAGCTCACAGGTTGTCATCTCCGTGATATCATCCACCGGGTGCATCATCGGCGGTGCATCATCACCTGGGAGCTGCGTGGACGCAACGCTGCTTTTCCGATGAGAATGTGCGGCGCCGGTAGCATCGAGTTCACCTTCTACCATGTGTGGTACGCCGGTAGACACTACCACGTCACCCGGATTTCTCACCAAGCCGCGTGCCCCGGTACTAAGGAGCTCCCAGTGCCAGCCCGGCGGGGCCCAGTCCCGGACATCGCCCGGTGGGTCCAACAGAGACATGAACTAAGAACAGGCCCAGGCTAAGTAAATATTCCGTAATTAAGTAAAATACCTTAGTGTTTCAAAATTAGTAAAAAAATAGTAAATGGAGAAATATGACATAAATAAGATGAAAGTTAAACACAAAGCATGAACACAAGGGTTTCTGAGAAACTAAAAAAAATCAAAGACGTAAGTGTTTGTGAGATCCGAACAAAGTTAGACTAGCAGATCAGATCGAGTCTTGCCGAATAAAGTTGCGACTCGAACGGGACATAACAGATGTAGCATCCCAGATTAAACCGTTACAGATCACTTCCTCTTCTTGAAGAAGAAGAAGAGGAAGAGATCTACAGCGTTTTCACACACGACAGGATAATCTGGAATGATGTTATGCCCCATTCGAGTCGCAAGATTATTAGGAAAGACTCGATCTGTTCTGCTTGTCATACTCCTTCCTAGGCCTTCACATTTTGTGCTTGTTACGAGGTAAGTACACGCGATGGCGATCCGGAGAAGGATGAAGACAAGCATTTTTGGAAATCTTTGAAACTAAAGAAAATCATATGTAATGTCGTGAGATCCGAATAAGGTTAGACCCTTTTGTGCACGTACATAATGGGGACATTCTTCATAACCCCGGAAGGGATTTCTGAGGAATGTAACCATTACGTATGTGCACAAAAGGGTTCAACTTCGTTCGGATCTCACGATATTACATATGTGACGTTATTTAGTTCCAAAGATTTCCAGAAACCCCCATCTTCCTCCTTTCCCCGGATCACCACCGCCTGCAGTACCTCTTAACAGGAACAAGATGGTCATCGGGCCTTGATGTGCAGTTGGACCTTCACATTTTGTGCTTGTTACAAGGTAAGTACACGTGATGGCGATGCGGGGGAAGGAAGGATTTCTGGACATGTTTAAAACTGAACAAAATCATATATGTAACAGTGAGATCCGGAAAAAATTGGACCCTTTTGTGCACATACATAACGGCGACATTCTTCCAAACCCCGGAAGGAATTTCTGAGGAATGTCACCATTGCGCATGTGCACTAAAGGGTTCAGCTTCATCCGGATCTCATGAACCATATTACATATGTGACATTATTTAGTTCGAAAGAAATCCAGAAACCCTCGCATTCGTTCTTTTCCCCGGATCACCACCTCATGTAGTACCTCTTAACAGGAACAAGATGGTCATCGGTCTGTGTGCCTCATATTTAGGGTGGACACATACAAGCAGCCTTGGTGGACCCAGCGCGCCAAGTGGGGTGCACAAGATCCTAATTTTGTGAAAATCACAAGGCGCACCGAACCACCAAGGCCATCTGAGTGTGAACCAACTCTGTCAATCATCGGCATTTATTCAAAAGATCGAACGAACATCACAAGTAAAAATGCAATAACAGATCAAAATTACAAACACAAAAGTAAAAAAATTCTAACTTAGTGAAATAATTCTAACTTTGTGAAATTTTCTAACACTAACTTAGTAAAATTTTCTAACACACTAACTTAGTGAAATTTTCTAACTTAGTGAAATTTTCTAAGTTAGTGAAAATTTTCTAACTTGATGAAATTTTCTAACTTAGTGAAATTATTCTAACTTTGTGAAATTTTCTAACACTAACTTAGTGAAATTTTCTAATACTAACTTAGTGAAATTTTCTAACTTAGTTAAATTTTCTAACTTAGTGAAAATTTTCTAACTTAGTGAAATTTTCTAACTTAGTGAAATTATTCTAACTTTGTGAAATTTTCTAACACTAACTTAGTGAAATTTTCTAACACTAACTTAGTGAAAAATTTTAACACTAACTTAGTGAAATTTCCTAACTTAGTGAAAATTTTCTAACTTAGTGAAATAATTTTCTAACTTTGTGAAATTTTCTAACACTAACTTAGTGATATTTTCTAAAAATTATTAAGTGAAATACCTAAGTAATTTTTTCTAAGTCTAATTTTCTAAGTAAATTTTCCTAAGTAAATTTTTCTAACACTAAATTTTTTCCAAGTCTAATTTTCTAACACTAAAATTCCTAAGTCAATTCTAACAAATCTAAAATTCCTAAGTCTAATCTAAAATTCCTAACATTTGTAATAATTCCTAACTAATTATTCTAACATTTCTAACACTAATAAAAAAAGTAAAAACAAAAACAGTAAGTAAAAAAAGAAAAAAAAAGAAAAAAAGCCCTCTGTTTAGGGCGCGATGGAGGCAGGCCCTTACCTACTCTCGGGCGCGCGACGGAGGACGGCCGAACGGGCAGTGGCGGTGCGCGGGTAGTGAGGCGCCGCGCGCGAGCTAGTGGCGGCGCAACGGAGGCGGACGTACGGCGCGCGCGGGCGGCGCGACAGAGGACGGCGCCGGCGGCGCGACAGAGAAGGGCGGCGACGGGCGTCCGGCACGACGGAGAATTTCAGCAGCCTGGCGGCGTCGTTCGTCCTTCCCTGCGTGCGGTTATGAATTTGGGGAGGCAAGGAGATGCATATATATAGCCACGGGCATCCGTCCCGGTTCGTAGTAACAACCGGGACAAAAGACCCTTTCGTCTCGGTTGTTACTACGAACCGGGACGGATGCCTAAATTTTTTTCCCCGCTGGGGTACGTGTAACGCGCTCGGTGGGGGGCATCCGTCTCGGTTGTTTGCAAAAACCGGGACGAATGCCCTATTTTTAATTATTTTTTGCTTTATATTGTTTTCCATTTTGTTTTATTTCGTTTTCCTTTATGTTTTCTATTGTTTTATTTTGTTCTCTCTTGTTTTATTTTGTTTTCTATTGTTTCCTTTATGTTTTCTATTGTTTTCCTTTATGTGTTATATTGTTTTATTTTGTTTTCTCTTGTTTCCTTTTTGTTTTCTCTTGTTTTATTTTGTTTTCTACTGTTTCCTTTATGTTTTCTACTGTTTTCCTTTATGTTTTCTATTGTTTTCCTTTATATTTTATATTGTTTTCTGTTGTTACCTTTTTTTGTTTTCTATTGTTTCCTTTATGTTTTCCCTTATTTCCTTTATGTTTTCTATTGTTTTATTTTTTCTATTATATCCTTTATGTTTCAAATAATAACTCCACACGTTTCAAATACAGAACAAGGTACGTTAAATTTATAATAAGTGCACTTCAGACCAGTTGATCCATGCATTTACATAGTTTCGTCGCATACAAGGCATCCGGGTGATTTGTATTTGGCCGATGAACCTTCAAGGGGGGATGTAGAACAACAATCGGTATCGCCATTATACAACCCGACCGTGGCTATTGAGTGCATATACGCATATCAAAAGAACGGTAGGACGTATGATGGCGAATCCGGGTGATTTGTATTTGGTCGATGAACTGAATGATGTATCAAACCTTTTGTCAAACCTTCAAGGGATCGAGGATGTAGAACAAAACAATTGGTATCGCCATCATACAGCCCTGCTGTGGCTACTGAGTGCATATATGCATACCAAATGCACGGCACGACGTATGATGGCGAATCCGGATGATTTGTATTTGGTCGATGAATTGAATGATGTATCAAACCTTTTGTCAAACCTTCAAGGGATCGAGAATGTAGAACAAAACAATCTGTATCGCCATCATACAGCCCTGCCGTGGCTACTGAGTGCATATATGCATACCAAATGCACGGCAGGACGTATGATGGCGAATCCGGATGATTTTTATTTTCGATGAACTGAATGATGTATCAAACCTTAAAGGGGGGATGTAGAACAAAACAATCGATATCGCCATCATAAAGCCCTACCGTGGCTACTGAGTGCATATATGCATACCAAATGCACGTCAGGACGTATGATGGCGAATCCGAATGATTTGTATTTGGTCGATGAACTGAATGATGTATCAAACCTTAAAGGGGGATGTAGAACAAAACAATCGGTATCGCCAGCATACACCCCTAACGTGGCTACTGAGTGCATATATGCATACCAAATGCACGGCAGGACGTATGTTGGCGAATCCGGATGTTTTGTATTTGGTCGAT
The DNA here is from genome assembly GCA_028641055.1 of Alopecurus myosuroides. Lineage (NCBI taxonomy): Eukaryota > Viridiplantae > Streptophyta > Magnoliopsida > Poales > Poaceae > Alopecurus > Alopecurus myosuroides. The sequence goes on from CM054058.1 coordinate 196,399,951, forward strand.
GAACTTACTGGTGTATGAAGGTGGACTATATATAGGGTCTTCTGGCTCACAAAGTGTTGTGCTAGGGTTTTGATCCAACGGTTAAGAAACACCCCTGATCCAACGGCTCACAACCGCTCGAAAGAAACACACCGTACCCCTGATCGAACGGCTCACAACAGCTCGAAAGAAACACACCGTACCCCTGATCGAACGGCTCACAACAGCTCGAAAGAAACACACCCCTGATCCAACGACTCACAAGTGCTTGAAAGAAACACACGATCCGTGTGATTCTTTATGATTGGTCCGAACAAAACCCTAACCATTTCGTCCCGGTTGGTAAAACAAGCCGGGACTAAAGGGACGATCCGTTTCCCAACGAAACCCAAACCATTTCGTCCCGGTTGGTAAAACAGGCCGGGACTAAAGGGATTTGTTTTATTCTCACTATATATATGTATGCATTGCCACACCATTGGCATAAACACATATAAACTCATCACTCTCTCATGGCTTCTACCGTACCCACTCTAACCTTCATCCAGGCGGAGGCACTTTCCGCCTCGAACTACCCCTGCCCGCCCGGCTACATCGTTCCCGCCGGTTGGATGCTGAGCGCCGGAGGAGTGCCGGTCCCTCCTCTTCCTCAAGGTGTGGCACGTCGGGCAGCCATCACGAACCACTACTACCACGAGCTCACGCCGGAGCAGCGGAGGAATCCCAGTTGGAATCCTGACTACCGCCCTACTTGGGATGCCTTCTTCATTAATTGGCGTGATAGTGCGCTCGCCAGGTACGAGGAGAACGGCCCGCCTCCTTCAAACTTCAACGAGGCCGGTCGTCGGCTGTGGTGGGGCGGCGGGCAGACTCTTCAGAGCGTCATGAACTACATCAGGGCTCGCGATAACCCCCACTTGCGCTACCCTCACGCCCAGTCCTGGAGTCGTGATCCTCCGAGGGAGTCCAGAGCACCGTCCGACGATAGTGACGACGACGGCGGCGACTACGACGACTACGAGTCGGAGTACTATAGGCCTAGGCAGGAGTATGACTAGCAGATATCAGATCCAGTCTTGCCATTATGTAGATCTATGCTCTCCGTTTAGGTTTAGATCCACTCTTGCCATTATGTACTGCCTTTTTTATCTATCCAAGATGCATGTTTGTGTGCAATATGGGCGCAAGCGCCGGCGCAACAATTTTTGTGAACACTTTTTCAACAGAACTATGATCATGTATTCCACGTTTATTATTACACATCACCAACAACATCCCTATCTAGTCTTCTGAATTTTCTTCGTGTAGAGATGGTCCATGAACCCTTTTCCCTTGCTTATGATCGCTTCAGCCGTAACCATGGATCATCTCCATTATTTAACGGGATGGTTGGGTCAGCTTTCACTGTGAAGGGTGGAATTTCAACAAACTTATTATAATCTTCTGACATGTCTGTCGTGTCCTCGATTCCCACGATGTTTCTTTTCCCTGAAAGAACTATGTGACGCTTCGGCTCATCGTATGATGTATTTGTTTGCTTATTTTTTCTTTTTTCGGTCTCGAGGACATGTCCTTCACATAGAAGACCTGAGCCACATCATTGGCTAGGACGAATGGTTCGTCATTTGTAACCAATATTGTTGAGATCCACTGTCGTCATTCCGTAAAGCGGGTCTACCTTTACCCCTTCTCCATTCAGGTTGACCCATTTGCACTTGAACATAGGGACCTTAAAAGAAGGTCCATAGTCAAGTTCCCATATCTCCTCTATGTAACCATAGTATGTGTCATTTTTTCCATTCTCGTTTGTTGTATCAAAGCGGACACCACAGTTTTGGTTGGTGCTATTTTTATCTTGGGCGATCGTGTAAAATGTATTCCCATTTATCTCGTACCCTTGAAAACTCCCAATAGTCGAAGATGGTGACCCGACCAACATGTAGAGATGATCTTCAACAGTGGTGTCATTTATAAGATATGTTTGCAACCAACTTCCGAAAGTCTCCATGTGTTTGCGTTTAATCCATGAGTCATCCTTCCCCGGGTTTGTGGAGCGTACAATATTCTTGTGTTCCTCGAGATATGGAGCCACGAAGATAGAATTTTGTAGAACTGTGTAGTGTGCTTTAGTGAAAGAATGTTCGTCCCTGGGTATCATTGTTTTCTTTCCCAGTGTTCCTTTTCCCCCCAGTCTCCCCTCATGCCGCGATTCAGGAACACCAATCGTCTTAAGGTCAGGAATAAAGTCAACACAGAACCCAATGACCTCCTCTGTTCCATAGCCCTTCGAGATGCTTCCTTCTGGCCTAGCACGGTTATGAACATATTTCTTCAAGACTCCCATGAACCTCTCAAAGGGAAACATATTGTGTAGAAATACCGGACCGAGAATATGAATTTTTTCACATAGTTGAACCAGGAGATGAGTCATAATGTTGAAGAAGGATGGTGGGAACACCAACTCAAAACTAACAAGACACTGGACCACATCCCTCTGTAATCTTGCCAGAATTTCTGGATCGATTACCTTCTGAGATATTGCGTTGAGGAATGCACATAGCTTAACAATGGGTACTCGAACATTTTCCGGTAGAAGCCCCCTCAATGCAATCGAAAGCAACTGCGTCATAATCACGTGGCAGTCATGAGACTTCAGGTTTTGGAATTTTTTCTCTGCCATGTTTATTATCCCCTTTATATTCGACGAGAAGCCACAGGGAAACTTGATACTGTAAAGGATTTCAAAAAATATTTCATTCTCTGCTTTAGTAAGAGCGTAGCTACTTAAGTAATGACACCATGTATCCGTGTGCTTGTTGCTTGGATCTTTCATACGTTGTTGGTCCTCCCGTGCTTTTGGCGTATCTTTTGACTTCTCATACACGCCCAGAAAGCATAGAAGGTTGACGCTGAGATTCTTTGTCACGTGCATCACGTCAATTGAAGACCGGACCTCTAAAACTTTCCAATACGGTAGCTCCCAAAATATAGATTTCTTTTTCCACATGGGTGCGCGCTTATCAGGGCCGTTCGGAACAGGTTGGCTGCCATCACCCTTCCCAAACATTACTTTTAGGTTCTTGACCATATCGAATAAATCATTACCACTACGGAGGTCAGGATTCTTCCGGTTATCTGCCTCACCTCTGAAATGCTTCCCTCCTTTCTTTCTTACGGGATGCTTGATCGGAAGAAATCTACGATGCCCAGGTATACAACCTTTTTACATTTATCCAAATAAACATTGTTAGTCTTATCTAAACAGTGTGTGCATGCATTGTATCCCTTTTTTGTATGTCCGAAAATGTTACTAAGAGCAGGCCAATCATTGATGGTTACGAAAAGCAACGCCCGTAGGTCAAATGGATTTTGTTCGTTCTCATCCCACACACGTACACCTGGTTTGCCCCACAATTGTAAGAGCTCTTCCACTAATGGCCTTAGATACACATCAATGTCGTTGCCAGGTTGTCTCGGGCCTTGGATGAGAACTGACATCATAATGAACTTGCGCTTCATGCACAACCAAGGAGGAAGGTTGTACATACATAGAGTTATGGGCCAGGTGCTATGACTGGAGCTCTGCTCCCCAAAAGGATTAAAGCCATCTGTAATTAGACCAAACCATAAGTTTCTCGCCTCTCCTGTAAAGTCCGGGAAGTCTCTCTCGATCTTTCTCCACTGCGATCCATCGACGGGGTGTCTCAACTTTCCGTCTTTCTTACGGTCTTCTTTGTGCCATCACAACAACCTAGCATGCTATTTGTTTCTAAACAGAAGTTTCAACCGTGGTATTATAGGAGCATATCACATCACCTTAGCAGGAACCCTCTTACGGGGGGGGGGGGGGGTTCGCCGTCAACATCAGCAGGGTCATCTGCTCTGATATTATACCGCAGTGCAGTGCATACCAGACATTCATCCAAATTCTCGTACTTCTCACCGCGTGTGCATAGTAAAATAACACACACTAACACCCACCTCTCTCACTCCTCCAAGCCAAAAAAAAAAGAGGGAAGGAGGGCTGTGAGGCAGTATATGTAGGGGGAGGGGGGGCATTGGTTCCGGTTTGTGGAATGAACCGGGACCAATGCCCATGTGCGTGCCACGTGGCCTGTGGCGAGTTATCGGTTCCGGTTCATACCACAAACCGGACCAATGCCTCCCCACAAACCGGGACAGTTGCCCTCAGGTGATTTCTGCTGCCTCGGGCACACAAATCGGAACCAATGCATAGCATTTGTCCCGGATTTTTGTGCAACCGGGATGAATAGAGTTTTGCCCATTAGACGATTGGGATTGTTTCCACTAGTGTTATGTCTGCCGCTATTATGCAATCCATTATGCTTAACCCCTGTCCTCCCGATGGACGGCAAAGAGCTTGCCTGACTCCCATCATTTTGGTCTGAAATTGCGGAATTCATTTACGATTTTAGGAATCAACTGGTTTGGTTAGCCGGAAACTTTATGGGCCCCCGGAACTGCTCTGGTCCGTGAGAATTTGGACCTTCCCACTAGGCGACGACCGATCACAAATACTGGGGAGTGGGAATTAACGAGTTAACGACGAAGTAGTACGAATCAAGCACGCTCTCCGGAATAATTACGGCCGGCCTAAACTTCCGTTTTGCCAGCGAACCAAGCGGGACCTAAAATAGGCCTGAGAGAGGAGTCGTCGATGAGATGCCGCCAACGAAGAGGTCCAGGCGCCGCAGACGCTCGAAGCGCCCCCTTAGCCTGAGACGTGGTGAAGCTCCTTGCAGCAGCAGCAGTAGTTCCGGTGATGATGCGGGCGCATCGTCGCAATCAGCGTTGCAGAGGTACCGATCGCTCCTCGCCGACCGTTTCGGCGACCTGTTGAACCTGCGACCCAGCGCAGGCACCCCAGATCCCCCTTGTGAACTCGACTCCTTTGACCTCCGCATCCTACCTACGCCGTCTGTTGAAGTCCTCGAAGCCCTAACCCGTTCTGCCTTTCTAGAGGACGAGATGGGAGATGCCCTGGTAGAATACCAAGTCCAAAAGTACTTGAGCGAAGAAACTTTGATGTACCCTAATCAAATTGATGGCACGTGGTCTAACAGACCACGAGATCTTGGAGAATTTCATTCGGCCGATGTTGCAGTGTACTCGGTGGATGTTGATTTCTCTTACGATGAGTTCGTCCAAGACACGAATAAGCTGATTTCTCGTAGAGCACCGGTCGATGAATGCAAAACACTGGATCCAGAGGAGGTCCACGAGCACGAACTGAAGCGCGCCTTGTATCGCATCAGAGCTTGCCTGGTTAGTAGTCCCGTACCAATGCTCCTAGCTATAATATCCGTCGTGTCATATGCATACCTCTTACGCACCTATCGCTCTATCTGTATAGGTGTTAATGGGAAAGGCGATTGACTGGCTTGATGATGCTGCCCTGGAAATCAAGTACCCTCGAGAGCTTATCGTGGACAACTCTTACTTTCTCCACTATCAGCACCACATCGCCTTTGGTTGGTATTTCGACCAAGACCTCTGTGAACTTGCTTCCTTGACCGACTACCAGCGGCTTGTCATTTTAAATTATGTAAGTTCTTACTACTTTCAGTTCAGTAATGTATCCTTATGTAATCTATAATCACTCATCCAGTCTAGTAGCCAGTTTCTTCTGTTTTCCTCCCTTGAATGGGTGATTAACATGTCTTAAACTTGGACAATTAGTTAGGATGGCTGTAATTTCTTCTTCTTTTTAGCACGGCTTCATGTGAGTAATCTACAAGTTCTACTGGGAAAGCCAAATATAATTAACTTATGCTCGTGGAGATTAAACATAGTTTAGAATGCGCTTCCCGGTGCTTCCCGGCTGGTGACCCCGGCCCGGAGACGTCGTGCTGCTTCCTCCTGAACGCCGGTAGACGTCTACGCCACCGCGGGCGACCGCGCCGTGCTTGGTCCGTGCGAGGATGCCTGGTTCCCTGGAGAAAGGTGCTCGCTGGGCAGATGTCGCCGACGAGGAGGACGCTGAGACGGCGGAGCGTCTGGAGGCCGAGTACTGGTGCTCGCCACCGGCTCTGCCTACGCTCGGTGACTTCTTCGCGGTGGCATCCCGGTCCCCACGACGAACTCCGGCGACGATTCGCCAGCTCGCGGTGCGTCGCAAGTCCCCCGGTGGCGCAGCTCAGGTGGTGGCGGCGGCTGCCCCATCTGCTGCTAGTGGCCCTCCCGTGGCCCCGGGGTACGCCCCTGGGACTGCGCGCGCAGGGTCACCGGCGGCGGATGCGGTGGTGGCGCGCCGCCGCTCGGGCCGGCCGCCGTTCGTCCTCTGCTTGGGGAACGAGGGAGAGGGGATCGGCAGATCGCTTCTTGGGCCTGGGCCTGTGGCGGGGCGGTACCCTAGGCCTGCTCAAGAGGGCCCGGCAGCTCGGCCCATCATGGGCTGGCGCAGCCAGGACCCTCGAGCGGCCGCTGGGCTGCCCTCGGCCCAAGGGGATAGGCCCGTTAACGCGCTCCTCTGGATTCCGAACAGATCCGGACCGTCGGATGTAGGGTTAGCAGCTCCCGTTCGCCTGCGTAGTTCTCCTCCCTCTGCTTCGCAGGCCACCTGCGTTACGCACCCGCCGCCTCTCCTCCGTCGGACTTTCGCCGCCGTGGTAGCCTCCCCGATGAAACGCTCACGGGCTGACCGCTCGCCGCCGCGGCGTGGAGGCTCCCCTCGCCGTTCCCCGCCGCCATCACGAGGCCCGCCGCCCCCTTACCGTCCGCCCCCGCGCAGGTCTCCGGCCGGGGCTCCGTCTGGCCGGGTCTCGCCTGGGCGTCGTGGCCGCGCGGGCCAAGCCCTCTCCCCGCGCAGATCTCCTGGACGGGCCGTGGTGGGGCGCGACCTGGGCCGCCCCTCGGGCGCACGGGCACCAGGCGGATCGCCAGGGGCGTCTGCTCGTGAGGAGGAGCTGCGGTCCGCCTTGGTACAGCGCCAAGCTGCTGCCGCTGGCCCCGGGGGGGCGATGGTGGAGCGCCGGGAGGATGTGTCGCCGAGTCTTGAAGGTGCTCGGGGTGGACCTCGTGCAGGGGAGGCTGCCGGGGTCGCCCGGGGTATGGTGGCGCGGGGAGTGGGTGATGGTGTCCGTGCTGATGTGCGTGGCCTCCAGCGCCCAGGCTCACGCAGTGGATGGCGCTCGGGTGACCGCGGCGGCGATTGGCGTCGTGATCGCTCGCCTCGCCGCGAGGCTCGTGTCCCCCCGCCCGCTGAACAGCCCACGGTGCCGAAGAAAAAGAAGAACAAGAAGAAGAAGAAGAGGAAGACTTCGACCGAGGAGGGTGAGCCGAGGGGTGACGCCCTGCCCATTTCAGCTCCTCAGCAGTTGGTGGGCGGAGCGCCGCCAAGGAGGGAGACACTCACTCTGCTTGGACATGGGATTGACTCAGGATTCTACTACATCGACATGGGAGGTGTCGCACTATCCTCGCCAGAGTTTATGGCGGTAGTGACGGTCCTCCCGGATCCTACCCGCTCTCCGTCGGTGGTGATTTCCGCTGAGGTCATCCGTGCGGCCTTCCTCCTCCTCGACCCTGCGGCGCCGTGGGTGGTGACCGAGCTTTCCCCCTCTGAGTTTGCTGTGGAGTTCCCGTCCCTGAGCCTCCTCACGGCGCTGGCGTGGGGGGACTCGACCACGCTGCGGGGATGCAACATCAAGGTTTCCATCGAGCGCTCCTTCGTCGACCCGGCCTCTCGTGCTACTCTTGCCTCAGTGTGGATTCGGATCCATGGGATTCCGCTGGAGGCGAAGACTGTTCCTATCGTGGACCTGATCTCTCAGGCGGTGGGCCGCCTCGTGGAGATAGATACGACCTCGCTTCCTGGACGGGGCCCTGTCCGTCTCCGCATGATGGTCCCAGATGTCTCCAAGCTGGAAGGCCCTCTTCCTCCGTTCTACTTCGACGGTGTCGACCGTCCTCTCTCGGTGGAGGTGGAGGGAGAGAGGAGCCTCTCCCGCCCGTCGCCTCCCCCTCCCCCGCGGCAGTCCCCGTCCCCTCACCACGACAGCTCGTCTGAGGAGGAGGGGGATTCCTCGGAGGACGACTCTACAGAGGACCCGAGGGACGTGGCCCCGTCCCAGGTGGCGGATGCCCCGCTGCCGGATTGCCCCCCACAGGCTGGACAGGGTTCCCAGTTAGCCGCTGAGCCTCAGGTGCCTTCTCCTCTTCCGTCTCTTCCAGCCCTGGTCGCCCCTCCTCACAGTGCTCCGGCTAGGCTGGCCTTGGTAGACGTCTCGCGTCAGGTCGCGCAGGTGCCCATGGGGTCCTTACTCTCACAGTACGGGTCCAACCTCTGTGAGGGTCCGGGATCTCTGGACCTTGCGAGCCTCGTGGCAGACGCCCTCCACGGTCTGGCCTCCCCGCAGTCTGGAGCAGAGGCCGCTGACTCAGGAGGAGTGAGTATGGAGGTGGCTGCTCCAGACTCGCCCCGCTCTCCAGGGGTGGTCTGCTACACTCGCTCGCCTGGGACCCCTCCTACTCCACCCCAGGGGTCCCCGGCCAGGCTCCCAGCCACGCCGGTGCCGGGCGCTCGTGACCCGGGTACGGTCGTCACCGCCACTCCCGCTCCCGGGCTCACGACGCGCCGTAGCGCCCGCCTCGCTCGTGCCAGGTCGGGTATGGAGGTCGTCGAGCCGACAGTGGGAGAGGTGGCGTCTCGCCGCCAGGCAGCTCGCTGCCTGGAGCCTGGTACGTCTCGCCCCTCCCATATCATTACCTCCTCGTCCTCTCCCCCCTCTGGCTCTAGATTCTCGGTTCTCGACTCGGTCCCTATAGAGCTGCTCTCTCAGGTCGCAGCGGACAGTGGTGTGATCTTTCGTGGGGAGTGTGGGACTCGGGTGGAACAGATTGAGGCTCTTAGGGCTAAGGAGATTTATGAGGGTTCTCTGGCGGCCGCTCGTGCTCAGGCGGAGCGCGATCGGTCGGTCCCCTCGACGTCCGCTGGACCCTCACGGGCTACCCCGGGGTCTAGTAATGACGGTTCTCCTCGGCCCTCAGAGCAGGCAGTCCCCAGAGCTCCGCCCCAGATGGGGAGGAAGCGGGGACGGCCCCCCAAGGCGACGTCCAAGCCCTCGACCAGTGGTAGGGCCACCTCAGTCCCCCCTAAGGGGACTTCCTCCGACATGGTTTCCCAATGAGTGTCTCTACATTTATTTGGAACATGCGGGGGTTCGGGGCGGACGGCCGCCAACTACAACTCACCAACTACATGCGACAGGAAAATGTGGATATAGTGGGCTTGCAAGAGACGATTAGACAAGACTTTTCCATTGCGGAGCTTCAGAGACTGAGCCGATCCAAATTTGCTTGGACTTGGCTCCCTGCCTCGGGTCACTCGGGCGGGATCCTCCTTGGTGCCAAGGAGGAGACCTTTCAGGTGGACGACATGGACCGCGGGGAATTTTTCGTGAGCATGTCGCTCACCCATAGGCGGTCTAACCTACAATGGGAGGTTATCATTGTCTATGGGCCCGCGGACCACCGTCGGTCCAGTGAGTTCCTTGCGGAGCTTGCGGCGAAGGTGGAACGCTGCCCCATTCCGGTAGTGGTGGCCGGGGACTTTAACCTTATTCGGTCCCCGGAAGATAAGAGCTCGGACAACGTAGACTTCCCTAGGATGCGGATGTTCAATGACTTCATTGCAGATCTAGCCCTGCATGAGATAGAGAGGGTGGGGGCCCGGTATACCTGGACTAACAACCAGGTGAACCCCATCCGGAGTGCCCTTGATCGGGTCCTAGTCTCAGTCGAGTGGGAGATTGCCTTCCCTATGTGCTCGCTTCGGGCGCTCACTAGGGTGGGGTCGGATCACGCTCCCCTCTTATTTTCATCTGGAGGGGGGACTGGGCCTAGGCCTAACCGCTTCCACTTTGAGGATTACTGGCTTGAACAGCCGGGATTTGTGGACTCGGTTGGCACTAGGTGGGCGGAGGCCGCGGCCGCCCCACCTCGTGTCTTTAATGCGGTGGATATCTGGCACCATTGTGCTAAGATGATCCGCCAATTTATGCGAGGCTGGGGGGCTAACGTGGGGGCGGATATCCGGAGGCATAAGGCCCTGCTTCTGGCCCAGATTCAAGCGCTTGATTCGGTGGCCGATGCTCAAGGTCTCTCTACGGATGAGTGGCTCCACCGGTACTCCCTGGAAGCCTCGCTGATGACGGTGTATAAGGGAGAGGAGATCTTCTGGCGCCAGCGTAGCCGCCAGAAATGGTTGTTGCTGGGGGACGCCAACACGGCGTACTTCCATGCTATTGCTAATGGTCGACGCCGGAGGTGCTCGATCCCTTGGCTTTGGGCAGATGGGTCCCTTCTCGAGGACCCTCGGGAGCTGTCTGCCCACATTTACTCCTTTTACAAGGAGCTCTTCGCAGCTGGTCCCCGTTCGGGGATCGCTCTTTCCCGAGACCTTTGGCGCTTAGACGCGCTGGTCTCAGAAGAGGAGAATGCGGGCTTAACCGCCCCATTCTTGTTAGAGGAGGTTAGTCGAGCGATTATGGACATGAAGGCTAACTCCGCCCCCGGTCCGGATGGTCTCCCAATCTCTTTCTTTCAGAGATTTTGGGCCCATCTACAGGCGGTGGTTATGCCAATGTTCCAGGAGTTCTATGTTGGGACCTTGGTGATGTCCCGCCTGAACTTTGGCGTCATCTCCCTGATCCCCAAGGTGGTTGGGGCTACGGATATCCGCCAGTTCAGGCCAATCACGGTTATCAACGTCATCCAACGCATTTTCACAAAGGTGCTTGCGATTCGGTTGGCTCCGGTGGTTCAACGTCTAACCCACCCTCAACAGTTCGCCTTTACTAAGGGCCGATATATCCATGACGGGATTCTGGCGCTTCATGAAATAGTTCATGAAGTGAGGGTACGTCACCATAAGGGTGTCTTCCTGAAACTAGACTTCCAAAAGGCTTATGATCGGTTGGACTGGGCGTTCCTGCGCCAAGTCCTCGAGCGCCGAGGTTTTGATAACAGGGTCATCTGCTGGATCATGCAGACGGTCACGAGCGGGAACACGTCGATTAACATTAATGGGGAGATTGGATCCTCCTTTAGGCCCTCCTGCGGGGTGAGACAGGGGGACCCCCTATCCCCCATCTTGTTCAACCTAGCGGTCGAGTCCCTTGCATCTATGTTAGAGTTGGCCAAGGAGGCTGGCCACATCTCGGGTGTGGTAGGCCACCTTATCCCTGGAGGAGGGGTAACCCACCTCCAGTATGCGGATGACACTATGATCATGGTAGAAGGCTCGGACTTAGATATCCGTAACCTGAAGTTCCTCCTCCTTTGCTTTGAGTCCATGTCGGGTCTAAAGATAAACTTTGACAAGAGCGAGGTGGTGGTGTTGGGGTATCCGCCGGAGGAGCGGCAGCGCATTGCAGATAATTTCAACTGCAAACTGTCCTCCTTTCCGGTGGAATATCTAGGAGTCCCACTAGGGGACTCCAGGATCTTGATGAGGGACCTTGAGCCCCTCATTGACAGGGTCAGGGCTAAGGCTGAGCCTTGGTGCGGGAGGTTCACCTCTAAGGGGAGCAAATCCGTGCTTATAGACTCCTGCCTTTCCAGTATGCCTATGTACATGATGGGTCTCTACCTGCTTCCGGAAGGGGCCCATAAGGCATTTGACAAGGAGCTCTCTCGATTCTTCTGGTCGGCCTCCAATGGCCACCAGAAATATCATATGGTCAAGTGGGATCACGTCTGCGCTCCCAAGGATTTTGGGGGCATAGGTATTCTTGCCTCACGGAAGATGAACACCGCGCTCATGCTAAAATGGGTGTGGCGTATCTTGCAGGACGACGGAGGGCTCTGGCTTCAGCTTATCAAAGCGAAATACCTGCGAGGCTGCCCTCTGTTGTCCTGTGAGCGCCGGGAGGGTTCCCAATTTTGGAAAGCCCTCCAATCCATTAAGGATGAGATCCGAAGAGGGGCGCGCTTCTGTGTCGGGGATGGGAGGCGCACCCTCTTTTGGATAGACCTTTGGATAGGGGATGGACCTCTTCAACTGGCCTTTCCTAGTTTGTTTGCGATATGCTCAGATCCGAAAATGTTGGTGGCCGACGCGGCGCCGGAGGGAATTTGGAACATCTCGTTCCGAAGGACGCTCGGCCCTGCAGAGGCAGTGGCATGGACTGAACTTATTGCATTGTTGCCAGGGTCCTTAGAGGGGCCCCCCGACCGGGTTTCCTGGGGCCTCACCACAACGGGCTCCTTCTCTGTGAAGTCGGCCTACCGTAGCCTCTTCTCCGGGCCTAGGCAGGAGTGGTCGGCGGGGCTATGGAAAGCCCCATTGCCTTTGAAGATCAAGATCTTTGTCTGGCAACTTTTGCGGGACCGCCTCCCTTCGGGGGTGGAGGTCCGGAAACGCCAGGGTCCTGGGGATGGCAAATGTCCTCTTTGTGGGGTTCCGGAAACGGAAACCCACATCTTGTTCACATGCCCCGCGGCTAGATTTCTATGGAACTTCGTGTATGAAGGTCTGGGGGCCGAATGGAGGGCCTCAGACCTTGGCGAGTTCCTGGAGGTCCAGGCAAGGAGGACGGGGAGGGGGCGTCGCCTCTTCTGGTTCATCTTTGCTGGAATGTCGTGGACCCTGTGGACAATTAGAAATAAGATGGTAATTGAACGGGTTTTTCTTCGGCGTGCTTCTGACTCGATGTTCAAATTTCTCGCTTTTCTGCAGCAGTGGCACCCGCTATGTAGCCAGCGGGACAGAGATCAGCTGGACGTCATGCTGGATCGGTTGGTGGCTCTGGCGCGCCACATCTACTCCTCTTCCTCCCTTACGAGCTGAGCCTTACTCTTGAGGAGGAGCGATTTGGACCTCGCCTCATCTTGGTCGTTTTTTGTCTTTTCTTCTCTTTTCTTTTCTATGTTTGTGGCACTATGTTTCTTTGGGCTGTTCTGTGCTGTTGCCCCAGCAAGCTTGTAACACCTGTCTCTATCTCTCTCTCCTTTTCCCCTGAGATGTAATGTTTGACTCTGGATTGGTGGTTGCTTTATTTATAAAGCGGGGCGTAAAGCCTTTTTCGGTAGGTATTATTTGTGATTATATTGCGGCTGTACGTCTTTACCTGGACTGTCAGGGGCATGTCCTTTCAATAAAAAAAAAGGTACTATTTAATATACAGATTAAGTTTTTGGAATGTGCAAGCCCTATAAATCCCAAAGGATACACATTGCAGGCTTCTGCCATAAAAGGAATAGCCATCTTTTTCCTATATATTTTACATACGAATAGATTTTCCCAAGTTTCCGAGTTCCCATATACTTTGACATGTTCTAGTACTATGTGTTTTTTGAAATGTCCTGAAGTGCAGGAGTACTCAAATCAAAATCATGTGCCCGCATATAATCCTAAGAGCTAAAACCCCATGTTATTATCTCCAGGATTTTCTATTCTCAAGAGAGATATAATGTGTTGCTTTTCTTCTATTTGGTGCAGTGGGGCGACCATTATCAAGATTGGAGCAGTTACAGGTCGCAGTGTAACACCCCTGAAACTGATAGGGAGTATCTACTGTACTGGAAAACAATTACAGAGAATATTAAAGTATGTATGTTGCCGCAATCAGCTAATCCTATTTTAAATCATTGTTTACTACTACCTCCGTTCCTAAATGTAAGATATTTTAGCCTTTTTCCATATACACACATGTCTACACGTATTTTGACAAGTTTTAGTGCACATGTTCACTCACATTAGCATGTATCTAGGCAATATGAGGAATAGCTACAACATCTTATATTTAGGAACGGAGGGGGTATTTCTTATATTTCGACAACTGACAGCATTTTGTTTTTCCCAGTGGGTTAAAGATTACATGTATGTGGAAACCTCTTCGCATGAGGTAAGGTCTAGTTTGGCAGTGCAGTTTTTCTAAAACCGAAGTATTGGTAAACCAAAGTATTTAATCGCCAAACAAAGAAATACTTCAGTTTTGCTAAATACTTCAGTTTAGAAAAAAAGTGGGTTAGACCTCTTTCTCCAATACTTAAAAAAACTACATTTTTTGAGAATGCTTCAGTTTTAAAAGCATATTATTTATTGGATCCAAACACCTTAAAGTATTCAATACTTTAGTATTTTCTGAAACTGAAATATTCTCTCTATACTTCAAAAATACTTTGATGCCAAACGAGGAGCCTATATGAACCCACATACAAACTTCGTTATATTAATTTCGTTAAGGAACCTGGAGCGTGGGCTTCTTACTAAAAAAGAAGATCCCACAAAACCATGGAATGAGAATCAATCTGTATAAACACATTTCACCAGAAAGATAACTTTTCTATTTTACTATTTAGTGGTCTGACATCAGGAGGAAAGCTAGCTACCAAGCAATTAGGATCGCAACAAAATTTGAAAATATTCATATGGATCTGGCTTGTCTTGGTATCGAGGTATGTTTCCCTTGTCACGTGCTCATTTAGATGGTCAGCTTTGGTTGTTGATGTACTCCCTCCGTCCCAAAATATTTATCTCAAAGTTTGACAAAAGTGAGTGTATCTAACACCAAAACATGTCTAGATACACTCACTTTTGTCCAACTTTAAGACAATTAATTTGGGACGGAGGGAGTATTTAACAATTGTATTCTTTTGATTCTGTTCAGGAGTTTATATGGAGCACACGCCTTGATGTGTATCATCTGAAGGATCTTGATGGTCTCTTTTTCGAGATTTGGAAGCGCCTCATTAAGGAAGAGGTTAGCTTTGTGCACTAATTAGTCTTATAGACACCGAAAAAGGCTTTACGCCCCGCTTTATAAATAAAGCAACCACCAATCCAAAGTCAAACATTACACCTCAGAGGAAAAGGAGAGAGAGAGAGAAAGGTGCTACAAGCTTGCTGGGGCAACAGCACAGAACAGCCCAAAGAAACATAGTGCAACAATCATAGGAAAGAAAAGAAAATAAGCGACCAAGATGAGGCGAGGTCCGTAGCGCTCCTCCTCATGAGTAGGGCTCAGCTCGAAGGGGAGGATGAGGTGTAGATGTGGCGCGCCAGTACCACCAACCGATCCAGCATGACGTCCAGCTGAGCTCTGTCCCGCTGGCTACATAGCGGGTGCCACTGCTGCAGAAAAGCGAGAAATTTGAACATCGAGTCAGAAGCACGCCGAAGAAAAACCCGTTCAATCACCATCTTATTTCTAATTGTCCACAGGGTCCACGACATTCCAGCAAAGATGAACCAGAAGAGGCGACGCCCCCTCCCCGTCCTCCTTGCCTGGACCTCCAGGAACTCGCCAAGGTCTGAGGCCCTCCATTCGGCCCCCAGACCTTCATACACGAAGTTCCATAGAAATCTAGCCGCGGGGCATGTGAACAAAATATGGGTTTCCGTTTTCGGAACCCCACAAAGAGGACACTTGCCATCCCCAGGACCTTGGCGTTTCCGGACCTCCACCCCCGAAGGGAGGCGGTCCCGCAGAAGTTGCCATACAAAGGTCTTGATCTTCAAAGGCAATGGGGCTTTCCATAACCCAGCAGACCACTCCTGCCTAGGCCCGGAGAAGAGGCTACGATAGGCCGACTTCACAGAGAAGGAGCCCGTTGCGGTGAGGCCCCAGGAAACCCGGTCCGGGGACCCCTCTAAGAACCCTGGCAACGTTGCGAAAAGCTCAGTCCATGCCACTGCCTCTGCAGGGCCGAGCGTCCTTCGGAACGAGATGTTCCAAATTCCATCCGGCGCCGCGTCGGCCACCAACATCCTCGGATCTGAGCATATCGCAAACAGACTAGGAAAGGCCAGTTGGAGTGGTCTATCCCCTATCCAAAGGTCTAACCAGAAGAGGGTGCGCCTCCCATCCCCGATAATGAAGCGCGCCCCTCTTCGGATCTCATCCTTAATGGATTGGAGGGATTTCCAAAATTGGGATCCCTCCCGGCGCTCACATGACGACAACAGAGGGCAGCCTCGCAGATATTTCGCTTTGATAAGCTGAAGCCAGAGCCCCCCGTCGTCCTGCAAGATACGCCACACCCATTTTAGCATGATAGCAGTGTTCATCTTTCGCGAGGCAAGAATACCTATGCCCCCAAAATCCTTGGGGACGCAGACGTGAGCCCACTTGACCATATGATACTTCTGGTGGCCATTGGAGGCCGACCAGAAGAATCGAGAGAGCTCCTTGTCAAATGCCTTATGGGCCCCTTCCGGAAGAAGGTAGAGACCCATCATGTACATAGGCATACTGGATAGGCAGGAGTCAATAAGCACGGATTTGCTCCCCTTAGAGGTGAACCTCCCGCACCAAGGCTCAGCCTTAGCCCTGACCCTGTCTATGAGGGGCTCAAGGTCCCTCATCAAGATCCTGGAGTCCCCTAGTGGGACTCCTAGATATTCCACCGGAAAGGAGGACAGTTTGCAGTTGAAATTATCTGCAATGCGCTGCCGCTCCTCCGGTGGATACCCCAAAACCACCACCTCGCTCTTGTCAAAGTTTATCTTTAGACCCGACATGGACTCAAAGCAAAGGAGGAGGAACTTCAGATTACGGATATCTAAGTCCGAGCCTTCTACCATGATCATTGTGTCGTCCGCATACTGGAGGTGGGTTACCCCTCCTCCAGGGATAAGGTGGCCTACCACACCCGAGATGTGGCCAGCCTCCTTGGCCAACTCTAACATAGACGCGAGGGACTCGACCGCTAGGTTGAACAAGATGGGGGATAAGGGATCCCCCTGTCTCACCCCGCAGGAGGGCCTAAAGGAGGATCCAATCTCCCCATTAATGTTAATCGCCGTGTTCCCGCTCGTGACCGTCTGCATGATCCAGCAGATGACCCTGTTATCAAAACCTCGACGTTCGAGGACTTGGCGCAGGAAAGCCCAGTCCAACCGATCATAAGCCTTCTGGAAGTCCAGTTTCAGGAAGACACCCTTATGGTGACGTACCCTCACTTCATGAACTATTTCATGAAGCGCCAGAATCCCGTCATGGATATATCGGCCCTTAGTAAAGGCAAACTGTTGAGGGTGAGTTAGACGCTGAACCACCGGAGCCAACCGAATCGCAAGCACCTTTGTGAAAAGGCGTTGGATGACGTTGATAACCGTGATTGGCCTGAACTGGCGGATATCCGTAGCCCCAACCACCTTGGGGATCAGGGAGATGACGCCAAAGTTCAGGCGGGACATCACCAAGGTCCCAATATAGAACTCTTGGAACATTGGCATAACCACCGCCTGTAGATGGGCCCAAAATATCTGAAAGAAAGAAATCGGAAGACCATCCGGACCGGGGGCGGAATTAGCCTTCATGTCCATAATCGCTCGACTAACCTCCTCTAGCAAGAATGGGGCGGTTAAGCCCGCATTCTCCTCTTCTGAGACCAGCGCGTCTAAGCGCCAAAGGTCTCGGGATAGAGCGATCCCCGAACGGGGACCAGCTGCGAAGAGCTCCTTGTAAAAGGAGTAGATGTGGGCAGACAGCTCCCGAGAGTCCTCGAGGAGGGACCCATCTGCCCAAAGCCATGGGATCGAGCACCTCCGGCGTCGTCCATTAGCAATAGCATGGAAGTACGCCGTGTTGGCGTCCCCCAGCAACAACCATTTCTGGCGGCTACGCTGGCGCCAGAAGATCTCCTCTCCCTTATACACAGTCATCAGCGAGGCTTCCAGGGAGTAGCGGTGGAGCCACTCATCCGTAGAGAGACCTTGAGCATCGGCCACAGAATCAAGCGCCTGAATCTGGGACAGAAGCAGGGCCTTATGTCTCCGGATATCCGCCCCCACGTTAGCCCCCCAGCCTCGCATAAATTGGCGGATCATCTTAGCACAATGATGCCAGACATTCACCGCATTAAAGACACGAGGCGGGGCGGCCGCGGCCTCCGCCCACCTATTGCCCACCGAGTCCACAAATCCCGGCTGCTCAAGCCAGTAATCCTCAAAGTGGAAGCGGTTAGGTCTAGGCACAGTCCCCCCTCCAAATGAAAATAGGAGGGGAGCGTGATCCGATCCCACCCTAGTGAGCGCCCGAAGCGAGCACAGAGGGAAGGCAATCTCCCACTCGACTGATACTAGGACCCGATCAAGGGCACTCCGGATGGGGTTCACCTGGTTATTAGTCCAGGTATAACGGGCCCCCACCCTCTCTATCTCATGCAGGGCTAGATCTGCAATGAAGTCATTGAACATCCTCATCCTAGGGAAGTCCACGTTGTCCGAGCTCTTATCTTCCGGGGACCGAATAAGGTTAAAGTCCCCGGCCACCACTACCGGAATGGGCAACGTTCCACCTTGCCGCAAGCTCCGCAAGGAACTCAGTGGACCGTCGATGGTCCGCGGGCCCATAGACAATGATAACCTCCCATTGGAGGTTAGACCGTCTATGGGTGAGCGACATGCTCACGAAAAATTCCCCGCGGTCCATGTCGTCCACCTGAAAGGTCTCCTCCTTGACACCAAGGAGGATCCCGCCCGAGTGTCCCGAGGCAGGGAGCCAATTCCAAGCAAATTTGGATCGGCTCAGTCTCTGGAGCTCTGCAATGGAAAAGTCTTGTCTAATCGTTTCTTGCAAGCCCACTATATCCACATTTTCCTGCCGCATGTAGTTGGTGAGCTGTAGTTGGCGGCCGTCCGCCCCGAACCCCCGCATGTTCCAAATGAATGTAGAGACAGTCATTGGGAAACCATGTCGGGGGAAGTCCCCTTAGGGGGGACTGAGGTGGACCTACCACTGGTCGAGGGCCTGGACGTCGCCTTGGGGGGGCGTCCCCGTTTCCTCCCCAACTGGGGTGGAGCTACGGGGACCACCGGCGCTAAGGGCCTAGGAGAACCGTCCGTACTGGACCCCGGAGTCACCCGTGGTTGTCCAGT
Organism: Alopecurus myosuroides; assembly: GCA_028641055.1. Lineage (NCBI taxonomy): Eukaryota > Viridiplantae > Streptophyta > Magnoliopsida > Poales > Poaceae > Alopecurus > Alopecurus myosuroides. Next base: position 196,418,777 of record CM054058.1, read on the forward strand.
CGACGTCGAGGGAGCCAGCCGCTCACGCTCCGCCTGAGCGCGAGCAGCTGCCAGAGATCCCTCGTAAATCTCCTTAGCCCTAATGGCCTCAATCTGCTCCTCCCGGGGACCACATTCCCCACGAAAGATAACACCACTGTCAGCTGCAACCTGGGCCAGAGCCTCAAGGGGAACCGAGTCGAGAACCGAGAACCTAGAACCAGAGGGGGGGAAGGAGAGGGGGGGTGATGTGAGAGAGGCGGGACGTACCAGGCTCCAGGCAGCGAGCCGCCTGGCGGCGTGATGCCAGCTCGCTCACCGTCGGCTCGACGACCTCCGCACCCATCCTGGCTCGGGCGATGCGGGCGCTACGGCGCGTCGTGACCCCAGGTGCGGGAGAGGCGGTGACGACCGCACCCTGGGTACGAGCGTCCGTCACCGGCGTGGCTGGGAGCCTGGCCGGGGACCCCTGCGGTGGAGTGGGGGGGTCCCAGGCGAACGGGTGTAGCAGACCACCCCTTGAGAGCGAGGCGAAACCGGAGCTGCCACCTCCATGCTCACTCCTCCCGAGTCTGCCGCCTCTGATCCCGACTGAGGGGAGGGCAGCCCAAGAAGGGTGTCTGCCACGAGGCTCGCAAGATCTAGGGAACCTGCCCCCTCACATAGGTTCGACCCATACTGTGAGAGAGAGGGGCCCATAGGAACCTGCGAGACCTGACGGGAGAAGTCCACAAGGGCTAGCCGAGCCGGCGAGCTCAAGGGAGGAGGAACTGCGGGAGGAGGGGATGAGAGCGGGGCAGAGACCTGGAGTGACGCGGCGAGCTGGGTCGCCTGCCTAGACAGAGGAGGACCCTCTGGAGCGGGGGCCGCCGTCCCCTAAGGAGGGGCCTCGCCCCCTGGGCTGTCGCCAGAGTCGTCTCCCGAGGAGTCACCCTCTGCCTCAGAAGAGCTGTCGTGGTGTGTGGACGGAGAGTGACGCAAGGGAGGAGGTGGGGATGATTGGTGCAGATCCACCTCGCCCTCCACCTCCACCGAAAGAGGGCGGTCCACGCCGTCGAAGTAGAACGGAGGCAGGGGCCCCTCCAGCTTGGAGACATCCGGGACCATCATGCGAAGACAGACAGGGCCCCTGCCCGGGAGCGAGGCCGTGTCTATCTCCACAAGACGCCCCACCGCCTGAGAGATCAGGTCAACGATAGGAATAGTCTTCGCCTCCAACGGAATCCCATGGATCCGAATCCACACCGAAGCAAGAGTAGCGTGAGAGGCCGGGTCGACGAAGGAGCGCTCGATGGATACCTTGATGTTGCAACCCCGTAGTGTAGTCGAGTCCCCCCAGGCCAGCGCCGTGAGGAGGCTCAGTGACGGGAACTCCACCGCAAACTCAGAGGGGGAGAGCTCTGTCACCACCCACGGCGCTGCAGGGTCGAGGAAGAGGAAGGCCGCACGGATGACCTCAGCGGAGATCACCACCGACGGAGAGCGGGAAGGATCCGGGAGGACCGTCACTACCGCCATAAACTCTGGCGAGGATAGAGCGACGCCCCCCCCATGTCGATGTAGTAGAACCCCGAGTCAATACCATGTCCAAGCAGAGTGAGCGTCCCCCTCCTCGGCGGAACCCCACCCACCACCTGCTGAGGAGCCGAGATGGCCAGGACGTCACCCCTCGGCACCCCCTCCTCGGCCGACGACTTCTTCTTCTTCTTTTTGTTCTTATTTTCCTCGGCTCCGTGGGTTGTTTAGCTGGAGGGGGGCACGAGTCTCGCGGCGAGGTGAGCGGTCACGACGCCAATCGCCGCCGCGATCACCCGAGCGCCAACCAACTCGTGACCCCGGGCGCTGGACCCCACGCGCGCCATCCCGGACATCAGCACCCAACCCCCGCGTCATCGTGCCCCGGGCGAACCCAGCATCCTCCCCTGTACGAGGGCCACCCCAAGAACCGTCGGGGCGTGGCAGCACCTCTTCCCGGCGACCCACCACAGCCCCCTCGGGACCAGTGGGGGCACCTTGGCGCTGCACCAGAGCCACCCGAAGCTCCTCCTCGCGAGCGCGAGCCCCTGGCGACCCTCCCTGTGGCCGAGCGCCCGGGAGCTGGCCTAGGTCGAGCCCCACCCCGGTCTCCCAGGAGACCTGCGGGGGGAGTGGGCCTGGCCCACACGGCCACGACGCCCAGGTGAGCCCCGCGCAGCCGGCGCGCTGACCGGAGGCCTGCGAGGAGGCGGGCGGTACGGGGGCTGCGGGCCTCGAGACGGAGGCGGGGAACGGCGCGGAGGAGACCGGTCCTCCCGAGTGCGCTTCATCGGGGAGGAGACCACGTCGGCGAAGGTCCTGAGGAGAGGCGGCGGCGGTGGCGTAGCGACGCCAGCACGAGCGGAGGCGTGAAATCTGCAAACCTGTCTATCGGGGGCTACGAACCCTAAATCCAACGCACGGGATCCTTTCGGGATCCAGACGTATGCGTTGACGGGCCGTGAGCCTTGGGCCGAAAGCGTCCCATCGGCCGCTTGGGGGTCCTGGCTGCGCCAGCCCATGATGGGCCGAGCCGCCGGGCCCTCCAGAGCAGGCCTAGGGTTCCGCCCCGTCACCGGCCCAGGCCCAAGAAGAGAGCCACCGTCTCCCGCAGCCTCGTTACCCATCCGGACGATGAACGGCGGCCGGCTCGGGCGGCGGGGCGCCACCACTGCATCCGCCGCCGGTGGCCCTACGCGCGCGGTCCCAGGGCGAACCCCGGGTCCACGGGTAAGCCAGCAGCAGCAGATGGGGCAGCCGCCGCCACCACCGGAGCAGCGCCGCCGGGAGACACGCGACGTGGCGCGCAGGCGCGAATCCTCGCCGGAGTACGTCGGGGGGATCGAGATGCCACCGCGAGGAAGTCGCCGAGCGTGGGCAGAGCCGGTGGCGAGCACCAGCGCTCGGCCTCCAGGCGCTCCGCCGTCTCAGCGTCCTCCTCGTCGGCGGCATCCGCCCAGCGGGCGCCCTTCTCCAGCGAGCCCGTCATCCCCACCAGCTCCAAGCTCAGCGAGGTCGCCCGAAGCGCAGCGGCCCACCGGCGGTCAGTCGGGAGCAGCAGCTTGTCACCGGGCTGAGGTCACCCGCCGTGGCGCGGTGAGAGGGACGCTCCTTCGGAGAGGGGTTATTCCCGTTGACAATCCAATTAACGGTCACTAATTAGTCTTATTATGACTTGAGAACATATTTATTTTCATTATTATTATGCTCTGTCTCTATGTATCTATGCTTAGTGATGTTTATATCTTGCACGATGTTCAGGGTAGTTTTGCAAAAGCTCTGAAGGAAGTTTATGACCTGAAGATGTTCCCTTCACGGGAACAATCTATGAAGGAAGAGAAGACAATGGCGGAACAAGTAGATTACTTTTGTTCAGACGTTCATTGTTAATATATATATGTACATATATGTGGTGTTAATATTTTCATCTTCTTTTGTAGTTTCACCAGTGCACAGTTGGCATTACTAAGAAAGTAAGTACAGTATGGTGTGGTCTTGCATCTAGTGGTGGAATGTTTTAAATATATTCCCGTCTCTTATGTCACATTAATTTCTGCCTCTAGGTTCCAGAACCTAAAGCTCGTCAGCTGATTGCACAACAAGTTAGACAAAAGGTATGTTTGAATGCATGACCATGATGTATATTCGGCACAGGTGGTCATTAGGTTTTGCTTCTACTTAGGACCCGTTTGGAACACGGGATTTTTGCAGGAATTTCAAAGGATAGGAATTATACAGGAAATATTTCCTTTGTGCCCTTTGAAACGTACGAATAGGAAAGGGAATCTCACAGGAACGGATTCCTACGCTTCACGTTTCACAGAAAAGAAAACATTTGGTTGGATCTATTGGAAACTTTCCTGGGAGTAGACGCTTCCAATCTGTCTTTCCATCGTTACAAAAAAACCCACGCAGTGGCCCACCCAGTATCAAAGAAAATGCACTGCCTCGTTATACAAACATTGTAGAACGTGAGAGGCGGCGCCCAAGCGATGCTGACATTGATTGCGTCCAGAACAGCAGGTTAGACAAAAATTGCTACAGTAGTTCATCGGTATGTCTGTGCATAGCTAGGGAAATAATGAAACAAAATTCACTGTTTTTTTGACAAACCTCACGCATCAGCTATGTTTTTCCTATCCTTCAATCCAAATGGATACAATTTTTCATTCCTGTGTTTTAGATTCCTATAGGATTGTTGGGGTGTGACATCTCAATTCCTGCATATTTCCTATTCCTGCGTTTTTCCTATCCTATGTTCCAAACGGGGCCTTACTATGATCTATTTTCAGTTGGCGATGACGCGGGGTTATGAACATTACGCCAGGAAGAAGCTAAAAGTTGCAGAGTACATTGGACTGATTGGCAAGGCTTCAACTTAGTTTTATTGGTTGCATGCCCTCTGTATTGTGTGGCTCTGGTAATCTTGACTCTTCGCACTGCCACTAATGTATGAAAAAAATGCTGTGTACTATATTCCCCTCTGAGAAACTTATAACAGCTTGCCAAGTGGCAGTGCCATGTGTCTAGATAAACTATGAAAAATCTAAGGTCTATATATAAGTGCTGGGCATCCTCAGGATGAAAATTTTCCAACCCCCCGGGTCCTCCTAACACTTGTCCAAGATTTGCCTCCAAATATCGCTTTTGCTCTTATGATGCAAAATTAAAATAAGAAATTTTACTATTGTAGCAATTTCGTGAAATCCCCCAAAAACCTGCTTTTGCTCCTATGAAACAAAAAATGTTTCGTTTCAAATAAGAGTTTTGTGCTATTGTAGCAAAAAACGTTTCGACCAAAAAAGAAATAGAAAAGACTCGTCGGACATAGATCTTGTCGGTACGGATGGCACTCGTCCCTATTGGGCGTGGATAGAGCTTAACCAAATCCGCACCCACGTTCTCTGTAACACCTGGGGTGTTACCCTAAGTAGAAAGTGTTTGTTTTCTTTTTGCTTTGCATCACATGCATCATATGCATTGCACCATGTTTCTCAAAACAACTCAAGAATTCAAACCAAATTAAACTTTCAAACATTGTCCAAATTTCCAATTTAAAAAAATTGCAACCAAACAACTCCAATTGTTTCAATAGTTTGAAGTTATTAAAATTGCTTACTCACTAAACATTCCTTTTTTTTCAAACACCCTAATGGCAAATTAAATTTCAAATCAATTCCTTATTAATGGGCATGATCAAATTGTGGGTTTAAAAACAATCAAATTCTTGCAAAGAATTAATTCAATAAGGTCTCATAAATTGTTTGGGGTTATTGAATAAATTGTTTAAATATCAATATTTATGGAAAACTAATGGAATTTCAAATACCAACTTAAAACTCCAATTAATAATTCAAATTTATGGAATTAATGTGCACAATTGCTTTTACTCATTATTTTGCAAATTAATAAAATTCAGTTATAAAATTTAAAACCCCAAACCATATTTGAAATCCAACTAACCATTTAAAATCAAACTAATATTTCCAATTTTGAAATCAATACTAACCTTGTTTTTACTCACTGTTTTGCAATTAATAGAAATTTAATTACAAAATAAAACCCCCCAAATTCTATTCCTATCTCTCTTTCATCCTTTACAAAAATAATTATAAGGAAAAAAATAAAAAATAAAAAAAGAAGGAGAGGGGAGCTGTGAGATGGGAAGCCCAGCCTTTTCTCCCTTTCCCCCTCAGCCCACAGCCTTACCCCCCCAGCCCACCTTGGTCTTCGTCTTCGTACGGACGCAGAAGCTGTCGCTGTCGTTTCCCCCGCACCGTGCGATCTCTCCTCCTCCGCTCGATGATGTGCCGTACCGAGCTCAAGCCCCCTTAAAACCTTCCCCCCTCTGCTCGCCCTACCCCTCTTCCATCCTCCTGCGCCGCCGCCCTCCGATCTCCCCCCTCCCTGCTCGTTTCCTTTCTGTCTCTGAAACCCCACGAACAGCAGTTGGAGGCCGCGACTTCAGAGCCTTGGCGCCGCCGGTCGCGCCCTTGTCGTGGACCGGCAGAGGCGGGAATGGACCCCTGGCGCCTCCAGCTCCCTCCACGCCACCTCGACGAGCCCGGAGAGGCGCCAGGGCCACGCCGTCGTCGCCTCCTGCCCGTCGGCGACCACCATCCTCGCCCTTCTGCTTCTCGATAGCGGCAGGTGCGCCCGTCTCCTTCCGTCCTCCTCCCTTCCCCGCAGCCATCACCGCACCCCCCCCACACGTCCTGAACCACGGTGGCAATCACGCGCACGGCGGCGCCTCCCGCTGTGGCCGCCGTGTTTCCGTCGAGTGGCAGCAAGTTGATCGGTGCCGTCGCTGACAGCTGAAGGCAGCGTCAGCTTCGTCAGAGAAGCCCAAGGCCTGGCCTTTTTGTCTGAAAACGCAAACGCATCCGTCTCTGAACAAAAGTTCAGCAGCAGCGCATTGGTCCCGTTCCTTGCGCGCGGTGTGGAGACCCGGGATCGATCCCTCCCGGCCGCAAAAAGCCCATCTTTTTTCCTCTGCCACGCGCGCATCCCAGGCCCACATGTCATCGGCCCTGGAGCCTCTGTGGCTTACACACCGCCTCGTTGGCACCCCACGTGGCACCGGGCCCGCTCTGCAGAGGCCAGGCTAGGTTGCCCTGGGTGAAAAACGCCCCAGGGGCCCCTCTGCAATTTCTTTTCTATCTTTTAGGTCCCTGTCTTTACAGATTAGTCCCCAAAATTGAAATGCACATAACTTTTATTTCCCAAATTCAAATAATGTAAATGAAATATGTTTTCTGCCCCAAATTTAATACTCTATCTAATTACATCATTTGTTTTCTGTTTTGCACATTTCAAATTGTTTCAAATTTCAAATTCAAACAATTCATTTCAAATTTGGTTAAATCCATAAGTAATTCATACTTAATTAAAATAACACAAATAAAATATGTTTCTCAGTCCAAATTCATTGTACTTTCTGTTTATCAACTTTGTTTTGCATTTTGGGCAATTAAAATTAATGTTATTTAATAATTCTTAAAAATGACAAATTAAATGGCATAATTAATAACTTGCAAATGGTTGCTCCAAATTAAATACTCAAAACATGAATTTCATCCAAAATCACATGCCACACTTGAATATCAACTTTGTTTTCTGGTTTGCAACCTTTCAATTGAATAATTGTTTCATCTCTCAATTAATGCATTTAAAATTGGTAATATGCTTAACTAAATCATCTGAAATTGTTTTCCAACAAATAAAATATGTTCTCCATGCCAAATTGAACCACCTTTTCAAATATAAACTTTGTTTCCTGTTTTGAATAATTAAAAGTGGTTAAATAATTTAAACCTTGTTTAAATCATTTAAATTTGCTAAATTCATAACTTGCTCAAATTAAATTAATTTTGAACTTATAAAATATGTTTTCAAACCAGAAAGACATAACCTTTTCAAATATAAATTTGAATTTATGTTTTGAACAAATAAAATTAAAATAATATTCAAACTTGAATTAAATTCAATTAAAACTTGTTTAATCTTGTTTAATTCATAATTAAATCATTGTAATTCCTTTTTCAATAATTGAAACATGTAATCCACCTAAAATTTTGTGTTCTAATCAAATATGAACTTTGTTATCTGTTTTGAACAATTAAACTTGATGAAAACAACAAATGCTTGTGTGACACCTTTAAGTAACCAAAATTCCAAAACTTAATGAGTGAATTTCAAAATGGGTAAACCTTATTTCCAATTGGTTCTATTGTTGTTATTTTGTTGTTTCCCTCATCCATGCATCATGCTAATCCACTTTCACCTATTGGTTAGTTGTAAAACAACTATTTCAACCTTAATTCATGGGCTTTCCATATGTAATCCAAATTGCATATGGGTCCATTTAATTATGTTATGTTATCTTGTCAACTAGTTTATCTTGATGCATCTTTACACTTGTCATGCATCCATATCTTGATCATGCTGGATCTTTTGCCGTAGTAGTAATTGTTGCATCCGGTGTTTGTTCGAGGTTCGTTGCTTCTTCCCGGATAGGACGTTGAGATGATGTGAGCAACGACAAGTGCTGTGGATGTACCTCTACTTGCTGGATTCCAGGCAAGTATACTCACTTGCTGCCAAATGGCTGCCTTTCATCACTTGTTACCGATTCTTTCCGTTGTTCTTATTCTAGCCTGTTGATACGATGCTTGTGTCTCGATCCTATTATTGTTTACCTTGCAGCCATGATATAGCCTTGTCCTTCCACTTCCTATTACTGTTGTTTGTTTACCCTGTTGGTCCTCGTGTCGTAGTTGCATGCTTAGTGTTGTTTGCGCTCGAGTCTTGTTGTTCCTTTCATATCACCTGTTTAGTTGATAGTTGGGTTTCATTTCAATCAACAACATGTTAATGTTTTTTGGGTAATAATAATTTGATGATAAGGCACCGGCAGGAGGCCCGGCGTGGTTTTGAGGCCTGCTAGTGTCGACCCTAATTAGGAAAAGGGTCTTGTCTACTGATCCATGATGAGCGCACTAACCGCATGTGGGAAGCGAGTATGGGCGCCCCCCTCAATTTGACTCGATTCGCATCTCGTCCAAATCGCCACACTTAGTTCGGGCTTTCCATTTGATGCATGCATATGCAGGTGCGAACCCGAGGCCAGGGTGGAACTTTTGTAGTCGGCATTTAGGGCGGCGTGGTCTTCCAGTGCTATGAGGGTCCCCCTTTTCTTCGTGGGGGCTCGATTAGCCGCGCACGCACAACACGTGGTGCTTTGGGCTTGATGCGAAGCAGAGTTGGGTTGTGTTGAGTACCTCGCTTGGTCGGTTGATCCCCCGTCTGGCGGGTTATTCTTACGTGTACGGCCAAATTGGTGCACCCCTGCAGGGTTAAATCTTCTCGAGAAGCCGTGTTTTCCGCGGTTATGGTTAACTTGGTGAAAGTACTGGCTAACAAGTACTCAGAACAACTTACACCTAACTAATGATAACTTGACTAGTAATAGTCTTATTGACACAATACCTTGATCCATCATTAATCCAACAGTGTGAGTTATCCTTGGGTTGCTTCCTTAGTAGGGGGTGACATTGGATGGGTTTGTTTGGTGGTTAGTTGTAGTTGGTTACGATACGCTATCTTATTCCCCCCTCTTTTAGCCGGAAGTTGTATCGAGTCTCTGTAGTTGGTTAGTGCAGCCCGCTGTCGCTTATTTGCAATAACCCCTTCCTTCCCGTTGAACCCAAAGTTTTTGTATCTTGTGATGACTGGTTACGCCGGTATCTTGTGAGTATGGTTTATCCACTTGCCAGTACTTAACCGTACTGACCCACGAATCCTTTTTCGTGGCTGCATATTCAACATTGCAGTCAACAGGTTTGAAGTCTGACGACGTTAGCTTGGGAATCCCTCCGGCTTGGCCTGGGCAGGGATTGGACGCTCTCGGTTATCTTCAGGACTCTTAGTCCAATTTGTATCTTGTCCGTAGTCGGACGCTATGTTGTTTCTTCCGCTGTTATTTGGATCTTTGTATTGTATCAGTTGTATCCCTGACTCGTTTGAGTCATCTGGTATATATCTTTTCTGTTGTTGTTGTGGATTATTCGTGAACTGTTGTAATGTTATCACAAGTGGCAACCTGGAATCGGTTATTATGTGGATTTTGGCGAGAATGCTGAAATCTGCATAGTGCCCGATCTCGGGGCGTCACATTCTCGTATCTCAACCTTACCCGCACCAGCATCTGGGTACAAATTTGTCTCATACCAGTACCCATCATGGTATAAAAACCCGCGCGTATACCCACCAAAAAACACAACGAGACAATATAGCAACGCAACATATAAGAAAAAGAAGCGACATATATGATCATTCATTAACTAATTTGGCAAACCACATATATGGAAAAAAAGACAATGTATATGAAAATGAACAACAAAACAAAACAGTGTATGTGAAAAATAACATCAAAACAATCAAATATACTATAGATATGAAAGTAGCAGCAATACGTATATGAAAATTACATCATTGAAGCCCAATTAAGTTGCATAAAAGCATAACATAAGTTGCATAAAATCATATCAATTTATATGGCGCGAGACGAAACGACGTGACCTTGGGTATGGGCATCGAAGGAAAGTTGATCTGGCGGGGAGGTGGGGTAAATCGACAATAGCGCTCCGTCTAGATGAGGAGGAATGTGTTTTTCCTTTGCTCCTGACATTATGGGTGAAGGAGATCAGCCGGTGGCGCCGTTGAAGAAGAGCACGTCCTACTTCCCGTGGACACACCGTCGCGGATCAATAACGGGACGAAGAGGGCTTTCCCTTGTGGGCCGCCGGCTAGATCTGCCGTCATTGGACACACCGCCACGGATTCGTTGACGGGGAAGAAAACAGGAGCCATCGGTGTGGGATGCAAAAATAGGGAGGTGACTGAATGGGAGAGGTGACGGCTAAGTCTAGCGCGAAACGACGCTGGAATTTTCCCATCTCCCACCATCCGCGCGGAGCTCCCACGCGCACCGTGATGGCCGCTTTTTGCAACTGTGTGGCCTGTCTCCACGAAAACTGTCGATTCGGTTGTTCCCAGCGGGTCTGGCCAAGGGTGATTTAAACATCGTGCGAGGCAAGAATTTACCCGCGTGGAACCAACCAAACAACACATTTTCGCATCTCCAGGTGCCGCTGGGCCTCCTGCCTAAGCGCATCTCCAGCCGTTCGGCCCCCCACGGCCAATTTTCGTCATTAAATAGCGCCTCCTGGGGGCTATCCGGCACTATTCTCGCTCTGGGGAGCGACGGTTCCCAATCGCGTACCCAGGCGACACGGCTAGACTTGACTAAAATTTAAAAAATTCAAACAAGTTTGGACGAATTTAGGCGATTTATATTAATAGTGCCGAATATAGGGCGAATTTATACGGGGGACGATTCTACAACTTAAAAAACTACGAAACTAGGCGGCTGGCTCCTTCTTCGGGACGACGTAGCTGCAGCCCTGGCCGGGGTCACCGCCGTTGCTCGGACCTGGCGCGGCGTCGTTGTCGTCATGCACGATGACGCTGTTCTCCTCGCGGCCGCATCTCCGGGCGGCAAACTCCTCCAGGGCGTGCCGCTGCTTCGCCACCTCGCCGGCGATGTGGTCTTTGTGGGACTAGGCGAGGGCCGCCGCCAGGTCGAGCTCCAGCTCATCGTCCTCCTCCTCCTTTTTCGGCTTGACTAGCAGGACGTGGCCCCTTGGCGGCGACGGGGCGCGACGCTCGCCGATGACGACTCCCCGAGCGCGAGCAGGCGGAGCAGAGGAGGGCTCGGTCTTCACCGGGCGTAGCTCCGGCGTTCGCGCGATGCCGGTGGAATGCGACAAGGAGGACGATGATTCTGCCGCCATCCTTCTCGCCGCCCATGGGCCACCCGCACGGCGCGGAGGGAAGTTTGGCACCCGCGGCGGGGGTTGGGGGTACTCCAGCCGAGGGACGTTGCCGTTCTCGATGGGCGCGAGGCTCACCACCAGCGGCAGCGACCGTCGGAGTTGCCGCGCGGCGGCGCAACTAGCCCCACCTAGGCTGTCAGTTCGTTGCCGTGCCGCTCCTAGAAGTAGACCATCCACGCGCCATAGTTCGCGGGGTGGAAGCGAGGCTCGGCGCGCTGCGTTGCGTCAGGCGGGCGTGCTCATCGTGGATTGCGGCGATGAAGTCGTCTCCTTCAGGGACATGGGGCACCGATAGCCCGCCCGCGCTGAGCCTGCAATCGTCGGGCAGGCGCATATCCGGGGGCACCGAGTAGCCCGCCGCGTACAGGAGGCTCGCCTCCTCCTCGCACAGCCACCGCCTCCCGAAGCCGTTGGCCGCGACGCCGTCTCTGAGGAAGCGTATCGCCATCACCGGGGGGAGAAGTGGGCTTGGACGAGTGAAGATGGGGATGGGGTGAGAATGTGGGAATGGGGGCGAGCAGAGAAGCACGACGACGGTGGGGGGCTTTTCTTTGGGCGAACAGACGGGGCTACCGGTGCACCGCTATTACTTCGCCGCAGGCGATTCGGCTGCTCCACTCGGTCAATCCACGCGGCGGCGGCGACATTAACGCGCGCAGGAGCCGAGGAGGGCGAATCTCTCTCTCGCCGACAATTCGGGTCCACATGGCGAAAAAGACGCGGAAGCTCCTTTCGCGCATTGTCCCTTCATCCGGCGCCCCCAACTGCGTCCCGGCGCTGGGTTTGGTCTGGGTTCGTCGGACGCTAAAATGGCCTAAATCGACGCTATTTGAACTCGTGAGGGGCGACTTGGCGAAAAACGGCATACCGATGCTAAAAAAACGGCCCAAGGGACTCGTGGGGCGGCTGGAGATGCTATAACAAACGCGCTTAGGTTGCTTGCGCCCACAAAAGTCCTACTCGTGGCGGCGACACTCGTTTTTTTTTTTTGAAACGACACTCTCACTTCACCACAGCCTAAAAAGAAGCTGTGGAGGTCCCGCCGATCGAGACATGCCACCCTATGACTAGTTTAAAGCGCTAGTACAACATCAAATCGGCCGGCTACGTAACGTAGCTCCACTAGTCCGGCCAAAATCTTTGCTTCCGATCACACGGGTGAACGTCGGCGTCCTCATTAAAGAGCCCTTTATTCCTTGCACAGTGCAGTTCCTGCGGCGTACGTGCAGCCCATGCGCCCCGCGACCTGCACAGTGCCGCCCAAACATGGACCCGCTTCCTAGTTTCATCTTGTCCAGACTCCAGAAGCATGGATCATTTGTTTGTCTCCGTCGAAAGATAGGCTGGCCAAAGTTCAAACCCTTAGCTGCCTTTTATCTAAAAAGTTCAAACCCTCACAAACGACGAATACTGTCTAATCCATAGGTATATAACCTCACCGTCTAGGTTCAATTCTTCGAATTAAAGTTCCGATTTTTAGCAGAGGCGTCTTTGCTTTTTTTTAGCAGTGCAAATAAGTACTCGCTGAAACACTAGAGCATGCCACCGCCCGGCTGGTCACTTTGCATTCTAACCATAATAGTGTTTCTGTGTTACTCCCTTAAGTGTTATGCTCTGTGTCATTTCCTGACTAAAACGGGAGACCAAAAATTAAAGATTTTCTTCTGGACTTTCTAAAAGATTTTCTTTCGAGAGGGGAAAAGATTTGGTGGAAGAACAATTGGTGACGAGAGATAGTTCGTATGGAAGCATGTGCGCGTACTACTTTTGCGGAACTACCAAATACACACATACTAAAGCCTAGGGCAATTACTTAATAATGCGTTGTATTTTATCTAAGTAAGTTTCATAATCTCCTCTCTTAGAACTCTTAGGCTTACTATTCTCATCAAATAAATGAACAATCCAATCAAAAAAAAATTATTGGGCTTCATGCAGTGCTATCAATTTAATGAGGATTGGTATTTTCTCCTCCTTTTTATTTTTAGATTCAGCTTTTTCGAGAGCACCAACAATGTCTACACATGATCCTAGCATATTGAAACGATCAAAGACTTTTATAGCTTCTACAGCAACATCTCCAAATTCTTTAAGCATGGTTTCTAAGATAAAATTCCTTTTCTCAATATCTTCAATGTTATTCAAGTTGAGGAACATATGCTGCAGTATGGTATGGAGGTTAACAAACCTAGCTTCTAACATGTGAATTAAAAAAGTTGCAACAGTTTCATAATTTGGAGAAAGTTCTACTATGGATTTTTCCTCAAAATTATCATGCTTACTAACATGATTAAATAATTCTTTAAAGGTATCCTTTCCAAGTATAGAACACTTACCAACTGGAAGGTCTTTCAGGGTAAACTTAGGGAACAACATGATGAAAAATAACAAGTAGGTGATAAGAGTAACAACTAGGATGAGAACTAATTTTTTGTTTGTGTTTTTGATAAAGAGAAACAAAATGGACAAAATAAAATAAACTAAGAAAAACAAAAACAAAGTAAAGAGATTGAAAGTGAGAGACTCTTCTTGCAGAAATTTTCTTCCTCCCCAGCAACGGCGCCAGAAAAGTGCTTGATGCGTGTGAACACATATTCGTTGGGAGACCCCAAGAGGAAGGTATGAAGAGTGCAAAAGCAAGTTTCCCTCAGAAAGAAACCAAGGTTGAATCGACCAGTAGGAGGAACGAGTAACCTCAGAAGGTTGATGCAGCTGATGGCAGGGCGCACTACCGGTTTAGCAACAACGTGGAACCTACACAACACAAACAATTCACTTTGCCTCAACGAAGCAGTGAGGTTGTCAATCTCACTGGTTTTGCTGATAACAAAGAGGTTAAACGTATGGTGCAGAAAACAGTAAGAGAACATTACGAAATCAGTAGCAGCAGTATGAAAACAATGTGAAAGCAATGGAAGCAGTGTGTGTATTATCAGTATGAGAAAATGGACCGGGGTCCATAGTTCACCAGTGGTGTCTCTCCGTGGAAGATAAATAACATGTGTGGTGAACAAATTACAGCTGGGCAATTGACAGAAATGAAGGTTGTACCGTAGTGTATATGCAAGACATAAAAATTACTATGTGATTCATGCGGGCATTACAACAAAATACATAGACCGTCATCCAACTGCATCTATGACTAATAATCCACCCTCCGAATATCATCCGAACTAACGTTGGGTATTAAGTTGCAAGCAATAGATTATCGCAGTAAGAAAAGTGTGTAATGTAAACAATGTAAACTAAGTAAACACCGTTGTTTTATCCCTAATGGCAACAACACATCCTCCATCCGTCACGTTTCTGTCACTCGAGCACAGATGCAAAGGAGGCATGAACTCACTATCGAGCATAAATACTCCCTCTTGGAGTTAGTAGCATCTACTTGGCTAGAGCATCTACTAATAACGGAGAGCATGCAAGATCATAAATAACATATGCATGAAGATAACATGATAGATTGATAATCAGAAGACATAACATTCAACATTCATCAGATCCCAGCAAACACAACATGTAGCATTACATAAAGATGATCTCGATCATGTAGGGCAGCTCACGAGATCTAAACATGAGGTACAAAGTGGAGAAGATAACCATCTAGCTACTGCTATGGACCCGTAGTCCAGGGATGAACTACTCACGCATCACTTCGGAGGAGGGCATGGTGGTGTAGACCCCTCTGGTGATGAATTCCCCTCCCGGCAGGGTGCCGGAGAGAGCTTCAGAACCCTCCCGATCTCGGGATGAAGATGACGGCGGTCTCGGGTGTTTCTCAGAACGAAGTGGTATATTTTTAGGGTTGACGTATCGGGGGGGTATAAATAGGCGAAAGGGAAAAGGCGGTGGAGGCCCGAGGGGGCCATACCACCCATGACGCGGCCAAGGGGGGCGCCCCGCCCTATGGTGTGGCCCCCTCCGGGCCTCTTCGGGACTCCGTGGAACCTTCGGGAATTCTAAGACTTCCGGACTTCAAATTTTCCAATTCCGAGAATATTTCCAGAACAACTTTTCTAAAACTAAAAGCACCAGGAAACAGGGAATTTGCTCTGTGGCATCTTGTCAATAGGTTAGTCAGGAAAATCGATAAAAATGACATAAGTGTATAGCAAACATGTAGGAAACAACATGAAAACAACATGGAACATCAGAAATTAAGGATACGTTTATGATGTATCACATAGTCATAGACGATTAAGTCACAGTGATGATTACCTCAATCTATGAATGCATAGGATGGAGTAGAACATGGTATTGAGTTAGTTTAGGAGTCATCAACAAAGGATGATTGAGAATCATGAAGATTCATTAAACCATGGTAACTTTTGGGTATATACCATATCCTTAGTTATCAAGTCTAGAGGTGAATCATTATAATATAGTACAGAGTTAGGAGAAGGCATAAGCATGGATGGAAGATACATTACTACTTGTAAGGCGTGATCAACCACATGAAGGATCAACAAATGCCATGAGAAACTTGTCATAATCAAGATGAAGTACTTCAATTGACATGGTACTTAGTCCTATATGGAACCAAGTTAGATAACAACTACTATAGGATCATTTTTTCTTGGTTTATTCCATTGCAGTATGGCATGCAATTGGAGTAATTACCGAGGTAAAGAGTGGTTGTGTAGGATACCGCGGTATCCCGGCACGTCTACTGCAACTCGGCCCAGCGGATACCATTCAAAGGTAATCGAACAACCCAACTCCCGAGAGGGTCTAGCACCCTCTCCTCGGGTTCTCTAGAGCCCCTGGCGATGAGGCTTAGCGCGCTCTCCTTTGGAGAGGAGCTCTACTCCTCCACCCTACTCTTCTCGAAAAGACTCATCCGCTAGGAGGGGGCAAGGTATGTGCCGCTGACGGCTGCACCTCCGTGTGATGACAGAAGCCGCACAGAGGCGTAGGCGCGCTTTGTCCACAGTTGTTGTTCTGGTGTATAAAGACCAGGGGACAACTGCCGCGGCCAAAGGGCCTCCCAAATATTGCCTCTTCGGTGCAAGAAGACCGAGTCCGCACTACAAGACGGAGGCAGCGTCACCAGGCTCCCCCACCGTGACGCCATGGATGGTGGAGCTGTCCCCCAGCGACCAGGACCGCACATGAGACGCAGAAGTACGGGACGCTGCTCCCTTTGGCACCTTGTGGGAACCCTTTCCCGCCAAATGAGCGGGAAGGAGGTCCAAATGCCAGTATAAGAAGCACACCTCCGGACCTTGGAGAACGGGAGCTCGAACAATCATAGAGCCCAAGTAGTCTATTCCGAGCACAAGCTCGCATTTGTACTATAATCACCGCAGTGCAATCCATCTGCCAAGCAGGAGTAGGGTTTACACCACACTGGTGGCCTGAACCTGGGTAAACTCTCTGTGTTTCCATTGTTGTGGTGCTCAAGCTTCCCTCTTGAAGCCTCCTCTAGAGGCGAAGGAAGTGTGTTTGGCCCCTAGTGTTCGAACCTCTGAGAGCTATCCTGTCTAGGACAGACGAGCTTTCTCCGACATTTGGCGCGCCAGGAAAGAGTATCAAAGTCGAAGAGGGGGTTGGGAAGTTGGAGCCGGGAGAAGGCGTGATTAATAGCCACCGCCAGGAGCTGGCGGTTCTCCTCATTCAAGAACCATTCCAGATCCTGGACCTCCTCCTCGAGCGTAGCAATGAATTGCGAGAAGTAATTGACGCAGTCGGCGTCGGTGTACTCGAGAGGGAGTGCTGGAGTCTCGACGTGCAGCGGTCGCGAAGGTGTGGGTGCGGCGCATCATTTGACGGAACAACGCCTGGAACTGGCGCTGCAGCTCAAGCGCCTTGCTGGGCGGAAGCCCGACGCTCCTCTTCCCCCTCCACGAGCGGAGCGATCTGCTCCTGCAGAGTGAGCAGGTCTGTCTAGTTCTTCGACTGCCTCCTTGGCCGCCAGGACCTTGGCCTTCCTCTCTTCGTCATGCCTCCGGCGGATCTTGTCCAAGTCTTCCTCGAGCTCCCCCACCTTGTTCTCCAGCTCTTTCTTCCTCTTAACAAACTTGACCTCTAGGTCTTTGTTCTTTTGGCCGAACTCCTTCAGAAGCTCCTCATGGATGCCTGCGCGCCCTGCGACAACCTCCTCCTAAATGCCTCGATCACGGTTAGCCCTTGCTTGGGCGAGACGGGCATTGCTGGTGTCGATTTTCTCCTGGGTGCGGGCCGCTATCTGTCGCACCTCTGCCTCGAGGGTGTCGAGGTGCTCACGCTCGAGACCAAGCTCGATCTCATTGCAGGTCAGCCCCTCTCCCCGCTTGGCGAGGTCACTCTCGGCCCTGCTGACTGCTGTCTCCTTGGAAGTAAGCCCCTCCTCTTTCTCTCGACAAAGACGAAGCCACTCCTCCACCTCCAAGGTGTGGTGGTTCCGCTCCAGGTGAAGCTCTTCCTGGCCGCCATGCGCGGTCGCCAGGGCCAGTTGGGCCCCCGTCAGCACCGCAGAAGCATCATTTCGCTCGCGCTCAGCCTTCACCAACATCGCGCGCCTCGTTGCGGCCGCCGTATCCTCCTGATCAAGGCCAGCCACGACAGCCTCCCGCAGCTGGCCGCCCAGGACCTCGAGGCGCTCCAGCTTGGCGGACATGGCGGCTTCTTGGGAGGAGGCCTGGGCGGCGATGACGTCAAGGATCTTCCTAGCCAGGTCCTCCACGAGGGTGCCAAGAACTGGCCACGAGCCAGAGGGCACAACGGTTAACTACGGCCATCGACGTTCAGCGAAGACCTCAGCGGACGCCACGGCCGTGTCCGGCGCAGCCTCTACATCAGACCTTGGCTTCGCCCTGACTCCGGCGAGGTGGGGGCATCCTCCTCTGTGCTGGGGGCTGGAGGGGGCACCAAGGCCTCCTCCGCAAGCACTTCCGGTAGGACTTCGAGTGGTGGTGTGGCCTCTACGGGATTTCAGCGAGAGCCTCCTCCGCCGAGGGCTTGTCCGCCTAAAGCATGGTGATGGGGCCGGGAGCCTGCCCCTGCAACTCGTTGGGGGTGCCGTCGACCTGCTCCCTGCCACAAGCGATACCAACCTATCGAGGTACAGAACAGAGAACAGAAGGAAGAACTGGCGGCAAGGCTCCTTACTCTCGATTGAAGCGCCACACCCTGGGGCGACGCCGGCGCGATGATGGGCGCACCACAGGGGGCTTTTCGGCCACAACGCCGGAGGAAGATGGGCCGTCATCTATCCGCGGCCTCTTCCCCAAGCTGCGGTCGTCGGGCGCCTCGCCGGTACTCTCGTTGTCACCCGGGTCCGACCGACACGGGACGTCCCCGCCGTCGTCCTCCTTGTCAGAAGATAGCACTACCCTGCGGCGTTGCCGCGTAGGGGAAGTGCTCACAGCGACGGCGCGGTGGGGGGGGTGGGAAGAAGGTCTTTCGACGCTCTCCTCGACAGAGTCCAAGGCGTACGGATTGTCCTCGCGTGACTCTATCCCCTCAGCCAAAGGGCCCCATCTATCGAAGAGGGGCATCATTGCCAAGATCGTTTATCTCTCCTCTGACGGAAGATCAAAGAGGGGAACCAAGCCAGGGGGAAGCCCCGACGGCAGGTCGAAGTGAAGCGGCACCTCGAGGGCCATGGACGTGGTGCGCATGCTGGAGAGGCGGTGGTCTAGGCGCATAGGATCGCTGGGATCCGAATACAACCACAAGCGCCTTTCGTGGAGCTGCATCTCGGCGAGGCGCCTCTGGACCATCTTGGACACAAGCATGTCGAAGGTGAGGCCATGGTCATGAAGCGCATGCATGAGCTCCTTCGGCGGCTGAAGACTGCGGCCGGAGAGATCCTCTAACCGTCATCCAAAGTGTCGTACGGGCGGGGATGAAGGAAACTCCAGAAGACCGCAAGCCTCCCCGACCTCTACATATAGCCACATCGAGCGGAAGCCAGGGGCCTCGGGCAGGATCTCCATTTGGGGGAACACGGCCACCAGGCCGATCCCTAGATGGAAGGAGAGGTCGCCAATGCCTGGGTTCGCCTGATGCTCCTGAAATTCAAAGAAGCAGCGCAAGAGGGCCACATATGGCTTCATGCCCAGGAACGCCTTGCAATAGAAGGCGAAGGCGGAGAGGGTAAGAGTGGAACTGGGGGGAAGATGGAGGAGGTGGATGCGGTAGTGATCAAGAACGGCGTGAAGGAAGGAAGAGAAGGGGAACCATCCCCAAGATCACCGACTGGTAGAAGATCGGGTATGACATCGAGGAGAGCTCGTCGAGATTGACCGTACCCTCAAGGAGAACAGTGGCGACATGCTCGTTGGTAGAGTGCGCTGCCATGCGCTGGGCTCTCTTCATCTTGCTGGCGTCGATGGAGGAAGGCTCGACCATGGGCGTCATGGCGCTCTGTCGAAGGGCGGCAGCGCGTAGCAGAGAAAGCAAGGGGGTCGCTTCGGTCTGAGGAGAAGAAGAGACGCGCGGAAGCCAAGAAGCTAAAACCGGCGCAATCTCCTAGGGCCCCTACAACTGTCCGGCTGTGGCACGGGGATCCGTTGTTCCCACATCCTATTAGTCATGGGGAGTCGGTCACGAACCGTCACGCCACGTGCAGGACGCCGGGCAAGGCAGCAGTGGCCCCGCGACTTCTCGCCTCCTTCGTCCACGTGTCGTCGCGGGCCCAGGGCTACTATCGGGCCCCTGGATACCGGGGTATCCCGGCCCGTCTGCTGCAACCCGGCCCAGCGGATACCATTCGAAGGTAATCAAGCAACCCAGCTCCCGAGAGGGTCTAGTACGCTCTCCTCAGGTTTGCCAGAGCCCCTGGCGACGAGGCTTGGCGCGCTCTCCTTTCGAGAGGAGCTCTACCCCGCCACCCTGATCCTCTCGAATGGACTCATTCTCTAGGAGGGGGACAAGGCATGTGCCGCTGACGGCTGCACCTCCGTGCGATGACAGAAGCCACACAGAGGTGCAGGCGCGCTTTGTACACAGTTGCCGTTCTGGTGTACAAAGACTAGGGGGACAACTGCCGGGGCCAAAGGGCCTCCCAAAGATTGCCTCTTCGGTACAAGAAGACCGAGTCCGCGCTACAAGACGGAGGCGGCGTCAGCGAGCTCCCCCACCGTGACGCCATGGACGTTGGAGCTGTCCCCCCAGCGACCAGGACCGCGCAGGAGGCAAAAAAATACGGGATGCTCCTCCCTTTGGCACCTTGTGGGAACCCTTTCCCGCCAAATGAGCGGGAAGGAGGTCCAAACGCCAGCATAAGAAGGGCACCCCCGACCCTTGGAGAAAGGGAGCTCGAACCATCGTAGAGCTCAAGTAGTCTGTTCCGAGCACAAGCTCGCATTTGTATTGTAATCACCGCAGTGCAATCCATCAGACAAGCAGGAGTAGGGTTTTACACCACACTGGTGGCCTAAACCTGGGTAAACTCTCCGTGTCGCCATTGTTGTCGTGCTCAAGCTTCCCCCTCGAAGCCTCCTCTAGAGGCGAAGGAAGTGTGTTTGGCCCCTAGTGCTCGAACCTCTGAGAGCTATTATTGGGGGAATAGGTGAGGGGATCCTCACCTACCCCTCATATAAACCGAAACCCACTCAATGGGACTCAAGGCTGACGGTCCGGTTTATAACAGGGAGGTCCGGATTATGATTGTCACCCTAAAGGAAAGGAGGCCCGAGTTACCTATTTCATAACCCGGAGAAGATGGAGGACCGTCCCAGAGTTTGAGTTAAGGAGCATAGAGGCCCAAGGCCTGGAGGCCAGCCCAAGGCCGAATGGAGACGATCTTGTCACGGGATGAACCGGTTGGGGATGACGTAGAGCCGGGTTAGATCAGTACTCCGAGAACGGGGGTAACCCGGATCCTATGTAACCCGGAGGTCTCGTCCCCTATATAAGGCGAGACCTTGGGACCTAGAAAGACAGGCTCTAAGTCGATACCAAGGTAACTCGAGACATCGAGAGCCGGAATCACCCTTTGTAATTGAGACCTTGTTCCTTGATACTAAGAAAGCATGAGTAGGTTTTACCCTCAATCGAGGGGCCGAACCTGGGTAAACTCGCGTCTCTCGTTTCCACCTTAACCCTTTCGAAGTTTCGCTTAGTAGCAATGGCCTCGCAATCTAGTTCTCGTATGAGGACACTTGCCGTGACAACATCACGACAGTTGGAGCCCACCGTGGGGCCTGCTCGCGGAAGCGTCGTCTTTTTGGAAGGAGCCTTGCCAGGATCGAGAAGCTCGCGATAGGCCGGCTCAGGAGGAGCCGGCATGGAAACTACTACAACCATGACACATGGGGTCCAGAGTTCCCATCAGTGGAGTCAGGATTTCGAGTCCCCTTCGGTGGTATCCACGTCTTTGTTGGCTTCGTGGGAACACATGACCCTCACCAGCAGTCAGACTCGGTCCCGGAGGAGGCTACGATGATATAATCAGATGGTGAATTGTCAGTTGGTAACAATGACCATGATGAAACGGGATCCATCCACCAGCTCTTTGAAGACAGGTTAGGAGGATACCTTGAGCCAGATCTGCAGAGTCTAAGGGAAACAACTCATCACGCAACTGTTTACATGGCTGCACCAACGCGACCAACGGAGCCCAGGTATGACGCTAGTGGAAATCTAATTACAGATACTGTTTCAACTTCGAATCCAGTTCCAGGAGGACCAGGAGGCGCGGGAACAACATCAATGGGCCCAACGGTAGCCCCAGTTGGACCTACAGAACCACATTCAACAGGACCCGACCCGACTAACTCTGGGCCGGCTGAGGCAGTGATTGACTTGACAGCGCCCCCGTCATATAACCCAAGGCCCGAGCTGATGGCTGCTATGGATTCATTAAATGAAGTTTTGGCTACTCCAATTACCCCGGAGAACATGGTGCAGCATAACGCAGAGATTGAAAGGCTTAGATAAGAAATAACTCGTGCCCGTAGGGAGATCGAGAAAGAGGTAACATGTATAAACAAAGCTCGGTCAGAAGTCCTGGAGGAAGCAAACCGTCTGGAGAGAGAAGGGATTCATCTAAACTTCAGACAGAGGGAGTTCGCTTCAATACAGAACAAGCGCTATCATACCCGGCTGAACAACGAATTCGGCGCAGGACTGGGACCAACCAACCTACAGAACTTATTTACGTCTCCGGCCGGGACGCCAGGGGCACCTAACCCTGCCCAGCCGGTTCACGACATGAACCCGCCAGTTGCTCCAGTTCCAGTTCATCCGACACGTTTTCAGCCACCTATCCAGCTGCATGGTAGCCCGAACCCTGTCCCGGTCCCTGAACAACCTATCCAGGAGAGGTTCCATACACCGCCAGGTCATTTCAATAGATAACATTTGGGCAGCAACAAACAGTCTGGCACGGATTCCAGTCAACCTCAATGATCCCATTAGTATTGAAGCTCGGAGGGCAATTGAGATGTTACAAACAGCGGTGGTCCAGCAGATGAATTACAGTAATCAGGACATGATACACTCAACCCCTTACAACAGCAGGAATTCCTTGCCGAGAAGTCATCATGGAAATTCACCGGTTCCGGCCGGCTCTAGCAATGCAAACTGGCAGCAACCAAACCCACCCAGGCCAACCGTATCCTACGCACCTGGAGTTATAAATACAGGACATAGAGCTGCGGAACCAGAAAACAGGAATCCAGGTCATATTCAACCAACAGTTCAAAACATAACTTCTACCCTTCGCCCAACTGGGTCTCATAGGATTGGCATTCAGTGTCTCGGTCCAGCAATCAGGAACGAGAGAATACCAACTGATTTTAAAGGACCACGTAGAGTTATAAACTATACGCGAGACATGGAGCCCGCAGATTGGATAGAAGGTTATGAGATGACAATGGAAATACTGGAAGTAAGCAATGCAGTATGTGCACGATATCTGAGCGTGATGTTAGAAGGACCGGCGAAGTCTTGGTTAAAAACTTGCCCGCAGATTCAATCAATAGCTGGCAGGAGTTGAAGGACCATTTCATCAAAAAAAATCTGGCAACATGTAAGCGACCGACGACTATTACAGACCTGAAAAACTCTGTTTAGAAAGAAGGGGAGTCTGCCCAACATTGGTCTCGATGCGTCGCAGAGATCATACATTCATCTATCGGACTCACCGCCCAACAAGCAGTGATAGCACTGGAAAGAAATTGCAGGTTTGACCCTTTGAAGCATAAGCTGGGACGCATTAAGCGATATTTAAGTGATATGAGCGAGTTGATGGATGTCATGACCAAGTATGTGGATTCTGACAAAAACAAAGGACGCAGACTCAGATGATGAGAAGTCCGCGAAGGGAAAGAAAGTTGGAACCAAGGGTAGCCAGAACCCGACTCAGAGCAACAGCAACCCTCAGAACCAGAACAATAACAAGCGTAAAAACGGAGATGGGACTTCGGATTAAGTGGCAAACACGAATATAGGTTGCAGAAACCAATGTCAGGGCAACAATTTCAGGGGAAATCAAAATTTTCGGCCAAACAGCTTTGCACAGGCTCAGCAGGGCTTGAAGGGTCCATGCCCTCGACATAGCAAAAATGGAATGTTAGCAAATCATTCTTGGGAAAATTGTTTCATCATGCAGGGTTTTAGACCTAGCGGAAGTAATAACTATGGACCAGGAAACAACGGAAGAGGCAACCCAGGAAATATGGGAGGTGGACATCCGAGAGCTGGCAGCTCGGAACCCGGAAATCATAATCCGTGTCATCACAGTCAGGGTCACAAGGGAACTAACCCGGGCGACAGTCGCCAAGGAGGAAATTCCGATTTTCAAATAAATACGAAGCAGTTAAGCTCAGGCCAATATCATGTATTCACCACCAGTTCATGCAGGAGAGAACGCAAGGTGCAGAAGCGCGCTGTCAATACAGTAGCTCCTGCCGTTCCTCGATGGCTTAACTGGTCAGAACAACCCATAACCTGGAGTCGGTCTGATCATCCTCCGCGAGTTGATAATCCAGGGGGAGTGGCTCTGGTCGTGGCTCCGCAAGTTGGAGGATATAAGCTAGACAAAGTATTGATGGATGGAGAAAGCAGTATAAACATACTTTACTACGACACGTTCAAAAGGATGAACCTGCAAGAGAAACAGCTTCAGCCATCATCAACTGTGTTCCATGGGATCGTACCTGGTAAGTCTGTACAACCTATCGGAAAAATATTCCTTGAAGTTGCTTTTGGGGTATTTGAAAATTACAGGACAGGGATGCTAGCATTTGAAGTGGTCAAGTTCAAAAGTGCATACCATGCTCTCTTCGGGCGGCCAGCTTATGCCAAATTTATGGCCAGACCCTGCTATGTTTACCTAAAGCTAAAGATGCCAGGTCCCAATGCAAATATTACTGTCAACGATGACAGATACATAGCTTTGGAGTGTGAGGAAGGCGATGCGTCCTATGCAGAGACTGCTTGTGCAGAAGAGGAGTTGAAATTGTATAAACTGCAAGTTGATCCAGAAGACATGACCTTGCTCAAAAAGCCATCAGCTGGGTCCAAGTTAAAATTTAAGTCTCCTCAAGACACCAAGCTGGTGGACTTTACCCCCGGTGACTCATCTAAGCAGTTCAGCGTGGGGGCTCATATGATAGAAAAATAGGAAAGCGCGCTCATCAAGTTCCTCCGTGAGAATTGGGATATCTTCGCATGGAAACCTTCTGACATGCCAGGTGTCCCAAGGGAACTTGCTGAGCACAGTTTAAATGTGGATCCTAAATTGAAACCTATTCGTCAGTTCCTTCGCCGTTTCAATGATGAGAGAAGGAAAGCAATAGGAGAAGAGCTTGCCAGGTTACTTGCAGCAGGGTTTATAGTAGAAGTGTTTCATCCAAAGCGGTTAGCTAATCCAGTTCTCGTTCTCAAGAAAAACGGAACCTGGAGAATGTGCATAGACTACACAGATTTGAACAAAGCATGTCCTAAAGACCCATTCGCGTTACCCGTATTGACCAGATTATAGACTCTACGGCTGGTTGTGATGAAGGGATGGATCCTAGGCCCGTCGGGTGTGCTTACCCGATCTCAGGCCCACGGCCCAAGCTCTAAAGAAGGCGTCATGTATTATTCTAGAAGGCCCAACTGAAGCCCATCCGCAAGGCCTTGCGGGTCAAGTTAGGAAACTTGTAACCGACTCTAGGTTAGGATTCGAGTTCTCCCCGGGTACGGTTTGAGACCTGGCCATCTATATAAGGCCAGGAGAGCCACTAGGGGAGGGACCGAGCAATACCGCACCACCAAGCCTTGAGATAGAGATCATACTCTCGACTTGAGCAACCCCCCATTGTAACCGATCTACTCGTTAATACATATCGACAGAGGCATGAGTAAGGGTTTTACCTCTACGAGGGCCCCGAACCTGGGTAAATCGTGTCCCCTGTCTAGCCGACGATTGTCACCAGCGCCAACACGTTCTCCTAACCGAAACCCTATGGGTTCACCCAAGGGACTTGTTGAGATGCGGATTCGACAATTGGCGCCGTCTGTGGGAATGGCGGGCGCTGGATCTCCGGCATCTTCGGCTTCATCGACGACAAACTCACGTTGGAAACCTTCGACTTCGACTCCGGCCAACCCGATTCGGATCGGATCTGTCGTAGTCACCCCTCACTCGCCGGAATCACGCCCGGAATTCAGCAATCTGGAGAAAAGCGTCACCTTGACGTTCGGGAGCTTCAAGTTCTACACCAACAAAGATGGGATCCTTCACTTCCTTGAGGAATCGGGATCTGAGTCAATTTCCAGCCCAGGAGCTGTCGATTCACGACCCAACTTGGCGAAAAGTGGCGAGTCCATCCGCCTCAACACCAGCAATTTTCATACCCTCTCTACAGAGGAACCCTCTCGGATCAGGAAGGCCTTTCAAGTTACGCCTAGGACTCACAAGCCATATCTGGCTCAGGTCGGCATGGCAGGATCGGAACAGCCACCCGTAGAAACTGAACAAAGCGCAAGGGAATGCGCTGAGATCAACGTATCGCGAGACGCCTGGATCCGAGCAAAGGAGGCTATCCGCACAAGCAAACCACCTGCGGCCGGAGTCCCACACGAAGACATGATCGCCTACCACTATCATCTAGTGAGAGCGGCCACTGCTATCAAAGAAGCTCGGGAAGATCTAGCCACACAGAAAAGATTGGCAGATGAGTCAAGTCATCGCCGAGCTGAGCTGTCCCTAACACCTTCTGTCGGGAACCGCCCCCAGAAGAAGGGACGCGCCTCAAGAACCGCGACCATGGACGGCGAGACCTTAAGCGGAATCAGCAAATCACTCATGCGCATGGACGAGGACGGAAACATCCATCCGCAAACTCCCGCAGCCGCAGTGCTAGCCACGGCCACCTACATGCAAATAAATCAACCAGGGGAAAACGATCCCCGTACGGAACAATACAAGCAGGTGCAGAAAGGATTAGGCATGGCAGCCGCAAAACTCGCCTCCTACGATCGCAGGAAAGCGGCCACACAGAAGGACAAGGAAGCACCCCGTGGACATAGGGGCACGTCACCTGCCAAGGAAAAATTACCACGTTGGGCACGAGGGAAAGAGGCTCGACGACGAGGAGATAGCCCGAGTGGCAGCGATAGCAGCCCGAGGGGTCGAGGCCGTAGCCGCAGCCCGCGAAGAGGCCGAGACCGCAGCCCACACAGGGATCGAGATCGCAGCCCGCGAAAAGATCGAGACAGAAGCCACTCGCGACATCACATCAAGGAACCGAGAGGAGACGTTAATCGCGACGAACCCTGATACAACGCGCGATTGGACATCGCCCAGCGCAAGGTTGATAAAGGCCGGGCGGCCAGAAACCGTGCGCGCTCCCCATCTACATCCTCCGACGACGAAGTCTGCGGAGCCCTATGCTTTGCCCGTAGCATCCGCGAGGCGCCGCTACCCAAAAGATTTAAGCTATCCACGGAAGTACAGAAATACAATGGTTCGCAAGAGCCTTCGGCCTGGTTGTCAGATTACCTCACGGCAGTGAAATGCCAACGTGGGAACAAAAACACAGCTATGCTGTACCTCAACTTGCACCTAGTCGGTGCTACCCGTAGCTGGCTCGAAGGAAGGCCGAGGGCATGTTATAGATCTTGGGACGACCTAAACCTCGATTTCTGCAAATATTTCAATGCAACATACAAAAGACCGGCGACCATCGAGAAGCTACGAGCTTGCAAGCAGAAAAGTGGCGAGTCTACTCGCGAATATATTCAGCGATGGACCACACTCAGGAACACAGCGGGAAATATATCAGAAGAAGTCGCAGTAGAAGCATTTGCAATGGGAGCACGGAGAACCTCTTTTAGGGAAGAACTGGGACGACTCGCGCCCAAAACCATGGGAGAGTTGATGGCCATAGCCGACAGATGGGCAAACGGCGAAGACGCGGTGCGCAACAAGAAAGATTCATCCCCGGCACGCGATAACGATCGCCATAGTCGAAAGAAAAGAAGAAAGAATTACGACCACGATGATCGAGAAGAATTTGTGGCAGCGGAGTTCACAAAAAATCGCGACAGCGGTTATCGTGGAAAACGCGAGTGGAAGCCAAAGCAGGAAGACAAACCCCCCGAGGAGGACCTCGTCGGTTACTGCACGCTACATCTATTTACAGATAAGCGCACCGGCAAAAATAAGGCAACACACCTTCTCAAGGACTGCCGAAAGTTCTATCCATGAGGCCCTCTTGAAGAAAAATAGAGCAGCAATTAATAGGGGTTACCCACAGCTTCCTGGAGGAGGAGCTCAAGGATTTAAACATCCGCAAGCCCTTACCTCAGCAGGAAACCAAAACGCGGTGCTAGCTGCGCTCCCATCGCCACCCGCCCCAAATCAAGGAGCCAATGGATACCCAAACCCAGCGGGACTCTTAGGCATGATACAAAAGGTCTGTCCATCGCGCAGGGCTCAGAAGAAAAACACACGACAGTTATGCATGGCTGTCCAAACCGCACCCACGAGAACCGAGTACCTGAAGATGGCGGAACAACCAATAACTTTCTCCAAGGAAGACCACCCTCCGCGAGTCTATCGACCAGGACACGCAACACTAGTCATACAGGCGCAAATTGGCAATTATGAGCTGGCTCGCGTGTTCATGGACGGGGGCAGCGGCATCAACATCATCTACGCAGACACGCTCCGTCGTATGAACAAGAATTTGGATAGACTCGCGGAATCAGAGACATCCTTCCACGGGATAGTTCCAGGGAAAGCAGTCCTTCCACTCGGAACAATCAACCTGGAGGTGGTGCTAGGCAACCGAAGTAATTACAGGCGAGAATTTCTTGATTTCGAAGTCATCGATTGGCCCTCATAGTACCACGCCATTCTTGGTCGAACGGCGTTCGCCCGATTCATGGCAGTACCACACTACGCATACTTGAAGCTCAAGTTGCCTGGAGAATATGGCACAATCACCATCGACGGTGATTTCCAAAAATCCAATAAATGTGACATCGAATTCAACGAGATCGCCCAATCTTTCAGGATGCAGGAAGAACTAGAGGAGATAGCAAAAACCACGGATCACTCTGTGATGCCTCTCACCAAGAAGAACGCTCCAGAGCTCGAGTTCAACACAAATAGCGGTACCCGCAAGCATCAAGTACACCCGACGGATTCGGCGAAGACGGCGATGGTGTCCACCACCCTCTCGCCAGCATAGGAAGGCGCGCTCGTCGAGCTCCTCCGTGAGTACTGGGAAATTTTCGCCTGGCAGTCTTCAGATATGTCAGGGATACCGAGGGAGTTCGCCGAGCACTCACTCGAAGTCTTCAAAGACGCAAAGCCTATCAAGCAGACTACTCGAAGGTTCTCAGAGCCCAAACAAAAAGCGTTCGGAGAATAAGTAAACAGACTACTCGCAGCAAAATTTATTCGCGAGATAAAAATTTCCACCTGGTTAGCAAACCCGGTGCTGGTCCCGAAGAAGAATACCAACATCCTTCGCGTGTGCATCGACTACACGTTGTTGAATAAACACTGCCCCAAGGATAACTTTCCCCTGCCACGGATCGACCAGATCGTGGACTCTACAGCAGGTTGCCAACGCCTCTCTTTCTTGGATGCCTACTCAGGCTATAATCAGATCAGGATGAAGAAGGAGGAAAAGGAGAAGACGGCGTTTATAACACCCCATGGTGTTTACTGCTACACGACAATGCCCTTCGGGCTGAAGAACGCAGGCGCAACATATCATCGCTGCATGCAAAAATGCCTTGCCAAGCTCATTGGCAAGAGTGTACAAGTGTACGTTGACAACATCGTCATCAAGACTCGAGTGGAAGATACGCTTCTTGACGATATCAGAGAAACATTCGACGCGTTGAACGCATACCGAATCAAGCTCAACCCGACCAAGTGTGTCTTTGGCGTCCCTGCAGGACAACTTCTCGGGTACCTGGTCTCCGCTCGAGGGATTGAAGCTAACCCGGAGAAAATCCAAGCAATCCTGACAATGAAGGAGCCAACCAATCTCCGTGGTGTGCAGCAGCTCGCGGGACGACTAGCCGCCGTAAGCAGATTCATTGCGAGGCTAGGCGAGCAAGCGTTACCTTTCTACAAGTTACTGAAGAAAACAGATAAATTGGAGTGGACACCCGAAGCACAGAAAGCATTCGCAGACCTCAAGCGAGCATTGCAGAGCAGACGCGTCCTGGCAACACCACAAGAGCGGGAGCCACTATTCCTATACCTAACCGCGACAAATCATGTCATCAGCACAACAATTGTGGTGAAGCGGCCAGAGGACGGCAAGGCGTTTGGCATCCAGAGGCCAATATATTACATCAGCGAGGTGCTTTCGCCCTGCAAACAGAGATATCCCCATTACCAGAAGCTCGCGTACGGTGTGGTGCTCACAGCCCGAAAGCTCAAACACTACTTCCAGGAACACACCGTCACGGTGGTAAACGACGCATCACTGGGTACTATCATGAATAACCCAATGGCATCCGGAAGAATTGCGAAGTGAAGTATTGAGCTCGGCGCCTGGGACATCATATACGCGGGTCGCAAGTCTATCAAATCACAAGTGCTCGTGGAGTTCCTAAGCGAGTGGACAGAACTACAAACGCCAGGCCCTCCAGAGTATACAAGCAACTGGATAATGTATTTCGATGGATCAAAGAGAAACGAAGGAGCCGGAGCTGGGGTAGTCCTGATATCCCCGAGAGGTGACAAGTTACAATACGTCCTGTGATTGGACTTTCCACCCGACGACCCGGCGTCAAATAATGACGCAGAGTATGAGGGCCTCCTACATGGCATGAAGATGGCGATTGCCTGTGGAGCAACCCGACTAATGATCTATGGAGATTCAAACCTCATAGTGCAACAAACAATGAAAGAGTGCGACGCCATTGCAGAAAACATGGTTGCATATCGAGACATGTACAATCTGCTCGAAGGAAGTTTCCAAGGGTGCGAACTAAAGCACATTGCGCGATCCAGCAACGAAGAAGCAGATAAATTGGCAAACATGGGTTCTACAAACACACCCATACCGCCTGGAATATACTTCAAAAGGATGATCAAGCGCTCAGTCAAAGTCAAAATATGTAACATCCCTGATTTTTGGAAAAACTCAAAAATCACAAAAAATTGAAACTTTTTGTTTTCATATTGTGCAAGTCACCAAAAACCAAATGAGAAGCAAGAAACAAAAGAAAACAATACATATTTCAATTAAATTGAGTTTACCAATCCAATTATACCTCTATTCCATAAACCCTAAAACCCTCTCAAATGATTTTTCTCACATAAAGAAAACCATTTTACCTTTAGCAAACTTTATTACATAAAAGGTTTTCAATTCAAATATTACCTTGAAATTATTTTATGGCAACAACAATAAAAGATTTATAACCCTTAATAAAGTCCTAAGCCTCAAAATTATTTGATGAGAATAAAATGTTTTAATAATAACTTTTAGTTGTTATTCCAAGTTTTAAACATGAAGGGGTGAAAATGAAATGCATTGCTTTGAGAATAACATAACAACAGATTTTGAAAACAATATCATGACTTGTGGTTTTATTCTAAATTTTATTGATCAACAATATTAATAATTTGATATGAACTAATTAAATAGCATTAAGTTACTATTAGTAGATCCTTCAACTCCTAAAAATTATAAATGAGAAAGTGGTTTAAAAATGGCTTTCTAAAAATAATATATGACTTGTAAAATGTCTATGAGATTTTATTTAGACAATAACATCAATTTATTATTTTCTAAATTTTAAAATGGAATAAAGTTACTATTAGTAAATCACTGAAATCTTAAATTTATAAATATAAAAGTGATGTGAAATGACTTTCAAAAATGGTATTTGACATGTTTAATGTCTCTAAAAATTTATTTAATCAAAAACCCCATTTTACTATTTTCTATTTTAAAATGGTATTAAGTACTATTAGTAAATTAATTATATTTTCAAAACATAAAAGAGATGAAAACTCTTTGAAATGGTTTTGGAAAATGGTATTTGATCTTTATAAATCCACTGAAATTATATTTGACTAATAATTGTATTTTATAATTTTCTAAAATTAAAAATCATATTAAGCTCTATTAAGGAATTATTTCAAATTTCAAAATTCAAAAATAAAAATATTTTGAAAGTTTACAAAAATGGTACTGTTAGAAAGTATTTGAAATAATATGATTTTAGAATTTTGTTTCATATTAATTGGATTATTTAAACAGAAGTTATTAATGAAATAAGAAAACAGGAAATAAAAAGAAAAGAAAAAGGGAAAACGAGGTCAGCGATGACGTCATCGTCTTCATTCTATGGAAACTGAAAAACGTCAGTTTTTGTCCGAATTAAATCCCTTGATTGCGGGCATTTGAAGCCTCCTTAATCTCTCCCGTCACCTCCATGTTAAAACCCCGACGGCCCTCCCTCGTTCCCCTCTCTTTTCATTTGAGTTTGCCCCCGAGGATCACCACAATCGCTCATCGGAGCTCAACGAATCCGCCGCCGTCGATTCTCGATTCCGGGAACAGAAGAACTCGGCGCCGCCCCTTTCTGCTCTACTTTCTTCGCCTACCCCGTGCGCACCTCCTCACGGAGTTGGTCATTTTTTTGCGCAGAGATTTGACCACGCCATCCATCCCGAGGCTCATCAGCGTCGACGTCGCCTCCGTTCGCACCGCGCCACCTCTCCGGGAAGCTAGCGTCGTTGCCGTCTTCACCATCTGCATCGCCGTCTCGCTCCGCTCCTCGTCGTGCTTTTCCCCATGTCAGAGGACCACCGCATCCCCATCGTCGTCAAGTCCGGCGTCGCAGCGCCGCCGGCCCCTCCATTTCCGGCGACCTAACCGCCGCGGTAAGCCCCTCTCTCTATTTGTCCCTTAGATCTTGATCCGGTGGCCACGATTAAACCACTTAGGCGAAGAGGTATAGGCCAATTAGATTGTGCCGCGTGGCGCCCAGTCAGCTGCGCATTATTATTTTATCCGTCGCCCAACGCAGCGTGAAACCGGCCCAAGCCCAACTATTATCTGTCGCCCAGTGCAGCGCATAGGAGCCCAATCTCTGTATTTCTTCCGGATTAGAAAATAAATAGTAATTTTTGCAGATTAGTCCCTAGAACTTAGAAACATCATATCTTTTTAACCATAAGCCTAAATTTAGAAATCTTGGACTTTTTGAAAAGCCCTTGACATCTAGAAACTTTTAGCACTAGCCAAATTCAAATTTGACAAAGTTAAAATTGTTCAAATTCAAATATGCTTGTTTGATGAAATTTGGCATAGTTCAAATTCTACAAATCCAATAATTGCAAATAAAATATATTTGGAAACCTTAGAATGTGTACTTTCATATCCTCTGTCCCAAAATAATATTTGAACAAGTTAAAATTGAATTTAGAATTTAGTTGTCCAATTGAGTATTTTTTACATAGATTAATTTCTATAAATAGTTTCAATATAGTTCCTTTTGCAAAATTGCTCCATTTGGTAACCTTAAACCAGAGACATCAGTACCTAAACCTTTTGGACAACTTTGAACCATTCCCTTGTAAGTTGGACCAAAACTTCATCTTAGTGAACCACTAGTTGATCATGCCTTAGATTTTGTTTGTTTTCTTTCTACCATTGTTTGTTGTGGCCATTTTTGGATCCAAGACCAAGTCCCTAAAATTACCAAGTAGTGAACCTCAAACACTAGCACCTTGGTATTCTATCTACTTCTCCATTCTCCCATTCTTGCTTCAAGAATTCACCAAGTCAGCAAAATGGAGATCAAGACTCAAGCACAAGAATGAAACTTCAATATCAACTTGGTGGCAACATGAAGAGCTACAAGGAAGATCAATGAAGAAGTTGAAGAAAATACTTGGACTCCACACCTAGAAGAAACTCAAGGAAATACAAGTGTGAAGAAATTCAGAAGAAAGCATCTCCCTCTCTCTTTCTAATCTTTCTTCCTATTTTCTTTCTCTTGACTTAGTGGTATTTTGTGCCCATCCCATACCCAAACCAATTAGTGAAGTGAAAGCCCAGAAGAATTTATCAAGACCAAGAGAAGCACCACACCAAGGAAGGAAGCAACTTAGATGGCATGATGATGATCTTCAAGAAGGCAATCACATGAGGACTAGAAGCAATCCACCCAAGTTGAAGAATAACAAGTATATTTTTGTCCAACCATTGACCCAAATGGAAAACCCAAGACTTAGTAATATTTTCCCTTTGATGATAAAGTTAGTAGACCTACCCTAGCCACAATGGAAAATACTAACATAGTCACTCAAATATTTTTGAAGGTGAATATGACCAAGTGCTTGCATGTATTACTTTAGTTGAAAAAGTAATATGTTTATTCTTAGTGAACTCTTGGAACTTCCTCGACAAGTATGGTTATAATAAAGTTAGATCACATCAAGCTCAACCTAGTCCTTCCCAAGTAAACCATTGGAATTGCCTTAACAAGAATGAGACCACTAGAGAATGAATCTTTCAACTCAAACCTAGACCTTGTCCTAACCAACTTGGTTAAGCCCCTTTTGATATGTTAGTTGCTATGTATGTTTTCTACACTTGTATGTTTGTTTGTTAGGAGGCTTGTTTATTTGGTTTTGTGTTGTCAATGAATAGATTGTACGGAGAGCAACGATCTTTTGTGAAGAGAGTGTGATATCTTCACCAACTTCAACAAGGCAAGTAACACATCATAAACTACCCATTATTTTCTATATGCATTAGTTGATTTTGAGTAGTATGCATGATAGGAAATTTTACTAAGTTATATTATGCTATGCTATTATCCTAGTAGTGTGTAGCCATCCCTTTTACCTTGTTATTTTGATAGCCTTAGAATTTACTAGGTGCTATGCAATGTTACAAATTGTTTTACTAGATGTTGAGGAAAAATCCTAAGTATAACTAATGAATGAACCACCTGGGTGGAAGTGGTAAGATTGGGTTATGTTGAGTGTTTCCTCAGGGCCCTTATCTAAGGGTTATTCCACTTGAGGATGGCCACCCAGGAACAAAGAGATTACTATGTCCTTCTAAGTTTAGTAGCTTCCCGTGCAGCCTTTTGACATTATGGGCTCTGTCTTGATCAACTAAGTTGTGTGAGTTCAGCCTAGGCTTGACAAGCAGATGTAGCAAAATTATAGGTGGAACGGGTCTTGCCGAGGGGTTTGAATTCTTCTTCTGAAAGATCTCGTCTCAATTTTCTCCTTTCCATGATGCACTCCGGGTGTATAGGATGTTTGGGCTAATTGAAGACAAAGGGTGAAAGTGCACAACCTCTGCAGAGTCAACAAACTAAGATCTTAGCCGTGTCCCCGGTTATGGACAACTATGAGCAGCTGGACAAGGAATGACGGAAGAATCTCATCATCAATTTCAATAAGTAAAATTTTGACCAAGTGAACAGTATTGTGGTGCTTGGATCCTAATCCAATGTTGCCACCCTTTTGAAAAGAAAAGCTTGTTTTACAAAAGTGATAGGAGAAAACTGGCTTTTTGCAAACTTAGCCTAAACTCCACTCGGCCAAATAAGCATGTAGTATTAGTCTTGCCATTTATATCCACCATAGTGTTACTTGCCAATACATTAAATTGTATTGACTCCCTTGTGGCTGCATATTCCATATTGCAGAAATTTTTCTCAAGACGAGTGAGGATTTCGTTTAGGATCTCGAGACTATCGCCAACATGTTTTGCCTGTGGCACATGAAGAAGATGGGCTCAATGTTGTACTATGTTTTCCGCTGTATATATTTGTTTACTGCTAGTCTTCTAAGACTATGCAAGTTGTAATACTATTTTGTAAAGACTGGATCATGCGATGTAATAGATTTTGATGCATTTGCATGATATTTCATTTTGTACTGTGGTGCTAGCAATTGATACAGGGACTAGCACAATAACACAGGTATTCCATCTTTATTAAAAGTTGGGATGCTACAAAATATTAGCGGAAGCACCCGCGACATTTGAGACAGAGGTCAGCCCGCAAACTGCTATGATTGAGCTCACCCACAACATCTCAAGACAAGTTTTTATGGTCGAACCAGTATGGACGCAGAAATACCTCGACTACTTGTCCAACAAATAGCTCCCAACAGATATTCGCGAGGCTAGACAGATAGTGCGACGCAGCAAAGCTTTTCGAGTACTCAACGGAGAACTATACAAGCAGAGCATATCAGGAATATTACAAAGATGCATAGCGCCCGAGGACGGCAAGGAACTAATACGAGATATACACCAAGGAGATTGCGGACACCATGCTAGCTAGAAGGCAATCGTGGGTAAAGTTTTTCGCGCAGGGTTCTACTGGCTCACAGCAGCCAGGGATGCAAAGGACCTAGTCGACAAATGCAACGCATGTCAAAGATTCGCGCCTAAGCCGCACACCCCTGCAACTGAGCTTCACATGATCCCAATCGCCTGGCCCTTTGCACAATGGGGGCTAGACATGGTAGGAACACTAAAAAGTCAACTCCAGGAGGTTACACGCCCTTGCTAGTTGCAGTCGACAAATTTACAAAGTGGATTGAGGCCATGCCAGTCACCTCGGCTAGCGCTCAATGTGTCGTCAAATTCCTCGATTCCATCATGTGCATATTTGGGATACCACACAACATCATCACCGACAATGGAAGCAACTTTACAGCAAAGGAAACAGAGCAGTTCTGCGAGGAAAAGGGCATCACTCTCAGTTTCGCCTCTGTGGCTCATCCGCAAACCAATGGTCAAGTCGAGCGGTCCAACGGATTGGTCTCGGCTGGAATAAAAAAACGACTACTAGATCGACTGCACCCAGCGGCAGGACACTAGGCAGAGGAATTACCCTCCGTACTATGGAGCCTCCGCACGACCCCAAATCGATCAACAAAATACACACCATTTTTCATGGTATACGGAGCTGAAGTAGTCCTTCCCGAAGATGTCAAGTTCAGCGCCCCACGAATCGTCGCTTACAGGAAGAAACCTCTAACAGGGCACTCGCGGAAGACGTGGATGCACTCGACGAGATACGCGACATTGCACTCGCAAGATCCGCGGTATATCAACAGTCGCTGCGCAA
The DNA here is from genome assembly GCA_028641055.1 of Alopecurus myosuroides. Taxonomy (NCBI): domain Eukaryota; kingdom Viridiplantae; phylum Streptophyta; class Magnoliopsida; order Poales; family Poaceae; genus Alopecurus; species Alopecurus myosuroides. The sequence continues at coordinate 196,455,679 of CM054058.1, forward strand.
CTACCACAGCCGCCCTATACGCCATAGAGCCTTCGTGGTAGGAGATTTGGTGTTGCGAATCAAGCAGAAGGAAGGACACAAGCTTGAGCCACCGTGGGAAGGACCCTTCATAATACACGAATTTATCCCTGGTGGCGCCTATCGACTGAAGAACCCCGAGACCGGTGGTGTAAGGACCCCAGACCGGCAGTCTGAAACCCTACGTATGCATACATTCACGATCCCAGAAAGATCAGTCGTGAACAACATACACAGTTGGCACACAGAAATACATCATCCATTACACGAATACATAAAGGTATTACACAAATGATCACATGATCAAGTATAAAGCAACTGCCAAAAGGGCAGGCAACTTAATCAAACACAGCGGAAGACAAATAAAACACAACGTAGTTGAGCCCAAGTCACGCCTTAACCTACAGGCTGCTGACCCGGAGACGATCCTAGTTCGCAAAGCCGTCAACTCCGTACTTCTCTTCATAGATCTCCTTTGGAGGCTCCTTCTCCAAATCTGATAAGTAGATACCAGGGGCGAAACCATAATGAGTACATTTGAATGTACTCAGCAAGACATCCATCATGTCACTTACCAACATGCAAATATGCTTATATGGTGGAATAGGTAGGTTATAAATAGGGTTCACTATCAATGGTGTTCATATATGATGACACCACAGTTGCAGTCAGATTAATCTGTATCTTCGTTGAAGAAGATACTTCAGAATAAAATAATATAGTTTTATTTCTCTTGTAGATATCACATGTACAAGAGGTTTGGTAAAGTTTTGTTTAAAGAATATTTTCTCTTTGCAAAACTTCTTGGAATCAGTTTCCAGAATTCTTGCTTAGAGTAGAAAAGGTTTTCTTTGCAAAACATTTCGTTTTGTATAACATCATCTGGCTTTTCATCATCGACGATACCTCCACGGTATACGTTTTCCTTCCTTTCCGAACTTCACAAGTTCAACACTTCCTTTCCAAAATTTCCTTTCAAAAACTTCCTTTTGAAAACATTGACACAATGCTAGCTACATGGCCATTCAACTGTCCATATCCGAGGACGCGGCTTCTTCGAAAAAGTTATACTCTGCAGAGGTGTACACATCCACCAGATCCAGTACACCTCCCGTGAACAATCACGGACTGTAACAACAGTATGTAAACATCAGGTATATGATCATAACCATCCACTATGTTCAAGCTAGAATATGCCTATCTCTCAGTTTTAATCTCCTCGGCACCATGTCGCACATCGCCATGACAGGAGACTCAACCGATGCAACCGGAGGGAAAAATTAATCCCACACTTTTTATGTCTCAACATTGGGAGTTTTGACGACATTCGGTTCGAGGGTACGACGCCCCTTATAGCAAGTGAGATAGCACACACTAATAAGAACAAACTTCAAGTTAAGCCCCGTGCCCATGTTAGGGTAGGGTGGCAGTACGGTAAAGGTTGTCCGGCGAAGACTAGGTTATGTGTCATTTTTGAAAACACCACTTTCTCAAAAATGACCACTTCCACATTCCTCCGGAGAACAAGGATCCGCCTTTTCTCCGGGTTTTTCCGTAAAGCCTTTGTTTCGTAGAATCACAATTTTAGGGTGTCCACTTAGGGACTAGTATATTTGATGGTATTAAATACCATATGGTGGCTTATGGGCTTGGTATTACCAAGTTTAACTACTGGCATGATAGTAACCTATAATATAGTATAGTAGTAAATTCCACATCAAAAATAGTTTTGATAATCAAGTTTTGGTAAAACTTCAGAGGTAAAACATGCATGATATTTAATGGTAAGTATTGTATCAGCAAGCAATCAGGATGCTTGCCTGGTATCTCTTTGTGTCCCTGGTTGTTGGAGTGACTGGAACTTGAAACAGAGCTTCACGACACTTCCTTCCTCTTCGTTTTCTAACGCCGTAAAAAGAGAATAAAGGACACACATTCAGAACCAAACAAGACAAACAAGGCTACAAGTAATACATACAGCAAGCAATCAAGAAGTACCACTCAAGTTCTCAATTTTTCCCTTAAGAAAAATTGGCATAAAAAAACTATAGTTGAAAAGTCTGCTTTTTTTCCTAGTGTTTATGTGTGGCAAATTCAATGATTTTTTAGTTAAGAACACGATGGACCAGTGGGTAGAGCACATCTGTTACTAGACAGTAGGGTGGTCACATAAAACACATTTCTTCATGTCTAAAACTTCCCACAAAATCTCTATGGCTAGCACACAATAATTTTCTAAATTACTCAAGTGGTGAAAAAGCTCATGACAACAAAGTCAAAGCCTATTTTTCCACCATGAGGCAAACATAACCAGTGGGTGTTCCACTAGCAATATGCTCTCCCAAGAGGGTTAATAAGCCCTCTGGTCACTTTTATAAATGTGCTCAAACAACAAACCAAGCCCACACCAAAAACTCCTACTCATACTAGTAGAAATTTAGGAAAAATACTAGACTAGTTTAGCTACACTAGTTAATTTTATGCACAAGTGTGCGAGCTAGCAGATGGCAAAATACTCCTCTAACCAGTACCATAATGCTACTGGATTCCCACAAAATAACATAAAAGCATAGCTAGGAAACAAGGAAAATACTATGCTTTAAAAATGCTACACATGTGAGGAGATTAATTCCTAGTCAACAAGTGTTACTCATGCTTTTATGCTACTTAAGAGGAAACCTATCAGAGGTGAAAACCCTAAGATAATAATGCCACAAGGACATTCCATCCTATGGTTTCCACACCAAAGATTCATAGTTTTCCCTAGGGTTTAAAACAAGACAAAAAGCATACATGAATATCCTAGTATGAAATTTAGACTTTAAGCATTGCTATTTAAAATCTATTTCAAACACAAGCACCAAGTATCTAGAGGTGCTATAACCAAAATAACAGTACCTAATGGTACTAGTTTCATGAGAATTAATCTAGCAATAAGCCTAAAAAGCATTTAAAGATCTACTCAAAACATATATAAAAGAAACTCATCTAGTGTGGGGGAAATAATGTTTCCACCAAAAATGCAATGAAACCAGTGGGTGTTCCACTAGCATTTCAAGGCATTAAGAGGTCACAATGCCTCTGGTCATACTTGACAAAAATTAGCAAAACCTAAACTAGCACCTAGTGCAATAACCATACTAGTAGAAAATAATAGGGTGCTAACATAAGCAAGGTAATGGTACCCATGCTATTATTTTCACACAAGTGACAACTCTAGGAGTTAAGTACTCATAAAACCTTATCAAAATGCTACTGGTCCTATGGATAAAACATAAAAGTATGTGGCTACTCAACCACAAATATTGTGCTAAAAATTCTACACATGAGAGAATTTTTCCAAACATTCTCATAGTCATGACAAAACTACTCATGCTTTTATACCAATTCAAAAGCAAGCTAGCAGAGGTGATACTAACAAAATATAAGTACCCACATGGTACTGAATCTAATATCTCAACACAACAATTCAATCACTTGCACACAAATTAATCAATCAAAAATTCTATGCAAGTATTAACTAGAGAATAAATCATATGCTATTAACAAAAATACTATTTCTTCTCCACTCAAGTCCACACAATCTAACATGCTAAAATAGCTAAGTAACACTTAGAAAACAAGTTCACACAACTTATACATGCTAGAAAACAATATGGAAACACAAAAATCTAATAACTCAATTTAATTACTTAAAATGCCAAAATGGCAGAAATAGGTGAAACAAAGATCTGTCCACCAAATTTTATAGGATGCTCTAAAAATTAAATCCTTCTAGGGTTGGATAGTCCTAACCATATACAAGACCATCCAATTTAGTTTGCATCAAAATTCATTTTTAATTAATTTATAAAAATCACCAAAGTGCTCTCTGGTGTTTTACCAAATTGCATGCCATTTCAAAAATACATGGAATTTGGAAACGAGGTTAAGTTCTTCTGTTAGGAAATTTCAAGGGCTCTCCAATGCAATTGGCCTCACTTCCTTTTGAGTTGTGAAATTAAAATGGTGCTCATTTTGGTGTTTCTGGTAGCTGTTACCAAAACATTTTTCATTTCAAATCTATTCATCCAAAAGTAGATCTACAAAGTGGAGGTGGTTCATATTTTGTTTCTTTAGATCTGTGAATTTTGGTTTGGTAAAATTCATCTTTTAAGTTGCCTTTTAGAGCCTAAAGTAAACATGCATCTTTTCTGCAAAAATTAAAATGGAAAAGAACATTACATGGGCCAGATCTGAATCTGGGCCGGCCAGATCCAGAGATACCGCGGGCAGATCTAGCCCGTGAGGCTGACACGTGGGCCTGGGCGCCACGCGGCTGCCACGCAGGCGAGCGCAGGGGCCACCCGCAGTTTGACTGTGTCCGCGCGGGGTCAAAGGAGACGATGACGCGAGCACGAGGTCACCACTGCGTCATCGCCGGCGGGATACGTCTCCGGCGAGCTAATTCGAGCGCAAACGTTTACCATTTTACGAATCAAGCACACATACGGGTTCCTCTCGACGTGGGGAAACGAGTGGTGGCAGCGTCGTTTCCAGGGAAGGACCGGAGCGCGGCCGGCGACGAGGGCACGGCGGCGGCCGGACAGGAGCTCGGCACGGCGGCGATTCCGAACGAGAGGGAGGGGGAAAAAAACGACGGGGAGGCTCACCTTCTTACCCTAAACGCGTAGAGGTGCTCGGAGAGGAAGGAGGGGGCTCGAGGCGGCCGGAATCCGTCGCCGGAGTCCGTCGGGGCCGATGATGAAACGGGGATGGCGCGGCGTCTACGGTTCGTTTCGGCCCGATTCGTTTTGCACCGAGCACAACCACAACCAGGCGAAGACGATGGAGCCAACGGCGAGCGGCGGCGAGCTCTCGTTTGGCCGAATCGACGACGAGCTCAACCTAGGGTTTCGGTTTGGGCATTTTCTTGAGAGAGAGAGAAAGGATTTCGAGGGGGTGAGAGAGGGAGCAGGTAGAGCACATGGGAGGGGTTTTTATCTACTCAGAAGCCTTCTACTCGAAGCTAAGGAGCATGGGCTCCCATGGCGTCATCTACAGGAAGAAGAAGGACAAGTGTGACTCGGATAACATTTAAGTCCCTGGAGAATTACAATTAGGTCCTTTGCTCTCTGAAAATGGATGTTTTCCCTAAGCAAACAAAGTCAAAATTTTAAATCCTTTTGCCCAAAATTCTAATTAGTTGAGATGCACAACATATATGAAAATTGGCTCAATTAGATAAACTTCATAATTCAAAGTTGTTCAAATTTGAATTCTTACAAAAATGGACATTGAATTTATTAGACTACTTAGGAGCTTCCAAAAATGATAATTTTTGGCACACATTCCTTATTTAATGTGTTACTTATGTGGTAGAAATTTCAAGTCATTTAGAGTTACTTCATAGAACAAACTTGTTCAAATTTCAAAAAGGTGCTGTCAAGAAAACAGGGGTTTTTGGCAATTTAAATTATTCAAAAACTTGTGCCCTTTTGGTTTTCATCCTCATTTATGATATAGAGAATGTGGTATTTATTTCATGGCATTTGGGAAAAGTTTGTAGAACAAACTTGTTCAAAATCCCAATTGTTGCTGTGGAGAAAAACCATGTTTTCAGGACTTTAATGGATTCAATTTTTGGTCTCCTCTTGTGTGTGTTCCTTATTTGATATAAGGAAGCAATGGTATGAATTTCAAATCATTTTAAGAAAGTTTCCAATAGTAACTTGTTTTAGTTTTCTGTTTCTAGAAATATTGGAATTTCTATTTAATAAAGCACTTGGCTTTTCTTTAACAATGCTTTGCCAAAATATTTATGTGACTAGAGATAGCAAGTAAATGCTCTCTCATACTATTGTTTTTAATCTTGCAAGGTTGGAAAAACATTTGATAATATTTTGGTGAAGCATTTAAGAATGCCTCTTTTTCTGATAATCCTTTATGGAAATTTATTAAGTGTTTCCTCTTTCTTAATTTAGGCCTTGGAATTATATTCAACAAGTATTGGATTCATAAGATAGTTTTGGAAAACACTTTGATCAATATTTACTTTAGAAAATATTGCCAAAGTCATTGGAACAATATGTTGAATATTTTTAGTTTACAGCTTTGCTATCTTTTTAAGTTTGCAAGTTTATATAATTAGTTTGTTTAGTTGCACTCAAACCAATACAACCAAAGTTTAATTGTAAAGCAATTAGCAAAACAATTGTGTTAACAGGTATTCCAAAATTGGGATGTGACAGGTCTTCCCCCCTTAAAAAGAATCTCGTCCCCGAGATTCACAAGCGAGGACTAAGGGAGGGCCAACAAACACAATGTTAGTGTTGGTGTGCAGGTGCTTCCCCCCTTTGACTTTTCTTGGGAGGTGGGGTACTCCCTTAAATTAGCAAATTCACTCTAAAAAGAAGTACACCAGTACTTGTTTTTAGGTCCAAAACTTTTGTTTCAAGTTTGAACAAAAATTAAGGTTAGTGCAGAACTACCTGGAAAAATACCGTCAATTATTTACATGAGTTCCTAGCTAAAAAATATCCCACATCTTACATAACACTATGGGGTGGTGTACCACTCTCATAATAAGGTATATAAGAAGCTAAAAATATAGCTTGTGGGTGCAAAGGTTAGGTTGCTAAGGTAAATACAAACAGACAGAACAATACCCATGGCAGTGGGCATTACTCACCACAAGCAACTATCACTAAATACATTCATGATTTTAGTTGGATGTTTTAGTTTCATAAGATACTCTTAAGCAAAATCATAACACAAGTATAAACTCATGCTAAGGTAAAACATTTAAACAAAATCCAATAAGCAAGCAAACAACACCACAGATAAGTAGACTATTTATTCACTAGGTTATTGTTTATTAGAGGTTTTGGAATCCATCAATCATGAACAATTAGCAAACAACCAGTAGCTAAAAACCAATGAATCCAATCATAAAGGTACCCTAAAACACCATATTTACACGAGATAAAACTCCTATTACCCAGGCATAAAAACAGGACTGCACAAATAACACACTAGTATGAAAAATCTACACCAGCATGCTATCAGAGATAATCATATCCTATAACCATAGAACATGAAACTAAATAATTCATGGCATTATAACAGAAGTAATAACTTCCTAAACATGCTATATCAACACATATACTCATAAACTAAAAAGAGGGTAATACTAGAGCAAAAATCACCATTTTGTAGTGGTGAAACTAGTTTCACTCTAGAGAAGCAAACAATTGTTATCATGATGTTTAAAACTAAACAAGCAAGTCATGAATATAAAATGTACCTAATAACAGTACACAAAACTTACTCATGTTAGTAAGCACAAACATCAAAACAATCCCATGATACAAGTATTAAACATGCAGAAATTTCTTCTAGCAATTTCTGTTTTCTTTAACCAATTACTAGCAAACAAGCAAGTTATAACTCACACAACCAGTAGCTATGAAATTAATGAAAAGTTATCTAAACCTTTTCAAAAATCCATACACTCAATTTAAAATTATTCACAAACAATCTACCAATCAAGAGGAATTTATTTTATTTTGTGAACAATTTAATTTTAGCACACGATAGTGAAACATTTCTTAACATGATACCCCTAAGGAATATTATGCTAACAAAAGGATCACACCTAAACATATTAGTATTTACTAATAAGAAATAAACTTCTCACTTTCATAGGTGAAAAGAAACAATTATATTTTCCATGGTGGAAAATAGAAATCAATCACATAGTGAAACATACTATTTTTACACATGTGTATGGTTGGGGATTTTCATCCTCAAGCCAAAATACAATGGGACCAGTGGGCTATGGCCTACTAATACCAAGTAAAAATAGGTACTAAGCCTCTGATTACTCATGAAAAACTTTGCATACAAGATAAAAAATATAATGCTGTTTAATCTAGTGAAGCAATACTAGTGCATATTGATAGCAATTCTTACACATGTTGTTTTATTAAAAGACGTGCAAGCTAATCATAGGTACAATCATCAAAATATCAGTACCTAAATGGTACTGGACTCAAAGAAAACATAGCACAAAATTTATCAAAGCATTCACACAAAGGTCTAGCTTTCACAATAATTCCAAATAATAAAAACTGGAAAAATAGCAAATGTTACTCATGATTTGCTATAAGATCACATGCAAGTTAATGAAGATAACATCATATAAATAACAGTACCAAAATGGTACTGGATCTATCATAAACATAACAAAAATCTAGGTACAACAAATCTATAAGGATTTGCCCACTCAACAATCCACATAATAAACTAGAAGGTAACAAATGCTATTCATTTTTTTATTCGAGTTTTCAATCATGCACACACTTTCTAGGGTAGATTCATTGTAAGAAAATAACATAATAACAAGTCCTACCAACTCCATATAAGTTAGGAAGCAAGATTGAATAAAACACAAATTTATTTCAATCAAGAGCACACAAAGAAATAACAACAGGAAAACTGCTGTTTTCCAGATCTATTATAAACATTCCATCGTTCACTTAATTTCTAAACCCCGAATTTCATAGTACCTAAAATGTCTACCAAGATTTGTTTTCCAAAGTAGATACACCCGATATCCTATTGAGTAGTAAACGAATAGGTCATCGTTTATTTTCTCGTGACTTCTCCTTTTTACCAACTAGATTAAAAGGTGTCGTAAGTCACTTAATTCCTTGGTTTAGAAAGAGTTGTCAGTAGTTTTCATGATTTGGTTAGGTGTCAACCTAAGATTAGACCAAGCATGTTAGTCTTTTTAGCTTTCTATTTAATCATGTTTGTCTGACAAGATACGACTAGCGTCATCGTACGTCGAATATTGAATTGTGCTCTTCGGATTGGCTTTTGAGGGGGTTGCGCATCATGGCATGTGAAGACTTGTTTTGCACCTTTCTCCAGAGGAGGGAGGTATATAACCTTTAAAAGGGGATTTCTCTTGTTTGGTCTTTTAAAAGGGGATATAAAAAGGTGCATCGTTTACCCAACAGGGCAAAACGAGTCTTTTGCAAATAGACAAACATAGAGATTTTGGTCAGTAGTGGTTGGTGCATTCACGCCCTTTTTTCTTTGATGGTTGTCGTTGTTGGAGCTTTATGTGTTGGAGTGCATCACTGGTAGCAACGCTATCAGCTCGTGTGGTTTGATGGTCCTCTATTATTAGGTCCAGTGGTGCTTTTATTGATGGTGGGGGAGATGGTGGTGGTTCACGACGGGTGGCATTATGAAGCGAAAACAAATATAAGTCTAAGCAACAAATTCTTGTTTTTGAATGCTATACAAACATTTTTGCTTGCAAAAACGTAACAAGAGGCGATTCAAAAACAAGAGCGGGGCAATCACAAATCTGCAAATTTTGAGCACCCCACAAACATATAGAAGCCTAGATGAACCAAATTCTACACCACACAATAGCACAAAGTCCTACGGACACACATAAGCAAGCCAAAACACACAAGCAAGGCTCCATTGGAGCTACGTCGGGGGATGATCCAAAAATCCTAGAAGTGGCTGAAGAACTATATCTACTTCTGACCATCAAAACTGTAGAGCTAGGCAATTATTTTGGTCTCTCGGGACATCGGCAAGTATAAAAGTTTTTGTATGGAAACAAGATAATAGAAGTAAAGTTTTCGAGAAAACTTTATGCAACAATCTGTTTTTGAACCTCCAACTATTTTCTGGACAGAAAACTTCAAAGACGAGAGATGTTTCAAAAACAGAGCGGAGCAGTTGCAAACAAGTAAGAAATAAACTCTTAACCGAGAGAGATACTAACTCTGTAAGGCCCGCCCTTCGAACCACTGTTCAAGGACGCCCTTCATATGCATTTAGAATCTTTTGAAAAGATAATAAGGAGGGGAAAATATACTAAAATTCCCTTAGACAAAAATGATTTAGATTGTAACTAGGTTTTTACTCAAAAATAATTTTCTTTCCTATCTGACGTCCATGCTAACTAAGGTCTCCTAAGGTCAGGATGGCTCTGATACCAACTCTGTAAGGACCCCAGACCGGCAGTCTGAAACCCTACGTATGCATACATTCACGATCCCAGAAAGATCAGTCGTGAACAACATACACAGTTGGCACACAGAAATACATCATCCATTACACGAATACATAAAGGTATTACACAAATGATCACATGATCAAGTATAAAGCAACTGCCAAAAGGGCAGGCAACTTAATCAAACACAGCGGAAGACAAATAAAACACAACGTAGTTGAGCCCAAGTCACGCCTTAACCTACAGGCTGCTGACCCGGAGACGATCCTAGTTCGCAAAGCCGTCAACTCCGTACTTCTCTTCATAGATCTCCTTTGGAGGCTCCTTCTCCAAATCTGATAAGTAGATACCAGGGGCGAAACCATAATGAGTACATTTGAATGTACTCAGCAAGACATCCATCATGTCACTTACCAACATGCAAATATGCTTATATGGTGGAATAGGTAGGTTATAAATAGGGTTCACTATCAATGGTGTTCATATATGATGACACCACAGTTGCAGTCAGATTAATCTGTATCTTCGTTGAAGAAGATACTTCAGAATAAAATAATATAGTTTTATTTCTCTTGTAGATATCACATGTACAAGAGGTTTGGTAAAGTTTTGTTTAAAGAATATTTTCTCTTTGCAAAACTTCTTGGAATCAGTTTCCAGAATTCTTGCTTAGAGTAGAAAAGGTTTTCTTTGCAAAACATTTCGTTTTGTATAACATCATCTGGCTTTTCATCATCGACGATACCTCCACGGTATACGTTTTCCTTCCTTTCCGAACTTCACAAGTTCAACACTTCCTTTCCAAAATTTCCTTTCAAAAACTTCCTTTTGAAAACATTGACACAATGCTAGCTACATGGCCATTCAACTGTCCATATCCGAGGACGCGGCTTCTTCGAAAAAGTTATACTCTGCAGAGGTGTACACATCCACCAGATCCAGTACACCTCCCGTGAACAATCACGGACTGTAACAACAGTATGTAAACATCAGGTATATGATCATAACCATCCACTATGTTCAAGCTAGAATATGCCTATCTCTCAGTTTTAATCTCCTCGGCACCATGTCGCACATCGCCATGACAGGAGACTCAACCGATGCAACCGGAGGGAAAAATTAATCCCACACTTTTTATGTCTCAACATTGGGAGTTTTGACGACATTCGGTTCGAGGGTACGACGCCCCTTATAGCAAGTGAGATAGCACACACTAATAAGAACAAACTTCAAGTTAAGCCCCGTGCCCATGTTAGGGTAGGGTGGCAGTACGGTAAAGGTTGTCCGGCGAAGACTAGGTTATGTGTCATTTTTGAAAACACCACTTTCTCAAAAATGACCACTTCCACATTCCTCCGGAGAACAAGGATCCGCCTTTTCTCCGGGTTTTTCCGTAAAGCCTTTGTTTCGTAGAATCACAATTTTAGGGTGTCCACTTAGGGACTAGTATATTTGATGGTATTAAATACCATATGGTGGCTTATGGGCTTGGTATTACCAAGTTTAACTACTGGCATGATAGTAACCTATAATATAGTATAGTAGTAAATTCCACATCAAAAATAGTTTTGATAATCAAGTTTTGGTAAAACTTCAGAGGTAAAACATGCATGATATTTAATGGTAAGTATTGTATCAGCAAGCAATCAGGATGCTTGCCTGGTATCTCTTTGTGTCCCTGGTTGTTGGAGTGACTGGAACTTGAAACAGAGCTTCACGACACTTCCTTCCTCTTCGTTTTCTAACGCCGTAAAAAGAGAATAAAGGACACACATTCAGAACCAAACAAGACAAACAAGGCTACAAGTAATACATACAGCAAGCAATCAAGAAGTACCACTCAAGTTCTCAATTTTTCCCTTAAGAAAAATTGGCATAAAAAAACTATAGTTGAAAAGTCTGCTTTTTTTCCTAGTGTTTATGTGTGGCAAATTCAATGATTTTTTAGTTAAGAACACCATGGACCAGTGGGGTAGAGCACATGTTACTAGACAGTAGGGTGTCACATAAAACACATTTTTATGTCTAAAAATTCCCACAACAATCTCTATGGCTAGCACACATAATTTGCTAAATTACTCAAGTGGTGAAATAAGCTCATGACAACAAGTCAAACCTATTTTTCCACCATGAGGCAAACATACCAGTGGGTGTTCCACTAGCAAATATGCTCACCAAGAGGTTAATAAGCCTCTGGTCACTTTTATAAAAGTGCTCAAAACAAACAAACAAGCATCCAAAACTCCTACTCATACTAGTAGAAAATTTAGGAAAAATACTAGACTAGTTTAGGCTACACTAGTTAATTTTATGCACAAGTGTGCGAGCTAGCAGAGGCAAAATACTCCTCTAACCAGTACCATAATTGCTACTGGATTCCACAAAATAACATAAAAAGCATAGCTAGGAAACAAGGAAAAACTATGCTTAAAATGCTACACATGTGAGGAGATTAATTCCTAGTCAACCAAGTGTTACTCATGCTTTTATGCTACTTAAGAGGAAACCTATCAGAGGTGAAAACCCTAAGATAATAATGCCACAAGGACATTCCATCCTATGGTTTCCACACCAAAGATTCATAGTTTTCCCTAGGGTAAAACAAGACAAAAAGCATACATGAATATCCTAGTATGAAATTTAGACTTTAAGCATTGCTATTTAAATCTATTTCAAACACAAGCACCAAGTATCTAGAGGTGCTATAACCAAAATAACAGTACCTAAATGGTACTAGTTTCATGAGAATTAATCTAGCAATAAGCCTAAAAAGCATTTAAAGATCTACTCAAAACATATATAAAAGAAACACATCTAGTGTGGGGGAAATAATGTTTCCACCAAAAATGCAATGAAACCAGTGGGTGTTCCACTAGCATTTCAAGGCATTAAGAGGTCACAATGCCTCTGGTCATACTTGACAAAAATTAGCAAAAACCTAAACTAGCACCTAGTGCAATAACCATACTAGTAGAAAATAATAGGGTGCTAACATAAGCAAGGTAATGGTACCCATGCTATTATTTTCACACAAGTGACAACTCTAGGAGTTAAGTACTCATAAAAACCTTATCAAAATGCTACTGGTCCTATGGATAAAACATAAAAGTATGTGGCTACTCAACCACAAATATTGTGCTAAAAATTCTACACATGAGAGAATTTTTCCAAACATTCTCATAGTCATGACAAAACTACTCATGCTTTTATACCAATTCAAAAGCAAGCTAGCAGAGGTGATACTAACAAAATATAAGTACCCACATGGTACTGAATCTAATATCTCAACACAACAATTCAATCACTTGCACACAAATTAATCAATCAAAAATTCTATGCAAGTATTAACTAGAGAATAAATCATATGCTATTAACAAAAATACTATTTCTTCTCCACTCAAGTCCACACAATCTAACATGCTAAAATAGCTAAGTAACACTTAGAAAACAAGTTCACACAACTTATACATGCTAGAAAACAATATGGAAACACAAAAATCTAATAACTCAATTTAATTACTTAAAATGCCAAAATGGCAGAAATAGGTGAAACAAAGATCTGTCCACCAAATTTTATAGGATGCTCTAAAAATTAAATCCTTCTAGGGTTGGATAGTCCTAACCATATACAAGACCATCCAATTTAGTTTGCATCAAAATTCATTTTTAATTAATTTATAAAAATCACCAAAGTGCTCTCTGGTGTTTTACCAAATTGCATGCCATTTCAAAAATACATGGAATTTGGAAACGAGGTTAAGTTCTTCTGTTAGGAAATTTCAAGGGCTCTCCAATGCAATTGGCCTCACTTCCTTTTGAGTTGTGAAATTAAAATGGTGCTCATTTTGGTGTTTCTGGTAGCTGTTACCAAAACATTTTTCATTTCAAATCTATTCATCCAAAAGTAGATCTACAAAGTGGAGGTGGTTCATATTTTGTTTCTTTAGATCTGTGAATTTTGGTTTGGTAAAATTCATCTTTTAAGTTGCCTTTTAGAGCCTAAAGTAAACATGCATCTTTTCTGCAAAAATTAAAATGGAAAAGAACATTACATGGGCCAGATCTGAATCTGGGCCGGCCAGATCCAGAGATACCGCGGGCAGATCTAGCCCGTGAGGCTGACACGTGGGCCTGGGCGCCACGCGGCTGCCACGCAGGCGAGCGCAGGGGCCACCCGCAGTTTGACTGTGTCCGCGCGGGGTCAAAGGAGACGATGACGCGAGCACGAGGTCACCACTGCGTCATCGCCGGCGGGATACGTCTCCGGCGAGCTAATTCGAGCGCAAACGTTTACCATTTTACGAATCAAGCACACATACGGGTTCCTCTCGACGTGGGGAAACGAGTGGTGGCAGCGTCGTTTCCAGGGAAGGACCGGAGCGCGGCCGGCGACGAGGGCACGGCGGCGGCCGGACAGGAGCTCGGCACGGCGGCGATTCCGAACGAGAGGGAGGGGGAAAAAAACGACGGGGAGGCTCACCTTCTTACCCTAAACGCGTAGAGGTGCTCGGAGAGGAAGGAGGGGGCTCGAGGCGGCCGGAATCCGTCGCCGGAGTCCGTCGGGGCCGATGATGAAACGGGGATGGCGCGGCGTCTACGGTTCGTTTCGGCCCGATTCGTTTTGCACCGAGCACAACCACAACCAGGCGAAGACGATGGAGCCAACGGCGAGCGGCGGCGAGCTCTCGTTTGGCCGAATCGACGACGAGCTCAACCTAGGGTTTCGGTTTGGGCATTTTCTTGAGAGAGAGAGAAAGGATTTCGAGGGGGTGAGAGAGGGAGCAGGTAGAGCACATGGGAGGGGTTTTTATCTACTCAGAAGCCTTCTACTCGAAGCTAAGGAGCATGGGCTCCCATGGCGTCATCTACAGGAAGAAGAAGGACAAGTGTGACTCGGATAACATTTAAGTCCCTGGAGAATTACAATTAGGTCCTTTGCTCTCTGAAAATGGATGTTTTCCCTAAGCAAACAAAGTCAAAATTTTAAATCCTTTTGCCCAAAATTCTAATTAGTTGAGATGCACAACATATATGAAAATTGGCTCAATTAGATAAACTTCATAATTCAAAGTTGTTCAAATTTGAATTCTTACAAAAATGGACATTGAATTTATTAGACTACTTAGGAGCTTCCAAAAATGATAATTTTTGGCACACATTCCTTATTTAATGTGTTACTTATGTGGTAGAAATTTCAAGTCATTTAGAGTTACTTCATAGAACAAACTTGTTCAAATTTCAAAAAGGTGCTGTCAAGAAAACAGGGGTTTTTGGCAATTTAAATTATTCAAAAACTTGTGCCCTTTTGGTTTTCATCCTCATTTATGATATAGAGAATGTGGTATTTATTTCATGGCATTTGGGAAAAGTTTGTAGAACAAACTTGTTCAAAATCCCAATTGTTGCTGTGGAGAAAAACCATGTTTTCAGGACTTTAATGGATTCAATTTTTGGTCTCCTCTTGTGTGTGTTCCTTATTTGATATAAGGAAGCAATGGTATGAATTTCAAATCATTTTAAGAAAGTTTCCAATAGTAACTTGTTTTAGTTTTCTGTTTCTAGAAATATTGGAATTTCTATTTAATAAAGCACTTGGCTTTTCTTTAACAATGCTTTGCCAAAATATTTATGTGACTAGAGATAGCAAGTAAATGCTCTCTCATACTATTGTTTTTAATCTTGCAAGGTTGGAAAAACATTTGATAATATTTTGGTGAAGCATTTAAGAATGCCTCTTTTTCTGATAATCCTTTATGGAAATTTATTAAGTGTTTCCTCTTTCTTAATTTAGGCCTTGGAATTATATTCAACAAGTATTGGATTCATAAGATAGTTTTGGAAAACACTTTGATCAATATTTACTTTAGAAAATATTGCCAAAGTCATTGGAACAATATGTTGAATATTTTTAGTTTACAGCTTTGCTATCTTTTTAAGTTTGCAAGTTTATATAATTAGTTTGTTTAGTTGCACTCAAACCAATACAACCAAAGTTTAATTGTAAAGCAATTAGCAAAACAATTGTGTTAACAGGTATTCCAAAATTGGGATGTGACAGGTCTTCCCCCCTTAAAAAGAATCTCGTCCCCGAGATTCACAAGCGAGGACTAAGGGAGGGCCAACAAACACAATGTTAGTGTTGGTGTGCAGGTGCTTCCCCCCTTTGACTTTTCTTGGGAGGTGGGGTACTCCCTTAAATTAGCAAATTCACTCTAAAAAGAAGTACACCAGTACTTGTTTTTAGGTCCAAAACTTTTGTTTCAAGTTTGAACAAAAATTAAGGTTAGTGCAGAACTACCTGGAAAAATACCGTCAATTATTTACATGAGTTCCTAGCTAAAAAATATCCCACATCTTACATAACACTATGGGGTGGTGTACCACTCTCATAATAAGGTATATAAGAAGCTAAAAATATAGCTTGTGGGTGCAAAGGTTAGGTTGCTAAGGTAAATACAAACAGACAGAACAATACCCATGGCAGTGGGCATTACTCACCACAAGCAACTATCACTAAATACATTCATGATTTTAGTTGGATGTTTTAGTTTCATAAGATACTCTTAAGCAAAATCATAACACAAGTATAAACTCATGCTAAGGTAAAACATTTAAACAAAATCCAATAAGCAAGCAAACAACACCACAGATAAGTAGACTATTTATTCACTAGGTTATTGTTTATTAGAGGTTTTGGAATCCATCAATCATGAACAATTAGCAAACAACCAGTAGCTAAAAACCAATGAATCCAATCATAAAGGTACCCTAAAACACCATATTTACACGAGATAAAACTCCTATTACCCAGGCATAAAAACAGGACTGCACAAATAACACACTAGTATGAAAAATCTACACCAGCATGCTATCAGAGATAATCATATCCTATAACCATAGAACATGAAACTAAATAATTCATGGCATTATAACAGAAGTAATAACTTCCTAAACATGCTATATCAACACATATACTCATAAACTAAAAAGAGGGTAATACTAGAGCAAAAATCACCATTTTGTAGTGGTGAAACTAGTTTCACTCTAGAGAAGCAAACAATTGTTATCATGATGTTTAAAACTAAACAAGCAAGTCATGAATATAAAATGTACCTAATAACAGTACACAAAACTTACTCATGTTAGTAAGCACAAACATCAAAACAATCCCATGATACAAGTATTAAACATGCAGAAATTTCTTCTAGCAATTTCTGTTTTCTTTAACCAATTACTAGCAAACAAGCAAGTTATAACTCACACAACCAGTAGCTATGAAATTAATGAAAAGTTATCTAAACCTTTTCAAAAATCCATACACTCAATTTAAAATTATTCACAAACAATCTACCAATCAAGAGGAATTTATTTTATTTTGTGAACAATTTAATTTTAGCACACGATAGTGAAACATTTCTTAACATGATACCCCTAAGGAATATTATGCTAACAAAAGGATCACACCCAAACATATTAGTATTTACTAATAAGAAATAAACTTCTCACTTTCATAGGTGAAAAGAAACAATTATATTTTCCATGGTGGAAAATAGAAATCAATCACATAGTGAAACATACTATTTTTACACATGTGTATGGTTGGGGATTTTCATCCTCAAGCCAAAATACAATGGGACCAGTGGGCTATGGCCTACTAATACCAAGTAAAAATAGGTACTAAGCCTCTGATTACTCATGAAAAACTTTGCATACAAGATAAAAAATATAATGCTGTTTAATCTAGTGAAGCAATACTAGTGCATATTGATAGCAATTCTTACACATGTTGTTTTATTAAAAGACGTGCAAGCTAATCATAGGTACAATCATCAAAATATCAGTACCTAAATGGTACTGGACTCAAAGAAAACATAGCACAAAATTTATCAAAGCATTCACACAAAGGTCTAGCTTTCACAATAATTCCAAATAATAAAAACTGGAAAAATAGCAAATGTTACTCATGATTTGCTATAAGATCACATGCAAGTTAATGAAGATAACATCATATAAATAACAGTACCAAAATGGTACTGGATCTATCATAAACATAACAAAAATCTAGGTACAACAAATCTATAAGGATTTGCCCACTCAACAATCCACATAATAAACTAGAAGGTAACAAATGCTATTCATTTTTTTATTCGAGTTTTCAATCATGCACACACTTTCTAGGGTAGATTCATTGTAAGAAAATAACATAATAACAAGTCCTACCAACTCCATATAAGTTAGGAAGCAAGATTGAATAAAACACAAATTTATTTCAATCAAGAGCACACAAAGAAATAACAACAGGAAAACTGCTGTTTTCCAGATCTATTATAAACATTCCATCGTTCACTTAATTTCTAAACCCCGAATTTCATAGTACCTAAAATGTCTACCAAGATTTGTTTTCCAAAGTAGATACACCCGATATCCTATTGAGTAGTAAACGAATAGGTCATCGTTTATTTTCTCGTGACTTCTCCTTTTTACCAACTAGATTAAAAGGTGTCGTAAGTCACTTAATTCCTTGGTTTAGAAAGAGTTGTCAGTAGTTTGCATGATTTGGTTAGGTGTCAACCTAAGATTAGACCAAGCATGTTAGTCTTGTTAGCTTTCTATTTAATCATGTTTGTCTGACAAGATACGACTAGCGTCATCGTACGTCGAATATTGAATTGTGCTCTTCGGATTGGCTTTTGAGGGGGTTGCGCATCATGGCATGTGAAGACTTGTTTTGCACCTTTCTCCAGAGGAGGGAGGTATATAACCTTTAAAAGGGGATTTCTCTTGTTTGGTCTTTTAAAAGGGGATATAAAAAGGTGCATCGTTTACCCAACAGGGCAAAACGAGTCTTTTGCAAATAGACAAACATAGAGATTTTGGTCAGTAGTGGTTGGTGCATTCACGCCCTTTTTTCTTTGATGGTTGTCGTTGTTGGAGCTTTATGTGTTGGAGTGCATCACTGGTAGCAACGCTATCAGCTCGTGTGGTTTGATGGTCCTCTATTATTAGGTCCAGTGGTGCTTTTATTGATGGTGGGGGAGATGGTGGTGGTTCACGACGGGTGGCATTATGAAGCGAAAACAAATATAAGTCTAAGCAACAAATTCTTGTTTTTGAATGCTATACAAACATTTTTGCTTGCAAAAACGTAACAAGAGGCGATTCAAAAACAAGAGCGGGGCAATCACAAATCTGCAAATTTTGAGCACCCCACAAACATATAGAAGCCTAGATGAACCAAATTCTACACCACACAATAGCACAAAGTCCTACGGACACACATAAGCAAGCCAAAACACACAAGCAAGGCTCCATTGGAGCTACGTCGGGGGATGATCCAAAAATCCTAGAAGTGGCTGAAGAACTATATCTACTTCTGACCATCAAAACTGTAGAGCTAGGCAATTATTTTGGTCTCTCGGGACATCGGCAAGTATAAAAGTTTTTGTATGGAAACAAGATAATAGAAGTAAAGTTTTCGAGAAAACTTTATGCAACAATCTGTTTTTGAACCTCCAACTATTTTCTGGACAGAAAACTTCAAAGACGAGAGATGTTTCAAAAACAGAGCGGAGCAGTTGCAAACAAGTAAGAAATAAACTCTTAACCGAGAGAGATACTAACTCTGTAAGGCCCGCCCTTCGAACCACTGTTCAAGGACGCCCTTCATATGCATTTAGAATCTTTTGAAAAGATAATAAGGAGGGGAAAATATACTAAAATTCCCTTAGACAAAAATGATTTAGATTGTAACTAGGTTTTTACTCAAAAATAATTTTCTTTCCTATCTGACGTCCATGCTAACTAAGGTCTCCTAAGGTCAGGATGGCTCTGATACCAACTCTGTAAGGACCCCAGACCGGCAGTCTGAAACCCTACGTATGCATACATTCACGATCCCAGAAAGATCAGTCGTGAACAACATACACAGTTGGCACACAGAAATACATCATCCATTACACGAATACATAAAGGTATTACACAAATGATCACATGATCAAGTATAAAGCAACTGCCAAAAGGGCAGGCAACTTAATCAAACACAGCGGAAGACAAATAAAACACAACGTAGTTGAGCCCAAGTCACGCCTTAACCTACAGGCTGCTGACCCGGAGACGATCCTAGTTCGCAAAGCCGTCAACTCCGTACTTCTCTTCATAGATCTCCTTTGGAGGCTCCTTCTCCAAATCTGATAAGTAGATACCAGGGGCGAAACCATAATGAGTACATTTGAATGTACTCAGCAAGACATCCATCATGTCACTTACCAACATGCAAATATGCTTATATGGTGGAATAGGTAGGTTATAAATAGGGTTCACTATCAATGGTGTTCATATATGATGACACCACAGTTGCAGTCAGATTAATCTGTATCTTCGTTGAAGAAGATACTTCAGAATAAAATAATATAGTTTTATTTCTCTTGTAGATATCACATGTACAAGAGGTTTGGTAAAGTTTTGTTTAAAGAATATTTTCTCTTTGCAAAACTTCTTGGAATCAGTTTCCAGAATTCTTGCTTAGAGTAGAAAAGGTTTTCTTTGCAAAACATTTCGTTTTGTATAACATCATCTGGCTTTTCATCATCGACGATACCTCCACGGTATACGTTTTCCTTCCTTTCCGAACTTCACAAGTTCAACACTTCCTTTCCAAAATTTCCTTTCAAAAACTTCCTTTTGAAAACATTGACACAATGCTAGCTACATGGCCATTCAACTGTCCATATCCGAGGACGCGGCTTCTTCGAAAAAGTTATACTCTGCAGAGGTGTACACATCCACCAGATCCAGTACACCTCCCGTGAACAATCACGGACTGTAACAACAGTATGTAAACATCAGGTATATGATCATAACCATCCACTATGTTCAAGCTAGAATATGCCTATCTCTCAGTTTTAATCTCCTCGGCACCATGTCGCACATCGCCATGACAGGAGACTCAACCGATGCAACCGGAGGGAAAAATTAATCCCACACTTTTTATGTCTCAACATTGGGAGTTTTGACGACATTCGGTTCGAGGGTACGACGCCCCTTATAGCAAGTGAGATAGCACACACTAATAAGAACAAACTTCAAGTTAAGCCCCGTGCCCATGTTAGGGTAGGGTGGCAGTACGGTAAAGGTTGTCCGGCGAAGACTAGGTTATGTGTCATTTTTGAAAACACCACTTTCTCAAAAATGACCACTTCCACATTCCTCCGGAGAACAAGGATCCGCCTTTTCTCCGGGTTTTTCCGTAAAGCCTTTGTTTCGTAGAATCACAATTTTAGGGTGTCCACTTAGGGACTAGTATATTTGATGGTATTAAATACCATATGGTGGCTTATGGGCTTGGTATTACCAAGTTTAACTACTGGCATGATAGTAACCTATAATATAGTATAGTAGTAAATTCCACATCAAAAATAGTTTTGATAATCAAGTTTTGGTAAAACTTCAGAGGTAAAACATGCATGATATTTAATGGTAAGTATTGTATCAGCAAGCAATCAGGATGCTTGCCTGGTATCTCTTTGTGTCCCTGGTTGTTGGAGTGACTGGAACTTGAAACAGAGCTTCACGACACTTCCTTCCTCTTCGTTTTCTAACGCCGTAAAAAGAGAATAAAGGACACACATTCAGAACCAAACAAGACAAACAAGGCTACAAGTAATACATACAGCAAGCAATCAAGAAGTACCACTCAAGTTCTCAATTTTTCCCTTAAGAAAAATTGGCATAAAAAAACTATAGTTGAAAAGTCTGCTTTTTTTCCTAGTGTTTATGTGTGGCAAATTCAATGATTTTTTAGTTAAGAACACCATGGACCAGTGGGGTAGAGCACATGTTACTAGACAGTAGGGTGTCACATAAAACACATTTTTATGTCTAAAAATTCCCACAACAATCTCTATGGCTAGCACACATAATTTGCTAAATTACTCAAGTGGTGAAATAAGCTCATGACAACAAGTCAAACCTATTTTTCCACCATGAGGCAAACATACCAGTGGGTGTTCCACTAGCAAATATGCTCACCAAGAGGTTAATAAGCCTCTGGTCACTTTTATAAAAGTGCTCAAAACAAACAAACAAGCATCCAAAACTCCTACTCATACTAGTAGAAAATTTAGGAAAAATACTAGACTAGTTTAGGCTACACTAGTTAATTTTATGCACAAGTGTGCGAGCTAGCAGAGGCAAAATACTCCTCTAACCAGTACCATAATTGCTACTGGATTCCACAAAATAACATAAAAAGCATAGCTAGGAAACAAGGAAAAACTATGCTTAAAATGCTACACATGTGAGGAGATTAATTCCTAGTCAACCAAGTGTTACTCATGCTTTTATGCTACTTAAGAGGAAACCTATCAGAGGTGAAAACCCTAAGATAATAATGCCACAAGGACATTCCATCCTATGGTTTCCACACCAAAGATTCATAGTTTTCCCTAGGGTAAAACAAGACAAAAAGCATACATGAATATCCTAGTATGAAATTTAGACTTTAAGCATTGCTATTTAAATCTATTTCAAACACAAGCACCAAGTATCTAGAGGTGCTATAACCAAAATAACAGTACCTAAATGGTACTAGTTTCATGAGAATTAATCTAGCAATAAGCCTAAAAAGCATTTAAAGATCTACTCAAAACATATATAAAAGAAACACATCTAGTGTGGGGGAAATAATGTTTCCACCAAAAATGCAATGAAACCAGTGGGTGTTCCACTAGCATTTCAAGGCATTAAGAGGTCACAATGCCTCTGGTCATACTTGACAAAAATTAGCAAAAACCTAAACTAGCACCTAGTGCAATAACCATACTAGTAGAAAATAATAGGGTGCTAACATAAGCAAGGTAATGGTACCCATGCTATTATTTTCACACAAGTGACAACTCTAGGAGTTAAGTACTCATAAAAACCTTATCAAAATGCTACTGGTCCTATGGATAAAACATAAAAGTATGTGGCTACTCAACCACAAATATTGTGCTAAAAATTCTACACATGAGAGAATTTTTCCAAACATTCTCATAGTCATGACAAAACTACTCATGCTTTTATACCAATTCAAAAGCAAGCTAGCAGAGGTGATACTAACAAAATATAAGTACCCACATGGTACTGAATCTAATATCTCAACACAACAATTCAATCACTTGCACACAAATTAATCAATCAAAAATTCTATGCAAGTATTAACTAGAGAATAAATCATATGCTATTAACAAAAATACTATTTCTTCTCCACTCAAGTCCACACAATCTAACATGCTAAAATAGCTAAGTAACACTTAGAAAACAAGTTCACACAACTTATACATGCTAGAAAACAATATGGAAACACAAAAATCTAATAACTCAATTTAATTACTTAAAATGCCAAAATGGCAGAAATAGGTGAAACAAAGATCTGTCCACCAAATTTTATAGGATGCTCTAAAAATTAAATCCTTCTAGGGTTGGATAGTCCTAACCATATACAAGACCATCCAATTTAGTTTGCATCAAAATTCATTTTTAATTAATTTATAAAAATCACCAAAGTGCTCTCTGGTGTTTTACCAAATTGCATGCCATTTCAAAAATACATGGAATTTGGAAACGAGGTTAAGTTCTTCTGTTAGGAAATTTCAAGGGCTCTCCAATGCAATTGGCCTCACTTCCTTTTGAGTTGTGAAATTAAAATGGTGCTCATTTTGGTGTTTCTGGTAGCTGTTACCAAAACATTTTTCATTTCAAATCTATTCATCCAAAAGTAGATCTACAAAGTGGAGGTGGTTCATATTTTGTTTCTTTAGATCTGTGAATTTTGGTTTGGTAAAATTCATCTTTTAAGTTGCCTTTTAGAGCCTAAAGTAAACATGCATCTTTTCTGCAAAAATTAAAATGGAAAAGAACATTACATGGGCCAGATCTGAATCTGGGCCGGCCAGATCCAGAGATACCGCGGGCAGATCTAGCCCGTGAGGCTGACACGCGGGCCTGGGCGCCACGCGGCTGCCACGCAGGCGAGCGCAGGGGCCACCCGCAGTTTGACTGTGTCCGCGCGGGGTCAAAGGAGACGATGACGCGAGCACGAGGTCACCACTGCGTCATCGCCGGCGGGATACGTCTCCGGCGAGCTAATTCGAGCGCAAACGTTTACCATTTTACGAATCAAGCACACATACGGGTTCCTCTCGACGTGGGGAAACGAGTGGTGGCAGCGTCGTTTCCAGGGAAGGACCGGAGCGCGGCCGGCGACGAGGGCACGGCGGCGGCCGGACAGGAGCTCGGCACGGCGGCGATTCCGAACGAGAGGGAGGGGGAAAAAAACGACGGGGAGGCTCACCTTCTTACCCTAAACGCGTAGAGGTGCTCGGAGAGGAAGGAGGGGGCTCGAGGCGGCCGGAATCCGTCGCCGGAGTCCGTCGGGGCCGATGATGAAACGGGGATGGCGCGGCGTCTACGGTTCGTTTCGGCCCGATTCGTTTTGCACCGAGCACAACCACAACCAGGCGAAGACGATGGAGCCAACGGCGAGCGGCGGCGAGCTCTCGTTTGGCCGAATCGACGACGAGCTCAACCTAGGGTTTCGGTTTGGGCATTTTCTTGAGAGAGAGAGAAAGGATTTCGAGGGGGTGAGAGAGGGAGCAGGTAGAGCACATGGGAGGGGTTTTTATCTACTCAGAAGCCTTCTACTCGAAGCTAAGGAGCATGGGCTCCCATGGCGTCATCTACAGGAAGAAGAAGGACAAGTGTGACTCGGATAACATTTAAGTCCCTGGAGAATTACAATTAGGTCCTTTGCTCTCTGAAAATGGATGTTTTCCCTAAGCAAACAAAGTCAAAATTTTAAATCCTTTTGCCCAAAATTCTAATTAGTTGAGATGCACAACATATATGAAAATTGGCTCAATTAGATAAACTTCATAATTCAAAGTTGTTCAAATTTGAATTCTTACAAAAATGGACATTGAATTTATTAGACTACTTAGGAGCTTCCAAAAATGATAATTTTTGGCACACATTCCTTATTTAATGTGTTACTTATGTGGTAGAAATTTCAAGTCATTTAGAGTTACTTCATAGAACAAACTTGTTCAAATTTCAAAAAGGTGCTGTCAAGAAAACAGGGGTTTTTGGCAATTTAAATTATTCAAAAACTTGTGCCCTTTTGGTTTTCATCCTCATTTATGATATAGAGAATGTGGTATTTATTTCATGGCATTTGGGAAAAGTTTGTAGAACAAACTTGTTCAAAATCCCAATTGTTGCTGTGGAGAAAAACCATGTTTTCAGGACTTTAATGGATTCAATTTTTGGTCTCCTCTTGTGTGTGTTCCTTATTTGATATAAGGAAGCAATGGTATGAATTTCAAATCATTTTAAGAAAGTTTCCAATAGTAACTTGTTTTAGTTTTCTGTTTCTAGAAATATTGGAATTTCTATTTAATAAAGCACTTGGCTTTTCTTTAACAATGCTTTGCCAAAATATTTATGTGACTAGAGATAGCAAGTAAATGCTCTCTCATACTATTGTTTTTAATCTTGCAAGGTTGGAAAAACATTTGATAATATTTTGGTGAAGCATTTAAGAATGCCTCTTTTTCTGATAATCCTTTATGGAAATTTATTAAGTGTTTCCTCTTTCTTAATTTAGGCCTTGGAATTATATTCAACAAGTATTGGATTCATAAGATAGTTTTGGAAAACACTTTGATCAATATTTACTTTAGAAAATATTGCCAAAGTCATTGGAACAATATGTTGAATATTTTTAGTTTACAGCTTTGCTATCTTTTTAAGTTTGCAAGTTTATATAATTAGTTTGTTTAGTTGCACTCAAACCAATACAACCAAAGTTTAATTGTAAAGCAATTAGCAAAACAATTGTGTTAACAGGTATTCCAAAATTGGGATGTGACAGGTGGCATCTACTCCAATCCATGGAATGTTGCGCACCTCCGCAAATTCTATCCTTAGATTATTCTACTCGACAAAATAAGGCTATACCAGCCATGATGTAGCTCGAAGACAATACATGGCTTCTGAGTCATATTAATAATATACATGGTTTCTCAACCATAGTTTCTCAAGTCATTGATTTTTACACGCTAAAACAGGTATACACCCTAAACACACGGGGGCTACGCCTAACTTAGCATCATTTACAAATACAAGAGTACAAACAAGGTTGGCACCTTATAAAATTTGAAGAAAACTATACAGAATTAACAGGATACATACACCCTACAATTACATATGGCGACGAGCAGTTTCTTCGGCCAAGACCCGATTAACCTCATCAGAGGTCAGTCGTATAATCTCTTCTGCAGCAGGTCGAACGACTGTATAATGAGATGTCATATCGACTGGAGCATTTGGGAGCTTGGCAACGGAGTTGAAATTAACCTCGGGATGCCATAATCGAACAAACGAGAGTGCTACTAACGACCCGCAGATCAACTGTTGACGGACGCACTCTCGAATCTCGCCTACTTGACCAAAAGTTCTGAGTAGCTGGCTCAAATCTTCTGGACCCCTTTCCAAGGGATAAAAAGAGCCATTCAAAGCTATCAAGACCTCGTGACAGCGATCAACGAGTATCTTCACCTGGCTCACACGATACTTCAAAGTAGCCAGCACAAAGCCTCGACTGCGGTCGGACCAAAAGTTATTTGCATGGGGTTTTGAACTACCGGCTTCGTGAAGAATATGGGTTTCCACCCAATGCTTTTCACACCGATCGCCAGGCTGAACAACCGCAAAGAAACCTACAGAGTCAAAGAAAGAAAAAAGACACGAAGTGTTAGGGGGCTGAGATACTTACAGAGCAAATCCTTGGCAACAACCGCCAATTCACCCATCACAAGCTGCTCACGTTCAATTGCAAGTTTGTGTCTGGACTTGGCTACATCAGCCACCCCACGCAAAGCTTTTAGCTTGCGCTCACCATCCGCAACCCGGTCACGGAGGCCGGCAAAAGTACCGACAGCAGCAACAAGAGGATCTGCTTGAGCAGCAGATCCACTCGACGATTCCGCAACAACGCCTGTTACCTGGAAGAAGATAAGAAAAGTTAAGGAATAATTCAAGACGCTCCATTCGAGAAATAAAACCACCTATTCGGCAGGTGCTCGGGGGCTACTCCCATCGGGAGGAACTCATGACAATGAATGACAGGAAGCATCTTAGATATCAAAAGAACACTTGGATTAAAGATAGAATACGGGAATACATCCCAAAGTTCATTACATTGGAAGCACAAACTACGTCTATCCTAAGGAACTACAGAAGTGCTGCCACTCGCGGCAGATTGCCCCCTGCGACTAGCACGGGCAATCAAGTCAGATAACTTCCGGGCAAGGACTCCAGCTGGATCGCCGAAAGGACGAAGCGCTACCTTTCTGCCCATAGTAGCATCGACGGGGAGGTTCGAGTACGCCTCGTCCAAGACCGCAACTCCGTGCGCCAGTGCAAACTGGATGTCAGTCTTCGCCCCGGACTCCGACTGAGCAACCGAGTAGGCCTGAAGGAGATCGCCCTCCAGGAAAACCTTTAGGAGACCATCCAGCGTAGGCGGAACTGCAGCGTTGACCAGAAGACGCCCGTGGAGTTGCGTCAACACCCGAGTAGCATCGCCAATCAGGGAGCAAATCCCGCTAGCATGCCTTCGGAGCTGAGTGTAACACCTGGGGTGTTACCCTAATAGAGAGTTGTTTGTTTTCTTTTTTTGCTTGCATCATATGCATCACATTGCATTGCACCATGTTTGCATCACAACTGAAAATTCAAAACAATTTAAACTTTCACCCCTTGCTCAAAATTTCCAACTTCAAACTTGCAAACTAAACCACTCATTTGTTTTTCAATAGTTTGAAATTGTTTTAATCAAATTGCCTGTTAATAAAATTTTCCCCTTTTGTTAAAAACCCTAATGGCAATTCAAAAATTCACAGCAACTCAATCCTACTTATCATATTTCAATATGGGTTTAAATATTAAAATTTTGCAAACCAATTAAATTCAATAATGTTTGTATAATTGATTGAATTTATTAAATAAACTTTGTTTATTTCCAACCCAAACACTATTTGAGAATCACCTAACAATTTAATATCACATTAATAATTCAAGTTGTTGAAATTAAATTTAAACTACCTTGTTGTTGTTGTGTTGCAAATTAATAAACTTTAATTATCAAATAAAACCCCAAACTCTATTTGGAAAATTCAACTAACTATTTTAAATCAAATTCAAGAAAAATACTGCTAACCTTTGCTTTCATTTTCTGTTTTGAAAACTAACACAAATAAATTCATGAAAGAAAACCCTAAACCCCCCTCCAAATTCTATTCCTTCTCCCTCTTTTATCCTTTCCAAAAAATTGTTCATAAGGAAAAAACAAACAGCAAAAAAAAATAGAAGGAGAAGGGTGAGCTGAGAGAAAGGGCAGCCCACCCCATCCTTTCTATTTCTCCCCAGCCCATCCCACTTCTGGCCCATACCCCCTTTCTATTCTGTCGTCTTCCTCCCCCACCGTACGACTCCCTCTCATCCCTCTGATCAACCTCCTCCCCCTTTCAGATCACTGCCGTACCATTGCTCCTGCCCCCTTAAAACCTACACCTCCACCCTCTGCCTAGCCCTAGACCCCCCTCTCCTCTAACCTCTAACCCTAGCGCCGCATCTCACCTCTCTCCCCCCCCCCGAGTTCCTCTGTTCTCTGAACCCAGCCGATCACCACACCACCCGTGAGCACCATTGTTCCCCGTCACCCCCCCACCGCCATGATCACCTCGAGGAGCATCCGCGGCCGGGAATGGAACCACGGCGGTCCCCGGTGTCTCCTCGTCCCCTCGCCGCTTGCTAGGAGCCACGGTGTTGCCCGCGCCGTCGCCGGCAAGTCCCAGCCGTGGCTGCACGTCGGAGCAGCCCCGCCTCCTCGACGACCACCCGGTGAGCGCCTCCACTGTCCTTTCCCCTCTCCCTCTGTTCCCTCGAGCACACCTCACCCCACCGCACGCACACCGCGAGCCGCTACCACCCCGTCGTGCCCCGCCGGAGAATCGCCGTCGCTCGCTGCCTGTAGATCGCAGAACGTTTCGTCCGTCAGTTTCGTCAGAAGAACGTCCGGGTCCTTTACCTGAAACTCACCGCATCGCTACCCTGAACCAAAAGCAAGCAGCAGCGCAGCGGCGATGGACTCACGTGCGCGAGCAGCAGCTCGTGGGTTCGAACCCCGCGCGGTGCAAGCCCACCTTTTTTTCTTACCTTCTCTTCGCAGAAGGGCAGGCACACCTGCTATGCACTGCGGTAGCCTACGTGGCTCCACCCGCGCCGTGCATACGCCAGCGTGGCCTGGGCCCGCTTGGCAGCGGCCCAGGGTCGCTGTGCCTCGGTGCGCTCCGTTTTTTTGGGCGCTGTCTCACAGAGAGGCCCCTGTCCCCTGTTTCCTTCACCTCTAGGCCCTAACAAATCACAAGTTGGTCCCTGCCATCCAAATGCATCTAATAAATCCATTTAAACTCCAAATTCAAAAAATAAAATATGTACACCAATCAAAATTAAATGCTCTTTTCAAATATGCTTTTTGTTTTCTGTTTTGACTATTTCAAAAACATCCAAATTTCAAATTAAAACAATTCATCTCAAATTTGGTTAATTCATAATTAATTCATAAATAATTCAAATAACACAAACCAAATATGTTTTTCAGTCCAAATTCAATGTACTTTCTGTTTATCAACTTTGTTTGCAATTTGGGTAATTAAAATTAATGTTATTTAATAATCCTTAAATTGGTTAATTAAATGGCATAATTAATAACTTGCAAATGGTTGCTCCAAATTAAATACTCAAAACCTGTTTTTCATCCAAAATCACATGCCACACTTGAATATCCACTTTGTTTTCTGGTTTACAACAATTAATTTGAATAATTGTTTCACCTCCTATTTAATGCAATTTAAATTGCCAAAATTCAAAACTAATTCATTTTAATTCCAAATCAAACAAATAAAATATGTTTTCCAATCAGAAAATTGCAAGGAATATGTTCATGCCATCCATATCTCTGTTTGCATCTTATCTTGTGCCTTTTAGATCTTGTTATGCATGTCCATCTATATGACAACATATGGAATGTGTGGGATAAATAATTCCAACTGTTGCCCCCTTCCATTTAAATTGCCTAACTCATCTATTCCATTGTTGCCATGCTAAATAACAATTAAATTGATGGTTAGTTAAACAACTTGAACCAATTCCTATTTCTCCGGACTCCGGTTCCGATTAAATTGCTTAAGTTGTTTCCACTGTTGCATCTTGCCATGTCGTGCATATAAAATAGGATCATGCTGGATCTTTTGCCGTAGTAGTAATTGTTGCATCCGGTGTTTGTTCGAGGTTTGTTGCTTCTTCCCGGATAGGACGTTGAGATGATGTGAGCAACGACAAGTTCTGCTACCTTGCGGGATCTCAGGCAAGTATACTCACTTGCTGCCATATGGCTGCCTTTCATCACTTGTTACCGATTCTTTCCGTTGTTCTTATTCTAGCCTGTTGATACGATGCTTGTGTCTCGATCCTATTATATGTTTACCTTGCAGCCATGATATAGCCTTTTCCTTCCACTTCCTATTAACTGTTGTTTGTTTACCCCGTTGGCCTTCGTGTCGTAGCTGCATGCTTAGGGTTGCTTTTGCTCGAGTCTGTTGTCGGTTACTTCTTTTACTATTATCGTTCTGGGGGCTCGATGTTAATCAATCAATCCTGTTAATGCTAATGGTAATAATAATTTGATGATAAGGCACCGGCAGGAGGCCCTTTGTGGTTTTGAGGCCTGCTAGTGTCGACCCTAATAGGAAAAGGGTCTTGTCTACTGATCCATGATGAGCGCACTACCCGCATGTGGGAAGCGAGTATGGGCGCCCCCCTCAATTTGACTCGATTCGCATCTCGTCCAAATCGCCTCATTTAGTTCGGGTTTTCCATTTGCTGCATGCATGATCTTGCGAGCCCTTGGATCCCGGGTGGAACTTTCGTAGTCGGCATATAGGGGGACACGGTCTTAGAGTGCTATGAGGGTCCCTTTTCTTCGGGGCTCGATTAGCCGTGCGCCCAAGGTTCTTTGGGCTTGATGCGAAGAAGAGTTGAGTTGTGTAGAGTACCTCGCTTGGTGGGTTGATCCACCGTCTGGCGGGTTATTCTTGCGTGTACGGCCAAATTGGTGCAACCCTGCAGGGATAATCTTCTCGAGAAGCCGTGTTTTCCGCGGTTATGGATTACTTGGTGAAAGTACTGGCTAACAAGTACTCAGGACAACTTAAACCTAATGATTAACAATCTTTCACCCAATGATTAACAACTTGACTAGTAATAGGCTTATTGACACAATAATCTGAACCATCATTAATCCAACTGTGTGAGTTATCCTCGGATTGCTTCTTCGGATAAGGGGCGAGATCCAGGATGGGTTTGTTTGGATTTACTTTCAGTTGGTTACAATACTCGATCTTATCTTTTTTTCTGTTAGCCGGAAGTTGTAGTATCTCTCTGTAGTTGGTTAGTGCAGCCCGATGTCGCTTATTTGCAATAACCCCTTCCTTTCCGTTGATCCCAAAGTATTTGTATCTTGTGATGACTGGTTACGCCGGTATCTTGTGAGTATGGTTTATCCACTTGCCAGTACTTAACCGTACTGACCCACGAATCTTTTTCGTGGCTGCATATTCAACATTGCAGTCAACAGGTTTGAAGTCTGACGACGTTAGCTTGGGAATCCCTCCGGCTTGGCCTGGGCAGGGATTGGACGCTCTCGGTTATCTTCAGGACTCTTAGTCCAATTTGGATCTTGTCCGTAGCCGGACGCTATGTTGTTTCTTCCGCTGTTATTTGGATCTTTGTATTGTATCAGTTGTATCCCTGGCTCGTCTGAGTCATCTTGTATCTATCTGTTTTCTGTTGTAATTGTGGAATATTCGTGAACTATTGTAATGTTATCACAAGTGGCAACCTGGAATCGGTTATTATGCGGATTTGGCGGGAATGCTGAAATCTGCATAGTGCCCGATCACGGGGCGTCACAAATGGTATCAGAGCCTTGGTTCCGATTCCCGAGATTGTTTCGATACGAATGGTTATCGAAGCAACGGGTCCGCAAAGCCTGTAGGTTAACCTCGCTAACGGTCGTTGTTTCTAGAGTGTCAAAAACTATTTCTGCTAAACTATTTTGGAAAAACATCTCAATAGGATTCTTGTTTTCTCCTTACCCCTATTCTATTTCCCCTCCCATCTTATTTGTTTTGGAGTCTCCCCCCTTGTCTATCTTTCAAAGTATTAGGATCCTACGTGGGTGGACGTTTTCTGAGCCCTTAACCTAATAGGTTCGATCATCGGAAGGTTCCTGGTGGAAGAACATCGTCGTCACTCCGAGCAAGAATATCTTGTTAGTGGTGTCGAGGAAATCAACTGGAAGCACGAAGAATCGATAGTCGAACTTCTTTCCCCTCCCGGGTTAGCAGGTGGATTGCGAGGGCGCAATCCCTTGTTAGTGGTGTCGTCTGTAACACATGGGGTGTTACCCTAATAGAGAGTTGTTTGTTTTCTTTTTTTGCTTGCATCATATGCATCACATTGCATTGCACCATGTTTGCATCACAACTGAAAATTCAAAACAATTTAAACTTTCACCCCTTGCTCAAAATTTCCAACTTCAAACTTGCAAACTAAACCACTCATTTGTTTTTCAATAGTTTGAAATTGTTTTAATCAAATTGCCTGTTAATAAAATTTTCCCCTTTTGTTAAAAACCCTAATGGCAATTCAAAAATTCACATCAACTCAATCCTACTTATCATATTTCAATATGGGTTTAAATATTAAAATTTTGCAAACCAATTAAATTCAATAATGTTTGTATAATTGATTGAATTTATTAAATAAACTTTGTTTATTTCCAACCCAAACACTATTTGAGAATCACCTAACAATTTAATATCACATTAATAATTCAAGTTGTTGAAATTAAATTTAAACTACCTTGTTGTTGTTGTGTTGCAAATTAATAAACTTTAATTATCAAATAAAACCCCAAACTCTATTTGGAAAATTCAACTAACTATTTTAAATCAAATTCAAGAAAAATACTGCTAACCTTTGCTTTCATTTTCTGTTTTGAAAACTAACACAAATAAATTCATGAAAGAAAACCCTAAACCCCCCTCCAAATTCTATTCCTTCTCCCTCTTTTATCCTTTCCAAAAAATTGTTCATAAGGAAAAAACAAACAGCAAAAAAAAATAGAAGGAGAAGGGTGAGCTGAGAGAAAGGGCAGCCCACCCCATCCTTTCTATTTCTCCCCAGCCCATCCCACTTCTGGCCCATACCCCCCTTTCTATTCTGTCGTCTTCCTCCCCCACCGTACGACTCCCTCTCATCCCTCTGATCAACCTCCTCCCCCTTCAGATCACTGCCGTACCATTGCTCCTGCCCCCTTAAAACCTACACCTACACCCTCTGCCTAGCCCTAGACCCCCCTCTCCTCTAACCTCTAACCCTAGCGCCGCATCTCACCTCTCTTCCCCCCCCCCGAGTTCCTCTGTTCTCTGAACCCAGCCGATCACCACACCACCCGTGAGCACCACTGTTCCCCGTCACCCCCCACCGCCATGATCACCTCGAGGAGCATCCGCGGCCAGGAATGGAACCGCGGCGGTCCCCGGTGTCTCCCCGTCCCCTTGCCGCTTGCTGGGAGCCACGGTGTTGCCCGCGCCGTCGCCGGCAAGTCCCAGCCGTGGCTGCACGTCGGAGCAGCCCCGACTCCTCGACGACCACCCGGTGAGCGCCTCCACTGTCCTTTCCCCTCTCCCTCTGTTCCCTCGAGCACACCTCACCCCACCACACGCACACCGCGAGCCGCTACCACCCCGTCGTGCCCCGCCGGAGAATCGCCGTCGCTCGCTGCCTGTAGATCGCAGAACGTTTCGTCCGTCAGTTTCGTCAGAAGAACGTCCGGGTCCTTTACCTGAAACTCACCGCATCGCTACCCTGAACCAAAAGCAAGCAGCAGCGCAGCGGCGATGGACTCACGCGCGCGAGCAGCAGCTCGTGGGTTCGAACCCCGCGCGGCGCAAGCCCACCTTTTTTTCTTACCTTCTCTTCGCAGAAGGGCAGGCCCACCTGCTATGCACTGCGGTAGCCTACGTGGCTCCACCCGCGCCGTGCATACGCCAGCGTGGCCTGGGCCCGCTTGGCAGTGGCCCAGGGTCGCTGTGCCTCGGTGCGCTCCGTTTTTTTGGGCGCTGTCTCACAGAGAGGCCCCTGTCCCCTGTTTCCTTCACCTCTAGGCCCTAACAAATCACAAGTTGGTCCCTGCCATCCAAATGCATCTAATAAATCCATTTAAACTCCAAATTCAAAAAATAAAATATGTACACCAATCAAAATTAAATGCTCTTTTCAAATATGCTTTTTGTTTTCTGTTTTGACTATTTCAAAAACATCCAAATTTCAAATTAAAACAATTCATCTCAAATTTGGTTAATTCATAATTAATTCATAAATAATTCAAATAACACAAACCAAATATGTTTTTCAGTCCAAATTCAATGTACTTTCTGTTTATCAACTTTGTTTTGCAATTTGGGTAATTAAAATTAATGTTATTTAATAATCCTTAAATTGGTTAATTAAATGGCATAATTAATAACTTGCAAATGGTTGCTCCAAATTAAATACTCAAAACCTGTTTTTCATCCAAAATCACATGCCACACTTGAATATCCACTTTGTTTTCTGGTTTACAACAATTAATTTGAATAATTGTTTCACCTCCTATTTAATGCAATTTAAATTGCCAAAATTCAAAACTAATTCATTTTAATTCCAAATCAAACAAATAAAATATGTTTTCCAATCAGAAAATTGCAAGGAATATGTTCATGCCATCCATATCTCTGTTTGCATCTTATCTTGTGCCTTTTAGATCTTGTTATGCATGTCCATCTATATGACAACATATGGAATGTGTGGGATAAATAATTCCAACTGTTGCCCCCTTCCATTTAAATTGCCTAACTCATCTATTCCATTGTTGCCATGCTAAATAACAATTAAATTGATGGTTAGCTAAACAACTTGAACCAATTCCTATTTCTCCGGACTCCGGTTCCGATTAAATTGCTTAAGTTGTTTCCACTGTTGCATCTTGCCATGTCATGCATATAAAATAGGATCATGCTGGATCTTTTGCCGTAGTAGTAATTGTTGCATCCGGTGTTTGTTCGAGGTTCGTTGCTTCTTCCCGGATAGGACGTTGAGATGATGTGAGCAACGACAAGTTCTGCTACCTTGCGGGATCTCAGGCAAGTATACTCACTTGCTGCCATATGGCTGCCTTTAATCACTTGTTACCGATTCTTTCCGTTGTTCTTATTCTAGCCTGTTGATACGATGCTTGTGTCTCGATCCTATTATATGTTTACCTTGCAGCCATGATATAGCCTTTTCCTTCCACTTCCTATTAACTGTTGTTTGTTTACCCCGTTGGCCTTCGTGTCGTAGCTGCATGCTTAGGGTTGCTTTTGCTCGAGTCTGTTGTCGGTTACTTCTTTTACTATTATCGTTCTGGGGGCTCGATGTTAATCAATCAATCCTGTTAATGCTAATGGTAATAATAATTTGATGATAAGGCACCGGCAGGAGGCCCTTTGTGGTTTTGAGGCCTGCTAGTGTCGACCCTAATAGGAAAAGGGTCTTGTCTACTGATCCATGATGAGCGCACTACCCGCATGTGGGAAGCGAGTATGGGCGCCCCCCTCAATTTGACTCGATTCGCATCTCGTCCAAATCGCCTCATTTAGTTCGGGTTTTCCATTTGCTGCATGCATGATCTTGCGAGCCCTTGGATCCCGGGTGGAACTTTCGTAGTCGGCATATAGGGGGACACGGTCTTAGAGTGCTATGAGGGTCCCTTTTCTTCGGGGCTCGATTAGCCGTGCGCCCAAGGTTCTTTGGGCTTGATGCGAAGAAGAGTTGAGTTGTGTAGAGTACCTCGCTTGGTGGGTTGATCCCCCGTCTGGCGGGTTATTCTTGCGTGTACGGCCAAATTGGTGCAACCCTGCAGGGATAATCTTCTCGAGAAGCCATGTTTTCCGCGGTTATGGAGTACTTGGTGAAAGTACTGGCTAACAAGTACTCAGGACAACTTAAACCTAATGATTAACAATCTTTCACCCAATGATTAACAACTTGACTAGTAATAGGCTTATTGACACAATAATCTGAACCATCATTAATCCAACTGTGTGAGTTATCCTCGGATTGCTTCTTCGGATAAGGGGCGAGATCCAGGATGGGTTTGTTTGGATTTACTTTCAGTTGGTTACAATACTCGATCTTATCTTTTTTTCTGTTAGCCGGAAGTTGTAGTATCTCTCTGTAGTTGGTTAGTGCAGCCCGCTGTCGCTTATTTGCAATAACCCCTTCCTTTCCGTTGATCCCAAAGTATTTGTATCTTGTGATGACTGGTTACGCCGGTATCTTGTGAGTATGGTTTATCCACTTGCCAGTACTTAACCGTACTGACCCACGAATTTTTTCGTGGCTGCATATTCAACATTGCAGTCAACAGGTTTGAAGTCTGACGACGTTAGCTTGGGAATCCCTCCGGCTTGGCCTGGGCAGGGATTGGACGCTCTCGGTTATCTTCAGGACTCTTAGTCCAATTTGGATCTTGTCCGTAGCCGGACGCTATGTTGTTTCTTCCGCTGTTATTTGGATCTTTGTATTGTATCAGTTGTATCCCTGGCTCGTCTGAGTCATCTTGTATCTATCTGTTTTCTGTTGTAATTGTGGAATATTCGTGAACTATTGTAATGTTATCACAAGTGGCAACCTGGAATCGGTTATTATGCGGATTTGGCGGGAATGCTGAAATCTGCATAGTGCCCGATCACGGGGCGTCACACTGAGCGCAGGAATCAGTCAAGGCGTCCACCCGTTGAACCCCGGGCAGCTCCAGCGCAACGCCAAGAAGATCTGCAGAAAGAAACATTAAAATCCAAAGAACTTACCAGCCAGTCGAGAAACAACAAAGGATAAGTGCAACTTACCTGCAAAACGCTGGGCCAGAGGGCGAAGGAAGTCAACGAGATCGTTGTTCTGCTTGGTGCCAGCCTCCTTCAATTTCTTCAGAGCGTCCTGGGCATCTGCAAGCTTTCCCTCGAGATCAGTCGACTACTTGCGAGAGGACTCCAGTTCCTTTCGAGCAGCTTCCAACTGAGCCTCCAGGGCGCTTACCCGACTGACAACATCCATCTTCTCGGCCTTCAGCACCTCGGTTTGAGCTACACATCGAAAAATTTAAACACTAAGGAATTCGCATGAGCTAAAAGATCGGATAGAAGGAGTAGATAAACTTACCTCGAAGAAGCTCGTTTTTCGAGACGAGTCAATCGTGATCTGCCCGAAGGGTCACGCAATCTGTCTCAGCCGAGATAACGCGATGGCCAATGGCTGCAAGGGAGTCAAGAAGAGACTGCAAAAACATGAAGATGAAAGAGTCAGAGAGGAGAAGATTGAGCCTATACACGACTGCAAACAATCGAGTATAGCCTCGGGGGATACTCCCATCGGGAGCACTGCCGTGCACCCGATAAAATAAAGAGAAGAAAAGAGCTTATGTTCTTGAGCCTATATCCAATCGCAAGCGATTGACTACAACCTCGGGGGCTACTCCCATCAGGAGCACTGCCGTGCACCCGATAAAAATCCCGAACAAAAAAAGTACAAGATGCAAAAAAATAGCAAAATTTACCTGGCCTTGAGCAATGCAGAGAGGATCAGCCGAGCTACCCGACACTTCTTTCGAAGTCGAGGCCCCAACTCCAAAGCTAGGGATCCTATATTCCGTAGCCGCGGCTGTGGGGGCTGGACTCGGTGAATTCTGGACGGTCCCGGCAGTTGGGGTCCCACCCGCAGCAGCGGCTTGTTTCCTTTTCTCGAGAGGAAGGGAAGAGGCAAACCGGCCGGGGCTGATGGACTGGAGCCTATCATGAAGGAAAACAACAAATGTCAGAAGAAACAAGAAGGGAACGTTCGGCTAGAACGAAGAAGCAAAAATTTACTCGTCATCTTCATCGTCCAGCATATCCGCGTTCCAGGCGGTCTAGATCTTCGGCTGAGGAGCGGGAGGAGCGCGCACACTTAGCGGAGTCACGACGAGAGGCTCTTTGTCAGATTCCCCACCCAAGGAATTATCCTTGGAGGTGGCCTCATCGTCTCCCGCTCGGCGGCGTTTGCAGTGGTGGAGATCGCTACTCGATTCTTCCATGTCATCCGAAGAATCATGCTCGGAACTCGAATCGGCATCGGCAATGCTGGTGTCGACAGGGACATCCAGGTTGCTCGCCAACAAGTCCGAGGCTTCTTCACCGGAGACTGGCGGGTAGCAGGTGACCACCGCTAAACTCTACAAGAAGAAAACAAAAGAAGAAAAGGAAGAAGAAATTCAGTCGATAAACTTTCGAGCAAGAAAAAGGACTAAGACGAGGAAAATTTGAACTTACTTCGGATGGAGGAGGTCTCGAAGCCTCAAAAGCTGCGACAGGGCAGTCAGGGAAGGTCTTGCCCACTTTCAACCTGGTGATTGCCGCGATCTTCTTCTCGAATTCAACATTCGAAAGTTCTTCTCGGCTCACGCGGCTGGGGTCTTCAACACCCTGGTACTCCCACATAGTGGAGGGCCTCTCCTGTAGACGCTGGATCCTGCGCTTGAGGAACACGCTCGCCAGGTGCAAGCCGTTCAGCACAACTCCTGCGGTTTGGTCACGAAGGGCGACCACCTTGGCGAGTAGCTGGGTGACGATTCGGCTTTCTTCGACTGAAAGCTTGTGCGCCCAGGACTTCCGCCGCTTCAGGACAGCGAACGGGTGGAACTCATGAGCTCCACCCGCCCTGTTGTCGACGACGTAGAACCACTTCTTTCTCCATCCTTGCGCGGAGTCGATGAAGTGCATCTCGAAGTAGCAGGTGTCCGATTTCGCCTGGATTCCAAAGCTGCCGGTGCGCAGCGGCTCTCCGAGCTCAGTCTCTACCCGCGATTTCTCGAGGAAGACCCGCACCTTGAAAAGGGCCTTCCAAAGGCCCCAGTGAGGGCGGATGCCCAGGAAGCACTCACAAAAAACGATGAAGCACGAGATGTGTTGCACCACATTTGGAGGCAAATCGTGGAGTTGTATGCCGTAGACATACAACAATGCCACGAGGAAAGGATGGAGGGGGAAGGAGAGCCCGCACGAAACGTGATCCGCAAAGATCATGCGTTCGTTCGCGCATGGATTTGGTACCTCTTCTTTTTTACCGAGGCGCACCCGCTTCTCGGTCTCCGGACGCAGCAGTCCCTCCCTCTGCATCTCCTTGATGCTTTTGTTTGTCGTGTTGGGGGAGCGCCAGTCGCCTGAGCGCGGAGGAGGTGGCGCGGGAGCATCCTCCGTCCCCCTCGAGGAGGAAGCAGCTGCACTGCATTTCTTGCCTCCCGCCATGGGTGCTGGTGCGAGCTCACAGAGAAAGAGTTGAGCGCGAGGAAGACGAAGCCTGGAAGCGAATGACGGGAAATTTTCACCGTTTACCTAAGGGCCACATTTATACACGAAGCCACCCAATCCTGGACGCTCATCGAGCAACGTGGCGCCCATCGCAGCTGCCACGCGTGAAGCTGAAACGAAAGGGCGGCGGAGGCTGTTTCGTGCCACGATCCCAACAGTAGATCGTGCGCAATTACTGCGCGCAGTTCGCGTAAAAACCGGAAACAATGTCTCGTTTCCGGTCAAAAAGCTGACAAGGTGGGCCAGCGCCTCTGCTCTCGCTCCGTCACGTCCCATCGGAAGGATAAGGTGCGCCGTGACGTCATAACACACATCATCAATCCCAGAATTTCTTCGACAAAAGCCCCAAAACACGAAAGTACTTCGTATGGGCAAATCAAGACGCGAAAACTCCTTCGCATAGAGCTCCAAACACGAAATAACTTCGTATGGGCAAACTGAGACGCGAAAATTCTTTCGCATGAAAGCCCCAGATACGAAATTTCCTTTCAAGTGGGCAAGACAAGATTTCCAAACACGAAAACTCTTTCGTATGGAAGGAAGACTACAAAGCACAAAAAACTTTGTGCGCAAAATCTAGGGAGAAATTTTCATTCGAAATATCCCTGGATAAAAACATGCGAGTGCGTAGCTCCTACCATTCGATTAGACGATGTACACACATCAAACTCCTGGATTGTTCGGCCGACTAGGCACATCCGGATGCCGTATTTCTTTCGAATACGAAGGTAAGACCCAAAAGATCTCTCTTGAGGGCCTGGAATCGCACTCAAGCTGCGTCCTCCGGTAAATTCCGTGTCAACAACACGAAGAAAAATCCTAGCGGACGCTCCGGTTACCCAATTAGGTTAAGTTCGAATCGGTAAGACCTCTCGGGCCCAGTCACAATGATCACCTCACCGGATTCGAGTCGGAGGTCTTGAATCTGTGTAGACCAGAACTGTCTTTGCCCTAGATGCAATTAATTGGCCCTGAGCTTTCGGGAGAGCCAAGCAACTGGCCACATCCTTCTGCGAAAACAGCCGAACATACGGGCACTTTATTTTCTCGATACTCGAGTACAAGAAATGCATCGCATACAGGATACACATCCTCTTCAAACGATCAAAACTACCAGTCGAAAGGAAATCAAGATAAGTTCTGAGCGTCCACCCGACGGATTCTCAGTCGAGTAAACGCTCGGGGGCTACTGACGAAGGGATGGATCCTAGGCCTGTCGGGTGTGCTTACCCGTTCTCAGGCCCACGGCCCAAGCTCTAAAGGAGGCGTCATGTATTATTCTAGAAGGCCCAACTGAAGCCCATCCGCAAGGCCTTCCGGGTCAAGTTAGGAAACTTGTAACCGACTCTAGGTTAGGATTCGAGTCCTCCCCGGGTACGGTTTGAGACCTGGCCATCTATATAAGGCCAAGAGAGCCACCAGGGGAGGGACCAAGCAATACCGCACCACCAAGCCTTGAGATCGAGATCATACTCTCGACTTGAGCAACCCACCATTGTAACCGATCTACTCGTTAGTACAGATCGAAAGAGGCGGGAGTAAGGGTCTTACCTGTACGAGGGCCCCGAACCTGGGTAAATCGTGTCCCCTGTCTAGCCGACGATTGTCACCAGCGCCTACACGCTCTCCTAACCGAAACCCTATGGGTTCACCGGAGAGACTTGTTGAGATGCGGATTCGACAGGTTGTGAACTGCTATGTTTTCTAGATGCCTACTCAGGTTATCATCAAATCAAAATGA
Source organism: Alopecurus myosuroides (assembly GCA_028641055.1). Lineage (NCBI taxonomy): Eukaryota > Viridiplantae > Streptophyta > Magnoliopsida > Poales > Poaceae > Alopecurus > Alopecurus myosuroides. Next base: position 196,497,053 of record CM054058.1, read on the forward strand.
AGGAAGAGGATCAAGAGAAGACGTCATTCATTACTCCCTTTGGAGCATTTTGTTATATAATGCCTTTCAGTTTAAAAAATGCAGGGGAATCTTATCAAAGGTGTATCCAGAATTGCTTGGAGAGTCAGATTGGGCGAAACATGCAAGCTTATGTGGATGACATAGTAGTCAAATCCCAAAAAGGTGACACTTTGATCTCATACTTTGAAGAGACGTTCGCCAATTTGCGCAAGTACCAAATGAAGCTTAACTCAACAAAGTGTGTCATTGGCGTACCAGCTGGGAAATTATTGAGTTTCATTATTTCAGAGTGAGGCATTGAAGCAAACCCGGACAAAATTCAGGCCATACATAACCTGAAAAAGCCGGTTTGCCTGAAGGACGTTCAGAAGCTGACAGGTTGTGTTGCTGCCTTGAGCCGGTTTATAAGCAGACTAGGCGAAAAGGCTATACCCTTATACCGATTGTTGAAGAAAACTGACACCTTTGTGTGGAATCAAGAGGCTGATGAGGCATTGGAGGCCCTGAAAAAACAACTTTCCAACGCACCTATATTAGTTGCACCTAAGAAGAAAGAACCCATGTTACTATACATAGCGGCAAACAGGGCAGTGAGTGTGGTGGTAGTTGTGGAGCGTAAGCTAGAAGATAAAGAAGGTCTTGTTCAACGGCCGGTTTACTACGTGAGAGAGGTCTTGACAAAGTCTAAACAGCGTTACCCACATTGGCAGAAGCTGGTTTTTGGAGTATTCATGGCTAGTCGTAAACTGAAACATTATTTTCAGGAACATCCCATTACCATGGTTAGTTCAACACCTTTGTATGATATTATTCAAAATAGAGAAGCAACAGGAAGAGTTGCCAAGAGGGCTATTGAGATGGGGCCATATCATATCAAATATGAGCCAAGGACCGCAATAAAATCCCAAGCCTTGATCGAGTTTATAAATGACTGGACACAGTTACAGGTTCCACCGGATAAACCAGATACTAAATATTGGACTATGCATTTCGACGGGTCTCGACAACTGGAAGGTTCAGGAGCTGTTTTGTGTTAACATCCACAAGAGGAGATAAGTTTCGCTATGTCTTGCAAATTTCATTCAAATGCACTAATAATGCAGCATAGTATGAAGCTTTGCTCAATGGGCTTCGAATTGCGAAAGAAATGAGCATAACCCGGATTTGATGTCTGGGTGATTCTGACCTGGTATCTCAGCAAGTTACAGGAACCTGGGATTCTGAAGACCCAGTTATGGCAGCTTATAGATGGGCGGTTACCCAGCTGGCTGGACATTTTCAAGGATATCAGGTGGATCATATCGATCGACGTCTCAATGAAGCAGCTGATGCACTGGCTCATCTAGGTTCCCAGAATAAGCAACTTCCACCAAATGTTTTTCTGGATGAAATTCATAGCCCATCTGTTAAAATCCCAACAGAGGAAGACCTAGCAAATCCAGACCCAGAATCAGAGTTAGTAGCTTCCCTCCATATAATCCCAGAGTGAACAGAGCCATATTTGGCATACCTTATGAGAGGCGAGCTCCCGCAGGACGAGGTTATCGCTCGCCAAGTTACAAGAATATCCAAGTCATATATAATTATAATTGTTGAGTTACACAAGAGAAGTGTGACTGGAAGTTTTCAAAGATGTGTTTCCCCAGAAGAAGGATGTCAAATTCTAAGAGAAATCCATTCAGGAGATTGCGGCCACCATGCAAGTTCTAGATCTTTGGTCAATAAAGCTTTCAGACATGGATTTTTCTGGTTAACCGCGAATGCTGATGCAGAACATATAGTTAAAACGTGTGAAGGATGTCAAAGATATGCAAGACGGGATCACGTGCCAGCTCAGGATTTACGTATGATTCCCATAACCTGGCCTTTTGCAGTTTGGGGACTTGACATGGTAGGATCTTTCAAAAGGTCAACTGATAAAAAGACTCATCTACTGGTGGCAGTTGACAAGTTTACAAAGTGGGTAGAAGCAGAACCAATCAGTAAATGCGACGCGGTTACAGCAGTCAAGTTCTTAAAAAAAGCTGATTTTCAGATTTGGCTACCCACATAGCATTATTATAGATAACGGGACAAATTTTTCACAAGGAGCAATGCAGAAGTTTTGTGAACATAACCATATACGACTAGACCTTGCTTCCGTGGACCATCCACAGTCTAACGGACAGGCAGAGCAGGTAACCAGGAATTACTTAAAGGTATCAAACCTAGACTTCAGGTTCCATTGGAGAAAACTGCTGGCTGCTGGGTCGAAGAGTTGCCTGCTGTTCTATGGAGTATAAGAACTACCCCAAATAGGTCAACATGTTACACACCTTTCTTTCTGGTTTATGGAGCTGAAGCAGTTTTGCCAAGTGACATTTGCCACGATTCACCATGAGTGACTGCTTATGTCGAAACCCAGAATAAGATAGCTCGTCAAGACTCGATAGATGCCTTAGAGGAGGCTCGTGACCTCGCCGCAGGGTTAAGACTCGAAGTTTCCTGGAAGGGGACCTGGTTTTGCGTTTAATTCAGAAAAAGGATGGGATGCACAAGCTAAGTCCTCCATGGGAAGGACCATTTGTGGTAAGTAAAAAACCAATAGATCCTATTACCTCATTGATATGTGTGATGCTGATAAATCACGAACATCTGAGGAAGAAACAGGAAGACCATGGAACATAGCCCAGCTGAGGCCATATTATACATAGGATCATTGTAATCACTATGTTATTTTGGCAATGAGAATCAATGTTAACAACATCTGAGTTATTGGGATTTGTTTTCATATCATTATGACAGGAAGCTAGAATATTTTTTCTATATGATTACTTGGGGGCTGATGCTAGAGCACGGTCTATATCTCAAGAATCTGGCATGAGCCAAAATATATTAGTTATACTTGCCTGCCAGTCAGTGGTTACACGCACTTTTATGACCTAGATGTTTAAACCTGGTTGAGTCAATCATGATATAACCCGGCAAAACCGGGTTACTATGACCCTGAACTCACCAGAGTTGTACACACTAGAATAAGTCATGCAAAAAACCAAGTCAAGAAAAATTTTACGTGCAGATAGAAGATATCGCAAAAACCAACGTGAAAGCGGAAATACTTTGCATAACCTCAAAGGGAAACCGGGTTATTAGATACCAAATTGTAGCATAAGTGGACATGCGCACTTTAAAAAATAGGACAAGAAATAAAACAGTTCATCTAGACTATTACAGACCCAACAGGGTCGAATTGTTATTTTTGCAGAGATAACATGATTACTCCACAGCAGATTTTCCCTTCTGCTGGGACAGGTCCCGAGTTGCCGGATCTTGAGGCGCCAGGTCTTGAGTCTCCGGCTCATTTGTGGCTTGGATAGCTTCTTCAACCTCATCAGCAGGGACGTACTTCCACTCTAGCTGAGCCAGAGCATCAGTAACGTTCTCCGGTTCATACAAGAGGCGAGGTGGAGCAGAAAAAGAAGGAGTGACAGATTGAGGCGCACCAGACGAATAGGCTATAGAGAGCCGTCTCTTCTGCGGGGCTTGGCGGACATCAACCATAACTTGAGGAGTAAATGGCATTTTGCGCTCACCCGACGAAGTATAACCCGGGCACATGTCCTTCGCTTGACCTTTTCATTAATAGTGCAAGCTTGAAACTGGCACTCCCTCTCTATCCTGGCAAAGTCCTTTTTGTCATACTTGGACATATCTGCTTTATACTCTGGGAAACCACCCGCAAGAAGATCCGGATTTAATTCCGGGTGATAGGCTTTCGCCAGAGACATGACCTTGATGGCTCCACGGCGGATGGATGATAGCTTATGCTCTTCTATCCACTGAGGGACCTGAGTTAGCTCCACAAGCATTTCGCTAAGCCTTTTAGGAGGAGTGTCCCAGTTCCGGATAGCTTTAATACATTCTCCACCTCCAATGTATAGTTGCCGAATCAGGGTGAACAAGGCCTTAAGTTTCAGGTCAGGAAGTTTAAGGTTATTGCCATGCATTCTGCCTACAGGTTACAAAAGGTTATTTCTGATTAGAACCAAGCTATTTGATAGTAAGACAAAGGAAATACAACATTGGAAACACAGTACATTGACAGGGGATAATAAACCGGACAAACTTACCAAAAACACTACAAGTGATATCTCTTAGCAGATCTGCGACCTTGGTAAAGCTGGTCCGGGTTTCCTCCATGTCCTTCTTAGCAGTTTCTGCTCTAGTTATAAGAGCCTTCTCCCGGGTTTCAAAGTCCTGTTGCAGAATAGACCAAATCTTGGCTGCCTCAGTCATTTGATCTTCCAGCTCTTTCTGCCGGGTCCTGCCTTCTTCAGTTTTCTTGGCTTCTTGGGCGAGCAGGTTCTTCAAATTTGAAACCTCCTTTTGCGAGGAAGATTCAAGACTCTGCAAGTTCATTGGTCACAACAGATTCAAGTTATTTACAGGTTTAGTCATAACTTGATCAATATCAGGCTTATAATAGCATAACCCGGAAACTGGCGAACTTATTGCAGTTTCAAGAAAAATTTAAGTCCCGGCTAGCTGCAGGCTTGCAACCCGACACTTGGGGGATACATTATGTCAGGTTCAAGCATTGGGTTATAAGCTTTGTCTAAGTCCCGGCTAGCTGCAGGCTCGCAACCCGGCACTTGAGGGCTACACTACTTCAATCTTAGTTTCAATGGTTGAGAACAACAGCATAGTAAGTCCCGGTTTATAATTCCATTATAAACCGGCCCTTGGGGGCTACAGCTATTCATGTTACAGCTATTCAGGTTACAGCTATTCAGTCTACAACTATTCAGTAACAAATCTCCAAGTATATATTACGAATATAAACTAGAAGATTGAGGGCTACAGGTTATGAATATCGAGGTTACCTCATATTTCTGTTTCAGAAATTCTATAATACCATCAGCGCGGCGCCGGTTCTCAGAGAGTTCTTGAGCAACCGTATCAAAGTTCTGGCCTTCAATGTTCAGGCTAGGAGTAGCTCTCTTGTCTTCCGGCTTCACTTTCAGGTCTTCAGTGACTTTGGAGAGCACGGTGGAAGGCCCAGTAGCCTCGGCAGCCTGAGATCCGGTTATGACTACATATGGGTCCTGCACATTCACCTCTTCAACCGGAGGATCATTAACCGGGATATCATCAATCGGGTTCACCTCTTCTTCATGTTATTCAGCCATAACATCCATATGACCCGGCGATGGAGCAGTCGGTTCATCATCCTCTTCCCCAAGGGTTTTCTCTTCAAGGTTCATAGAGGGAGCAGCAGATGAGACATGGTTTACTTTCAGTACATCTTGGGCTCTCCGGTCAAATGAAAAACCCTAAGTCATATTGCAAGATTAAGATATTAGCAGTAGAAAAACAAGGGATGGAAAGTTAGCTTACCCAGAGTTAATGGAAAACTCACTAGCCCCGCTGAAATGAGACGAATCTGAGTTCGGAGAATCTGAATGAAAACGACGACTCAGTTCAGGCCTCATTTGTCCGGCTAAGGGATGTGAAGTAGTGGGTGAAACTCGAACTTTGGAGACCCGGCGAAGAGGAGTTTTCTCAGGCAAACCTGTTGCTAAATCGCTTGACTAGAGCTCCAGGTCCTCCTTCTCTTTCTGCCCTCCTCATCATCCTGTGTTTTCTCTATGTGTGAGGATGGTTTCAAAGGATTTTTTTGACAGTCTAGAGATAGGCACCTTTGCAACAGCCTGCTGGGTCCTCTTCTGGCCTACGGGGGACTCCTTCTCAGTCACCAGGTTGGAAACGATGACGGGAGTAGAGGGGTTGAGACCCGGCATGGTCTGATTCAGAGCTTCATGACCCGGTTCTTCCTTACCAGCCTGTCCGCCGCCTAACCCGGCAATTTCCTGTTATGACTGTTCATCCTGCGAGTAATCAGCGTCAGCAGATTGGTTGTGCAACTGACCGAGGGAATCAAATTCAGAAACCTCTTCCTCGTCGTCGCTCTACTCTTCTGATTCTTCATCCTCGGGTGGAGAAGCCGGTTCTTCTGTGGTAACCCAGAAAGGGTCTGTAGCCTGTGAACCAGAACAACGTCAAGGTTAGAACTTGTGCAGTCAAAGGAATGAAAGGTACTTATAAAATAAAAGATATGGAGACTTACGGGAGGAGACGGGTTAGAAGAGCTGAAGGGATCCAGACCAACATCGAAGAACTTATCTTGCTTTACTCCAACCAGGAGTTTCAAGGAGGTTGTCATCTCTGACTTAGAAACTATAGACTCAGAATATCGCATGGAATCTGTTGAACCGGTGATGGCTAGGTTGAGACTCCAAGTGCAGAGTGTGTAGCTAGTGGCAAGCCTTCTTCCCCACGAGGGTGACTCGAGGGTTTATATCGAACTCTTGGGGAGCCAGTATTTCAGCAGTTGTCTTCCAAGCTTCCTCCAGGATCCTGCAAACAAGTAGAGAATTTTGTGCCCTCAACCTCACCAAGTGGTTGTCAAGCACAAGGTGTGAGACTTCTAAATTGCAATGCAAAACTGAGAGTAAATGTGCACTAATTAAATCTACAACTAAATGCAAATGAGAAAATAAATATGCAATGGATTGTTTTTGTATTTTTGTGATGCAAGTGGTGATGGAGATAATGTAAATTCGAATTGGAGATGGAAGTAAAGTAGAGTGCAAGTAAAGTAAATTGCAGCAAAGTAACTAGAGTGTTTTCTTATAATTAAAATAGGACCGGGGTTCATGGTTTCACACTTGCATTCTCTCAAATAAAGTGGTAGACGGTGGACATAAAGAATTACATGTGAGATTACAATAACATGTTTAACATTGAGTACTTTCATATGGGCATCACGTCCTAGCATAGAGATCTCTACGGTCATATTGATCCCTCTTATACTCCACCAAGATGCGAAATAAATCATAACACCTTGATAATTAAGGAAAAACCAGAGTATAGCTTTAAGCAATGTGACATGAAGTTGAAGTAAGAACTTGCTAGACCTAGTCATGGATATTGATTAGTGTCACTTAAAATCCCCGGTAACAAGGTACTCCTTTTTATCCCTAGTGAGGTAACTAAGAAAGGTTTAACAAAACCTAAGTGGATCGCTGAACTTCTGTCACTTTCACAGCACTAGCCACCCCCCGTTACTCCAACTAATGCACCCATCACCCCACACACGCTCTCAAGAACTAGATTGATCAAAGCTAGCAAATAAGAACGGGGTACATAAGATACATCTACTCAAATAACTCAAGAGAAACAATTGCAATCTCAGATTCAATAACTCATAGAAAAGATCCACCACATAGGAATTACAACGGTGCCCGTAATCATGTGAGGCAGCTCATACGGATCTAATTAGTGAAGCACATAGAGAGAGAGAGATACAAGTGCTACTTCCACAAACCCATAGCCCAGGGGTGGACTACTCCCTCTTCATGGAGATGTCAATGGAGATGATGTTGGAGGGGTAGGAGATCACACCGGCGGCGCCCCGCCGGAGTTTTCCCCCTCCAATCTGGAACTTCTGGTCTCTGTTTCGGTGTTTCGGTGTTTCGGCGGCGCTCTTCTCCTTAAGGGTACGGGGAACCCTTTTTATAGTCCGTTTTAGGTCAAGACGGAGTCGGTAAGTCGAAGATGGAAGGAATTGGGGCCACAAGGGCCAAAAGAGGGCCTCTCACGCGGCCAAGGAATCTGGCCGCGTGGAGGGTCCTCTTTTGGGCCTCCTTGCCCAATTCTCGTGGATCCTTCGCCCGCAAGTCTTCTCCTTCCAAGAAAATGACCCCCGCAGATTTTCAGGTGATTTCGCGGAAGTTTGCCCCCTGAAACGTCAAAAATATAGAAAATGGGGTTTCTGAGAGGCAGGGTTAATTCCATAAAAGTTGGGGGACTTTGTAATTTAACCCCAAAATACTATAAAACATTGGATTATACCCTTATATGATGCAATATGTAATAGAAAACCATGTGAAAATATGCAAAATTCATCTATGCATTTTACATGCATCAACATCCCCAAGCTTAACCCATGCTCGTCCTCGAGTATGAAGGTGATAAAACTAAGATGGGTTTTGCATATTGAAACAATCATGGGATATCAAGGAGGATTATTCATGCTACATATAATCAAATGATTAATACTATAAATGAGTAGCAATATACAATTCATGTTGTAAGAAATATCAAAGATGCTTCATGAAAGTTCACAAAGTGTATAATGAAATAAAAGCACTATGGACCAAATGCATACACAAAATGAAAAATAAAATCCTATATTGGTCAAAGAATAGCATAATGGAGAATAGAAAATATGGTGGACACTTTGGAGAAAATTGAGTAGAGGTAAAACATGATCAAGTCTTATTTAGCCTCTAAATTATTCAACTAAAATTACTAATAGAAATGTGGTATCCATTGATCTAGGACTCTCATTTCCCATTTATCACTAGCATCTTAAAATTGTGAGTATTGAAGTAATGAGAATGACAAGGTGGTTGAAAGCCTTATGCACCGTGAGTGTGAAAACCTACTCCATGATTACTCAACTTAAGATTCCTAATAAGCTTTGTACAATCATAATAAGTATTAATGACGTCATAGAGAACCGCAAAGAGGTATATCTTTCCCCATGACATGGAAACAAGCCCATGTTACAATGACAAGATGAACAAACGGAGTAGACTCATCATCCTTTTTATTTTCATTCACTATTATGCATAGCTTCTTATTTTATTATAGGATGTGTTGTAGAGTCACTCAAGCTGAAAGTAAATTTCCACCATGATAAAGCATGGCTTGGGTTAGCGGCCCAATGCGTTTATCTAGTCAGATAGATACTTACTCATCAAAACTTACTATTCCTCTATTTCATTTCGGCATGGCAGGAGTCCAAAAACAAAAAGTACATGATATCAACCAAATATAAATTTTTTGTGCAATGTTGAAAGCTTTCCGGTGATACACGTTTATAGCTAGCTCCCAACCACACACTTGTCAAACGCAAAACTTGTGGCTCCCATTATTGGGTCATGTTTATTAGATGCATAAAAAGTAAAGTGTGCCTTCAAAAGTTCGTGAGAGTCCTATCCCAAGTTCAACCCATGACAATTAGTAAAGTGAATATCTTAATTTAGAACATAAATAACACAATAACATGGTGAACATACTCGGAATAGCAATGAACCTAATGGGAAGATATGGTGGACTCACTGGAAATACTTGGCTAAGGAGTGTTGGAAACAAGTTTTTACTTGTTGGAATTTTCAAATTTTTGGGCTAGCAAGAGGGAGATATTTGACCAGCTACTATGCATGCATATGTCCATAGAACTACTCATTTCATGACAAACTAAATAAACCAGCAATTAAAATCAAGGACATGAATAAGAGATAGCTCAAGACAACATTATTGCAAATTTCTACACATAAAAAGCCTATAATCATGCAAACATATGTAGCTCTTCAAATAAACCATGGCATCCCTATTCCAAGTCATAATACTAGTATCCAATACATTCCAACCCCAAACTCCAGTAGCTCAATCTCATATAAAATGATGGTGGTGGTCTTATCAAAACAAAAATAAAAACAAAAACTAGACGCTTCAAGCCTCTACGATAAATGATTTGCTTAGAAAAACAGAAAGTAGACGTGTGCTAACCAAAAGAGTGTAGCTCCAGTGGGGTGTTCATCACATCCCCAAGCTTATGGCTTTCACCATTCTTGGATGTCTTGAGGCGCAACTCCTCTATTCCCTGTGAAAAAACTTCACAAAACATGTTTTTCCCATTCTTTTTCTGTGGGGTGAGATTAGCAAGGACAAACAAATCACATGCTTGCTGTGCAAAATTCCAAATCAAATGCTCCAGTGGATAGAAAATAAGGTTCATTATGTTGTATGTTCACTCTCTTTCTTGAAAGAATCATGGAAATTCGATTCCCAATCCCAAAGAGTGCATAAAACAAAAGAAGGCAGAATCTGTCCAGAAAAGCAGCAGCAGCAAAACGAACGTTTTTCCCTAAGCTAGACTCGTCAAAAAATTAAGACAATTTTTGTGCTTACAGAGGACGAAAAGTTTCAGAACATACTAAAAAATTAGCGCAATCCGACATACCAATAAAAAACGTAAAATCATACGGTGAGCAGACTCGTGCTGAAACAGAAATTTCATGCACTAGGATAGCAACTTATAAGTCCAAATGGGTTTGACTTGACTCTTTATTGAAAACTCCAGAATTAAAACAAAAAAACTAATCTCTTGAGACAGCAAGATTACACTAGGAAAATCCAAACAAAAACAACCGGGTTGCCTCCCGTAAAGCGCTTTCTTTATAGCCATATAGCTAGGCTTTACTTACTTGATAATCAAGAGGGATAAAGCTCATGAGGGAGCTTGTTCTTCAGCGTGCCCCTCTTCCTTGGGAAGTGCTCCATGCTTTTCTTGTGAGGGAACTGAAACTTTACATTCCCTTCCTTGGAGTCTATGATTGCACCTGTAGTACGAAGAAAAGGTCTACCCAAAATAATAGGACTAGGGGATTTATCCCCCATATCCATAATAATGAAATCAACGGGTACGAAAGTCATGTGCAAATCAATCATAACATCTTTTACTTGTCCTACAACATGTTTAGTAGAGTTATCAGCAAGGAAAAATTCACTTGAGCACTTTTCTAAATTTTCTAGTTCTAGCAATTCATATAATTCTTTAGAGAGTACCGATACACTAGAACCTAGATCTAACATAGCATGGTGAATTTCTTTTCCAATTGAAACTAGCACCTTGGGGATCCATGCATCCCCAAGCTTAGGAGGTATCATGGCCTCATTATTGTACCTAGCAATTTTTTCTTGCAAGACATGATTAGCAATATAAGATCCAAAGCCAGATTGATTAACATTTATAGTGGGATCACTAGCAAATTTTTGTAGAGTAGCAATAAGTTCTTGCAATCTACTTTTTTCTAAATCAAGCAATGGATCCTTAATTTCAGTAAGCATCATAATTTCCTCTACTTTACTCTCTAATTTAGCTAGCATGCTTGATTCATGAGGACTAATTTCATCTTTGCTAGCAAGATAAGACATATATGGAAGTAAATATTCAGGGTACTTCACTATTTCATTCAAAGTTTCTTCTAAGCTAGTAGGGACATGCTCACTCGTATTCTCAGCAATATGATCAATATTTTAAATAATAGGAGCAGCAATAGTAATAGAATTCATTCCTACACTAGGTTGTGCTTGTGGCTTTCCTGCTGACATGCTTAATAGAGTTGCTTGATTATCAGCTAATTTTGACAATGCTTTATCTAAATTCGAAGATTGAAGTTGCAATCCTTTAGTATCACTACTAATGGATGCAATAGACTTATTTAACTCATGTATCATAGCATTGTGACTACCAACTTGTTCCATAAGCAATTTATTAGATTCAGAAATTTCACTAGAAGGCTTCCACTTATTTTCATTAGCATTAGGATATGGAACAAAAGGTTTATTTGGCACATAAGGAGGTTAACTATATGAATTGTAAGCATTAACAAAACCATTTCTACCATAATTCCTAACAAAATTAACATCCACACTTTCAGAATTACTACCAACTAGCTCCTGCAAAGGCACATTCTCCATATTTTGTTTATTAATAAAAGCAAGAATAGTGTCCATTTTAGAAGACAAATCATTGGTTTCTTCAATTGAGTTTATTTTCTTAGTGGGATTGGGTGCTCTTTCAGTATTCCATTGACTATAATTTTGCAATATGCTTTCTAATATGCTCTTAGCCTCAGCTACAGTTTTACTCATAACGGCACCTCCAGCAGCAGAATCAAGTATATTTCTAGACATGTAGTTTAGACCATTATAAAAAGAGTGTAGTATGGTCCATTCATTTACTCCATGTGATGGGCATGTTCTAAGCATTAATTTAATTCTATCCCATGCCATGGCTACATGTTCATTATCATTTTGCCTAAATGAGAGGATATTATTCCTATTTTGCAAAATTTTAACGGGAGGATAATATTTCTTAATAAAAGCTTCTTTTAAATCATCCCGATACTTTATACTAGCCGTAGGTAGTGAAAGTAACCATTCTTTAGCCTTTCCTCTAAGTGAAAAAGGAAATAATTTAAGCTTTAAAACACTACTTTCCACATTTTTAAATTTTTGCATATAACATATTTCCATGAAATCATGAAGATGCATAGAGGCATCCTCCATAGCACTACCACCAAATTTCTCTCTAGTAATTAAATTCAATAAACTAGGACTTACTTCATAGCTTTCAGCTTGTATTTCAGGTGTAGTAATTGGCCTAGCCATGAATTGGTCATTGGGTGTATTTGTGTGGTCACTTAATTTAGTTCTATCACCCATTTTAAGAGTTTTTATGTAGTTTTTAATTTTTTATGCAAAACTGAAAAGTAAAGTAACTAGGAAAATTTGAAATACTAAAATAAACTAGATAACTAAATGCAAAACTAAAATGCAAACTAAAATAAAATATGCAAGACAAAACAAAAACAAGAACCAAAACAAAACAAAAACAAAAACAAGACAATAAACAAAACAATCTACTTGAAAGAAGGTGGAGATAGAAAGGACGGTAGTCACGTAGGTGCAACCTCCCCAAGCTTAGGTGTTTGCACACCTTGTTGGTGATGAAGACTTCTTGTGAGCTCCCTTGGATAACTCCTTCACCTATGGCTCCCCGGCAACGGCGCCAGAAAAACGCTTGATGGCTAGGTTGAGACTCCAAGTGCAGAGTGTGTAGCTAGTGGCAAGCCTTCTTCCCCACGAGGGTGACTCGAGGGTTTATATCGAACTCTTGGGGAGCCAGTATTTCAGCAGTTATCTTCCAAGCTTCCTCCAGGATCCTGCAAACAAGTAGAGAATTTTGTGCCCTCAACCCCACCAGGCGGTTGTCAAGCACAAGGTGTGAGACTTCTAAATTGCAATGCAAAATTGAGAGTAAATGTGCAATAATTAAATCTACTACTAAATGCAAATGAGAAAATAAATATGCAATGGATTGTTTTTGTATTTTTGTGATGCAAGTGGTGATGGAGATAATGTAAATTCGAATTGGAGATGCAAGTAAAGTAGAGTGCAAGTAAAGTAAATTGCAACAAAGTAACTAGAGTGTTTTCTTATAATTAAAATAGGACCGGGGTTCATGGTTTCACACTTGCATTCTCTCAAATAAAGTGGTAGAGGGTGGACATAAAGAATTACATGTGATATTACAATAACATGTTTAACATTGAGTACTTTCATATGGGCATCACGTCCTAGCATAGAGATCTCTACGGTCATATTGATCCCTCTTATACTCCACCAAGATGCGAAATAAATCATAACACCTTGATAATTAAGGAAAAACCAGAGTATAGCTTTAAGCAATGTGACATGAAGTTGAAGTAAGAACTTGCTAGATCTAGTCATGGAGATTGATTAGTGTCACTTCAAATCCCCGGTAACAAGGTACTCCTTTTTATCCCTAGTGAGGTAACTAAGAAAGGTTTAACAAAACCTAAGTGGATCGCTGAACTTCTGTCACTTTCACAGCACTAGCCACCCCCCGTTACTCCAACTAATGCACCCATCACCCCACACACGCTCTCAAGAACTAGATTGATCAAAGCTAGCAAATAAGAACGGGGTACATAAGTTACATCTACTCAAATAACTCAAGAGAAACAATTGCAATCTCAGATTCAATAATTCATAGAAAAGATCCACCACATAGGAATTACAACGGTGCCCGTAATCATGTGAGGCAGCTCATACGGATCTAATTAGTGAAGCACATAGAGAGAGAGATACAAGTGCTACTTCCACAAACCCATAGCCCTGGGATGGACTACTCCCTCTTCATGGAGATGTCGATGGAGATGACGTTGGAGGGGTAGGAGATCACACCGGCGGCGCCCCGCCGGAGTTTCCCCCCTCCAATCTGGAAGATCTGGTCTCTGTTTTTGTGTTTCGGCGGCGCTCTTCTCCGTAAGGGTACGAGGGACCCTTTTTATAGTCGGTTTTAGGTCAAGACGGAGTCGGTAAGTCGAAGATGGAAGGAATTGGAGCCACAGGGGCCAAAAGGGGGCCTCTCACGCGGCCAAGGAATCTGGCCGCGTGGAGGGTCCTCTTTTGGGCCTCCTTGCCCAATTCTCGTGGATCCTTCGCCCGCAAGTCTTCTCCTTCCAAGAAAATGACCCCCGCAGATTTTCAGGTGATTTCGCGGAAGTTTGCCCCCTGAAACGTCAATAATATAGAAAACGGGGTTTCTGAGAGGCAGGGTTAATTCCATAAAAGTTGGGGGACTTTGTAATTTAACCCCAAAATACTATAAAACATTGAATTATACCCTTATATGATGCAATATGTAATAGAAAACCATGTGAAAATATGCAAAATTCATCTATGCATTTTACATACATCAACCGGTATACTCGTGGAATAGCCGGTTCCTGATACTGAGGGGTTGGATACACCAATCTACCCAGGTTTTGGTTAAATCTAAACCCGTAAGCCCGTGAACTATCAACGAGGTTACGCGCTTCAGGAGAGGCTGGATCTTGATTCGATCGTCGGACTTGGCATAAGAATTCATGGTGCTGGTGTAGACTAAGCGTTCAGGACGGTAACCCGGAAGAGCCGGTTCACCTTCATGAGAAGTGTTTTTAATGTAGAAGTAAGATTTCTGCCACAACTTGGGGTGAGTGGCCAGAGGAATACCCGGGTAGGCAATATCCTTTCGTCTCTGGAACGAGACCCCCCCACAGTGTATAAGTTCACCCCCAGCTACCTCTGGGTGCTTGTTGCAATAGAAGTATTCGAGAAAAAGTTCTAAGTTTGGCTCTACTTGGAGGTAGTCCTCACAGAGGACTACGAAGTTGCTAACGATAACAATGGAATTTGGTGGAAGGTCTTGAGGATGAAGGCCATAATAACTCAAGAGCCGGCGAAAAAAGAGAGACCCGGGTGGGCGAAACCCACGGAGAATGTGGGCTTCAAAAACTATTACCTCGTCCGGCCCAGGTTCGGGCCGGATCTCATTTCCCGGAGCACGCCAAGATAAATTCTTGGGTAGTAGCCCGGAGTCTTCCATCTCCGTGAGCCGGCCTTGGGTCATCTCGGACTTGCACCAGTTCATTTGCATCTTGCTTCTCCCTGAACCGGCGATACCAAAACCGGAAGCTCCTCCGGTCTTCTTCTTTTTCCCTGCTCCGCCGGCCTTGGACGCCAAGCTTTTCTCTTTTCCCATCTTGAGGTGAACGCCGGCGATGCTCCAGCCGCGGCGGCGCGGGAAAGGAAATAGATCTCTCGAGCTTGTTTCGGAGGTGGAAGATGAAGTGGGAAGCGCGGGGTGCGGATGAGCCCTGTGTAGGGCCTGCCCTTCGAACCACTATTCAAGGACGCCCTCGATATGCATACATTCACGATCCCAGGAATTCAGTCGTGCACAACATATCAAGTTGGTACACAGATACAATATCCATTACACAGTTGTACAAACACTTACAAAGACACATGGTCACATGACCAAGACTACACGGTTGTCACGCAGGACAACACACACAGCGGAAGACTAAAGCACACACAAAACGCGGTAGAGCCCAAGTCACGCCTTAACCTACATGCTGCTGACCCGGAGACGATCCTAGTTCACAAAGCCATCAGCTCCGTACTCCTCTTCGTTGATCTTCTTCTGAGACTCCTTCTGAAAATCTGGCAAGTTGATACCAGGGACGAAACCAATATGAGTACATTTGAATGAACTCAGCAAGACACCCATCACGTAACTCACCAAATGCAAGTATGCTTATATGGTGTAATAGGTAGGCTATAAATAGGGTTCACTATCAATGGTGTTCATATAGGATGACACCACCGTTGCAGTCAGGTTAATCTGTATCTTCGTTGAAGAAGATACTTCAGAAGAAAATAATATAGTTTTTCTTTCTCTTGTAGATATCACATGTACAAGAGGTTTTGTAAAATTTTGTTACAAGAAATTTTTTCTCTTTGCAAAACTTCTTGGAATCAGTTTCCAGATGTTTGCTTAGAGAAGAAAGATTTTCTTTGCAAAAATCTTTTTGTAAAAAAACTTCTGGCTTTTCATCATCTGTACCTCCATGGTACAAGATTTCTTCCTTTCCGAACTTCCTGAGTTCAACACCTTTTTGAAAACATCTTTTTGAAAACATTGACACAATGCTAGCTACATGGCCATTCAACTGTCCATATCCGAGGACGCGGCTTCTTCGAAAAAGTTGTACTCTGCAGAGGTGTACACATCCACCAGATACAGTACACCTGCCGTGAACAACCACGGACTGTAACAACAGTATGTAGAACATCAGATAACTGATCATAACCATCCACTATGTTCAAGCTAGAATATGTCTATCTCTAAGTTGAGTTTATTCTCCCCGGCAATCAAGTCCCTCTCTGCCTAGACGGGAGCCTCAACGAATGCGTCCGGAGGGAAAATTAATCCCACACTTTATATGTCTCAACATTGGGGGTTTTGACGACATTCGGTTCGAGGGAGTCCGTCCCCTTATAGCGATTGAGATAGAACACACACTAACAAGGACAAACTTCTAGTTAAGCCCCGTGCCCATGTTGGGGTAGGGTGGCAGTACGGTAAAGGTTGTCCGGCGAAGACTAGGTTATGTGTCATTTTTGAAAAATACCATTTTCCCCAAAAATGACCACTTCCACATTCCTCCGGAGAATAAGGATCTGCCTTTTCTCCGGGTGTTTCATAAAGCCTTTGTTTTGTAAAAACACAATTTTAAGGTGTCCACTTAGGGACTAATATTGGTGATGGTAATAAATACCATATGGTGGCTTATGGGCTTGGTAACACCAAGTATTAACTAATGGCATAGCAATAGTATATATATAGTAGTATTCACTCAAACATAGTTTTTGGAAATCAAAGTTTTGTAAAACTTTTCAGAAGTAAAACATGCATGATAGATAATGATAAGTGTATTATAACAGCAAGCATCAGGATGGCTTGCCTTAATTCTCTTAATGTCCCTGGCCTTGAAGTAACTTGAACTTGACGCACAGCTCCACAGGTGCTTCTTCTTCTTCTTCGTTTTCTAGCGTCGGAAAAGAATAAAGGACACACTCTCAGGTCTAAAGACCAAACAACTAAGCTAAAAAACACATGCAGCAAGCAAAAGTACAATAGCGCAAACTCACAAACGTTATCGAGAAAACTGCCTCACATAACTCTCAGGGTACAAAACTATCGTCAGACAAACATTTGGTTTAGGAAACCATATCCCACATCTTACATACCACATATGGAGTGGTGTACCATTCTCATAATAAGATATACAAGAAGCTAAAAATATAGCTTGTGGGTTCAAAGGGTTAGGTTACTAAGGTAAAAGCAAACAGACAGAACAATACCCAAGGCAGTGGGTATTAGCAACACACAAGCAATTGTCACCTAATAAGTTTATGACTAAGTGGGATGCTTAGTTCACAAAATACTCCTAAGAACAACAACAACATTAACACAAGTATGATACTCATTCTAAGGTACACAATCATACAATTTTCCAAACAGCAGGTAAACACACATCAATTGAATACACTATTTATTTACTACATTAATGTTTAATTGAAGTTATGGAATCCATCAATCATGAAAATTTAACAAACAACCAGTAGCTAATAACCAAAGAATCATGTCATAAAAATAATCTAAAACACAATCTTCACTCAAGATAACACTCCTATCAAAAGCATAAAAACAGGAATGCACTAATAACACACTAGTATGGAAAAGCTACACAAGCATGCTATAAGGAGTACTTACAATCTAAAACTATAGCACATGCAACTAAATAATTCAAGGACTCATAACAGAAGTAATAACTTTCCTAAACATGCTATAATAAACTCATACACTCATAAAATAAAAGATGACAATACTATAGCAAAAATCACCATTTTCTAGTGGTGACACTAGTTCAACACTAGAGAAGCAAACAATGCTACCATGATGCTTAAATCTACCCAAGCAAATCATGATCAGAAAATGTACCTAATAACAGTACACAAAACTTACACATGCTAGTAAGCACAAACATCAAAACAATTCCATGAAACAACTATTAAGCATGCATAAATTAATTCTAGCAATTTCTGTTTTCTTTAATCAATTACTAGCAAGCAAGCAAGGTATAACTTACACAACCAGTGGCTATGCACTCAATGAAAATCCATCTAAACCTTTTCAAAAATCCAAACACTCAATTTAAAATCATTCACAAACAATCTATCAATCACAAGGAATTAAGTTTATTTGCAAACAATTTAATTTAGCACTCAATGGTGAATCATTTCTTAACATGATACTCCTAAGGAATATTATGCTAACAGATGGATCACATCTAACATACTAGTATCTTCTGATAAGAAATAAACTTCTCACTTGCATAAGTGAAAACAAACAATTATATTTTCCATGGGGGAAAATAACAATCAATCATATAATTAAACATGTTAATTTCTCACATGTGCATGGTTGGGAATTTTCATCCACAACCAAGATGCAATGGGACCACTGGGTTATGGGCCCACTAATACCAAGGCACAAGAGGTACTAAGCCTCTGATTAATCACGACAAAAGTTAGTATACAAGATAAATAATACAAAGCTATTGATTCTAGTGAAAACAATACTAGTGCAAAAGAATAACAAAACCTACACATGCTTTACTATAAAAAGACATGCAAGATAACAGAGGTATTAACTTTAAAATAACAGTACCAAAATGGTACTGGACTCACAGAACAAATATCACAAACTTTATTAAAGCAAGCACACAAGGATCTAGCTCACACAAAAATTCCAAATAATAAAACTAGAAGGTAACAAATGCTATTTCATTTTTATTTGAGTCTCCAATCATGCACACACTTCCTAAGGTAGATGTTCTGAAAGCAAACAACCTAATAACAAGTCCTAACAACTTTATACATGCTAGGAAGCAAGATTAAACATCCACACATTCTATTTTAAACAAAAACACAATTAAAAACAGAAACAGAAAAGTTGTTGTTTCTATATCTGTTTACCAAAAATAATCTAGAGATCCAAAAATTTGTCTAAGCTAGGAAAACATATATCTAGTTAATACCAAACTCATCCAATTGTATTTGCTCCAAAATCCATTTTTAAATTCATTCTAAAAATCATAGAAGAGCCTACTGGTCTTTTATTAATATGGATGGCATTTTCATTCTGTAACTCACCTTGATGTGAGGTCAACTGCATTGGATAGATATTTTCAATACCTATCCAGAAATTTTTAGTTTTTTCCATTTGGTTACATATTTTAAAAGTTATGGTAAAAACATTCTCATAGACAGTTTGTGGCAAAACAGTTCTGGTGCCCAAAATATTGGTCCAAAAGTAGATCTGCAAATTTTGTATGGTTTTATATTTTATCTCTTAGGGTCCATGAATTTTTCCAGGTTTTATTTCCCAATTTTAGTATTTTTACAACGTCCAAAGTGATTGCATCCGTTCCGGTCAAAAATTAAATGAATTAAAACTAACAGCACACGGGCCGCATTCACTGCGGCGCGGCCCAGCTAGCGGGCTGAGTGGCCAAGCAGTGCTGCGCGCGCGCGAGCAGGGCGCGGGAACCAGCCGTTTGAAGGCGACCGTGGATCGCAGATCCAACGGCGCTGGGCTGTCTTCCTCCTCCCGACTCTCCCTCTCACTAGCTCAAAACGGAAGAGAAAAACGCGGCCGGATAGCTCACCGTGGGGCTCGGGAAGGGACAGCGAGGGCACGTGGTGGTTGCTGGGTGGCAGGGGTGTGGAGGGGAGGCGACGGCTGCGACCGGCGTGGCTCCACGCGGTGGAACGCGGCAGACGTCCGTGGCGGCGCCCACGGACGGCGGCGACGTCTCCGGCGGTTAGAGGGAGGGGGACCTTGTCTGGGGGGTTCAGGGGAACATGGGGAGTAGTCCTAGGGTAGTGGGAAGAGAGAGGGTGCTTGGTTCGAGCAGGGGCACTTCGGGGCCGTGGTGCTCTCCGGCGGTCAGAGCACGGCTCGGGCACGCCCTAGGGGCCTGGGGCAGGGGTCCAAAAAGTCTTGGGGGAGCTAGGAGGGATGTGAGGGAGGTGCAGGGCGCAAGGAGATGGTCTCTGGACTTATATAGCTGAGGGAGTGAGGTTGAGGGAAAGATGGTCACCTCGGGTTGATGCCATCCTTTGGCATTGAGGTGCTTTGGGCTTTTTGGTCACTTCCAAAGGTGAGCACAAGGTGCCCTAGGTCAAGCCACGAGTGAAGCAAGCCAGGGGTGGCCCTTGGATGCAAGTGGGCAAGTGGCAAGGTCAAAAAGGTCAAAGACAAGTGTGTTCCCATACCTGTCCTAGTCACCTTCTTCTCTCTCCTTTATCTTAGTCCACAAGGCTTCTAGAAGGTATCCAAAGCAAGCTGGCTCGAGTAGGAAATATGGTCAACACACTAGGTATGGTCATGCTTCCAAAAGATCAAGGAAACATCAAGAAAACTAATTTGCAAAAGTGTATCCTAGACTGTTCACTAAAAAATTCAGAAAATTCAGTCTTATGACTTAGAAATTTTCTAAGTGTTGAAAACGGATTAAAAGTTGCAAAAGTTGAGTTTGTTGTCAGGGTTCAAATGATTCCCAAAATTGGATTTCAAAACATGGACTTGTTAACCATGTTATATACTTTCAGAAACAACTTTTGAAAAGAAAATTTTAAATTATTTAAGGCCATGAAAACAATGTGGAAAAATGTATACTTTCTGTTTTCATCTGTTTCTCAAAACTGCCTTTTTCTGCCTTAATTTTATATCACAAAAACAACAAGCAAAAGATAGTTTTTATTTGTTAAAAAATAAAAGTAAGCTTATAGTTTTGTAGTATATATATAAAGGATTAACTAAATGCCAAGAAATCATAAAATAACAATTTATAGCTTAGTGAAAACAAGTGTAGAACACAGGTACTTGGCTTTATTTTCAGAGATTGTTTTCTAGGCTAGGTTAAGATTTTTTCTGGTTCTGGGGATCTCGGAGATGAAAATGTGAGAGTTATCTTTCCAAGAAATGGAAAGATATGATCCTGGAGATAAAGAGCTTAGCCCGTGAAATCCGGACCGGATATCTTGTTGAGAGTTATCTTATAAAGGAAAATGATTTTTTGCCTAGCTTGCGCTCCAAGGAGTTTAACATGAACATCGTAAGTCCAAAACTTAAGTGTTCACGTTAACCTGGGGGGCTAATGTTGGGGGAATAGGTGAGGGGGATCCTCACCTACCCCTCATATAAACCGGAACCCACTCAATGGGACTCAATGCTGACGGTCCGGTTTATAACAGGGAGGTCCATATTATGATTGTCACCCTAAAACAAAGGAGGCTCGGGTTACCTATTTCATAACACGGAGAAGATGGAGGACCGACCCAGAGTTTGAGTTAAGGAGCATAGAGGCCCAAGGCCTGGAGGCCAGCCCAAGGCCGGACGGAGACGACCTGGTCAGGGGATGAACTGGCTGGGGATGACCTAGAGCCGGGTTAGATCAGGACTCCGAGAACGGGGGTAACCCGGATCCTCTGTAACCCGTAGGCTCGTCCCCTATATCAGGCGAGACCCTGGGACGTAGAAAGACAAGCTCTAAGTCGATAGCAAGGTAACTCGAGACATCGAGAGCCGGAATCGCCCTTTGAAATTGAGACCTTATTCCTTGATAGTAAGAAAGCAGGAGTAGGTTTTACCCTCAATCGAGGGGCCGAACCTGGGTAAACTCGCGTCTCTCGTTTCCACCTTAACCCTTTCGAAGTTTTTCTTAGTAGCAATGGCTTCTCAATCTAGTTCTCGTATGAGGA
Organism: Alopecurus myosuroides; assembly: GCA_028641055.1. Taxonomy (NCBI): domain Eukaryota; kingdom Viridiplantae; phylum Streptophyta; class Magnoliopsida; order Poales; family Poaceae; genus Alopecurus; species Alopecurus myosuroides. The sequence continues at coordinate 196,518,935 of CM054058.1, forward strand.
CACTTGCTGTGACAACACCATGATAGCTATCTTGTCTAGGACAGACGAGCTTTCTCCGACAATACCTACTTGTAGTGTATAGCATTCAATATCCTTGGTACTTGAGATGTTTTACTCAAAGTACTACCATTTTACGGGCTTTTGATTGCAGGAGTGATATATAAATGCATTTGGGATTTATTGGATCTTATTTGGATTTTCATTGGCTAGATCTGTACATGAAGTTGGAACTTGATGAGCAAATGCATGTTGCAAACACTGAGTTCTTTCTTTATGTTACTGGTCTAGAGGGTTTAGCATTAGTATGAGAGCGGTCTGAAATATCAGCAGTTTGAATCCACCACAAAAGCGCTGGAAGACCAGAAAGTAAAGAAGGCAGAAGTCAATGTAGCCACTGATGGAAATGGACCACATTCCACATCTTGCTTGGAGTTGGCAACAAACTTTATCAACACATGGAGATCTACCATAAGTTATGCGAAGGAGATCACACGAGTAGTTATATCCTAGAAGGAAATATGTAGAAGTTCAATAAATAAACTTATAGAGTCTTCCCGTAGAAGTCAAAACCCAAAGATGTAGAAGGACCATAGGAAGTCACCAGTGGAATAGTTCACAGTAACTTGTAGGGAAGAGTTAAAACTTGTGAAAACTCGAAGATATTCTTACCAATTGGATGAGCCTAGGAAAAGTTTAGGTAAACTTAGGTGTTTAAGAGTGTCCTTAAGTTGAAAGTAATGGAGTGTGAAGCCTTATGGTAGCTAGATTCTCCAGTTACCAATGGATGTACGAGGAGTTGACCATCTATTCCATAGGAATATGGGAGTTTTAGACAAGGAAGTTTGTCTAGGTAGATGGGTTGTTAGACCATTCCAAGGAGATAATCATGTGTGTGTTTACACACAAGTCCCAAAGAGAAGTAGATAGTGAAGTCTTTCTCTTGAGACCATTAGATTGAACCAAATGGAATCCTAACCATAGACAATATCCAGTGTACTGGAAGAATCTTATTGGTTATTCATCACCTGGTGGATGTACCAAATGTTCTTCGGAAAGTTGTGAGAGGTAGGAAACCATACCTATTCATTGGAGAAGGAAACTAGGTATCCACTACATGGTGGAAATGCCACGTGCTCTTCGTGAGACCACTAGGAAGGTATAGTAACAAAACAAGGTTGTCATAATAAAGGGCAAAGTATTAGATCATAGTGCAAGACAGTGGAAGGTAAACACTCAAGACAAGAGGCTACATATTCCAAGGTCAACAGAAGAAAAACATTGTGAAGCATCAACGGTCTACAAAAGTTCTCTCTACCTATCTTTACGTGAGAGAGGTTGAACCTCGGGACGAAGTTCTTGTTAAGGGGGAGATATTGTAACATCCCAGTGTTTGGGAGGTTATAAGAATCTAAATCTAATATGTGCATTTGCAAAGCATGGATCTAAAAATACGACAAATTTTGGCGCGAAAGTTTAAACGAAGCAAAGTGACCAACGTTTCTCTTGACATTATGAAATATGTTTAGATCATCTCGCCAAGAGTATATTTGGAATGATCTTTATAACATAGTATCTCTACAAACCAGATCATTTGATAAGACAAACCATAATTGAGTATAACCAAGCACAAACTCTCAACAACCTTAACCACAAGTCTATAAGTGACTTGCGACAATTCACTAGGTATCTATAACTCAAAGAGGGGTGAGTATCCAAATCACATAGTTGATGATCACACTTCCACAAGATATTAATGCACAATTGAACCATCTCATCAGTAGATATATTCTATCCCATAAATATGAACTCTTTAAGTTATCAACCATTCACACAACATCTTTCTAAATTATGTAATAACTAATAAGCGAACCTTCACAAGTAAATAACAAAGGTTCAATAGAACACAAATGATACAAACAAGTGTTAACTCAAAACCCATAAGAGGGAAATGACATAATTATCATCAATGGCATATTTATGGAATATATACATATCTCAAAATAATAAAGAGAAGAATATAAAGTAACAACATGACACTCTGAGAAACCAACTAACAACTCTGACTTAAATCATTAAACCCCAATAACCTTCATATGCTCATTGTCTCATTCATCTTATACAAGTGAGAATATGAGATCTCAACACATCAATGAACCATTTGATCAGCTTACTATGTTAAGTGATCATTCCATAAGCACTCCATACTTCTATTCAAATTCAACAATTCAACAACTAAAGTATCTCTAGTACAACCAATGAATAACAACAAGTTATAACCTCTATTAGAGAAATTGAATTGCTAAGTAAGTAAAACCAATCATATATGAAACAAGTAAATATCTTATGGGAAATAAAATAAGAAGTACATGGAAGGAGAATAAAAGCTTAACTAACTCTTAACCTAGATCTTGTTACTTTGTCTAGATCATATTATCTTATTATGTTCCAATCTTCTCGAAGTCATTCTGCAAGAGAAACAATCCGCAAGAAAGGAGGAACACCGACAAGAGGACTTACAGAAGGATTCTTTAGATTGTTCTCGAAGTGCTATTCCAATCTATCATAAGAGTATTTGGAAACTCTTATATCATAATCTGATCTTATTAATTCCTCCTGAAATAGTGTGATATTCAAATGTTCGTGTGATATAGAAGTAGTCTGATAACAAGTCTTGCAACCTTGTTAACAAATCACTTTTGTATACTCAAACAATTGAGTTTCACCCACAAACAAACAGAAGATCATATCACCTAGTACATCTCAGCTATTTGTACGAGATGGCGGGAAACATTTTAAGGTTTCTAACGAAACAACATTTCCATGAGCACATACTGTTTCCTTACAACTTCAGGTGAGAGTCTTATCTGTTGTGTGTCCATTCACTTCTGCTCTCACTCAATGTTAAGTGTGTAATTGATAAGTTACTGACGTATATGTAAATGTGTGCAGCTTCCACTATATTTTGCTAGACATCAAATTGATAAGGGAATAGTTGAAGTCTACAACCCATTAATGAGAAACATGGAACAGTTCCGCAACATGCAGGACATGATCTAGAGGTAATTTCAATCATTCTCACTCTCAGTCTCTTTCCATGATTTCCTGAGATATCAAGTAATGAATAACTCATTCATTCATTTTTCTTGTCGGGCAGGGTTTGGAAGCAGTTCAGGAGTGTGACTCTGTATATCTCTTATGAGGAGCTGACGTTTAAGAGGGCCTCGGTGACGAAGGGATGGATCCTAGGCCTGTCGCATGAGCCTACCCGGTCTCAGGCCCACAGCCCAAGCTCCAAAGGAGGCATCATGGACTATTCTAGAAGGCCCAATTGAAGCCCACCCGCAAGGCCTTGCGGGTCAAGTTAGGAAACTTGTAACCGACTCTAGGTTAGGGTTTGAGTCTTCCCCGGGTAAGGTTTGAGACCTGGCCACCTATATAAGGCCAGGAGAACCACCAGGAGGGGGACCAAGCAATACCACACCACCAAGCCTTGAGATCGAGATCATACTCTCGACTTGAGCAACCCCCCATTATAACTGATCTACTCGTTAATACAGATCGACAAAGGCAAGAGTAAGGGTTTTACCTCTATGAGGGCCCTAAACCTAGGTAAATCGTGCCCCTGTCTAGCCGACGATTATCACCAGCGCCTACATGTTCTCCTTATCGAAACCCTATGGGTTCACCCGAGGGACCTGTTGAGATGCATATTCGACAATTGGCGCCGTCTGCGGGAACGGCAGGCGCTGGATCTCCGGCATCTTCGGCCTCATCGACAACCAACTCACGCTGGAAACCCCAGGACTTCGACTCCAACCAATCCGATCCAAATCGGGTCGGTCATCGTCGCCCCTCACTCGCCGGAATCACGCCCGGTATTCAGCGACTAGGAGAAGAGCAGCACGCTGACGTTCGGAAGCTTCCAGTTCTACACCAACAAAGACGGAATTCTACACTTCCCCGAGCAAACCGATCTCAAAGGATCGGGATCCGGGTCAATCTGTAGCCCAGAAGTTGTCGACTCACGACCCCGCTACGCGGATCGCGACTTGGCGAAAAGCGGCGAATATGTCCGCCTCAACACGGGAAACTTCCATACCCTCTCTACAGAGGAACCTTCTCGGGTCAAGAAAGCCTGCCTAACTGCTTCTAGCACCCGCGAGCCATATCTAGCTCAGGTCTGCATGGCAGGATCAGGAGACCCACTCGAAGAAACAGAAAACAGCGCAAGGGAACACGCTGCCATCGGCGTCTCACGAGTTGCTTGGAATCGGGCAAAGGAGGCCATCCGCACAAGCACACTACTGGAACCCGGAGCTCCTCACAAGGACATGACCGCCTACCACTATCATCTAGTGAGAGCGGCTACTGCAATAAAGGAAGCTCAGATAGATCTAGCCGAGCGAAAGAAATTAGCGGATGCATCAAGCCAGCACCGAGCTGCGCTATCCATGACACCTTCCGTCGGGAACCGCCCTGCGAAAAAAGGATACATCTCAAAAACCGCGACCATGGATGGCGAGTCCTTGAGCAGAATCAGCAAATCACTCATGCGTGTCGACGAGGATGGAAACATTCATCCGCAAACTCCAGCAGCCGCGGTGCTAGCCGCGGCCACCTACATGCAGATAAATCAACCAGGGGAAAACGACCCATGTGCAGAACAATACAAGCAAGTGCAGAAAGGATTAGGCATGGTAGCCGCAAAACTCGCCTCCTACGATCGCAGGAAAGCCGCCGCGCAGAAGGACAAGGAAGCACCCCGCGGACACATGGGCACAACGCCTAGCAAGGAAAAATCACCTCGTCGCGCACAAGGAAAAGAAGCCCGACGACATGGAGATAGCCCGAGTGGCAGCGATAGCAGCCCGAGGGATCGAGACCGTAGCCGCAGCCCGCGAAGAGGTCGAGATTGCAGCCCGCGGAGAGATCGAGATCGCAGCCCGCGGAGGGATCGAGACTGGAGCCCGCAGTGACACAGCAGCCGCTCGCGACATCGCAGCAAGGAGCCGAGGGGAGACGTCAACCGCAACGAACCCGGGTACAACGCGCGATCAGACATCGCTCAGCGCAAAGTTGATAAAGGTCGAGCGGCCAGGAACCGCGCGCGTTCCCCATCTACATCCTGCGACGACGAAGTCTACGGAGCCTTATGTTTTGCCCGCAGCATCCGCGAGGCACCGCTACCCAAGAGGTTTAAGCTATCCACAGAAGTGCAGAAATACGATGGTTCGCAAGAGCCACAAGCCTGGTTGTCAGATTACCTCACGGCAGTAAAATGCCAACGTGGGAACAAAAACATGGCTATGCAGTACCTTAACCTACATCTAGTAGGCGTTGCGCGCAGCTGGCTCGAAGGAAGGCCGAGGGCATGTTACAGATCTTGGGACGATCTAAACCTTGATTTCTGCAAAAATTTCCAAGCAACATACAAAAGACCGGCGACCATCAAGGAGTTACGAGCTTGCAAGCAGAAAAATGGCAAGTCTACTCGCGAATATATTCAGCGATGGACCACACTCAAGAACACAGCGGGAAACATATCATAAGAAGTCGCGGTTGAAGCGTTCGCCAAAGGAGCACGGCCAACCTCCTTCAGGGAAGAACTGGGACGACTCGCACCCAAAACCATGGGAGAACTGATGGCCATAGCCGACAGATGGGCAAACGGCGAAGACGCGGTGCGTAATGAGAAAGCCTCATCGCTAGCACGAGAAGACGATCGCCATAATTGAAAGAAAAGGAGAAAGCATTACGACCGCGATGATCGAGAAGAACTGGTGGCAGCAGAGTTCACAAGGAATCACGACAGTGGATATCGCGGAAATCGCGAGTGGAAGCCAAAGCCACAGGACAAAACCCCCGAGGAGGACCTCGGCGGTTACTGCATGCTACATCTATTTGCAGATAAGCGCAGCGGCAAAACTAAGGCAACACACCTTCTCAAGGATTTCCGAAAGTTCCTTGATATCCACGAGGCCTTCTCGAAGAAAAATAGGGCAGCAGTCAATCAAGGCTACCCGCAGCTCCCTGGAGGAGGAGCTCAAGGATTTCACCAGCCGCAAGCCCTGCCCCCGGCAGGAAATCAAAACACGGTGCTAGCTGCGCTACCAGCGCCACCCGCCCCACACCAGGGAGCCAATGGATACCCGAACCCAGCGGGACTATTAGGCATGATACAAAAGGTCTGTCCATCACGCAGGGTTCAGAAGACGAACACACGACAAATATGCATGGCTGTGCTAGCCCCACCTACAAAGCCCGAGTACCTGAAGACGGCGGATCAACCAATAACTTTCTCCAAGGAAGACCACCCCCCACGAGTCTATCGACCAGGACACGCCGCGCTAGTCATCCAAGCGCAAATTGGCAACTACTAGCTGGCTCGCGTGTTCATGGACGGGGGCAGCGGCATCAACATCATCTACGCAGACACACTCCGTCGGATGAACAGAGATTTGGACGGACTTGCGGAATCAGAGACATCCTTCCACGGGATAGTTCCAGGAAAAGCGATCCGTCCACTCGGAACAATCAATCTGGAGGTGGTACTAGGCAACCGAAGCAATTACATGCGAGAATTTCTTGACTTCGAAGTAGTCGACTGGCCCTCACAGTACCACGCCATTCTTGGCCGAACAGCGTTCGCCAGATTCATGGCAGTACCGCACTATGCATACCTGAAGCTTAAGCTGCCTGGGGAACATCACACAATCACCATCAACGGCGATTTCCAAAAATCCAATAAATGCGACATCGAGTTCAACGAGATCGCCAAATCCTTCGGGATGCAGGAAGAACTGGAAGAGATAGCAAAAACTACGGATCACTCCGTGATGCCTCTCACCAAGAAGAACGGCCCAGAGCTCGAGTTCAACACAAACTGCGGTACCCGCAAGCATCAAGTGCACCCGACAGATTCTGCGAAGATGGCGATGGTGTCCACCACCCTCTCGCCAGCATAGGAAGGCGCGCTCGTCGAACTCCTCCGTGAGTATTGGGAAATTTTCGCTTGGCAGCCTTTCGATATTCCAGGGGTACCCAGGGAGTTCGCCGAGCACTCACTTGAAGTCTTCAAAGATGCCAAGCCTATGAAGCAAACCACTCGACGGTTCTCAGAGCCCAAGCAAAAAGCGCTCGGATAAGAAGTAAACAGACTACTCGCAGCAAAATTCATCCGCGAAATAAAGATTTCCACCTGGTTAGCAAACCTGGTGCTGGTCCCGAAGAAAAATACTGACATCCTTCGTGTGTGCATCGACTACACTTTGTTGAATAAGCACTGCCCCAAGGATAACTTTCCCCTACCACGGAGCGACCAGATCGTGGACTCCACAGCAGGCTGCCAGCGCCTCTCCTTCTTGGACGCCTACTCAGGCTATAATCAGACCAGGATGAAAAAGGAGGACGAGGAGAAGACAACGTGTATCACACCCCACGGTGTTTACTGCTACACGACAATGCCCTTCGGGCTAAAGAACGCAGGCGCAACATATCAGCGCTGCATGCAAAAATGCCTCGCCAAGCTCATTGGCAAGAACTTACAAGTGTACGTTGAAGACATTGTCATCAAGACTCGAGTAGAGGATACGCTCCTCGATGATATCGGAGAAATATTCGACGCACTGAACGCATACCGAATCAAGCTCAACCCGACCAAGTGCGTGTTTGGCGTCCCTGCAGGACAACTTCTCAGGTACTTGGTCTCTGCTCGAGGAATTGAAGCCAACCCGGAGAAAATCCAAGCAATCCTGACAATGAAGGAGCCAACTAATCTCCACGGTGTGCAGCAGCTCGCAGGACGACTAGCCGCTCTAAGCAGATTCATTGCAAGGCTGGGCGAGCAAGCATTGCCTTTCTACAAGCTACTGAAGAAAACGGATAAGTTCGAGTGGACACCCGAAGCACAGAAAGCATTCGCAGACCTCAAGCGAGCATTGCAGAGTAGGCGTGTCCTGGCAACACCGCAAGAAAGGGAGCCATTGTATCTGTATCTAGCCGCAAGACTCAAGTCATCTGCACAACAATTGTGGTCGAGCGGCCGGAAGACGACAAGGCGTATGGCATTCAAAGGCCAATATATTATATCAGCGAGGTGATTTCGCCCTGCAAACAGCGATATCGCCATTATCAGAAGCTCGCGTACGGTGTGGTGCTCACAGCCCGAAAGCTCAAACACTACTTCCAGGAACACACCGTCACGGTGGTAAACGATGCATCACTGGGTACTATCATGAATAAACCAATGGCATCCGGAAGAATTGCAAAGTGGAGCATCGAGCTCGGCGCCTGGGACATTATATATGCGGGTCGCAAATCTATCAAATCATAAGTACTCGTGGAATTCCTGAGCGAGTGGAGAGAACTACAAACGCCAGGCCCTCCAGAGTATACGAGCAACTAGATAATGTATTTCGATGGGTCGAAAAGAAACGAAGGAGCTAGAGCCGGGTAGTCCTGATATCCCCCAGAGGTGACAAGTTGCAGTACGTCCTGCGATTGGATTTTCCACCCGACGACCCAGCATCAAACAATGACGCAGAATACGAGGCCCTCCTCCACGGCATGAAGATGGCGATTGACTGTGGAGCCACCCGACTAATGATCTATGGAGATTCAAACCTCATAGTACAGCAGACAATGAAAGAATGCGACGCCATTGGAGAAAACATGGTCGCTTATCGAGATATGTACAACCTACTCGAAGGAAGTTTCCAAGGGTGCGAACTGAAGCACATTGCGCGATCCAGAACGAAGAAGAAGATAAATTGGCAAACATGGGTTCTACCAACACACCCATACCCCCTGGAATATACTTCGAGAGGATGATCAAGCGCTCAGTCAAGGTCAAAAAATCAGCAGAAGCACCCGCAACATTGGAGACACAGGTCAGCCCGCAAACTGCTATGATTGAGCTCACCCACAACATTTCGAGACAAGTTTTTCTGGTCGAACCAGTCTGGACGCAGAAATACCTCGACTACTTGTCCAACAAGCAGCTCCCAGCAGATGTTCGCGAGGCTCGACAGATAGTACAACGCAGCAAAGCTTTTCGAGTGCTCAATGGAGAGCTATACAAAAAGAGCATATCAGGAATATTGCAGAGATGCATAGCGCCCGAGGACGACATGGAACTACTGCAGGATATACACCAAGGAGATTGCAGACACCATGCTAGCTGGAAGGCAATCGTAGGTAAAGGTTTTCGATCAGGATTCTACTGGCTCACAGCGGCCAGGGACGCAAAGGGCCTAGTCGACAAGTGCAACGCATTCCTACGATTCACGCCCAAGCCGCACGCCCCTCCCACTGAGCTTCACATGATCCCAATCGCCTGGCCCTTTGCACAATGGGGGCTCGACATGGTAGGGTCACTGCGAAAGTAAACACCCGGAGGATACACACACTTGCTCGTTGCAGTCGACAAATTTACAAAGTGGATTGAAGCCATGCCAGTCACCTCGGCCAGCGCCCAATGCGCCGTAAAATTCCTCGACTCCATCGTGTGCAGATTTGGGATACCACACAACATCATCACCGACAATGGAAGACAGCAAAGGAAACAGAGAAGTTCTGCGAGGAAAATGGAATCACCCTCAGTTTCTCCTCTGTGGCTCACCCGCAAACCAACGGTCAAGTCGAGCGATCAAACGGATTGGTCTCAGCTGGAATAAAGAAACAACTACTCGATCGTCTGCACCCAGCGGCAGGGCACTGGGCAGAGGAGTTACCCTCCGCACTATGGAGCCTCCGCACAACCCCGAATCGATCAACAAACTACACGCCATTTTTCATGGTATACGGAGCTGAAGCAGTCCTTCCCGAAGATGTCAAGTTCAGCGCCCCACGAGTCGTCGCTTACAGCGAAGAAACTTCTAACAGGGCACTCGCGGAAGACGTGGATGCACTCGACGAGATACGCGGCATTGCACTCGCAAGATCCGCGGTATATCAACAGTCGTTGCGCAACTACCACAGCCGCCGTATACGCCATAGAGCTTTCGTGGTAGGAGATTTGGTGCTGAGGCTCAAGCAAAAGGAAGGACACAAGCTCGAGCCACCGTGGGAAGGACCCTTCATAATACACGAAGTTATCCCAGGTGGCGCTTATCGACTGAAGAACCCCGGGACCGGTGGCATCTACTCCAATTCATGGAATGTTGCGCACCTCCGCAAATTCTATCCTTAGGATTATCCTATTCGCGAAAATAAGGCTATACTAGCCATCCTGTAGCTCAAAGAAAATACATGGCTTCTCAGTCATATTAATAAAATACATGGTTTCTCAACCATAGCTACTCATGTTCTTGATCTTTACACGCTAAATAACAGGTATACACCCCAAACACACGGGGGCTACGCCTAACTTAGCATCATAACAAAATTTACAAATACAAAGGTACAAACAAGGTTGGCACCTTATAAAGTTTCAAGACAACTATAAAAAACGTCAGGATACATACATCCTACAATTACATATGGCGACGAGCAGTTTCTTCGGCTAACACTCGATTAACCTCTTCAGAAGTCAGTCGAATAATCTCCTCTGCAGCAGGACGAAGGACTGTATAATGGGAGCTCATAACGACTGGAGAATTTGGGAGCCTGGCCACAGATTTGAAATTGACCTCAGGATGCCATAATCGGACAAAAGCAAGTGCTACTAAGGACCCGCAGATCAGCTGTTGGCGGACGCACTCGCGAATTTCACCTACTCGACCGAAAGTTCTGAGCAGCTGGCTCGAGTCTTTTGGACCTCTCTCCAGCGGATAGAAAGCGCGATTCAAAGCTATCAGGGCTTCGTGACAACAATCAATGAGTATCTTCACCTGGCCCACACGATACTTCAAGTAGCCAGAACAAAACCTCGACTGCGATCGGACCAGAAGTTGTTTGCATGTGTTTTTGAGCTACGAGCTTCGTGAAAAATATGGTTATCCACCCAATGTTTTTCACACCGTTCGTCAGGCTGCACAACTACAAAGAAAGCTACAGAGAGTCAAAAGAGGAAAAAAAGATACAGTCAAACAAAATGCTAAGCATATCCTTGGCGACAACTGCCAATTCTTCCATCACAAACTGCTCACGTTCAGCCGCAAGTTTCTGTTTAGACTTGGCTACAGCAGCCACTCCACGCAAAGCTTTCAGCTTGCGCTCACCATCCGCGACACGATCACGGAGGCCGGCAAATGTACCAACAGCAGCAACAAGGGGATCTTCTCGTGCGGAAGATCCACTCGAAGACTCCACGATAGCACCTGTTACCTGGAAGAAGATAAGAAAAGTTAAGGAAGAATTCAAGACACCCCACTCGAGAAATAAACCACCTATTCGACAGGTGCTCGGGGGCTACTCCCATCGGGAGGAACTCATGACAATCAAGTGCAAGAAATCACATCTCAGATATCAAAAGAACATTTCGATTAAAGACAGAATACGGGAATACATCCCAAGGTTCATTACATCAGAAGAGAAACCTACATAAAGCCTATCCTATGGAACTGCAGAAGTGCTGCCACTCGCGGCAGATTGCCCCTTGCGACTAGCACGAGCAATCAAGTCAGATAGCTTCTGAGCAAGGACTCCAGCCGGATCACCGAAAGGACGAAGCGCTACCTTTCTGCCCGTGGTAGCATCGACGGGAAGGTTCGAGTACGCCTCGTCCAAGCCTGCGACTCCGTGCGCCAACGCGAACTGGATAGCAGTCTTCGCCCCGCACTCCGACTGGGCGACCGAATAGGCCTGAAGGGGATCATCCTCCAGAAAAACCTTCAGGAGACCATCCAGCGTGGGCGGAACCGCGACATCAACCAGAAGACGCTAGTGGAATTGCGTCAACACTCGAATGACATTACCAACGAGGGAGCAAATCCCACTCGTGTGCCTCCGAAGCTGAGCGCAAGAATCCATCAGGGCGTCCACCCGTTGAACCCCGGGCAGCTCCAGCGCAACGGCAAGAACATCTGCAAAGAGACAACATTAATTCCAAGAACATACCAGCTAGTCGAAAAACAACAGAGGTCAAGTGCAACTTACTTGCGAAATTCTGGGCCAGAGGGAGAAGGAAGTCAACAAGATCGTTCTCCTGTTTGGTGCCAGCCTCCTCCAGTCGCTTCAGAGCGTCCTGGGCCTCAGCGAGCTTTCCCTCGAGGTCAGTCGACTGCTTGCGAGAGGATTCAAGTTCCTTTCGAGCAACCTCCAACTCAGCCTCAAGGGTGTTAACCCGAGTGATAGCCTCATCTCGGTCTTCAGAAAATCGACTTGGGCTACACAGCAACAAATTTCAGCCTAAAGGAAATCACACGATCAGAAAGAGTAGGTAGAAGGAACGGGTAAAATTACCTTGGAGAGCTTGGCCATCCGAGACGAGTTGATCACGATCCGCCCGAAGGATTACGCATTCTGCCTCAGCCAAAATTACGCGGCGACCAATGGCTGCGAGAAAGTCAAGCAGAGACTGCAAAACACAAAGAGGAAGAAGTCAGCGAAAGTGGAAGGAAATTGAGCCTATTCACGACTGTAAACAGTCGAGTATAGCCTCGGGGCCTACTCCCATTGGCAGCACTGCCTTGCACCCGATAAAATCAAGAAAGAAAAGAAGCTTAAAGTTTTTGAGCCTGTAGCCAATCGCAAGCGATTGACCACAGCCTCGGGGGATACTCCCATCGGGAGCACTGCCATGCACCCGATAAAAACAAGGAAAAGAACGAAGTACATACTGCAAGGAAAATGGAAAAGTTTACCTGGCCCTGGGCAATGCACAGAGGATCAGCCGAGCTACCCGACACTTCTTTCGAAGCCGAGGCTCCGACCGCAAAGCTAGGCAGCCTATAATCCGTTGCCGCAGCTGTGGGGGCTGGGCTCGGCGAGTTATGGACGGCCCAGAAATTGGGGTCTCACCCGCAGCAGCAGCATCTTTCCTCTTCTCGGGAGGAACAGAAGAGGCGAATCGGCCGGGGCTGATGGACTGAAGCCTGTCGTGAAAGAAACAACGGCATCAGGAAGAGCGAGAAGAAAACATTTGACTAGAACGAAGAAGGAAAGAAAAACTTACTCGTCATCATTGTCATCCAACATATTCGCATTCCAGGCGGTCTGGATCTTCGACTTAGGAGCGAGAGGAGCACACACACTCAGTGGGGTCACGATGAGGGGCTCTTTATCTGATCCTCCACCCAAGGAGTTATCCTTGGAAGTGGCTCCATCGTCTCCCGCCTTGCGGCGCTTGCGCTGGTGGATATCGCTACTCGATTCTTCCACGTCATCCGAAGAGGCGTGCTTGGAACTCGAGTCGGTGTCGGCAACGCTGGTGTCAACAGGAACCTCCAGGTTGCTTGCCAACAAGTCCGAGGCCTCTTCACCAGAAATTCGTGGGTAGCAGGTTGCTACCCTTAAACTCTACAGAAGGGAAACAAGAAAATAAGAAGGAGAAACTCATCCGACAAACTCTCAAACAAAGAGAGAAAAAAGTTAGAACAAGAAAAGATTTGAACTTACTTCGGATGGAGGAGGTCTTGAAGCTTCAAATGCTGCGTCAGGGCAGTCAGGAAAGGTCTCGCCCACCTTCAGCCTGGTGATGGCCGCAATTTTCTTCTCGGATTCAACATTCGAAAGTTCTTCTCGGCTCACGCGGCTGGAGTCTTCGACACCCTGGTACTCCCACATCATGGAGGGCCTCTCCTGCAGAGGTTGAATCCTGCGCTTGAGGAACACACTCCCCAGATGCAAGCCGTTTGGCACAACTCCTGCAGTTTGGTCACGAAGGGCGGCCACCTTGGCGAGTAGCGGGGCGACGATTCGGCTCTCCTCGACTGAAAGCTTGTGCGCCCAGGACTTCTGCCGCTTCAAGACAGCGAACGGGTGGAATTCATGAACTCCACCCGCGCTGTTGTCGACGACGTAGAACCACTTCTTTCTCCACCCTTGCGCGGAGTCGATGAAGTGCATCTCGAAGTAGCAGTTGTCCAATTTTGCCTGGATTCCGAAGCCGCCGGTGCGCAGCGTCTCTCCAAGCTCGGTCTCTACCCGCGATTTCTCGCGGAAGACCCGCACCTTGAACAGGGCTTTCCAAAGGCCCCAGTGTGGGCAGATGCCCAGGAAGCACTCACAAAGAACGATGAAGCACGAGATGTGTTGCATCGCATTTGGAGGCAGATTGTGGAGCTGTATGCCGTAGACATACAGCAGAGCCACGAAGAAAGGATGGAGGGGGAGTGAGAGCCTGCGCGAGACGTGATTCGCAAAGATCACGCGCTCGTTCGCGCGGGGGTTTGGTACCTTTTCTTTTTTGCCGAGGCGAACCCGCTTCTCGGCCTCGGGGGGCAGCAATCCCTCCCTCTGCATCTCCTTGATGCTTTTGTTCGTCGTGTTGGGGGGGCGCCAGTCGCCTGAGCGCGGAGCGGGTGGCGCGGGAACATCTTCCGTCGCCCTCGAGGAGGAGGCAGCTGCACTGCGTTTCTTTCCTCCCGCCATGGATGCTGGTGCGAGCTTGTAGAGAAGGAGATGAGCGCGAGGAAGAAGAAGGCTGGGAAGCGAATGACCGGGAAGTTTTTACTTTCCACCTAAGGACCGAATATATACACGAGGCCACTCGATCCTGGCCATTCATCAGGCAACGTGGCGCTCATCGCGGCTGCCACGCGTGAAGTGGAAACGAAGAGACGGTGAAAGATGTTTCGTGCCACGATCTTAACAGCAGATCGTGCGCAATTACTGCGCGCAGTTCGCGAGAAAACCGGACACGACGTCTCGTTTCCGGTCAAAAAGCTGACAAGGTGGGCCATCACATCTATTCTCACTCCGTCACGTCCCATCGGGAGGATAAAGTGCGCTATGACATCATTGTAAACATCATCAGGCTCGAAATTCCTTCGAATAAAAGCCCCAGACACGAAATAACTTCGTATGGGCAAATAAAGACGCGAAAACTCTTTCGCATAAAAGCCCCAGACACGAAATAACTTCGTATGGGCAAATCAAGACGCGAAAACTCTTTCGCATAAAAGCCCCAGACACGAAAAAACTTCGTATGGGCAAATCGAGACGCGGAAACTCTTTTCGCATAAAAGCCCCTGACACGAAATTTCCTTTCGAATGGGCACGATAAGGTTTCCAAACACGAAAACTCTTTCGTATGGATAGAATACTACAAAGCACCAAAAACTTTGTGCACAAAAATCAAAGGAGACATTTTCACTTGAAATGTCCCTGGAAAAAACTTGCGAGTGTGTAGGTCCTGCCACTCGGTTATACGATGTATGCACATCCATTCCCTGGATCGTTCGGCCGACTAGGCACATCTGGATGCCGTATTCTTTCGAATATGAAGGTAAGACCCAAAAGATCTCTCTTGAGGGCCTGGAATTGCACTCAAGTTGCATCCTCCGGTAAATTTCCGTGTCAACAACACGAAGAAAAATCCTAGCGGACGCGCCGGGTACCCTATTAGGTTAAGTTCGACTCGGTAAGACCTCCACGGCCCAGTCGTAATGATCACCTCACCAGATTCGAGTCGGAGGTCTTGTATCTGCGTAGGCCAAAACTGTTTTTGCCCTAGATGCAATTAATTGGCCCTGAGCTTTCGGGAGAGCCAAGCAACTGAGCCACATCCTTCTGCGAAAATAGCCAAACACACATGCACTTTTATTTTCTCGATACTCGAGTACAAGAAATGCATCACATACAGGATACACATGCTCTTCAAACAATTGAAGCCACCAGTTGAAGAGAAATCAAGATAAGTTTTGAGCGTCCACCTGACAGATTCTCAGTCGAGTAAACGCTCGGGGGCTACTGACGAAGGGATGGATCCTAGGCCTGTCGCATGAGCCTACCCGGTCTCAGGCCCACGGCCTAAGCTCCAAAGGAGGCGTCATGGACTATTCTAGAAGGCCCAATTGAAGCCCACCCGCAAGGCCTTGCGGGTCAAGTTAGGAAACTTGTAACCGACTCTAGGTTAGGGTTTGAGTCTTCCCCGGGTACGGTTTGAGACCTGGCCACCTATATAAGGCCAGGAGAACCACTAGGAGGGGGACCAAGCAATACCGCACCACCAAGCCTTGAGATCGATATCATACTCTCGACTTGAGCAACCCCCCATTGTAACCGATCTACTCGTTAATACAGATCGACAGAGGCAGGAGTGAGGATTTTACCTCTATGAGGGCCCCGAACCTGGGTAAATCGTGCCCCCTGTCTAGCCGACGATTATCACCAGCGCCTACACGTTCTCCTAATCGAAACCCTATGGGTTCACCCCAGGGACTTGTTGAGATGCAGATTCGACACTCGGTAAGTAGTATGAGATAGGGATGAACATATCTTTACTTCTAGTTTTTCAATACAATTATGATCATAGATTATTATGTTGATTAAATTATATCCTCGCAAAGTGCGCACAACAGCCATCGGGGACACATCTATGTGGATACTACGTTTGTGAGTTCATTCGCACATTTACTTCAGAGCATAAAGATTATAGAGTCAACGTAAGCAATACATCCACAACTTTATTTTATTACTGTCACTATTTGTTATCATGATTGATATTCATATTGATCTCCTTTTCTTATATAGTTCGAGGCCATGCGGAATAGTCAACTACCAGAGCAACGCCTCATAGGAATTGTAGAGGAGCTGGAGGGTTTTTTGCGGACAGATATGTGATACGTCTCCAACGTATCTATAATTTCTGATGTTCCATGTTGATATTATGCCAATTGCTACATGTTTTCTCCCTTCTTTATGTCATTTTTATCGATTTTCTGGGACTAACCTATTAACAAGATGCCACAAAGCCAGTTCCCTGTTTTCTGCTATTTTTAGTTTCGGAAAAGTTGTTCTAGAAATATTCTCGGAATTGGAAATTTCAAAAGCCAGAAGTCTTAGAAGTCCCGAAGAGCCCCGGACGGGGGCCATAGGGTGGCCACACCATAGGGTGGTGCGGGTCCCCCTGCCCGCGCCACCTAGGGATGTGGGCCCCCTTGCCACCCCCCGGCATCGCCCTTTCGCCCATATATACTCCCCGATGCATAAACCCTAAGGGAATCGACCTTTTCCACAAAATATATCTGTAGCTCCGCCGCCGCTGACAAGTTTCGGGGGACAGATCTCTGTTCTGGCACCCTGCCGGGACGGGGAAGGGCCCCCCGGAACCATCTCCATCGACTCGACCGCCATCTTCATTGCCGTTGCTGTCTCCTATGATGAGGAGGGAGTAGTTCTCCCCTGAGGTTGAGGGATCTACCGGTAGCTATGTGGTTCATCTCTCTCTCCCATGTTGTGATCTATATGTGAACACGAGTTTTGTATCTAGTTGAATTAGTAGATGTTTCTCCTCATGTATTATGCTACTCAATTGGCTTTGTTATAAGACCTCCGTAAACACTTTGATCACGGCGTAAAGGTGACAGTGTGTGCACCGTGTGGTTTAGCATGATATTTATATCTTGTGTTGGATGGCCCTATGAAATTGTGGAGTTTGCTTAGTACCTTCTAGGGCGCTCATAGTGACAGCGTGGGGTTAACTAGACATGGGAATAGAAACTTGAGGAGTGCTGTTACAGCCCTACGCAATGAAGTGGTGTTTGTTATTCGACCGGAGAGTGGTTCGGAGTAGCATAGTGAAGGGAAGATATTTATGCATTCAATTATGTGATCATTGTTGAGAGTGTCCTCTAGTGAAAGTAGGAGCCCTAGGCCTTATTTCCAAGCATTGAAACACCGTTTTCCGACTGTTCTGCTACATGTTTGCTTGCTGCCATTTTTATTTCAGATTGCTATTATCACTTATTACCATCCATATTACTTGCATTTTACTCTCTCTTCGCCGAACTAGTGCACCTATACAACTGACAATTGTATTAGGTGTGTTGGGGACACAAGAGACTTCTTGTATCTTAATTGCAGGGTTGCTTGAGAGGGATATCTTTGACCTCTACCTCCCTGAGTTCGATAAACTTTGGGTGATCCACTTAAGGGAAACTTGCTGATGTTCTACAAACCTCTGCACTTGGAGGCCCAACACTGTCTACAAGAATAGAAGCGTGCATAGACATCAAGATCTTTTCTGGCGCCGTTGTCAGGGAGGTATGGTAAAAGGTTCTCACATCCTCGGGTGTGAGTGCTCGAAGTTATTTCCATTAGATTCTGCAGTTATATCTTTTTGTTTCTTGTTTTCACTAGTTAGGCTTATTTTTACTTATTCCTTGTTTTTATATTTACTAGTTAGACTTAATAGAAAACAACAAAAATATGAGAGAGCTTTATGATCTTTATCTTGAGTTAGGACATGAAGTGTTTGAAGAGAAAATTAAAAAACCTATGGAGCTTTATTTGCATGGTAGTAGCAATGTTATTAGTATGAATTCTTTGAACACCATTATGGCTAATGCTATGGAAAAGTCTAAGCTTGGGGAATCTAGTTTTGATGAATATGATATTTTTAGTCCCCCAAGTTTTGAGGAGGAAATTTTCTTTACTGATACCTTGCCTCCAATATATGATGATTATAATAATTGTGGTATTCTAGTTCCACATGTTTACAATGATGAATATGATATTTTCAGTCCACCTACTATTGAGGAAAAATTAATTATGATTACAATATGCCTCCTAGATTTAATTATTATGGTGATGAGAATAATAATGATAGCTATTTTGTTGAATTTTCTCCCACAACTATTAATAAGAATGACTATGATTATGTGGAGAGTATTATTTCTTTTATGCATGTGGCTCATGATAAGAATGTTTTATGTGATAGCTATATTGTTAATTTTATTCATGATGCCACTGAAATTTATTATTAGAGAGGGAAACATGGTTTTATGCATCTCAACAATATTAAGTTTCCCCTCTTTATGTTCAAATTTTTGAAGTTGCATTTATTTTGTCTTCCTATGCTAGTCACTTTGTGCTTCATTGACTTGTTTTTCTACAAGATTCTTTTTCACAGGAAGTGGGTTAGACTTAAATGTGTTTTATATTTTCTTATTGATGCCCTCTTATTGTGCTTCAACTCTTATTCTTATGTGAGCATCTTTTAAAAATAATCATGCCTAGCTAAAAAGCTTTAAAGAAAAGCGCTACCGGGAGACAACCGTTTTATTTCTCTGTTTTTAACCATTTTCGTTTGTTTTCTTTTGTGTGCTTTGAACCTGGGTGTTGTCTATTTCCTTAGCAACCCTGTTGTATCCTTTCTTTTGTGTTTTTGTTGATCCAAGTAAAAGCTCTAGTGGAAAGTTGAGGCTATATTTCGGATTTCTGCGCAGGAAACAGATTTCTGCTGTCCACTGTTTATTCCGTATAAAATTACAGAAAATTCAAAATGATCTGAGTTTTTTTTTTGCGTAATCCTGGGTTATATACGCAAATTTTCATAGTTGACCACTTTTTGATTTGAGCAAAAGAAGATTTTCGAAAAAAATCATCTTTAGCTGTTGTCCTTTTTTGACAGATTTCTGCCAATAATTGCATTTGCCTCTTGATCTCTTTCTTTTGTTGTTCTTTTGAGAAAAAGAGTTTTAAAAGAAGTTGTGACAGTAGCTAATGTGTTTATTAGTGTTATACTTGTGTTGAAACTGAACCATGTGAATATTATTTCGATTGCACTAACGTTCCTAATGAAGATTGTGAGAAGTTTGGTGTGAAGGAAGTTTTCAAGGGTCAAGAGAAGAGGATGATATTATGTGATCAAAAAGAGTGAAAAGCCTAAGCTTGGGGATGCCCCGGAGGTACATCTCAGCAAATTCCAAGAAGACTCAAGCGTCTAAGCTTGGGGATGCCCAAGGCATCCCCTTCTTCATCGACAAATTATCAGGTCACTTCTAGTGAAACTATATTTTTATCCGGTCACATCTTATGTGCTTTACTTGGAGCATCTTTTATTTTTGCTTTCAATTTGTTTATTTTTATTTTCTGTAGTAATTGGTTGGATCTTATCATACTTGTGTGGGAGAGAGACACGCTCTGTTTTCATTGCTTATAACACTCTAGTTTTCATTCTTATTGTACTATGAGTGTTCACTTTTTGCTAGTACTGAGTTTAGCCTTTGTTTTCATGCATCTCTTATTCAGAGCTGTTAGTACTCTCTAGTTTTCATTTCTATATGCTTGGATAGAGTTTTTGTTGTCATATATATGTGCTTGGTTGAGAATAGAAATGCTTATGTGGTAGTTGGTATAGTGGAAAAAATCGCATGGTCTTGTAGATCACTAAACCGCTTCACTTGAATCATTGCTATGGTTTTGAGATATTAATTTGCTTAATGGATAAACGGGAAGGACTAGTAAGTAGAAACTTTTAATGGCTGGTCTAAGAAACTTGAAGCTGTGCCACACTTAAATTACTAGCTGATAGAAACAATGGTATATGATTGCTACGAGTGATACATTTCTGATCGGCCTTTTGTTACGCGCTCGGTCGGGGTAGCTAACAGTAACTTGTCACTTCCATGGACCCTCTTGGAGTGATTTGCATTGTGCCTTGTAAGATGATTTGCTTGCTATAATCTTTTAACTCGTGAGTCTATGTTGCGGTTCCTGGCACTTCCACCATCCATATTTGCTAGCCTCTTCGATACTGTGCACTGCCCTTTCTCACATTGAGAGTTGGTGTAAACTTTGCCAGTGCACCCAAATCCCGTGGGAGGACTTTGTTATCCTACACATAAGCCCATATATTCTTCCTCAAAACGGCCACCATACCTACCTATCATGGCATTTCCATAGCCATTCCGAGATATATTGCCGCACAACATCCACCTTCATTATGTTACTTGATGATGAGCTTCATGGTTATTTATGCATACTGCTACGCTGGCAGGAGCATGCAGTTGGATACATCAGAGATATACCTTTATGAGTTATGAGTACTAAAAGTGTGATGATTCATTGTAATATAGGATGTTGCCCCTACCGGTGAGGATATATAAAAAAAATGAAAAAGCCAAAAGAAAAAAAAAAGGCCAAAGAGAGAATAAAGAGAGAGGGGGCGCATCACTATCCTTTATATACCACACTTGTGCTTCATGTTTCGTACTAATACTTCAGTTTGGAGAAAGTTTTCATATTATTATTCATTCATAACTGTGTGGGGAACTTTACATTATAGAACTTGGCTTGTATATTCCAATGATGAGCCTCCTCAAATGAGCTCTAGGTCTTCGTGAGCAAGCAAGTTGGATGCACCCCCACTAGTTCCATTGGAGATCGTTCATACACTTATAGCTCTATGTGCATCCGTTGTGTGGCAATCCCTACTCCTTGCATAGCTTTGGTTGTAAGACTTTCTCTTGTCTAATGGCCACTTTCAGCTTTGTGATCCTTTCTTCCATTCACCTTCCAAACCCCCCATAATGTTCTCTTAGGCATAACATCCCGGTGCCAGGGACCAACGCAGACCACTTGCTTGTTTTTAGTGCGCAAATAGTTTAAGATTCAAGCATTGCATTATGTGGAAAGCTTGACTTGATCCTATCAGGGGCTGTGAAGATCGTTTGACGTGCATGATATTGTTGTTCTTGAAAGCTTAAATCATCTCTAATAAACTTTGCACGGTTGATAGTCTTTTAGTATTGATTCATTAAAAGTTTCGCTTCTTTCTTCTTATTTGTTTATGCATTACTTGTTGATATCAAATATAGATCACAACTTTAGTTCATTTGATCCTAGTTTAAATGCTCTACTTTACATATTATGATCAAGATTGTGTGGTAGCATGTCACCTCAAAATTATTTTGTTTTATCGTTTACCTACTCGAGGACGAGTAGGAACTAAGCTTGGGGATGCTAGATACGTCTCCAACGTATCTAATTTCTGATGTTCCATGTTGATATTATGCCAATCGCTACATGTTTTCTCCCTTCTTTATGTCATTTTTATCGATTTTCCGGGACTAACCTATTAACAAGATGCCACAGAGCCAGTTCCCTGTTTTATGTTGTTTTTAGTTTCAGAAAAGTTGTTCTGGAAATATTCTCGGAATTAGAAATTTCAAAAGCCAGAGGTCTTAGAAGTCCCAGAAGCTTCGAGAAGTCCCGAAGAGCCCCGGAGGGGGGCCATAGGGTGGCCACACCATAGGGTGGTGCGGGTCCCCCTGGCCACACCACCTAGGGGTGTGGGCCCCCTTGCCACCCCCCGACATCGCCCTTTCGCCCATATATACTCCCCGATGCTCCGCCGCCGCCGCCGACAAGTTTCGGGGGACAGATCTCTGTTCTGGCGCCCTGCCGGGACGGGGAAGTGCCCCCAGAACCATCTCCATCGACTCCACTGCCATCTTCATCGCCGTTGCTGTCTCCTATGATGAGGAGGGAGTAGTTCTTCCCCGAGGTTGAGGGCTCTACCGGTAGCTATGTGGTTCATCTCTCTCTCCCATGTTGTGATCTATATGTGAACACGAGTTTTGTATCTAGTTGAATTAGTAGATGTTTCTCCTCATGTATTATGCTACTCAAGTGGTTTTGTTATAAGACCTCCGTAAACACTTTGATCACGGCGTAAAGGTGACAGTGTGTGCACCGCGTGGTTTAGCATGATATTTATATCTTGTGTTGGATGACCTATGAAATTGTGGAGTTTTCTTAGTACCTTCTAGGGCGCTCATAGTGACAGCATGGGGTTAACTAGACATGGGAATACAAACTTGAGGAGTGTTGTTACAGCCCTACGCAATGAAGTGGTGTTTGTTATTCGACCGGAGAGTGGTTCGGAGTAGCATAGTTAAGGGAAGATATTTATGCATTCAATTATGTGATCATTGTTGAGAGTGTCCTCTAGTGAAAGTAGGAGCCCTAGGCCTTATTTCCATGCATTGAAACATCGTTTTCCGCCTGTTCTGCTACATGTTTGCTTTCTGCCATTTTTATTTCAGATTGCTATTATCACTTATTACCATCCATATTACTTGGATTTTACTCTCTCTTCGCCAAACTAGTGCACCTATACAACTGACAATTGTATTAAGTGTGTTGGGGACACAAGAGACTTCTTGTATCTTAATTGCAGGATTGCTTGAGAGGGATATCTTTGACCTCTACCTCCCTGAGTTCGATAAACCTTGGGTGATCCACTTAAGGGAAACTTGTTGTTGTTCTACACACCTCTGCACTTGGAGGCCCAACACTGTCTACAAGAATAGAAGCGCGCGTAGACATCAATATGATAGACGATGCCAGACTATTTAGTGTAAATAGTCGTCGCTCGTACTAATGATCCCCGTGTAATCGAATAGACGGGCACTAGTCCCAGTAATTGTGTGATCTCCATGTAACTATATCAAAATTGTATATATTTGTATGCTCAATCGTAATACAAGTGATCTTATATAGTCTCCACCGGCACCCCCTAAACGGCTCCCCAAAGGCCTAATGGGGGTCCGGACCGAAAAAACCGCCGCAACTGCACCCCCCAAAGGTGTCCACCCGCCAATTTTATGCCCGGGCCCCCCAGCTCACCCGCCATACTTGGGGGCCTGCCTGGGGGACCAGACATTGTCCGGTCACCCCACCCGACAGGCGGCCCCCGCCCGTCAGTGAGACAAACCTCCCCCAGCGTGAGTTAAGGTGTCGTGCAGGTGGCCGGTGCGCGTTAATGCCGCTCGCCAGTTCCCAATGCGAAGGGGCGCCGTCCTGCAGCACGCCAGCGAGTTACATTGGTGACACGACGCGATGCTTCCGGTGCTGGCATGGAGCCTTCCCCACGCGAGGCATTTACGGCGTCGCCGCCATTTGACCAAGGATAAAAGGCGAAGCCTTTTAGCTCGCCGTACACTTCCTCTCGCCTCCCCTCCCTCTCGCCTCGCCGTGCACATCCTCTCGCCATCGACACCGTCTTCTGCGGCAGCGCCATGGCCAACAACTAGGAGGCCTCCGGCTCCAAGCTGACGAGCGGGCGCACCATCAACACGGAGGGCTCCTGGGAGCTCTACGGTATGGGCTCCTCGCCCCTCTGGACTGCCGCATCCCGAAGGAGTGGCGCATCTCCGATGGCGGCCTCATCATCCCCTCGGTCCCCCGAACGGCGGAGCAAATTCGCCGATACATCGCGAGGCGTCGCAGCTGGATGACGCCAGCAGAGCGCCGCCTCCCCGAGAACGACGACGGCCAGCACAACTGGGGGCGCTCGATCGATCGCTTCGAGCAGGAGCGGCAGGCCGTCATCAACCTCGTCGACGGCCCAAACGTGCTCCTCTCACCGTGGCCAGCGCTATCGAAGCCGCGAGGCAGCACGCCGCGACGGGGAACGTCCTCCCGTTCCGGCTACTGCCACTGCCACCGCCGCGGCGCACCCCCATCGAGCAAAGCCTGGGAGCCCCAGGCATCGTCATCCGCGACGATTCACGCTGCCGCACCCCTCCCCGCCGGCGCTCTCCACCTCGGGGTCGCCTTTTCCTCCGCCAACGGCGCCCGAAGCCTCAGCCACGCGCCACCGTCAAGGAGGAGCCGCGGGTCGACGACCTGTACAACCTCCCGTCGGCGTTGCGCGACCCGATGGACGGCGACCGACCCGGTCTCCTCGCTGCCATGGCCAGGTCGGTGGCCACGTTGGAGAAGGAGTCGCCGGGTTGGCTGACGATGATACAGTCCGCCGCACCCGAGCCAGCCCCTCCTCCAGCCACGCCGGCCCCTCCTCCAGCCACGTTGGCGCCTCCTCCAGGGGGAAAGTCGTCGTGCTCGACACCAGCGACGACGATGACGAATTGTTCGACTGGAGCGACGACGAGTAGGCTAAGGTTAGGGTTAGGTCTGCGGCGACGCAATTGCAATTTTATTCAAATTATGTAAAATAATTCTAAATTTGAATGAAATTGCAAATTTTAACCGCCGGTTTATAACGGCGTGCATAAGGTGTTTGTGTTTATAACCTAGAAAAAATTGATCGCCGGTTGTGGCCCGCCGCTATGGCACCCGCCCACCAAATTGGCGGACACTAGTCTGACGCCCCCAAAAGTGGGTCCAATTAGGGGGTGCCGGACACATATTTGATGGTGCCAGTGGAGATGTTCTTATATGCTCAATCGAATAGCTGGGCTCTAGTCCCGGTAAGTGGGTGTGGTATATATATTTAGCAGCGTAGAGAAAACAAAGAAATAAAAAAAATGAAAAAAAAGAATCCTCTATGGCCAATTTTCTGCCGCGGCAGAAAATCAGTAGTCCCGGTCCGTTATACGGGCCTGAACTAAAGGGTGTGCCCCCGACACGATATGCGGCAGCCACATGGAGTGACAATGGTCCTAGCCCATAGCAGGTTCGGGACCCTTTAGTCCCGCCTAGCTAGTCCCGGTTTGTTAAGCGGGATTAAACTCTTATGGGCCGGGATTATTGGCCCAGTGTCCACTAGTGTATATCTGTGCATGTGCATGGTTTCTACTTTCTGCGGGTTCACAAAGAGGGCAGTTGCATCAGATACGTTTTCGTTTGCATAACTGTATCATGGAGTTAAAACGAAATAGGCGGTAATATACAGCACTCAAGTACAAGCGGAAAATCACGGTTATCCTATGTCTATTTATAACCACAGCAGAAAAGGAAAGAAAACAAAACGTAAGCCGGAAAGGATAACGTAGTACTAGAGAAAGAAATATGAAGCAAACATGCATACAAGGTTGAGCAGAATCATAATGCATGACACTTTAAGCTGCCTCGCTATGGACCTTAAGCTCCTTTAAGGATGTAAACATGGAGGCAGGAAATCAAGTCTGTCGTCTGTGATCCACTTCGATCGATCAACAGAACAACAGAAGCATGCATGCATGCATATGCACCAGGAGGAAAGAGCTAATTAGGCTGATTGGGTAGGAGTAGCTGCTACGGAGGTACTATCCGACTTACTCAGGCAACCTACATCATTAGTACTGCCATACTAGTAACTAACTAATGAGCTAAGCTAATAAGATCCGTGGGCGTGAGTGATCTCCTCGCCTTGGAGAGTGCACACGGAGTAGCACGCGCCTGAAGACTCCTCGTCAAAGATGCAGGGAGGCAAAGGAGGCAGATCGTGAGCACTGCCCATCTGTCCCGGGCCGAGATCGAGCTCTTCCACCTGCTGAAGAGTTCCAGCGTGGTAGCAGCTCATCACCTCCTGCAGGGCTTGCATAGCCGGAAGTTGCATCGCCGTCACCGCACCATCCGCGCCGCGACCGGCGGCGGAGCCGGAGAAGTCATGCCCGCCATCGCAGCCCTCCTCGTCGTGCTGCACGAGCGCCGCCTGGTGCAGGCTGACCTGCGCCTTGAGGAACTTGACGTAGTGGATGGCCTGCTCCAGCATGGACACGGTGTCCATCTTGCTGCCACCGGGCACGAGGCTGCGGAGCACGCGGAAGCGGTCGCTGATCCGGTGCCGGCGCTCCCGAGCCGCCACGCTCTGCGGGTCCGTAGAGAGCTTCGCTCCGGGGCGGCGCCGCCCGGCACCTCCCCTCATCCTGCTCTCCGAGAGCGCGGCGGCCGGGTGGTGGATGAGGTAGGGCGGCTGTGGGTGAATGGGGAAGCTGAAGCCGCGAGGGTCATGCATGTTTTCGTAGTGATAGGGATCCATGGCGGCTAGCTAGGAAGGATGCGCGGCTAGGTATGGAAAGGGAACCAACCGTGTGCTGCTTGCTGGTCTCAAACCTAGATTGAGGTAGCTATCTGTTGGTGTGGAGCCGTGAAGGTGATGCTGTATTTATACTGCCTGTAGGAGCGGGTGGCCGAATGCGAGGGTATGAGCACATGAAGGGTACTTCAGCTTTGGCTGATAGTTGTCTGATCCTACAGTGTATGTGATCCAAGCGGACTTACTAGTATCGGACTAATTTCCATTATTGTAGGCACCAATCAGGTGCTTAGGATTGGACAAGGAAGAACATGACATCCTCATTAGAGGACAAACGAACTCACATACACGTGGGCACTCAAGGGCGTGTACAATGGTTGGGAAAAAGTTTGCAGTTTATCCTTACGCAGAGATAACAATAAAAACGTGGAATTATGATTCAGAAGAAATTTTATACTCCTCGGTATCAGATTAATTGTCACAAAGATAAACAAGAGTGGATGTATCCGGACATAATTTAGTGTTAGATACGCCAACTTTTGTCTATCCTTGTGACAATTAATTTGAGACGGAGGAGAAGTCATACTCCTTTTTTCCATTCACTCTCTTCAACTGCGCAGGTATCCTAGGCGCTGGTTGTTAAGTGAAAGCTAATATCTTCCAATTGTACGTGCACCATGGCTTTATTGTGCCTTCTCATTTTCAATTAACACATTTGTATGTAACAGAGTCTCTTTTTCTTGCCTCCATGAATCTTTATCGGACGTCCTCCATCCCACCATGGTTGTGTGGTGCTTTCTTGTCGTAGTATATAAATATTGATTCTCTCGGTCTTAAAATACTTGACTCCCAAATGAGTGTATCTAGACAATTTTTTTGTATGGATCCACTCACCTAAAAGTCAAGTATTTTGGAACGGATGGAGTATCATATTAGAATCAAAATGAGGATATACCTGTTCTCGAGGGTCTCCCACAACCTCTTGAGTGTGAGATAGCACTTCTATTTCTTTGGTGGCTATGTTTAATAAGACTTATTCTCGAGGGTTTCCCGTAACCCCTTGAGTGTGAGCTAGCACTTATTTCCCTTTAGTGGTTAGACCTAATTAGACTTGTTCTTGAGGGTCTACCCACAACCCTTTCAGTGTGAGCTTACACATGTTTCTCTTTGTCGGCTATGTTTTTTAATGAGAACATATTCGATCTATGTATCTATCGACGCACACAGCCATGGCCGGCTAGGATTACTTAGAACTACAAAGTTGCATGAGAAGAAGAATATGACCGGACCGGTGAACCTAATTACTTAATGATCAAGAAATGCAGGAAAAACATGAAGAATTGATTGAAACTGTCACACTACTATTGCTTTTGATGAGACATATTTTGAATTATATATGCTTCATGACGGCATGGATATAATAAAGAGTGGTTAAATGGTATGCATAAGTTAAGGATACAAAGGTGCATTTTATAATGCACTCTAAAATGCATGACTGCGAAAAGGCGTGCTTGGTCGTACGATTTTGCTTGACAGATTTTTTGGCAAATCATATGACACATTTTCCTTGTAGTAAACAGGATCGGTTTTATTTTTTCTTTCTAGTCATAGGTTTGAGTGAAGCTATAGCTAGCCTAGCAACTTGAATCCTTAGTATACTGTTTGAAACAGAAAACTGTTTGCACAAATCTATATCGATCCCTAAAGAAAGAAAAAGCAAACTTCAATACCCGAGAGTCCACGTAAAATAATAAACTATGTCACTTTTAAGTTCCTTCAGGTCCGATCATGGATACAAAGTTTTGACATTTCCGCTTGTTCCCTTTCCGGTGAATATTCGGTAGAAAACTATTCTCCGTGCATAGTATGGCGGTCTATTCATTTATACGGTAAAAAAAATATGATGATGTAGGCAATCACGACGTACATTGATCTCACAAACGTAGGTTTTAAATATATTTCATGCATGGAAGGAGTACGTATGCCGTACACGAAAGGATAGGCCTCGTAAGCTACTTTATGGCCACGGACACAGTGTGCGATCAAAAGCCATCGACCTATGGCTGAGAAGAGACGGCCTACCTAGGGTTATCTACCGTACATCCTCTTGAGTGAGTGTCTTTGTGAAATACATGATCACATGATTGGTACCCTGTGTCACATCCGCCTTGTACACCTGACCACCCGGGAGGTAACACATCCCCGGAGATGGAGGCAAAGAGACAGCATAGAATAATAAGAATCATTTATTCGTGTGTAGCTTCACCTCTGCTAGCTTCCCGTACCTGTCGTCGTTCCCCAAACTTGAATACCTGCAACCAATCAAGATTTTTATGCTTACAAGTTACATCAATCATTTTCCATAGATACGCTCATTTAGATCATTATAGGGCACCATCCCTGTAAGTTTCTAGACCAACTTGTTTTTTGTATGTAACGTATTTATGTATGTTTGGAGGTTTGACGCTATGCTGTTTTCTTCTCCAAACGGGTGCAACTCAATGTAGGTTGATGTCTTCTTTAAACACTAGTCTGTGCTAGCTCACATGTTTTTTCTATGTTCTGATATTTATTTTGACCTTCATGATTCAATTTTTCTTAGCATTTCGTGGCAAGAAATAACCGGTTGATGGCTACTACGTCGAAAAACCAAGCCACCAATCTTTCTTTCCAGCAACCATAGGAGAAACAAAATTGTTGATGTGATTGTGTACAAGATAAATTATTTTTCCGGATGTGATATATTCAGGTAAACTTTTTCAAAGTTGTCATCGTCCTCTCGAAGCCCTCCCTATTTTTTTTTCTTCAGGAATGTGTCCAAAGCTGGGGTGGGGACTTTGCCTTAGCTCCGCCATGGGCTAAAATATCATCCTAGGATGTGGCGGGAGAGAGGGAAGATATAAATTGTGACGCTTATACACTAGGAGCTTAAAACTGTGAACCATTGAACTGGAGTATAAGGGACCTTGTCATCGGCAGTTGCTTTTAGAAAACGTCGTCGACAATTATTTTTAGAAAATAACCATTGGTTCCAAAAAAGTGCAACTACACACAAATGTTACAATTACGCTTAAAATTGTAATGAAACGAACAATCAAACGGTTCAACTGAACTACAAGATGTGTAATTGGTCCTGTTGTCTTCAATTGAGGTGAGTAATGCAAGGCTGTCAGTTCAAACCTCCATCTATCCAATAAGGTTGGTCCTCTACGGACCCTTGTAGGTACCTCAGTTGCTAAATTTCTCGATGTTAAAAAACATTGGTGTTGCGAGAATTGTGGTGCAACGACAGCAAGTTCGAGTGCAGTTTTAGCAAGAATTTTTAGACATGTGTCATGTTGGTAATCTTCCATTTGTGAAGTGCCGTTTATGTGTTTGTGAGCTTCGTTTTGCATGCCCTGGTGATCTCGCTATATCCTCGTTTTCTTGATGATCTAATATAAACCAGAATTGATTTTAAAAGACCTTGTTGGCCAGCTGAGGGCAATATGGCACAATGTGTGACATGACTTGGGGGAAAACATCGACCTAGCAACATGCCTTCCGATGAGTGGCATGATCTTCTAAGGTCATCTCCTACGGGCCTGCTCATTTGCGGACCAATTTGGTCCGCAATTTGTCTGTTTGAGCAGCGGTCCGCGCTACGCGGACAGGAACCGGCCCAGGTGCCCCCTGCGGGGCTGCTCATACCAAAAACGGACAACTTTATAGATACGGTAGGGCCCAGAGGTGCCCATAGATTTACAATATTTAAAAACAAAAAAAATCAAGCCCTAGCTAGATGGCCACTGGCCAGTGGCGTCGCGGCGGCCGGAATTCCACGGAGCATCCCTAGTCCAGGATGTTGTAGTCCGGGGTCTCAGGGGCGAGGTGAGAAGGGAGCGCGGCGGCCCGCTGAGGGGTGGGCGGCTGGGTGACGGGCAGGGGCGCCGCCCCGTCCACCTCCGGCGGTGGCCTCGTCCACTCCCACTGCATGCCGACGAGGGGCGCGAACCACGCCGGGATCGGCTGGTTCTCGCCCCGCTCGTCCTCGTCGGCCTCCTCCGCGTGGGCGTAGGGCGCGGCCTGAGCGCGCATGGCCGCCACGGCTTCGTCCACCGCCCTGGCCTCCGCCGCCTCGTGGGCGGCCACCGCCGCGAGCGCGTCCGCCACGGCGCGCTCCTCCGCCGCGGCCGCCTCTTCCGCCTCCCGCGCTGAGGCCTCGATGGCCATGGCCAGCTCCTCGCTGGGCTGCGCCATGGCGGCCTCCTCCTCGTCTTCGTCTTCCTCCTCGTACCACTGGGGGGCTCCTCCAGTGGCTCGTCCTTGACGACCGGCGCGGGGTCACCAATGCGAAGGGGGCGAAGGGGCGGCGCCGCGGGTCCACGCCGCGCCGGGCGTGGAGGAGAGGGCGGCGCGTACTGGGCTGCGCCGCGCGCCTGGCGCGCCCCAAAGTACGACCTGCGGCGCAGGTCGTGTTCGTCCGTGAACCAGGTGTCCCAATGGGGACTGTCCACGGCGAACGCGGGGTGGCCGCGCAGGTCAGGCGGGAGCTCGTCCCGGCGGCGGTGGATCTCCACCTCCCGCTCGAGCCCGCTCCTCGGAACGGGCAGCACCGGGATGTGATCCCGGTTCAGGTGCCACTCGTCCGGCAGGTGCACGTCCGGCCAAGGCACCGGGATCGCGCGGTCCCAGTACCACTGGCACCTCCTCTTATTGAGGTAGGGCTGGTCGCGGACGCGCGCCGGAACTAGGTGGAAAGGGACGGCGCGCCCTTGAGAGGGAGGAGGAGGGGGCACCTGCTCCGCTTGAGCGCGGGCGGCCCGCGTCAGAGGTGGCGGTGGCGGTAGGGGAGGGGTGGGGGAGGGTGCGCGGCGGCGGGAGCTGCCGGCCTCATGGTCGTTCTTGGCCTTCCCCCAGTTCAGCCAGCTACGGCCCATGGCACGGCTAGGGTTTTCGCGGCCGCCGGCGAGGGAGCCGAGGAGAGTGGAGAGTGAGGGGGCGGTGGAAGTGTGGGGACTGGTGCGCGTGGGGGAGGACGCGTGGCCGCGGTCCCATTTAATAGTACCGGTGTGGGCGGCGAGCCGTCGCCACGGTCACTAACCGGCGGGCCACTCCCTTTGACCGAGC
Source organism: Alopecurus myosuroides (assembly GCA_028641055.1). NCBI lineage: Eukaryota > Viridiplantae > Streptophyta > Magnoliopsida > Poales > Poaceae > Alopecurus > Alopecurus myosuroides. The sequence goes on from CM054058.1 coordinate 196,550,577, forward strand.
GCTGACGCGGCCACGCGCGCGTCCGTTTCCCGTCCGCGGGCTGCTCAAATCTGGACCAAATTTTGTCTGAGTTTGAGCAGCCACGGATCCAAAACGGACCCAGACGAGGGTTGAACAGCCCCGCAGAGGTCTGGTTTTGTCCGGGTCTGCTCAAATCCGGCATGTGCGGGGCAAATGAGCAGCCCGCAGGAGATGTCCTAAGTCTCAATTTAGAGCAATGGTTCATCAATGAAAGAAAGACAGTAGGTTCCATGGCAGCTTCCAATCGTGCGAGAAAGGTACATTTTCTCGGAAACGGAACCCTGGGTGACATGCATGCAAGTGCTCCGCACGAGCGCACGGCCCGTACTACGTGCGTATATAGTTGTATTCTATTTCTGCAGCTAGGTAGCCTGCAGGGAGAGAACAGTAGCAAGCCGCTCTATGGGGTCGGCCATGCTATAAACAAGTGCCGCATATCTTTTTGCTCTGCCGCTCTCCGGGTTCTCGAGATCTTGTAGCATCGCCAGCTACAACTCGTAGCTTGCTAGGTTCTCTCTCTCGTGCCTTTCCCGTGCGTGTTCCGTGTACCACCGCCTCATCAGCTTAAACAAAAGCATAGCTATACTAGGCAGGAGTGACAAGAGGAGCCGTACAGCCTTTTGCATGAGTGATCTTCATCGAATGGCTTTCGGAATTGCACATCCTACCATATAGTATTGATTTTCCCTCGGTATTCGTGTCGAAATTAACGTCTAAATTTGAAGAACGCTGAACGCGTACCCCCTGTACTAGCTGAATTCCTTCGTCAATCGGGTGATGTTCTTCTTTCTTTTTTCACGCAAAGTTGGTTGATGAGGTTTCTTTGGTTTTGGGAAATCCGGATTTCCTAGTTAGGAAGGGGCGGGCCGTATAACAACCACGTACCGAACTGCTGCAGCTGGCTATTGTACTTGGCAATAAATAGTTGGTGAAGGGTCAGTAGTACGTGGAGGCACCGAGAAACCCGGGCCGGGGGTACGTACGCTCGGGCCGCGCCGTGTCAGGCCGGGATCGGCATGTGAAATCTTTGGGTGAGGCTAGCTAGGCAGGGTTTGCGTGAGTAGCGTGCGTGTGCGTGGGAGGGAGATGGATGGGATGTGGCCGGCTGAGTCGCTGACGAATCTGCAGTAGCACGGGGGACAGCGATCTGGCCCCCTACCTGCCCCCCGCGCAGTCCCGTTTCAGAAATCTTGGGGTGGCTGGCTGGCGCTCATGAGCTCGTGATTGGAAGGCTCGAAAGAGACGAGGGAGCGGGTGGCCCCTGTGCGCGTATGTGCCCGTCTCGTCCTTCGTCGCGTCACCACGCCACTAGCTGGTTTCGTATTCCTCGGCTGCGCATAGTGCCGTGCCGACTGTGCCGCGCCAGTGCGTTCGTGCGTGCGGCTGCGCGGGTCAGTACGTCGTTTCGGTCGCTCTCGGGCGTGCACACGATATCTGTTCATCCATCGTGTGTGGCCCACGTACAGCCCAAGCGTCACCAACAGAGCGCGCGCGATCCGCGGAACGCGGTTTTTTTTTTAAGTGCTGTGTGCTACAGTACTAGCGTGCACCGACCGCGCGCACGCACCATTAGCCTATAGCGCCGCGTATGGGGCTGTTGTCCAAATCGTAAATCTAGTCGATGACAAATCTTCCTGTCCGCTTTCTGCCTTTGTCTCACATTTTCGAAAATGTACATCATATTGTTATGCATTGGCCACATTTTCTCGCATTCAAAGTTGTTACCGGAGTAATGAAAAAGTTGTCACAGTATATATATATATGCTACCGGTACTCCCTCCGTTTAAAAATAGTTCACTCCTATTTTGTCCAAATATGCATATATATATATGCACTAAAACATGTCTATATACATTCATATTTGAATAAATGAAAGTCATATATTTTTAGAACGGATGGGGTAAGAAAAAAGTTCGATCCTTTATTTTCATTTTTGCGATTTCTATTTTGGTCTTTAGTTTTTTAGATTCATCATGATTTTTTTTATTTCTTCTCATTTCTGTCCCACTTCGCTCCACCCAGCGTCATGAATGGCCGAAAAGAGTGTTTCTATCTAGTTAACTATCTTGGCCGTTAGGTGGGACCCCGACTTGAGTAACATCGGGTGGAATGATTAGTCCTATCTCGCTTGTTTACAGGGTGCTTAGCCAGCTTATAAACCTGCAAGTGGAGAAATTTATCGGTCCAAATTCAGATATAACATCTTGATCATTTTGATCAAGCTAGTATATCTAACTCGGTTTTAACTATTTATAAAAAAAATCATATTAAATCTTGATAGACAATGTCGTGGTGGTGAAGAGACGGATGGCTAATGTTGGGGCCGATGGACACTTTGGGTATCTGGGGAAGGATCGCACGCCTAGATGACGCGCTCAGAACACACTGCTAAAAACACAATCTACGTACCCAGGTTTGGCGCCCTCGTGTGGAGGTAACACCCCTGCTCCTGCCTCTCTCCGTATAAGTGGTAACCCAGTACAAATGCTCATCAAGCTCAAGAAGCTTGAGGAAGAAGAAGCTCTACTGCTATCACACTCTCTACAAACTGGCACACTTCTCCTCTCACGTAACGAGCGACGTCAACCCTCGCGCGGGAGGGGGAGGCCACCTTATATATTGGTGGCCACCAACCAATAGTACAGGGTTAGGTGACTACATACTATACCACAGCGCACGCCTCCGTGTCTTCGCTGACAGACGTTGAAAGTCTTCATTGTTACGGTCGCTGCCATGTCCTGTCTCCCTTGTCAGAGACAGGACGTGGCCTCTCCCATACAGTACACTGTACCAGCGTATCCATACGCATCAACACGCCTAGAAAGTTGAACCGCACGCACGTACTCTTCCTGGATCTGCGGGATTACAATAGCTCCATTGACCTCCCTCCGAGAAAGCAGCACCATTCCTATCTGGATTCTCCAAGTGCTACTCGGATAACCCAGACGGACACTCCTTTCTTCAATTTGGATCTTTACCTTGCCTACCGAGATAGATCCTACTCGGTACCTCCAACTCGGTACCTAGTCTGATCTCTGGTAAGGCCATCTTGGTAGGCTTCTACTCGGTACACTGTACCTCAAGCAGCAAACCTTACCAATCTTACCCCTACTCGGGAGTAGCCCCCTGACATTAGTCCCCGAAGCTGGTATGGGCCAGCGAACTCGGACGTTGGGCCATGCCAACTTAAACCAATTGCCTCCAGAATAACTAACCGAGATGCAGCCATCTCGGTCGAGTTCCAACTCGAACTCGGATTCTATCCACCACTCCTTGGTGAACTTTCTCCAACAACCGAGTAGACCGCGATGCTTTGGAATTTACCGAGATCCCAGCCCTTAGCCAATTTCTCGCGGATTTTGCCGCCCAAACTGAGATTTCCTAGTTATCTTCGTGTGTAAGGCTCACCACGAGCCGCAAAACCGCTGCCCACGTCGCCTCGATTCACGTGCCGTTGCACCGCACGCGCCACGCCCACTCTCCTCACTGCACATTGGTCCCACGCGCCGTCGCGTCTGTTTGTAGAGCACTCAAGTGTCTACGGCGTAGGCGTGAGATTTACTGCGCCAGTTACGCACGGTAATTCCACTATATGCGTTTCTCTGGGCACAATAACTCCCACGAACCCACGATTGCACCCACGTTTGATCCGGAGCAGTTATTGCGTTTAGGAGGTATAAATACCCACGCCGTATCTTTCGTCTCGTTTTCCACTCCATTTGTCTCTTCTCCTTCCTACTCGCACGCGCGCACACAGAGCGCACTGCTCCGCCGTACGCCGTCGACCACCAGCGCGCGCAGAGGAGAGCACCGCACTGCCGCGCCATACCACTCACCAGAGCACGACAGCGCACCAGAGTTCCTCTGCGCCTCACAGATCTCCACCGCATAGCACCACCGCAGTACTACTTTCTTTCTCACCGCTTCTTCATCGAGCTCCTCGCCGCAACAAGCACGTCACGACGTTCGTCTTCCGCGCCGCCGCTGCTCTTCTCCTCCCACTGCAGTCCGAGCCGCTCCTCACACCCACGCGCAACTTGGAGGGGCCGAGATCCAGGCGCACCCAGATGGAGCTCGAGCCCGTGGACGGCCTCGACCTTGAAGGGCCCGTGTCCACACACGGAGCCTGGGAAGGGTCTGATGTGGTCACCTTGGACATCCAGTGGCTAGTCAACACTCGTCGCGCGCCGCCGGTGGTGATCTGCAGGATTCCCGGCGACGAGATGGAGACCCAACTCGGAGACGGCGAGCGTGTTGTCTTCATGAGCCACTTCAAGCGCGGGTTTGGCCTCCCCATCTCTAAGTTTATGCAGAAGTTTCTTCACCATTTTGGTTTGCAACCCCATCATCTCCCTGCTACCATATTCTCTTCCTTTGTGTCCTTCCCGGAAGCCTATCTTGGCATCTACCCCACGGTAGATATCTGGGCCAAGTACTTCCACTTCCGCCAACAAGTTCTCCCAAATACTGCCAACCCCAATGCCCCCATAACCATGACGCAGTGTGGCACTGCCATGATCGTCTACCGGAACGGTACCGAGTACCCCCGGGTCCAGGGCCTTGATTCCTGCCGCAAGTGGCAGAGGGGGTTCTTCTATGCGAAGAATCCCGAGCAGGAGAACTCCGAGAAGGATGCCTCCGAGAAAGAAGATCACATCAAGCTCCCTCCTTTCCGAATCGATCCCCCCACCGCGATGTTGAACTGGAAATACAATCCAAGGAACACTGTTCCCGAGGCAAACCTCGCAGACAACTAGCTGAAGCAGCTCCTAAAGAATGGGAACCAAGCTGACGACTTGATCGCCTTCTGGGTGAGCCGTCGGGTCCTGCCACTGCAGCTCAGGGCCCACAAGATGTGCTTCATGGGCGGGGCCCGAGACTGCACAGCGCACCACTACCTTCGAGCTCAGCAAGAAGGAGGTGGCTATCTAGGCCAAGTCCATCACCAAGGCCACCCTCTCGGAGACATGGGACTGGGGACTTGAGCCCTATAGCCGAGATTAGGGCTGCAAACGAGTCGAGTTTGAGCGAGTTTTACTCAGCTCAACTCAGGTCATTCTAAAATTCGAGCAAGCTTAGACTAAGTCGAGTTAATGGTCGAGCTGTAATATTGGCTCATGCTCGGCTTGTAACGATCTTAGCAAGGCAATGGAAATTTCTACATTCCAAAACAAATAGTTTATATAGTAAATATTATAGCAAAAATATTTTTAAAATAACAACCGTGGTAACGAAAAATTCACTCGCAAACGACATATAAGGTAGTAAATTATCCTTCCAGATTTTATAGTGCTAAGAAGGAAAGAACAATCCCATTCACAACATCTAAGGTAGAAAATTATCCTATTTTATTTCAATATATATTAGAATAATTAAAAATAATTATATTATTTCGAGCTATAGAGCTAAAATCGAGCGGGCTAGCAGTCACTCAAGATTAGCTCGTTTTCCTCTCGGGCTATAGAAGGCGCTCATACTCAGCTCATTCTTTTCGAGTTGATCTTGAGTCGAGCTAAAAAGCGAGTCAATCTCGAGCCGCTCACGAGTCTCGAGTTTTTCTTGCAGCCCTAGCCGAGATAAGCTGGCGCCCCGAGTAAGTACCTGCCATCTTACCGAGTTGCTTTTGTCTCGGTTCCTACAGAGTTCATTTAATTATTTATGCTTTGTGTTTCGCATGTGCCACCGAGTATAGCTTATCTCGGTATCTTCCGAGATCCTTCTTTTTTGTTACTTATGCTTTGTGTTTCGCATGTGTAGACCTTTGATCGCCAGAGGGAGGACGTTGAAGCGGACCAAACTGAGGACGATGTCGAGCAATTCGACAATCAGGATACGCTTCCCATTCCGCTCGCCCAAACTCCCGCTCAAGCCGGTAAGCCCCGAGTTCCAACCTCAATCCGGGACTGGTCTAAGGATGATGAAGGTGATAGTGATAACAACTGTACTTTCTTATAAGTACCTGATCCCTTCTCGGTCTCACTTCGCATATTCTCTTCCCTTGATCTCAGCAGATACAGAAGAACATGCACTCGTGGTGCCAGCTCGTGGCCATAGTCGCCCCTGCGGGAGGGAAGAAGAGGATCTGAAGCGGCGCAGTTGAGCCTCCATCCAAGAGAATGAAGAAGTCCGCGAACAAGGGGTCCAAGGTCACCTCGACCCGCCGGAAGAAACGACCCTTGGAAGAAGGGTAAGTAATCCGCTAGATGCTTTATGTTTGCATGTTTGACCGTTCTCTTTGCCTCTTTTGACCAAGATGCTTTGTGTTTGCACTTTCTTCATTTTTCTATATTTCCTTCTCTACAGCGATCCCTTTGACGCTGATGCTCCCGAGGCGACCGCGCCTACCGCCGTGCCCCAAACTCGGAGATCGAGATCCACGACTCCTTCTGTGATCGTGGTTCCGGACTCCGACGCCTTCAATAACCTCGAGGACGATGACGTGGACACCAACGCCACGGACCGCCCCGAGATGCCCCTCCCGGATAGAGAAGACCACGATCTTGGCGCAGTCGACATGGGCGCCGAGATAGAGACACATAAGGTTCTGGAGCATCCAGAACCGACCAATGATCAACCAGAACAACAGCGAGAGCAGCAACCACAACAGAACCCACAGCAGCAACCCGAGCAGCAGCAACCAGACGCGGCGGCGCAACAAGAAGTGTCGCCTCAGCAAGTTACCCCTACAGCCACAATAGCAACACAGCCCACACCTGCCGAGAGCCATGACGCCGCTGGAAATAGCAGCGACAGCAGAGAGAGCAGCAGCCACAGCCACTACAGGCCCAGCTTCTCCAGGCCCTACTCCTCCAGCAGCAGCAAGCTCAACACCTCCAGCACCTACTCATCCAGTATCGACATCGAGAACAACTACGAACCCAGCGGCCAATCTTCCCACGAACTCGATCGCAGGAAAAAAATTGCGCCATCGCAAGGTCATGCGACCGGGGAGGGCAGCTCCAAGAAGCTCCCACTGGTCATCAAGTCCAAGAAAACTGAGTCCACGAAGAAAGTCGGGCAGGGCCAGCGCAAAGCTGGCACTCTAGTGACCAGACAGGACGCCCAAATCGTCCCGCACCAGGGGCTCACCACGCAACAGGAGCGAGAGGCCCTGGACGCAACTCTGGACCATGTCGGGTTCATCGACGAAGTCCACGAAGGGAAAAAGTTGGGTCCCTTGGATCATTACCGCAAGGACTGGAACGAGGCTAATGTCGGTCCAGTCTCCATGGCGGCCGCGGCCTCCAGCAGCACCTTGGCGCACAAAATGTATTGTCTGCGCACTGCATCTGAAGACGCCGAGTACACCTCCCGGGTAAATTTTACTTTCTATCCGATTTTTCCGAGTTGACAAACTTTCTATCCGAAATTCATACACCATCCATTCCCTGAGATTTGGGCCGAGTAGACAATACTCGACCGAGTTGAAGCCTACTCGGGTAGAATCTTCCAAATCTTATTCTTTTATCCTTTTTCAGATGTGCACAGAGACATGCGCCAAGCTATACCATAGGCTTCTCTAGCGCCACCAGGACCTTATTGAGCTATATGGCAAGAGCCAGAAGGAGCTGGGGGCAAAGGTAAATTTTTCCCTTACCGAGTTAATGTGTATGCTTTTCTCTGCATCAAACTTTTAACTTGGTCTCTCTTTCTCTCCCTCATAGCCATCTTGGACAAGCAGCTTACTGATTCCATCACTCGGATCTCTTCCCTAGAGAGTGAGTATCCCATTCTTGATTTTGAGTTATGTGTTTACGCCTTTTCTTTTGCTAACTTTGCTTTCGGATGCAGATGAGCATAGGATCTTTGCCGAGAAGCACCAGGATTGCACTGTGTTGGCCGAATCGGCACAGAGCAAGATCACAGCCTTGGAGAGTGAGTCCTTCTCTCTTTTTCTCTACTCGGTTTCTATCTTCTCACTAAGTTGCTAACCGTACTGCTCTTCTGTATAGCTGAGAACCAATCCTTTATTGAAAAACATCAAGATTGCCTCTCCTTGGCCGCGGTGCAGCAGTAGATCACCGACAGCTCCAGGAAGAGCTCCAGACTGAGAGGAATGAGGTGGGAAAGCTGCAGCTGGAGCTAGCCGAGGCGATAAAGCTGGAGCTGCAGGCCGGGAAGGACAAGGACGAGTTGGCAAACAGTGCTACCGCCGAGAAGCTTGAGCTGTATGAGGAGATCGACATCCTCAAAGAGCGTAACACCGCACTCGACCAGATGGTGAGCGGCTCCCGCGTCCTTCCCGACAAGCACCACACCGATGTCAATTTCTGGTTTTCCAAGCTGAAGGACCTCATTATAGAACTGAGATGTAAGCTTCAACTTTTCCCTGCACTCTGTGACTTCTTTCTTGTTCTTCCGAATAGATCTTGGATTAACTCGGTTATCTCTTCTCTCGGGGGCCTTCCCCGATCTGGATTATGGTGCCAAGAGGGTTGTGCAGAGGTACAGAGAAGCACAGACAGACGTTGGTTGCGCTATCACCAAGACTGTCACCATGGAGGACCTGATGGAGAACATCAGGGCCCGTCAAAGGGTTAGGCACCAACCTCGTCTCCACTGACATCCAGCTGCACAAAATTTTATGGCCGGAAGTTGAACCCCCCGCAACAGTCCATGAGCTGGCCTCGAAGCTGGATTATGTCAAGGAAGAACTCAAGAAATGGCGTGCTTTGGCAGCTCGAGCTGGCGCAGACGAGGCCCTGCACTTTGTCCTCTCCTGGTACGAAAACATTGACCTTAATAAGGTTAAGAAGACGGCTCCAAGTGGTCCACTGAAGAGGCTCATATCCGGGCTCGGAAGGTGACGCCGACACCAAGGAATATGTGCATGGGCCCACCGAGACGGATACCAGAGAGAGAGAGTGACGACGACGAAGGCGATGACGCTGCTGGTGACGAGGGGGGTGACGACAGCAATGAGGGAACTTGGTACCCCCACGACTCCGAAGAGGGCAATGAGAGTGACCAAGGAACCGAGGAAGGTGACGAATCTGAGGAGGTGGACGAGGAAATCCAGGCCGAGCTCGAGCCAGCCAGAGCCGCCGAGATTGTCACCACCGAGATGGTTATCTCGGAGCCTGCGCCTGAGCTAAGCACTTCAGTGCCTATAGCCGAGATGGCCGCTCCTGCGCCTGCATCCGAGTCCGCCATCGAGTCCACGAATCCGGCAGAGGCTACTGCAGAATCAACTCCTCGGGCCGCGTCCTAGTTATCTGCTTGTTTATTCTCAAACGTTTCATCAGATCCCCGGTATGCCGGGTGCTGTTGTAAGAAAATAATTATCCCAACTTTTGTTACTCAGCTTAAGTTTATGCAAGACTGGCTTAATACCGGGTTGCTTTAATTCGAGTCCCTGAGCTCGTTTTCTTATCCACTTGGCTTTTTTCTTCTTTGCTCTTGTCTACCACTTGTGGTTTTTTGACAGTCGAGTCACAAGATTTCAAAAACCCAGTTTATAATACTCACATTTCAGAGATAAGAAGTAAAACTGCCCAACACTTAGCCAAAAAACAGAAGGGAAAACAACTTATATCGGTCGGTTAACTCTTTCTTTCCTTAGCAGTTTTTCGTGTGCTCAGTGACCCTTGGCTTGTTCTCTTGCTTGCCATGAAGCCGGGTTGCGGACAGCAGCGAAGTCGAAGAGTTGGCCCTCGGGTTTAAACACATTAGTAGACTTGCGCATGAAATACCGAGATGACTAACCGACATACAAAAGGTAAAGAACAAATACACCGAGCAAGTTAGGCACAGGCAGTCCCCGAGTTCCTACTCGGAGTGCCGACATAGATTTCAACTCGGTAAGGAGATACATACAATGCTTTTTAAGGAATGGAAATGGCGGAGTAGAGATACATTCCAGGGGCGCTTGGTTTCCTCTCCGGATGTGTCCATCCTGTTCTTCTCCTCTTCTCGGGCATCAATGAGATAATAGGCATCATTGTGCAATGACTTGCTCACAATGAATGGCCCTTCCCACGGAGGGGAAAGTTTGTGCACTCCGGCTGTGCGCTGCACAATCCTACACACCATATCTCCTTCTCGGAATACCCGTGGGCTTATCTTCCGGCTATGGTAGCGTCTCATATTCTGTTGATATACAGCTGATCTCGACAGAGTTGACTCTCTTGCTTCTTCTAGCAGATCAACATCATTTTCTCGGGCTTCTCTTGCCTCTGCCTCTATATAGAGAGTTACTCTTGGTGAGTCATGCTCAAGGTCAGCGGGCAACACGGCCTCTGCTACATAAACCAGGAAGAATGGTGTGCATCCAGTTGATCGGTTAGGGGTAGTCCTTAGACTCCACAACACCGTCGGCAACTCGTCCAGCCAACAACCAGGGGTTCGCTGTAATGGCTCAACCATCCTTGGATTTATTCCGGATAGGACCATTCCATTAGCTCTTTCAACTTTCCCATTAGATTCCGGATGCGCGACTGATGCAACGTCTAGCCGGATCCTCTTATACTTGCAGAACCGAGCAAAGGCTCCCTCAGCAAATTTTGTTCCATTGTTCGTGATGATCCCATGCGGATAGCCATACCTCGGGACAATTTCCTTCAAGAATGTTACTGTTGTGTGCCCATCGCACTTCCGCATTGGCTTCACCTCAATCCACTTGGTGAACTTGTCCACCATGACTAAAATGTGAGTCATATTGCCTCGAGCTGGCTTGAAAGGCCCCACCATGTCCAAGCACCACACTGCAAATGGCCAAGTGATGGGAATGGTCTTGAGCTCGGAGGCTGGCATGTGTATCTTGCTGGCAAATCTCTGGCACCCATTGCACTTCCGTACGAGATCTTCTACTTGCTGCAAGGCAATGAGCCAATAGAAACCATGCCGGAAATCCTTCTTCACTAGAGCCCGAGATGAGGCATGGTGCCCGCAATCCCCTTGATGTATTTATCGGAGAATATCTTCTCCTACTTCTGGTTCAACATAGCACTGGAGCACGCCTGTTGCACTTCTCTTGTGCAACTCTTTGTTGATGATGGTGTAGCCCTTGGATCTTCTCTGAATCTGCCTTGCCGAGATCTCCTCACTCGGCAAAGTGCCATCCACCAGATAAGACATAATGGGTTGAGCCCAACCCGGTATTGGCCGGATAGGAAATATTGGCTCATCAATCTCCATAGGTTCTGCCGACATAACGAGCTCCGAGAAGGGAACGAGTCCTCCAGTCCCCGGATTCTGCGAAGCAGTCCCCAAGATGAAGGAGGCAGTCCCCGAGATGAGGGAAGCAGTCCCCGAGCTCAGGGAGGAATTCCCCGAGTTCTCCATGATGCACCCCACATCTATCTCCATTGGCACAGCTTCTGATTCTGGTTGAGCCAGGACGAATATCGAATTCGACTCGGGGGCGGGCTTTATGGACGGCTTCCTCAAAAGCTTGAGAGAAATCCATACCGTGATGAATTGCCGAGATGAGCCCAATTTGGACAGAGCATCCGCATCATCATTTTCAGCTCGGTGGATGTGATGGAACTCACACCCATCAAAGAATCCGGACATATTTTGGACAAGGAACCGATAAGACGCCATATTGGAATCCAACGCGTCCCAAGTTCTCGAGGCCTGCTGAACCACCAGATCCAAGTCGCCATAGCATATTATCCGGCGCACACCAATCTCCTTGGGTACTTTCAGTCCGTGGACAAAGACTTCATACTCGGCAACATTGTTGGACGCTGCAAAGTGGATTTGCAGGACATACTTGAGCTGATCCAGCTTGGGTGAGGTGAGAACAACACTAGCACCGAGACCTTCTTTCACCTTGGAGCCATCGAAATGCATTCATCAATAATTTGTTTCTAGCAAGGGAGACTCATATTGCATCTTGGCCCAATCAACAAAGAAATCCACTAGAGCTTGGGATTTAATTGCTTCTCTTCTCGCATATAGTGGAGTGTAGGGTACCAGCTCAATCACCCACTTGGCTACTCGACCTCTTGCATCTTTGTTGCCCAGAATCTCCGATATGGGGGCGGTACTCACCACTGTAATCGGATGATCTTGGAAGTAGTGCTTGAGTTTCTTGGCAGCCATATACACCCCATATGTCATCTTCTGATAGTGAGGGTAATTTTTCTTCGAGCTAGAGATCACCTCACTAAGATAATACACAGGCCTTGCACAGATTTGCCTTCCTCTTCTCGCTCCACTACCACCACCGCACTAACAACTCGGTTGGTAGCTGCGATATAGAGCAACATGGGCTCCTTGGGCAGTGGGGATGCTAGTACCGGAGCGGTACCCCAACATGGTCTTCAGATCTTTGAACGCCACATCAGCTTGTGGGGTCCAAACAAACTTGTCACTCTTCTTCATCAGCTGGTACAAAGGCAAGGCCTTCTCTCCCATTCTCCCAATGAACCGGCTAAGGGATGCCAGGCACCCGGTGAACTTCTGCACATCTTTCAATGATCTCGGAAGAGACATGTTCTCAATCGCCTTGATCTTGGAGGGGTTGGCCTCGATACCTCGGCTGGATACGAGGAAACCGAGTAACTTCCCTGCTGGGACACCAAAGGTGCACTTGGTCGGGTTCAACTTCATCCGGTACTTCCGCAGATTTGCAAAAGTTTCTTGAATATCTTCCAGGAGTGTGTGTTTCTCCTTGGTCTTGATGACTATATCATCCACATACACCTGCACATTTTTTCCTATTTGCTCAGGCAAGCATTTCTGCATGCATCTCTGGTATGTGGCCCCTGCATTTCTCAACCCAAAGCATATGACACGATAGCAATAAGACCCATACGGGGTAATAAAGGAAATCTTTATTTGATCAGCTGGGTTAAGTGGAATATGGTGAAAACCAGAGTAAGCATGAATGAAAGACAACAGCTTGCATCCGGCTGTGGAATCTATCACCTGATCAATCCGGGGTTGTGGAATCTGTGCTAATTCTACTACTTCGTGTTCTTTTTTTTTGTTGATGGTTATGCGCCCTCGTTCCCGCCCTTTCCTTGTCCTGTGATCATGGAAGACATCCTCCTATGTCTCGTTATTAGCATCGATGTCGACGTCCTCCTGCGCCTCATCGTCGGTGTCGGCGTCTTGGCCATCCTCCTCCCATTCCTTGTACTCCTTCAAGTTATCGGAGTCGGGGTCGTCGGAGTGCTCGCTTGAAGAGTCTAGGTCGAGGTCTGAGGCCTCTTTTGCCCCATACCAGGTTCTCTTTATATTTCTCGATGTCATTGTCACTAGGGATGTAGAGGTCGTGAAACATATCGCCGACCATTGTTGTTGGGGTTTTGATGTTCTTGTGGGGAGAGAAGTGTTTAAGAATCAGATAGAAGATTGAGAGAACCATGAACTTTTCTCCTCTTATTGACAATACATTGTTTTATTATCTGTGGGGAAATTCACTGCAGCGTGGAGTGTTGGGAATATGCCCTAGAGGCAATCATGGATGATGTAATTCCTAATGTATTCATAAAGTTATTAAGTTGTCCTTGTTTTGAACATCTGATATATGTCATCGAATATGTGATTCGATTGTGGAACTATACATTCATGTTGTTCATACTAGATTGTCCTTGGTCATTAAGGTTGTGCTGGACACACACCCTAGACTAATGTGAGTGTTGGCTGATGACATGGTTCCACTTGTCATGGGCATGGTGATGCCATTCCAACAATCACGGAATTGGCTAAAGAGTTTAGCAAGTCGGACTGACCCACATTGAGATGCAACGAGCAAGTCGTCATTTGCATGTCTCAATCAATGTAATCCTTAGACCTGAGGTTGTCGCACAATCCGAGTTGTGGATCAGCGACTTAGGTTCTGTTAAACGCTGCTATGTGACAAGACAGTTATAAAGGCAGAGTTCGGGTCGAATGAGAAACAAGTTGCGTGATGTGGATAATCAAGATGGGATTTTGCCCCTCCGAATGGAGAGATATTCTCTGGGCCCTCTCGAGTGATATGATTCAGGAAGCATGGCCATGCGCGACTCAGTTAAATGTTAACTGTGTCTGTTGACTAAGAGTTAGTCAGATGAATCACATATCACGGATCGAGAAGAGAGTTGAACTATTAAAGGGATGACGATACATCGCCTATAGTTTGACAAGGTATATCGTGAGGAAAAAGGGACTAAGATGAATATCACATTGAAAGGTATGTCGTCATGACTCAATGGGACTTGGGAGGCGGCACGTTCTGCTAGGAGCCACTACGATTGATCGATTAGGAGTTGGACTCCAATCGTGTCCAAGTCGCCATGAGCCTGCAGGGTCGCACACTTAAGAGCGGGAGAAAATGTATTGGTTGGGCTGGATCCGAACCGGAAATGGACTGAGTTTGTGAGTCGGACTCACAGAGGGAATGTGCCACAAGTGTTGTGAAGCCCACTACCATTCGCTATATAAAGGGGGCGCAGGTTGCCCAGCGGTCACGTTAGTCCACTCCCATGCGTTGGGAACCCTAGACCCACTCAGTCCAGCCGTTACACCGGACCTAGCAGTCCGCCGTCGGAGCTCCTCCTCGTACGTGTGGATACCGGCAGAGGTGTTGTACGTTCAGCACTTCAGTTCGCGGGATTGGATCTGCCGGATAGGATCGTGGGACTGCACTGCCCCGACGCGCTGCATCGATAATCCGCACCTGCGCGTCTAGTGGTAATGCTCGTGGCGTCTAGTTTTGTTTATCTCTACGCGTTCCAACAGTGGTATCAGAGCGGTAGCTTCTGGTATTAGGCCCGAGATCCGTACATATGTGATATGTAGTTAGCGTTAGATGTGATCTAATTGCAGTTTTGGTGGTCGGCCTATGAGATAGATCGGTTTTTGTACAAGGTTGATTGGATCAATCGTACTCAGGATTAATGTATGATCAGGTTTCCGTGATCATACTGCTAAGGTCGTGGAACAACTTACCCCTACCGGTCGGTTTCCGCCATCGGGGTATACCGTGACACATAAATCCAGTTGCGGTGATCGAAGATCAAAGAGTTTGATCGAATCGGAATACATATCAGATTTGGGTAAAATCGTTTTATCCGATGAAGAGTTATCCCATGATGGGACCGCCGGCTTCGCCCTGTCGTAGCGCCTTAGATGTCGTTGTGAGTTTCACAATGCCGGTAGATATCGCGTCTATGCATAACTGGTTTTTGCAGGAAGTTGTGAATGGTATGGCTTATGTGCATGTGATGTGTGTAATCCATACATGATCTGCGTATCATGTTTCTTGTCAGACGGCTGGAGCCTAGGTGCTGTCATTTTATTGTATACCGGCCTGCGTGTCGAATTCTCTATGTAATTTTTCATTTACTAGCTAGTGTAGCTTCTTGGAGAACCCGGAAGACATGCAAGTCGATGTACAAGTCGGCTACATGGAGTAAGATGGCACGTGACAAGAGTTGGCACGAGTCGACTTACAAGCTTTGTGGAGATGGAGATCACCATGAAGAGAGCCATACCATTTCACATTATAATTGCTTTATTTGTGTTATTGTTATGTCTCTATTTACCTTTATTTAGATAGTTGGTAGATTTTAATCCCTCAAAGAAGGTCTAGTCGGTCGCCCCGCCAGTGCTGCACCATCACAAGTCGGACAAGTGGGCTCATGAAATTGAGGTGCTACCAATTCTTTCCGATTAGGTGGGTTTTAGTCGGACTCTTACAAGCGGAAGCACTTGTTAATCTAGACGAGTCCATCACAACGGTTGTGGGGCTCGGGGCGAGGTAGGTTGGGAGCCGGGGCATGTGATGCCACCCAACTAACAGGAGTCGTATTGGATACGATTGGCAAGGTGTTGCCTACCTAGATCACTTGACGACTAGCGGTGATGCTAAAACTCACTAGTCAGCTTGCTTATTTAGGATCTCGAATCACTTAGCAACCATCGGAGGGGTGTTGGTTCTAGTGGGAGCATAAGTATTAAAGCGTTTAATATGCCTGCTCTTTTATGAATACATGTCTTAAGTGTTTTTGCATATTTTTCTGTTGTAGATCAATGGCACCTAGCAACCTTCCTCAGTTGTCCACTTTTGCGTTGAGGTCAATCCTAGAGAAAGATAAGCTTAATGGAACTAATTTCACCAACTGGTACCGTAATCTGAGGATAGTCCTCAAGCATGACAAGAAAGAACATGTTCTAAAAACTCCCCTTCCAGAAGAGCCTGATGACGATGCGACTGTCGCAGTCATGAATGCCTACCGTAAGACTAGAGATGAGTCTACGGAAATTAGTTGTCTTATGCTTGCACACATGGAACCGGATTTGCAGCAGCAGTTCGAAAATGTTGAGGCCTACGATATGATCGAAAGCCTCAAAAGTATGTTCCAGGTTCAGGCAAAGACCGAGAGGTATCAAGTCTCTCAAGTTTTGCTGGGTTGTAAGCTTGAAGATGGTGATCCACTGAGTCCGCATGTAATCAAGATGACTGGTTACGAGCAGTCTCTGGATCGGCTGGGCTTCCCAATTAACGAAGAGTTCGCTACTGATATAATTCTGAACTCTCTTCCTAGTGCGTATGTGATGCATGTAAAATGCATAGATGAACTTTGCATGTTATTACTTGTTTTTCCTACATATTAGAAACTTATATTCATGTTTTATAATGATTTGGGGGATTTTCTGAAAAATCCCCCTTCTTTTGGTTCTAACCCTGTTTTTCCAGAAAACGTACTTTTTAGTGTTTCAGACTTTCCGGGAGCTTCGGGACTCCAAAAAGGGCAAGGCCAAAGAGCACGGTTCAGAATTTTCGAGACGAAGACCATGGGCCAAAGTAGAGGGCCAAAAGTCCAACCAGGTGGAAAAGAGGACCCTCCACGCGGCTAGATTCCTTGGCCGCGTATGGGGCCCCCTTTTTGCCCCCGTGGCTCCGATGTCGTCGATCTTTCTTCTCCCGAGTGTCTCCTGACCTAAAAACGACTATATAAAGGGTCCCCTGGCCTTTTCGAGAAAGAGGCAGCGCCGAGAGACGAAACCACAAAACAGAGAGACAGAAGGCTGCCGCCGGAGAAGATCGGAGGGGGGAAACGCCGCCAGGATCACCCCCGGAGGGCTCCACCCCCTCCGGCGTGTTCATCATCAACATCTACAGCAAGATCAGCTCCATCTCTCCACTGCAATCTCTTGGCAAACACGATGTATGATGCAATACTATATTCCCTTGATGTATTGTGTCTCCCCGTCTATGTTTGAGTAGTGAATTGTTCTTGGCAATGGTGAAATAGTTCGTTGATTGGTTGCATACAAGTTTGTTATCTGCTATGATTGTCTTTATGTACAATATATGAGTGCACGCATATGTTGGGGAATGCATGTAAGGTGATCACCGGTAGCATAATGGAGTGGTGGTGACTTGGGAGTGACAGTAACCTGAGACCGAGCCACAAAGTTAAGTTATTGGGGGATATATATAGGGGACCTTAGAACGTAAGGCTATGGTGGGACTTTATGTCTTAATCAATCTTGTGCAGTCATTTACTTGGCCACATGATCCATCATAAGGGGTTGTAGATCATTTACTTGACTATACCTATTCATGGCTCCTTCCTAGAAGAAACAACTAAGACTAAAACATGTGCTTCACTAATTGTGACAACCACACGAACGAAACACCTATTGCTAGAACACTTGCTACCTTGAGATACTTGAGATATTTGCTGCTTGCTACTTGAGAAACTTGCTTTAGAAACTTTCTCTAGGATTACTTGCATTTTAAACTTGCTTCACTAGTTACTAGACAAACCACACTCCACGTCACTTGCTTTTAATTAGTTAGTTCCTTTTAGTCAAACTTATTGTTTTGCATAAACAGCCATATAAGAGGGTTATAGGGCTTTAGAGAATAGATAGCTTACCTTCAGCTCCTCGTGGGTTCGACACTCAAATACTTATCGAAAGTTACTACAATTGATCTCCTGCACTTGGGAGTCATCAAGCACTTTTCTGGCGCCGTTGCCGGGGAGCGTTGTGCTAAGATTTTATTCTTGTTTGCATTGCATACTAACATATAAACCTAAAACACAAAAAAACTATAAAATGGGAAACAACCAAACAATTTTAGAACTGTATAATATCTACCTTGAATTAGGACATGAAGTGTTTGAGGAGAAATTGAAAAATTATTTGCACAACAATCATATTTGCGGTATTACTAATTCTTTGAACACCTTTATTGCTAAGGAAAACCTTGAGCTTGGGGAAGTTTGTCTTGATGAATATGATATTTTTAGTCCCCCTACTATTGAGGATAAAAATGATATACTTGCTGATTCTATGGAAAGTTTTAAGCTTGGGGAAGTTGGTTTTGATGAGCATGATATTTCTAGTTCCCCAAGCTTGGAGGAGAAAATTCACTTTGATGATACTATGCCTCCTATATATGATGATTGCAATGAAAATTATGAATGTTTGAGTCCAACTATCACTAATGAGGATTTTACTTATGTGGAGAGTAGTGATTCTTTTATGCATGTGGCTCATGATAAGAATGTTTTATGTGATATTCATATTGTTGAATCTATTCATGATGCTACTGAAAATTATTATGAGAGAGGGAAACATGGTTACACATATTTCAACAATATTAAGTTTCCCCTTTT
Source organism: Alopecurus myosuroides (assembly GCA_028641055.1). Taxonomy (NCBI): domain Eukaryota; kingdom Viridiplantae; phylum Streptophyta; class Magnoliopsida; order Poales; family Poaceae; genus Alopecurus; species Alopecurus myosuroides. The sequence goes on from CM054058.1 coordinate 196,569,167, forward strand.
TATGTTGAAAGTATTGAAGTTGCACTTGATCTACCTTTCTATGCTTACTATTATGTTCTTCTTTTATTTGTTTCATTACAAAATGCCAATGCATAGGAAAGGGGTTAGACTTAAAAATAAATTGTTTAATATTTTTTGGTGTGTTCCTTATGCTTTAATTTCCTATTCGGTTTGAGCACACATTTATGTCTTTTCAACATGTAAAATACCTTTACCTACTGTTATCTATCATTTAGTTTAAGATTTTCATTTTATAGAATTTTTGGGAAAGTAAATGAGAAGGATGAGTAATGGAGAAGTTGGGGTCGACCTTGAACATGTGTTGTTCATGCCAATGAAACCATTGCAAAGTCTCTATCATTAAAACTTTTTCCAAAGCTAAAAAAAATAAAAATATTAGTTCACTACTGTAACATCACATTTCTGTCTTATTTCTCATCTTAAATGGCAAGAATAATCTTATATGAGAGATAGGATTAAACAATAGTAATTAGCTGTCAAGAAAACAGATTCCTGAACTTCACTGCGAAAAATGTTTAAAATCACAGAAGTGGAATTTTGACCTGGTAATTTATGACAGCAATATCTAGTTATCACTACATATTTCATTAGTTTTAAGTTTTCTGATTTGAGCAACTTAAGTGCCTCTAAAAATTCCCTCTTTACGGGCTGTTCAGTTTTTGGCAGATTATGTCTTTATTTTGCATTACTCTCATTACTTGTGTTTTGTGTGGTTCTTTTGATCAAGGAGCAATGCACAACTGTAGTAACAGTAGTTAATATTTAGAATCAACTCATGATGTGTCTTTGATGTACCTATGTGGATTTTATTTATGGAGGCACTAACCCCTCTAATCAAGTTTTATGTTGAGATTTGTGTAACAAGAATTTTTCAGGAGGAAGAGTTGAGTGAGATGAACAAAGATCAAGAGGGAAAACCAATCAAGCTTGGGGATGTACCCCTGGGATCACCCTACATGTATCAAATAAGTACAAGAATCCAAGCTTGGGGATGCCGAGCCACCTCACTCCAACCATCATGATGTTAAGTAAGAAAAGCCTAGCAATACGGCTATCAATAAAGCGCTTTACGGGAGGCAACCCGGTTGTTCTTAGTTGGTTTCTCCTAGTGTCCTCTTGCTGTAACAAGAGACTTAGTCTTTAGTTTAGTTTCTGGATTTGTCAATAAAGTGTCATGTCGGATATATACTGAATAGGGGTATAGAAGATGGTAGACAAAGAGCCGGACTACCAGGGTGGCCTACATGGTAATGGGCTTAGGTCCATTGGGCGGCCCAGTAGTCCGACGCGCAGAAGCCGGATTCTAGAAGAACCCGGATCACGGCCCACGTGATCTGGCTTGGAGGAGAAGACGGATTCCTTACTTTCCAAGTTACAAGTTAAACGTAGTCTTCTAGGTTTCCTGCTCTGTAAGCCCTAATCCGGCTATTATATAAAGCCGGACGGGAGATAGATTAAACAAGTTAAGTTAGACACAAGTTCAAGCTCTACGCAACTCGCCGAGAAGCTCATCCTCGCCGAGTAGCTAGATCTATTCCCTCACATTGTAACCCTGTTATACGGGCTTTAGTCCCAATTAGTGAGAAGTGCAGGAGTAGGTACGCCGTACTGTCGCGACGTACCGAACCTGGGTAAAATCCCGTGTTCTGTGTTACTACGCTATCCCGTTACCCCACGTCTCTACCGTAGTCTCATGGCATCCCCGTCTATGAAAACTACTACGATGTCTCGACAGTTGGCGCCCACCGTGGGGCAAACGACGTCAGGCGTAAAATTCCGATCTGGGATACTCGGCGGAATTGGAAGATCGATCACTGTCGGAAGCTTGGAGTTCGACGACGACGTCGGGCGCTTCCTCGACAACGGATCCTACATACCGGCGCAAAACCACCTGGTAAGTGCCTGCGTGTTACCGATCGGATCTGCTAACATCTTTATCGGACTAACTGCAGAGGCAATGGGGTTTTGCGGTGGAAGCAAATTTATCCCACCCGCCCTATACCCAGTCTAAGACGACTATGATCCCGGATTCTGCTCAGATCGCCGACAAAACAGTGATACACACTTTATCGGCATGGTGCAATCCGAAATCGCTGAAAACACGGATGACGGAAATCCCGTGCAAGAGGCAGACAACAACCTACCCGTCGTAGAGACGGAAGAACAAATACCCGTCACAGAGACGGAAGATCCGATATCCGTCAACCAGACGATGAACTCGGAAGCAGAGTCCGTGCTTGCCGCCATTGAGGCGAGGTTGGAGTCGGAAACCGGATCGGATAACTTCGACTCCGAAGACGAAGACGAGGATGCCTTCGTAAGAAAGGTTAAGTCCTTTCAAGAGGGATTCCATGAAGTGCTAATGGCAAAACCAGCTGATACAACGGGTGCCGACAGCCAGGAAAGCCCTAAAACCCCTCCGCCGGTGGAAGAAAGAGAAGACGGAGAAACTTCTCCGATATTCCCTAATGTTAAGAAGATGACAGAAGATGAGCCTGTCAAAAAACCTCCTTCTTCCAAGAAAAAGCACCGTGCTTCTAAAAAACTCCAGTACAAACTCCGGAAGAAAAAATCAGCTGATCTCGCTGATGAAAACCTGGAAGTTGGAGATATTAGCGGCACAAAGCCCGCGGAAAAGAAATCTAAGGAAATCACTGCTCCGCCAATGACAGAATTGGAAGAGCAAGAGCTATTACAAACACCAGTGGGACCAGATGAACCCCCTGAGATGCTGGAAGCCAGGAGACAAGCTTTCCAACGGCAACAGCAACATCTGCTTAGATCTCGGCAACATCTCCAACAAACCCATAATGACATCAAAGTCATTAAGGAAGAAATAGAGGAGTACGAGAGAAAGCATAGATCTGCCTTAAAACCTACTAGGTTACCCGGAATCGCAAGACCGGAAGAACTGCCGCCAAAAGAAAGGTTCTATAACCCATCTTGGCAAAAGCAGTTAAACGGCAAAGATGCCAAGGGCGAACCAATATACAAAACCGCAGCAGAAAACGCGGAAGCAGCGTTCGCCATCCTAAACAACGATCTGTACTCCAACGGGGAAAAACTCCAAGGGGTGTATGTTTTCCTAGGAAAAGCATTACAACAGCAGCAGCGAGGCCAAGAGCGATCAGGGAGGCTGCATGATAATTCCGCCCTCTGCAAAACAGCTACTTGCGCTGCTGGAGCACCTGGACCGGAAGAACCCGGAGATTCGGATAAAAAAGAGGATCCGAGAAAGGACAAGAAAAACCCCGACAACCGGGACGCAGCGTCTAGAACCGGACCTCATCTCCCGAAAGATGGATATAAACCACACGATCGTGAAGACAAACACCGGAATGACGGCAAAATAATGCCACCTCCGAGAAACCCAGCTGAAAAAGCAGGAAGATATGATATACCTCACAGACGTGAAAGATCCCGGACACCTCCTAAGGATAAGGAAAGGCATAGAAGCAGAACTCCGCCTAAAGGACGTGAACACGGAAGGGATAGAGATAACCTCGGAAAAGCGCGTCCGCGCAACAATGGAAAAGAAAGGAGCAGATCCCCTTCTGTCCATTCAGCCGGGAGATATTCTGCACACATTGATAGAGCAGAAAAGGATGATCTATACTTTGGTCCTAAGTGTTTTACTGACAGGATCCGAAGGATAACCCTGCATTCTGGCTTCGCCAAAGTCGGTCCAACCTACCAAAAGTATACCGGCAGTACAAACCCGGATACCTGGCTCTCAGATTATTATACAGCCGTCCAAATCAACAATGGAACAGACCTGGAAGCTGTCAAGTTTCTTCCCCTAATGTTGCTAGACGGAGCCAGAGATTGGATCAATGGTTTACCATCAAGAACTGTCGACAGTTGGGATGATATGGCGAGAGTATTCACTCAGCATTTTCGGGGAACATACAAACGCCCAAATAGCATCAACCAGCTGAACCGTTGCACCCAATTTGAGGACGAACCATACGTGGATTTCATCTCCAGATGGACTGCAATGAAGAATAGTTGCTCTGGAGTAACTGACGTACAAGCAATGCATGCTTTCGTCAATGGCCTAAAACCCGGACTTGTACCGTTCATGGTTGGTTCTAAACAGCACAAAGATCTCGGATCTATGCTTACAACCGCCAATGAGCATGCTGCAGCCGAAGATGATATCAGAGCAAGAGGAGGCAATATTGAGTCACTAATACTCGCCAAGAAAACCCCTCGTTCTGAAAAAAAAGGAACTCCAGAGTCAACGACAAAGCCCAAGGAAGTCAACATAGCCTTTGGAGGAGAAAAGGTGAACAAGTGGAAAGGACGCAGTCCAGATCCAATCAATTACACTCCCGAAGAATGGGAGAGAATTAAGTCGGAACCCTGCGTCCACCACTCGCAATTTGGGAAACCAACCCACACAAACGCGCAATGCCGGCTAAACAAGCATATGAAAGGCAATGCAGGATCCGGAAATAAAGGGAAGGGTTCCAAAAGGAAACCTGCCAAACAAAAGCCAGAAGCTGAAAAAGAAGACAGTGAATCGGACACTGATGACAAAATCCAGGAACAACAGCGAAAAGGTGAACCCAAATTTCCAAGAGTTGACGGAGAAGCAATGTTAACTTTCTTAGCAACCCCGTCAGCAAAGGTGGCCAAAAGAACACTTTGGGAGATAAACGCAGTTGTTCCTGCGACCCCGAAATTTTTGAAGTATTCCAACACACCGATAATCTAGGATCAGTTTGATCATCCCGGAAATATCCCTGAACCCGGCACACAAGCTCTTGTTGTAAGCCCTATTGTTCAAAACACTAGGCTAAGGAGAGTGCTGATGGATGGAGGATCCAGCATCAATATAATGTATCTGGATACACTGAAGCACTTGAAGATCTCCGAGTCCCAGATCAACTACAGCAATATACGCTTCCATGGCATTGTTCCTGGCAGGCAAGCACGATCCCTAGGAGAAATTTCCCTAGATGTCACCTTCGGAGATAAAGATCACTTCCGGCAGGAAAAAGTATCCTTCAAAGTAGTGCCGTTCGAAAGCGTGTATCACGCAATACTCGGACGTCCGGCTTTCGCCAAATTTATGGCAAGATCTTGCTATATCTACAACAAGCTGAAGATGCCAGGACCCAAAGGAGGAGTAATCACCATTGCCGGTGATTTCAAGCTGGCAAATGAGTTGGAAAAAGAAAATGCCCTTTGCGCTCAGAGAGTTATAGCGAAGGAGGAACTGAAGGAATTAGCCAAGGAGGTATCGCCGAAAGAAATGCCGGCAGGAAAAGAAACTCGGAAGCCAACAGATAGCTTCAAGGCGTCCGAGAATACAAGACAGGTAATCCTAGATCCCAAAGATCCGACAAAATTCGTCGTCGTAGGGACTGGGATGACTGACAAATAAGAAGGCGAGCTCATCAAGTTCCTCCGTGAGAACTGGGATATTTTTGCCTGGTGTCCAGCTGACATGCCAGGCGTACCCAGGGAACTTGCTGAGCACCAACTCAAGGTTATTCCCGGATCAAAACCCGTCAAACAAGGTCTCCGTCGATTTGACGGAAGAAGACGGAAGGCTATTGGCAAGGAAATTATCCGGCTTTTAGCAGCGGATTTCATCAAGGAAGTAATCCATACCGATTGGTCCGCAAATCCGGTATTAGTGCCGAAGAAAGACACCACTCCTCTTAGAATGTGTATAGATTACACAGGATTGAACAAGTTGTGTCCGAAAGATAGGTTCGCGTTACCGCGAATCGATCAAATAATAGATGCCACTGCAGACTCCGAGCTTTTATGCTTTTTGGATGCATACTCCGGGTACCACCAAATACGCATGAAAAAGGAAAATCAAATCAAGACTTCTTTTATAACCCCGTATGGGACGTACTATTACATAACCATGCCTTTTGGCCTGAAGAACGCAGGGGCAACCTACCAGCGTTGCATGCAACGCTGTTTGCATAGTCAAATTGGCAGAAACGTCCATGTTTACGTGGACGATATCGCTGTCGTAACCAAGGAAAAAGACACACTCCTTGAGGATCTGCGAGAAACTTTCGAAAACTTGCGCACTTACAAGATGAAGTCGAATCCATCTAAGTGCGTATTCGGGGTTCCCTCAGGAAAACTTCTGGGTTTCATTGTTTCCCACAGAGGAATAGAAGTTAACCCGGAAAAGATCAAGGCGATCTTGAACATCTCAAAACCTACATGTGTAAAAGATGTCCAAAGATTGACGGGTTCCGCTGCAGCCGTCAGCAGATTTATCAGTTGGCTGGGGGCTAAAACCTTACCACTCTACAAGCTGCTGAAAAAATTCGACAAAGTCAAGTGGATTGCGGAAGCCTGGGAACGTCTAGAAAGTTATGTGCCTTTCCGTACTAAGTTCAATTCTATGTAAACATCTTTTGAGATCATGAAATAAAGTTGTCGGAATGCTGTCATCCATATTCTTTATAAGTGTAAAGTGTTTCCGCCTCATCTATTTCCCAATGATCTTACAAATTGCTCAACGTTAACCCGAATTGTGCTTGCGTACTCGGCGTTACAAAATTGAATGATTTTTCAGCCTGTTAACGGCTAAGGGAAACTTGAATTGCCTGTGTGCCCAAGTTTCACTTAAAACTTTCCTTGAATTCTCTAAGTCTTATCTGATTGTGTGTGTGTTGGGTTACTGGAACTAGTTAGTAAAAATGCCTTTAGCATGATCCATGTTTCCGAGTTTCAAAACTGCTTGGTTCGTCCCCAGTTACTCGGCATGAAGATTCATATTGCTATTTGAGCCATTTCAAACACTAAGGACAGTTAAAACATACCCACCAGAGAACTTAGAAGATAAAGGAATGATCAAAACCCAAAAAACTTGCAAAGAATTTCATAATTTAAACTGCAACAGACGGAAGTTTCATTCATACAAAAGAAGCATTACATTTTGGATTACATTAAAAGAACAGTAATGCTCCTATTTTTTCTATCCAGGTTCCAGGTAACCCTTCAAGCATCCGACTCCTCCTCGCTGCTTTCGTCTTCGGGGATTGGAGGGATCTCCGCTTCTGGATAGTTGACGGAGATATTTACCATGGAGGCAATCTGGGTGGCGTGGCCATTGACTTCACCAAAGATGGTGTTTCGCTGCATATCCGTGTATCCTTGAGGGACACCGGACGCCACGCGCCAGGATTTAGCACTAGGGTAGTGCATGCGCATGAGGCCAAGAGCCATGCGCGCACCACCCCGTGCAGCAGAGCGAAGGAGAGATTCCTTAGACTCCGCCACCTCCATGATGGCACCCGGAAGTTTTTTAACCTCCGAGCACTCCCCAGATTTTTCGGGAAGAAACTTGTCTACCAGCTGCGTTGCAGCAGCCTTGATCAAATTCCATGTCTCCCCGAAAGCTCGGATGCCTGCAACCCGAGTGCCATCTGGGGTATCTCCTGGTTTTTCCAATAACACACCCAAAAGGGTTAGAAGAAAAAACAGAGAAAAGTAAAACATGGAAAGATGATAAATAAGTCAGAAATTTACCGATGAGCTTGTCGATCTCGGAAACTTCCTCCAGGCGAAGGTTTAGAGCGTCGGTCAAATCCTGAATGGTGGATTTGTCCTTCTCCGCCTGCTCGGAAGCCTTGGAATTAGAAACTCCAAGGGCCAGATTACTGGCTTCCAAGTCTTGTTGTGCTTTCACAAGGTTCTTGTGAAGCTCAACATTCTCCTTGCGGAGAATTTCGGCATTGCCAGAATCTTCTGCTGCTTGTTTAGCCTCGGCTAATGCAGCTGAAAAGCAAGGGAAAAATCCGAGTTAGCCAGTTCCTCGGAAAAAACTTAGGCAAATAATTGAATCGGAAATTTCAGAAGGAAAATGTTTACCTTGCGTTTCCGACAATGCGAGCTTAGCTGATTCCAGCTCTGCTTCCCTTTCTTCAAGAATAGAGAGAAGACTTCTAACTTCTTTATTCTTGATGGTAAGCTTCTTGAAAACTTCCCTGTTGATGGCTTCGGAGGTTTGCTGAAACATAGCAAGGAGAAGAATGAGTACAAAAAGCATCAAAGCGAAAAGCACGCATTTTAATTAATGCTTGGGGGCTAGAGTTATATACCTGGCTCATGCGCTGCAAACCTGCCAAGTTTTCTTTGAACTCTTTCGCGTATTCCGCGAAGAGATTCCCGGCTGCGTCCAAGCCGTCATTGATAGCTTTGAAATCCTTGTCAAAGGTGGGAATTTCCTCGTCGAAAGTCCGAGTTAATTTTTCCACCTCTGGGGCCGCCCTTTCCCTCGTGTCCGGGTCGGACACAATGGGCTGGCTGGGCTCTGGGGGCTTGGTGGTGGGGGCTGCAGTAGGCTCTTCCGCCATTGTGCTTGGCGTGTCCGGGGCGACGGCGGGAGAAGGTTGGCTGCCTCGGCTAGAAGAAACCTTGTGTTTCTTCAGCTTCTTCGGCTTCAGAGTGGAAGGTGGCAGGCTAAAATCATAAAAACCCGGAAAAGGTCAAAACACCGAAGATGGATGAAAAAAGTTCCCATAAAAGAAAATTCCAGAAGAAAGAACCTGGAGGTGGCGACGGGGATTCCGTCAAGATCGATAATTTCTTCCGAGGAAGTTATCTTCTTGCGCTTGCGTCCACCCGTAGCGGCGGTGCGCAGCGCGTCCAGCTCAGCCTCAGACACCAAGTCCGAATCTGAAAGATCCTCGAACTGTCGAACAAGCAAGATCAAAATCAGAAGCTAGGAAATCCGAGATAAGATAGAACTGTACCCAAATGACTGAAAAATTACCTTGGGAACCGGATTTTCGGCCGTATACATTGGCCGACTCTCTGTGTATTGGTCGCGCGATGCGACCAACTGGTTGATGCGTCGCCTAAGTTCCTTTGCGGGCCAATCCTTGGCGGATGTCCGCATCGGATCATTGACTCCCGTGTATTCGCACAGGAAACGGCCGCTGTGGTTGGCTAGTGGCTGGATCCGCCTAATCAGCCAGCATAGAACCGTGTCCATGCCAGTTAGAGGCGGATCCATGGAGGTGAGCTTGGCGATGCGCCGCTTGATCTTTAGTAGATCTGGCGGCAGAACTTGGACGGCTTCTGTTCCCCAGTTATCCTGGGGAACGGCGGCGGAGTTCACAAAAGGTGGAACCCCGACGGCCTTTTTAGGAAAAGGCACGTCGGGATGATAGAAAAAAGAACCCGTCCAAAATTTGACGGATTCTGAAGTTTTGATCTTGGGGAACCAATCCTCTCGGAATCTCCGAAGATTGAAGGATATAGTTCCGCAAGTTGGGAGTGCGCCCTCCGAAGAGTTTCGCTTAACTCCAAAACAGTACATCCAGAAATCTAACCTAGGTTCTAGCCCTAAGTAGCCTTCGAACAAGGCCTGAAAGCCGGCCATGTATAGAATGGAATTGGGGGGAAGATTGTGGGGCTGGATGTTGTAATGAGAGAGAACCTGGAGGAAGAAAGAAGATGGTGGAAGTCCCATACCTCGCAAAAGGTGGGAAGAAAGGAGTACCCTTTCGCCATCCCGTGGCGCGGGTTCGGTTTCTTCTTCTGGCAGCCGCCATTTCTTCTTGAGAACCAGGCCCTCCTTTTCCAAGTTTGGAAGGAGAGCCGGGGGAATACTGCAGGCACTCCAGTTGCCTGCAGATTCCGCTTCCTCGTCCGCTTCGGTGGCGGCGGCGGCGGCGGCCTCCGCGGCGGCGAGTTCGTCGCCGAGGAGCTCGATCTTTTCCTCCGCCGTTTCAGGTGCAAACGGCGGGGTTGTCGCGGCGCTCGATGTCGCAATGTCCGCGGTGGTGGAAGTGTTTTCTCCACCCGCCGCGGAAGCCGTAGTCTTCTCCGGCTCGCCGCCGGCGTGCGTCTGCGATCCCGGCTGCGGATCCAGATCACTGACGAGCTCATCGATGGCAGCGCGGGTCGGTGACGGCGGCGAAGAGGCCATTTTTTGGTGGCGCTTTGCGTTCAGCGTGCGACGGATACGTGCGTTGGGACAAGGACTTGCTCTCGAGCTCGCGTGTGCGTCAATGGTGTGGGCAGTGAGGGAGTGAGGAAAGTTTCGGAGAAGGACGATGATGGCTATTTATAGCCAGAAACCCGTTTAGATACGTGCCAACGGCTCTTTCGACCGTTGGATGCTCGACGCGTGTCGCTCGCCGGAAACTACGGGAAATATAACGACAGGGGAATGATGGCTATCTCCTCGTTTCCCGTGAGAATCTGTCAGAGATACGTTGCAGGGTTTCCCGCGTGAAACCAAGCGTCGCCTGCGTCAGCATGATTAAAGCGCTGACGTTAGAAGTTCCTTTTCCGCGAAGGATCGCGAGAAGAAAAGCCGGATTTTCATGGTTCCGAGTTTTATGCTACCATCTCCTTCAAAAGGAAAGTAGAAAGAATCAAGACTGCTGAATCAAGATTTCCCGGACAAAATGTATTTGACGAAAGACGGAGAATCAGAGTTTTGATCCTTCCTGGGGGATACTGTCGGATATATACTGAATAGGGGTATAGAAGATGGTAGACAAAGAGCCGGACTACCAGGGTGGCCTACATGGTAATGGGCTTAGGTCCATTGGGCGGCCCAGTAGTCCGACGCGCAGAAGCCGGATTCTAGAAAAACCCGGATCACGGCCCACGTGATCTGGCTTGGAGGAGAAGACGGATTCCTTACTTTCCAAGTTACAAGTTAAACGTAGTCTTCTAGGTTTCCTGCTCTGTAAGCCCTAATCCGGCTATTATATAAAGCCGGACGGGAGATAGATTAAACAAGTTAAGTTAGACACAAGTTCAAGCTCTACGCAACTCGCCGAGAAGCTCATCCTCGCCGAGTAGCTAGATCTATTCCCTCACATTGTAACCCTGTTATACGGGCTTTAGTCCCAATTAGTGAGAAGTGCAGGAGTAGGTACGCCGTACTGTCGCGACGTACCGAACCTGGGTAAAATCCCGTGTTCTGTGTTACTACGCTATCCCGTTACCCCACGTCTCTACCGTAGTCTCATGGCATCCCCGTCTATGAAAACTACTACGATGTCTCGACATGTCAAGTTTCACCCATTTGGATTTAAAAGTTGCTATCCTAGTGCTTGGAATTTCTGTTTCAGCACGATTCTCCTCACCGTACGATTTTTCATTTTTTATCTGTAAGTCGGATTGAGCTAATTTTTTAGTATGTTATGCAAGTTTTCGTACTCTGTAAGCACAAAAATTGGCTTAATTTTTTGACGAGTATAGCTTAGGGAAAAACGTTCGTTTTGCTGCTGTTGCTTTTCTGGACAGATTCTGCCTTCTTTTGTTTTATGCACTCTTTGGGTTTGGGAATCGAATTTCCATGATTCTTTCAAGCAAGAGAGTGAACATACAACATAATGAACCTTATTTTCTATCTACTGGAGCATTTGATCTGGAATTTTTCACAGCAAGCATGTGATTTGTTTGTCCTTGCTAATCTCACCCCACAGAAAAAGAATGGGAGAAACATGTTTTGTGAAGTTTTTTTCACAGGGAATAGAGGAGCTGCGCCTCAAGACATCCAAGAATGGTGAAAGCCATAAGCTTGGGGATGTGATGAACACCCCGCTGGAGCTACACTCTTTTGGTTAGCACACGTCTACTTTCTGTTTTTCTAAGTAAAGCATTTATCGTAGAGACTTGAAGCGTCTAGTTTTTATTTTTATTTTTGTTTTGATAAGAGCACACCCATCATTTTATATGAGATTGAGCTACTGGAGTTTGGGGTTGGAATGTATTGGATTCTAGTATTATGACTTGGAATAGGGATGCCATGGTTGATTTGAAGAGCTACACATGTTTGCATGATTTATAGGCTTTTTATGTGTAGAAATTTGCAATAATGTTGTCTTGAGCTATCTCTTATTCATGTCCTTGATGTTAATTGCTGGTTTATTTAGTTTGTCATGAAATGAGTAGTTCTATGGACATATGCATGCATAGTATCTGGTCAACTATCTCCCTCTTGCTAGCCAAAAATTTAAAAATTCCAACAAGTAAAAACTTGTTTCCAACACTCCTTAGCCAAGTATTTCCAGTGAGTCCACCATATCTTCCAATTAGCTTCATTGCTATTCCGAGTATGTTCACCATGTTATTGTGTTATTTATGTTCTAAATTAAGATATTCACTTTATTAATTGTCATGGGTTGAACTTGGGATAGGACTCTCACGAACTTTTGAAGGCACACTTTACTTTTTATGCATCTAATAAACATGACCCAATAATGGGAGCCACAAGTTTTGCGTTTGAAAAGTGTGTGGTTGGGAGCTAGCTATAAACGTGTATCACCGGAAAGCTTTCAACATTGCACAAAAATTTACATTTGGTTGATATCATGTACTTTTGTTTTTGGACTCCTGCCATGCCGAAATGAAATAGAGGAATAGTAAGTTTTGATGAGTAAGTATCTATATGACTAGAAAAACACATTGGGCCGCTAACCCAAGCCATGCTTTATCATGGTGGAAATTTACTTACAGCTTGAGTGACCCTACAACACATCCTACAATAAAATAAGAAGCTATGCATACTAGTGAATGAAAATAAAAAGGATGATGAGTCTACTCCGTTTGTTTGTCTTGTCATTGTGACATGGGCTTGTTTCCATGTCATGGGGCAAGAGGTACCTCTTTGCGGTTCTCTATGATGTCATTAATACTTATTATGATTGTACAAAGCTTATTAGGAATCTTAAGTTGAGTAATCATGGAGTAGGTTTTCACACTCACGGGGCATGAGGCTTTCAACCACCTTGTCATTCACATTACTTCAACATTCACCATATAAGATGCTAGTGATAAAGGGGCAATGAGAGTCCTAGATCAATGGATACCACATTTCAATTAGTAATTTTAGTTGAATAATTTAGAGGCTAAATAAGACTTGATCATGTTTTACCTCTACTCAATTTTATCCAAAGTGTCCACCATATTTTCTATTTTCCATTATGCTATTCTTTGACCAATATAGGATTTTATTTTTCAAAGTGTCCATAGTGCTTTTATTTCATTATACACTTTGTGAACTTTCATGAAGCATCTTTGCTTGCATATTTGATATTTCTTATAACATGAATTGTATGTTGCTACTCATCTACATTATGAATCACTTGATTATATGTAGCATGAATAATCTTCTTTGATATTCCATGATTGTTTTAAAATGCAAAGTCCATGTTAGTTTTATCACCTTCATACTCGAGGACGAGTATGGGTTAAGCTTGGGGATGTTGATGCATGTAAAATGCATAGATGAACTTTGCATGTTATTACTTGTTTTTCCTACATATTAGCAACTTATATTCATGTTTTATAATGATTTGGGGGATTTTCTGAACAATCCCCCTTCTTTTGGTTCTAACCCTGTTTTTCCAGAAAACGTACTTTTTAGTGTTTCAGACTTTCCGGGAGCTTCGGGACTCCAAAAAGGGCAAGGCCAAAGAGCACGGTTAAGAATTTTCGAGACGAAGACCATGGTCCAAACTAGAGGGCCAAAAGGCCAACCAGGTGGAAAAGAGGACCCTCCACGCGGCTAGATTCCTTGGCCGCGTGTGGGGCCCCCTTTTTGCCTCCGTGGCTCCGATGTCGTCGATCTTTCTTCTCCCGAGTGTCTCGTGACCTAAAAACGACTATATAAAGGGTCCCCTGGCCTTTTCGAGAAAGAGGCAGCGTCGAGAGACGAAACCACGAAACAGAGAGACAGAAGGCTGCCGCCGGAGAAGATCGGAGGGGGGAAACGCCGTCGGGATCACCCCCGGAGGGCTCCACCCCCCTCCGGCGTGTTCATCATCAACATCTACAGCAAGATCAGCTCCATCTCTCCACTGTAATCTCTTGGCAAACACGATGTATGATGCAATACTATATTCCCTTGATGTATTGTGTCTCCTCGTCTATGTTTGAGTAGTGAATTGTTCTTGGCAATGGTGAAATAGTTCGTTGATTGGTTGCATACAAGTTTGTTATCTGCTATGATTGTCTTTATGTACAATATATGAGTGCACGCATATGTTGGGGAATGCATGTAAGGTGATCACCGGTAGCATAATGGAGTGGTGGTGACTTGGGAGTGACAGTAACCTGATACCGAGCCACAAAGTTAAGTTACTGGGGGATATATATAGGGGACCTTAGAACGTAAGGCTATGGTGGGACTTTATGTCTTAATCAATCTTGTGCAGTCATTTACTTGGCCACATGATCCATCATAAGGGGTTGTAGATCATTTACTTGACTATACCTATTCATGGCTCCTTCCTAGAAGAAACAACTAAGACTAAAACATGTTCTTCACTAATTGTGACAACCACACGAACGAAACACCTATTGCTAGAACACTTGATCCCTTGAGATACTTGAGATATTTGTTGCTTGCTACTTGAGAAACTTGCTTTAGAAACTTGCTCTAGGATACTTGCATTTTAAACTTGCTTCACTAGTTACTAGACAAACCACACTCCACGTCACTTGCTTTTAATTAGTTAGTTCCTTTTAGTCAAACTTATTGCTTTGTATAAACAGCCATATAAGAGGGCTATAGGGATTTAGAGAATAGATAGCTTACCTTCAGCTCCTCGTGGGTTCGACACTCAAATACTTATCGAAAGGTACTACAATTGATCTCCTGCACTTGGGAGTCATCAGTATGGTCCGTTCATTTCGAACTACCACATGCATGGTATGGATAAGAAGATCACTAAATTACATGGGATGCTCAAAACGGCAGAGGCTGATCTTAAGAAAGGCGTCAGTCAAGTGTTGATGGTGCAGAATAAGGCTTAGTTCAAGAAGAGTTCTTGGACTAAGAAGAAGAAGGATAAGTCAGGAGGTAGCGCCCATGGCCCTGTCCAGAGTGCTTCCTCAAAGACTAAGCCTTCTCCTACAGCCGAAGCCAATTGCTTCTATTGCAAGCAGGATGGCCACTGGAAGAGGAACTGCACCAAGTATTTGGCTGACAGAGCCAAGAGTGGAGGTGTGACTTCCAACTCAGGTACGCTTGTGTGCAATGTTATAGACTTTTATCTTGCTGATGCGCCTAATAGTTCCTGGGTAAATGATACCATATCAGTTATTCACATATGCAACTCGTTGCAGGGACTGGTAAGAACTAGGAGCGTGGCAAGAGGAGAGGTTGATATTCGGGTCGGCAACAAGGCGAGAGTCGCTGCGTTGGAAGTCATGCAACTTCATTTACCTTCAGGATTTTTCATGGAATGAAATAATTGTTATTATGTTCCAGTGCTTAGCCGAAACATTATTTCCGCCTCATGTTTGATGAGACAAGGTTATGAGTCGAATATTAAGAATAATGGTTGTTCTTTATATTTGAAAGATATGTTTCATGGCTTTGCACCCGTTCAGAACGGGTTATTTATTTTGAATCTTGATAGTGGATCGGTCTATAACATAAATGTTAAAAGGTTGAAACCAAATGATCTGAATATGACTTACTTTTGGCATTGTCGGCTTGGTCATATAAGTTGGAAGCGCATGAAGAAGCTCCATGATGATGGACTTCTAACTTCGTTCGACTTAGAGTCGTTCGAGACATCTGAATCATGCCTATTAGGCAAAATGACCAAGACACCTTTTGCAAGGAGTTGTGAAAGGGCGTCCGACTTGTTGGAACTAATACATAGTGATGTATGTGGTCCAATGAGCACGACAGCCAGAGGTGGTTATGAGTACTTCATTACCTTCACTGATGATTTGAGTAGGTATGGATATATCTATTTAATGAAACACAAGTCGGAAGCCTTTGAAAAGTTCAAGGAATTCCAGAGTGAGGTACAAAATCAGCTCGGCAAGAAAATAAAGTTTCTGCGGTCGGACCGTGGAGGCGAGTACTTGAGCCATGAGTTTGATGACCATCTAAAGAGTTGTGGAATAGTTCCTCAACTCACTCCACCGGGTACACCGCAGAGAAACGGTGTATCGGAACGGAGAAATCGGACCTTGTTGGACAAGGTACGATCAATGATGAGTCGGGCAGATCTACCTTTATCATTTTGGGGTTATTGTCTAGAAACTGCAGCGTTCACACTAAACAGAGTACCATCAAAGTCAGTAGAGAAGACACCGCATGAGATGTGGACTGGCAAAAGGCCAAGTTTGTCTTTTCTTAAGATTTGGGTTTGTGAAGCATTTGTCAAGCGACTTCAGTCGGACAAGCTCACGCCCAAGTCGGATAAGTGTATTTTCGTGGGGTATCCGAGGGAAACCTTGGGGTACTACCTCTACAACCGGGAAGAGGGCAAAGTGTTTGTCGCTCGGAATGGTGTCTTCCTTGAGAAAGAGTTTCTCGGTCGGGAAGTCAGTGGGAGCACAGTGCAACTCGAAGAAATTCGAGAGGAACCGGCTAGGGGCGAGTCAGCAAACGCCTTGGAGGCTGAGCCAGTCGTGGTACCTACGCCGGTAACATCACCTGAACCACGGAGATCTGCCAGATTACAAAATGCTCGTGATGTTTTACTGTTAGACAGTAATGAGCCGACAACTTATTCGGAAGCGATGGTGGGATCAGATTCCGAGTCATGGCTTGGAGCCATGAGATCCGAGTTAAAGTCCATGGATGAAAACCAAGTTTGGAATTTGGTTGATCTGCCTGACGGTGCAAGACCCGTCGAGTGCAACTGGGTCTTTAAGAAGAAAACTGATATGGATGGAAATATTTCCGTCTATAAAGCACGACTTGTCGCAAAGGGGTTCCGACAGGTTCAAGGAGTTGACTACGACGAGACTTTCTCGCCCGTAGCGATGCTTAAGTCAGTTCGGATCATGTTAGCCATAGCAGCCTATTTCGACTATGAGATATGGCAAATGGATGTCAAGACAGCTTTCCTTAATGGAAATTTAACTGAGGATGTGTATATGATACAGCCCAAAGGTTTTGTCGATCCAGCTAATGCTGACAAGGTATGCAAACTTCAGAAATCCATTTATGGGTTGAAGCAAGCATCTCAGAGTTGGAACATTCGCTTTGATGAGGTAGTCAAATCGTTTGGTTTCATCAAGAGCGATCATGATTCTTGTTTATACAAGAAGTTTAGTGGGAGCAAAGTAATTTTCCTAATCTTATATGTGGATGACATATTGCTGATTGGAAATGATGTCATGATGTTTCAAGAAACCAAAGAGTCATTGGAAAGGAGTTTCTCAATGAAGGATTTGGGTGAGGCGACTTACATATTAGGAATCAAGATCTATAGAGATAGATCAAGGCGGCTCATTGGATTGAGTCACAGTACATATCTGGACAAAGTTTTGAAGAAATTCAAAATGGAAGAATCCAAGAAGGGATTCTTGCCGATGTCCCATGGCATAAAACTTAGCAAGACTCAGTGTCCTTCGACGACTGATGAGCGAAGTCGGATGAGTGTGATTCCGTATGCTTCGGCAATCGGATCCATCATGTATGCCATGATTTGTACTAGGCCAGATGTTTCCTATGCTCTAAGTGTTACGAGCAGATACCAGGCTAACCCCGGCGAAGCCCACTGGGCAGCGGTTAAAAACATCCTTAAGTACTTGAGAAGTACTAAGGAAATGTTCCTAGTTTATGGAGGTGATGAGGAATTCAGTGTAAAGGGTTACACGGATGCGAGTTATCTCACCGACTCAGATGATTCTCGTTCGTAATCTGGATACGTGTTCGTAATGAACGGAGGTGCTGTGAGCTGGAAGAGTTCCAAGCAAGATACGGTGTCTGCATCTACAACAGAGCCTGGGTATATTGCTACCTCGGAGGCTGCAAAGGAAGCTGTTTGGATCAGGAACCTCCTGATAGATCTTGGTGTGGTTCAGGGCGCGTCCAATTCTTTGGACGTATATTGTGACAACAATGGTGCTATCGCACAAGCCAAGGAACCTAGACAACACCAGAAGAACAAACATATACTCATGCGTTATCACCTCATTCGCCAGTTTGTCGAACAAGGTGATATCAAGTTATGCAAAGTACACACGGATGCAAATATTGCAGATCCGTTGACAAAGGCGCTACCACAGCCTAAGCATGAGGCGCACACGAGAGGTATGGGCATTCGATGCCTAGGCATATGATGCCAAGATGATTGACTCTAGTGCAAGTGGGAGACTATTGGGAATATGCCCTAGAGGCAATCATGGATGATGTAATTCCCAATGTATTCATAAAGTTATTAAGTTGTCCTTGTTTTGAACATTTGATATATGTCATTGAATATGTGATTCGATTATGGAACTATATATTCATGTTGTTCATACTAGATTGTCCTTGGTCATTAAGGTTGTGCTGGACACACACGCTAGACTAATGTGAGTGTTGGCTGATGACATGGTTCCACTTGTCATGGGCATGGTGATGCCATTCCAACGATCACGGACTTGGCTAAAGAGTTTAGCAAGTCAGACTGACCCACATTGAGATGCAACGAGCAAGTCATCATTTGCATGTCTCAATCAATGTAATCCTTAGACCTGAGGTTGTCGCACAATCCGAGTTGTGGATCACCAACTTAGGTTCTGTTAAACGCTGCTCTGTGACAAGGCAGTTATAAAGGCAGAGTTCGGGTCGAATGAGAAACAAGCTGCGTGATGTGGATAATCAAGATGGGATTTTGCCCCTCCGAATGGAGAGATATTCTCTGGGCCCTCTCGAGTGATATGATTCAGGAAGCATGGCCATGCGCGACTCAGTTAAGTGTTAACTGTGTCTGTTGATTAACAGTTAGTCAGATGAGTCACATATCACGGATCGAGAAGAGAGTTGAACTATTAAAGGGATGACGATACATCGCCTATAGTTCGACAAGGTATATCGTGAGGCAAAAGGGACTAAGATGAATATCACATTGAAAGGTATGTCGTCATGACTCAATGGGACTTGGGAGTCGGCACGTTCTGCTAGGAGCCGCTACCGATTGATCGATTAGGAGTTGGACTCCAATCGTGTCCAAGTCGCCATGAGCCTGCATGGTCGCACACTTAAGAGCGGGAGCAAATGTATTGGTCGGGTTGGACCCGAACCGGAAATGGACTGAGTTTGTGAGTCGGACTCACAGAGGGAATGGGCCACAAGTGTTGTGAAGCCCACTACCATTCGCTATATAAAGAGGGGCGCAGGTTGCCCAGCGGGCACGTTAGTCCACTCCCATGCGTTGGGAACCCTAGACCCACTCAGTCCAGCCGTCGCACCCGACCTAGCAGTCCGCCGTCGGAGCTCCTCCTCGTACGTGTGGATACCGGCAGAGGTGTTGTATGTTCCGCACTTCGGTTCGCGGGATTGGATCGGCCGGATCGGATCGTGGGACTGCACTGCCCCGACGCGCAGCATCGATAATCCGCACCTGCGCGTCTAGTGGTAATACTCGTGGCTTTCTACCTCGGCTAGATCTTGAAAGTACCGCGTAGAAAATTTTGTTTTTTATCTCTACGCGTTCCAACATGGAGATCAATGGCGCAATGAAACCGCTTGCAGAAGTAGAAGAGACAGGACACTTAAACCACCTGGGTTTAACACAAAACCTGCATTTTGGCAAGACATGAAAATAACTGCTTATTCGCGATGAAGTCAACTGCGTCCTCGAGGTCAATTGAAATGTAGCAAAATAACCGTGATATTCGTTGCGTCATCACACATGTCATAACCATCTTACACGTGTTTAGTGTTGAATATATTAGCAATTCAGCATATAATTTAGTCTGAATAAACATCAAGTCATGACTAGAGTGTTAACAATTAAATTAATCATGCAAAAATCTAGTATAGTAGACATAGAAATCTAGCAATATCTTCTACAGATGGGAAAGATATACGTACATTGCAGCGGGAGCGGAACTGCCAGTGTTGGCGTCAATGGTGTTGGCCATGTCGTCGATGAAGAGGTTGCCCGGTTCGGGATCGTAAGGGAAGTAGTCATCGTTAGTAGTCGTGCGATTGCACTCCCCAAAAAGTTGAGCGTCTCTCCCCTGTACATGATCGCAAGAGGCGAGGTTTTGGAGAACTGATGTCCCTTCTCGGGTGCAAGCCGGAAGGAGGGATGGAGAAGCTTTGTGTGGTGGTGCAAGGATTTGAAACGGTGGAAAACCATATGAGGAGGTGACAGTTAGGGTAGACATCTGCCAGTTTATATATTACGGGTTGGTATAGACGTCAGGGTAACTCCGCGTCCAACTCGGTCCAGTTCCACGATCTACAGGAATCGTAAATGGATTTGTGATTAACGTGTTCATAAATTAAAATTAATGACTCATTAATTTTCTTAATCGGCAAAATAAACAACATGTATATCATTGTCCTCGGCCCGGCTCATTCGGGAAACCCGACACACATGGGGCACGACGAGGAAAGAGTGACATAGGCGGAGGAGGAGCAGTGCGCGTGTGGGAAATGCCCCCTCACTTCACACCAACTCATAATAGTGGTGGAAGATCTCACCTTATAATGCGGTGTGATTCTCTTTCAACCAACCATGTGGGATTAAACTTTAGTTCCACTGTTCACCTTTTTCTATGCATGAATGGCCCTAAGAGATTTTTAGATTTAAAGTTGGGCCATGGACATGAAACAAAGTCTCATCATCTTATTTCCAAAACATTGTTTATTTAGTGGTGCCTAGTGGAGACTGTTAAGTTGAACTTCCACTTAAAATATTATGATAAACTAGTTAACGACTTGGATAGTGGACTATGCATTGAACTATAGGCTTTCGGCGATACTAGTTTCACACAACGTCTTGACCGATACAAGGCTGCTGCAAGGCTTCCCCGCGGGTGGAAGTTATACTTCATACTCTGAATGCCTCTCATGAGTCCACTAGAAAGCACCCAACTCTCATAGACTGTGATGTTTAACAGTTACACTCATATAGGTGAGTTCCTCAATAGATACTCTACAAGGCACATCTCTTCTTATATAAATAAGCCGCTTGGAATCATTAAGATAAATGTCAACCTGCCATGCAGATTAGAAGAGTATTGCATCTTCATAGAGTCGGATAGTGGATTGTAATGATATTCTCCTCCCAGATGACAAACAGCTTGTCTCCCACTTCTACTTCACGATATCTCCAATCACATAGAGTGGGTTAAAACTATGGATAACTCATACGGTGGTGTTACATGATAAACCCTGTGTGAAGGAATCTGGTGTTTGGATATAATCCAACGCGATAATTTTGGAGTTCTTCAATTTCCTGATAGATTTTAATATCCTCTTCACATGTCTTGATGACTTCATATTATACTTAGAACACTTGATGATCATAGTTTGATGATCATAGTTCATTAGGATAGCGCGTATTTGTTTTTCAACCACAATAATTTCATCAAAATCTCACAAAGCCACTCTCCTTTAACAGTGGTTGTGTCTAATGTTGTGAGTCGTGCTTCCATTGTTTACATTGTTAAGATGGTTGATGACCCACAAGTGTAGGGGATCGCAACAATCTTCGAGGGTAAATACAACCCAATTTGTTGATTCGACACAAAGGGGAGTCAAAGAATACTAATAAGCCTTAACAACTAAGTTGTAAATTCAAATGCACCTCGAAAACAACTTGCTTGACACAATTTATTAGTAGTAACAGTGATATGGTGGCAGCAGTAGTGTGATAGTAATAGTAGCAGTAAAAGAACAGTAGCAATAGTAACAACGAATGTAAACAGAGTGGGCAGCAGTGCGGAAAACGCCGTAGGCATAGGGATGGATGTAAGTGTTGTAGGTATGCCCTAGAGAGTAGAGACAATGATTTTCCATTATTATTTATCCCCAGTTATATAATTAAGTTTATGTCATCATGCTACAACCGCTATAGCACATGAAAAGTCATTTTTCAAAGGAAAATCTATGTGCGGGTGTGAAGACATAAAAAAACAAGAGTTCCTAATCTTGACTCTAATTTTAGCTTATGGTTTGTGAGAAGATCATATTTTCCTCATCATGGACTTGGATGAAAGTCTATCAAACCATAAGAGTTTATTGTTGTAGCGCCCTCACATTTAATAATGTAAGAACTACCGCGTTAAGTGCTAGTCCCTGGATCAATGCTAGCACCACAGAACAAAATGTAATGTATCATTGCAGAAGTATCAAAAAAATTTATAAAGGATCCAGAATAGCCCAGTATAGCTTTATTACAAACTTCATAGTTTTGAAAGACTAGCAAAACTCAGAGTTCTAAACAGAAGAAATAAAGATAGCAATGAGCCTTCATCTTCAATCACTATGGTGGATATAAAATGGCAAGCCTAAACTACATGCATATCTGGCTTGGTGGAGTTTAGGTTATTTGCATAAAGCAAGTTTTTCCCTAACACTTTTGAAGAAAAGAGTTTTCTTTCAAAGATTGGCACCATGGGACACACCCATGAGCACCACAACTAATACTTCCTTAGCCAAATTTTACTTCTTCAAAACGGTGTTGAGATTCTTCTGTCCATCCTTGTCCAGCTGCTCGAAGTTGTCCATTACGGGGAACACGACTATGATCATAGTTTCTAACTCTGCAGAGGTTGTGCACTTTCACCCTTTGTCTTCAATTAGCCCAAACATCCTATACACCTGGAGTGCATCATGGAAAGGAGAGAATTGAGACGAGATCTTTCAGAAGCAAGAATTCAACCCAACCAGCAAGACCCGTTCCACCTATAATTCTGCTACATCTTCATGTCAAGCATGGGCTGAACTCTCACAACTTAGTTGATCAAGACATAGCCCATATGTCAAAGGGCTGCACGGAAAGCTACTAAACTTAGAGGGACTTAGTAATCTCTTTGTTTCCTGGGTGGCAATCCACAAGTGAACACCCCTCGGGGCGACACTCAACTCTCATCAACCATACAACCAAATCCACCCAGGTGGTTCAATGAAATTTATACTTAGAAATTTTCCACAACATTGAGTAAAACAATTTTGTAGCAAGGCTAAGCATCTAGTAAGTATAAGTCTCCAAAATAACAAGTATAAAGGATGGCTACACACTACTTTGGATTTTGCATAGCAAAATAATAACTTAGAAAAATATTCAGTATAATGCATACTACTCCAAAAACACTAGTAAGGCATAGTGAAAATATGGGAGATTTGATGGTGTCTCACTTGCCTTGGCAATAGGATGAACAATCACAGGAAGAATAACAGCAACAAGAGTAGACTTGCTCCTCTTCACAATATAAACAAGCAAAACAAGCCACACATAAACATACAGAACAAACATAACATAGAAAATAAAATAACAATACAAAAACATGTATGCATGTTATGCCATGATCAAATTAATGCATAAAGTTCACAACTAGAAATAATTACTAACAATGATGTTCTCTGATGTTAATAACATATTTATGATGCATGAAAAACAAATTTATTATCAAATCATAATTAATAGAATTGCTAGGGTTTTATTATAGGCAAATATCAACATTAATAGAGTTTCTGTTACAAAGTTGTATAAATAATTTTTCCAACGCATCTACTGGAAAGAGGACATGAAAACAAAACCATAGCAATTTATTTCACCTAAAAAGGATTTATAGATTAAAAGTTATGCCCAAATTATTAATTTATAAAGATCTACAAATAACATGTGAGTGCACGTTTCAAAATTGAAATTTGAATATCCTAGATTAATCTACACATTGTGATGATTTCAAAAAGTCCAAAATCATCAAATTTGGATAAACAGAACTCAAGATATGATGTTTTGAAGTTTTAAACCAAATCTGTTATTTTCTGTTTTTATTAAAAAGGAGATCGATCCGGGGCGACGGCAACGGCGGCTTCTGATTGGCTGGGGGATTTCTACGCGGATCGGCGCTGCGAGCCGCTGGATCTAAGTCATGATGGACGGCCGTAATTGAAAAATACCTCTTCGCGTAAGCCATCTAACCTAGGCCCTAGGATTTAGATCTAATGGTCGAGATCGAAACGCGAGGGGGCGGCGGCGGTGGACTCACCGGAAAACTCGACGGCGACGGTGGACGTCTCGATGACGGATGGCGGCAGCGTAGCTCCGGCCTGGAGAAGATGTCCCTGGGGTGCAGCGGCGGATGGCGGTGATGATGGTGGCCTCTTCGAAGGCTCCCGATGCTCCCAGCGATGACGGCGTGCAAGCAGCTCCCGTGCGCTCCGACGGTGCGCCGGCGCGTCTCTGTGCGCAAGCAGTGCGCCAAACAGTGGCAAAAGGGGTCAGGGTGGTGCGGTTTTTCAAAACAGAGAGGACCATAGGATGCATAGAGGCGGGTATAGGCCGTAGAGGTGGCGTCATCACCTCGCGAAGTTCGGCAATGGCGGCGGATGCTCCCGAGGTCGAAATTGATTCCGTAGGTGGCTAGAGCGTGAGAGAATCGTGAGAGAGAGAGCACCTGGGGTCTGGGAGTATTTATAGGGGGTTGGGCGTGGCCGAGGGGGCAAGCAAGCGCGAGGAGGAGTCGGGGTCGTGAGGGATTGCGTCGACGTTGTTCTGTCAAACACCTCCTGGGCGCGGAGTCCGCGTGCGGGTTGAAGACGATGGGCGGGCCCCGGCTGTCAGCGAGAGTGGGCGGGGACGGGCTGCGCTCCTAGTCTCGTTACTGGGCCGGCCCGAAGACTAGGGCCTGCGCGCGCGCGAGAGTTAACAGGGAGGGAGAGGAACGGGCTGGGCCGAGGGAGAAGTGAGGGGCTAGGCCACTGCGCTGGATTTTCTTTCTCTGTTTTTTTTCTTTTCTTTTTCTTTTCTGTTTTATTTAAAAGGCATTCAAATAAATTCGAAAATCCCTCGAAACTAAATCATAAAAATTCACAAAAATAAGTTTTGGAAAGCTTGTGAAAAATAAAACATTTTGGTACTATTATTTCCCAAAAACTAAATTACTTATTTCGGAAAATGTTTTTAAATTCAAAACGTGATTTAATAGGTAATAATACCTAAATTTTGTGTTTTAGCAAATTAAAACCAAATTTTTATGCAATCAAAATGCAAGTATGCTATGATGATCATGAATGCATGATGGTTTTGAATTTTTCAAAATTTTCAAAATCCTGGGATGTTACAGACTACCCCCTTTAAAGGAATCTCGTCCCGAGATTCGAGAAGGCTAGCATTTAGGTTAGAAAAGTTATGAGGTGGGCTATCCCCCTTAAAATAATATACTTGAGGTTGTACTTCCACCAGACAATTGGGATAATGGAATATGTGATGGAATAAAATGAGTTAGGGGTTACCATTCACAAAATTCATGTTAATATGATTCACATGCCCCTTCTTGAATGGGTTGGGTTTGGCAGCTTCTGCAGTCTTCTGCTCTGGGCAATCAGTTGCATAATGGCCCTTGTTTCTGCACTTGAAACACATCACTTGACTAAGATCCCTCTTCACTTCATGGTTGTGGTTGTGATTGTGGTGTCCATTGCCATTTGAGTGCCCATTGTTGTTACCATTGTTTTCTTTGAGTCCCTCAATATGATTTTGATTATTATGGGTGTGTCCATTACCACCATTGTGATGATTCTCATGTTTGTGGAAATTGTGTCCTCCATTGGATGTGTGCCTCTTATATGAGGGTTCAGAGTGGTATTTCCCACCATTACTGTA
This sequence comes from Alopecurus myosuroides, assembly GCA_028641055.1. Taxonomy (NCBI): domain Eukaryota; kingdom Viridiplantae; phylum Streptophyta; class Magnoliopsida; order Poales; family Poaceae; genus Alopecurus; species Alopecurus myosuroides. The sequence goes on from CM054058.1 coordinate 196,594,726, forward strand.
CTTCCTATTCCTGTTTTCCTCCTTTGTCATGTTGTTATCCAAGGTAATGGCTTGATCCAACAGAGTTTGATAATTTTGGGCATATGCTATAGACAAAGGTATCTTCAGTTCTCCGTTAAGTCCATTGAGAAATTTTTCCTTTCTCTTGGCATCAGTGTCAATGCCCTCTGGTGCATACCTTGATAAAGAATGGAAATCATCGATATACTCCTTTATGGTTCTACCTCCCTGCTTCAGACTACGAAACTCCTCCTTCTTGAGGTTCATTATCCCAGACGAGATATGTGCATTGCGGAATCCCTCCTTGAAATCATCCCATGTCATGCCTTCCAGTGGATGAGTCACTTGGTAAGTTTCCCACCACATTGCAGCAGGTCCTTCTAACAGATGTGCGGTGAATCTCACCTTCTCCGCATCATTGCACTCACAAGTTACTAAGTCCTTGTTAATTGAACGAAGCCAGTCGTCTGCCTCAATAGGATCAGTAGCATATGAGAACTTGTTAGGCCTAAGTCTCAGAAATCTGGTAAGCCTATCCATTGGGGGTGGTGGTGGAGGATTGTTGTTATTGTTGTTGTTGTTGTTCATTGCTGCTACAAACCGAGTCATCATCTGTAGAAGTTGGGCTTGGGAAGTGAGCATCTGCTGCAGGGCATCATTGTTGTTGTACTCATTGTTGTTGTTGTTGGGGTCGCGACGAGGAGGCATCTGTGGGTTTTCAGCATAGATGAGGAAAAGATTGATAGAGCTATGAGGAGTAAATTTTCCTATCCATGGACAATACAACAAGACAAACAATCAATGGAAAATAACAACTTAAAATATTTTATCTCTTAACCAAATTTCGAAATTTGGACTTAATTTTTGACAAACTTAAGCAAAACCACTTAGTTCAAACAAAACACTCTATAATTGCCATATCACAAGTTGATAGGTCAATACTCAAACAAAAACTCTAGCTAACGCATTCTGTCATGGTGGTCAACTACTGGGATGGATCATAACTCTTCACAATGATTTCTATGTTCTTATACATCTTCGACTCCTTTTCAAGGGCGTTGATCTCCTCTTCAGCTTCCTGGAGATCCTTCTGAGTGTGATAAAGTCTCCACGTAAGTCTTTATCCAAGTTCTGTGATTGCCTTCCATGCAGCACATCTAGCTGACTCGAAGAATGATGTGTATTGTTGTGGGTTAGTGAAGATTTAGTCCCCTTCTGTCTTGTGGTCATACTCCTTGCTTCTGTATAGGTGAAGTTGAACCCACCAATACTCTTGGCCATCTTCAATGAAGGGAAAACCTTTGTAGAGTGCTGCTCCTCCAAATCCTAATTTTGTCATTAGGTTCTTCAATGCCTTTGGGAATTCATTCTCACAATCTAGAGTCATGGTCATCAATGGGCCCTTCTTGAGTGATTCAATTAGGTTGGTCATCTATAAGTTAGATAAGACGTTAGAAGATTTAACCATAGGTAGAAGTACTAGAAGAAAGCTATAGCTATGTTAGAATAGACTAGATGTTAAATCCTAGGGTTCTCGAAGTCCTTGGTGGTGGTGGAGTTGCAGCTCTTCATCATTGAGTTTTGAAGTGTATGAGAAAACAAGTCATAAAAGCATAAGGTAAGGAGGTACTAGATACGAGATGAGTAGAGGTACTTAGAAAATATGAATTATTCTTCCATGGTGATCATTGGATCATTAACCACTTTTTGAAATTTGGATATTCACTATAGTGAGAGATACTGGCACCCGCTAGCCAATCAGGGAACCGGACTCATGTACGTGGACATGTAATGTTGGTCCGGGCCGCTTCATCTCACTATGCCGCTAGGATCCAAAAATACTCAAAGGAGTTAATAAATTTAATCAAAAGGGTTTTCCAAACCTAAGGGCTCGAATCTACAGGCAACACTTTGCTCAGATACAATTTTGTAGCGCCCTCACATTTAATAATGTAAGAACTAATGCGGTAAGTGCTAGTCCCTGGATCAATGCTAGCACCACAGAACAAAATGTAATGTATCATTGCAGAAGTATCAAAAAAAATTACAAAGGATCCAGAATAGCCAAGTATAGCTTTATTACAAACTGCATAGTCTTGAAAGACTAGCAAAACTCAGAGTTCTAAACAGTAGAAATAAAGATAGCAATGAGCCTTCATCTTCAATCATGCGCCACAGGCATTACATGTTGGGTGTAGACTCGAGTCCAAGCACTTAATCAAACTTCATCCTCGGAATTTCCTGCACGTTGGAATATGCAGCCCCCGAAGGAAATTCAGTACAAACAATGTACTGGCAAATGACACTATGGTGGATATAAAATGGCAAGTCTAAACTACATGCATATCTGGCTTGGTGGAGTTTAGGCTATTTGCAGAAATCAAGTTTTTCCCTAACACTTTTGAAAAAAAAAGTTTTCTTTCAAAGATTGGCATCATGGGACACACCCATGAGCACCACAACTAATACTTCCTTAGCCAAATTTTACTTCTTCAAAACGGTGTTGAGATTCTTCTGTCCATCCTTGTCCAGCTGCTCGAAGTTGTCCATTACCTGGAACACGGTTATGATCATAGTTTCTAACTCTGCAGAGGTTGTGCACTTTCACCCTTTGTCTTCAATTAGCCCAAACATCCTATACACCCGGAGTGCATCATGGAAAGGAGAGAATTGAGACGAGATCTTTCAGAAGCAAGAATTCAACCCAACCAGCAAGACCCGTTCCACCTATAATTCTGCTACATCTTCATGTCAAGCATGGGCTGAACTCTCACAACTTAGTTGATCAAGACAGAGCCCATATGTCAAAGGGCTGCACAGAAAGCTACTAAACTTAGAGGGACTTGGTAACCTCTTTGTTTCCTGGGTGGCAATCCACAAGTGAACACCCCTCGGGGCGACACTCAACTCTCATCAACCATACAACCAAATCCACCCAGGTGGTTCATTGAAATTTGTACTTAGAATTTTTCCACAACATTGAGTAAAACAATTTTGTAGCAAGGCTAAGCATCTACTAAGTATAAGTCTCCAAAATAACAAGTCTAAAGGATAGCTACACACTACTTGGGATTTTGCATAGCATAATAATAACTTAGAAAAAAATTCCCTATCATGCATACTACTCCAAAAACACTACTAATGCATAGTGAAAATATGGGAGATTTAATGGTGTGTCACTTGCCTTGGCAATAGGATGAACAATCACAGCAAGAATAACAGCAACAAGAGTAGACTTGCTCCTCTTCACAATCTAAACAAGCAAAACAAGCCACACATAAACATACAAAACAAACATAACATAGAAAATAAAATAACAATACAAAAACATGTATGCATGTTATGCCATGATCAAATTAATGCACAAAGTTCACAAATAGAAATAATTACTAACAATGATGTTCTCTGATGTTAATAACATGTTTATGATGCATGAAAAACAAATTTATTATCAAATTATAATTATTAGAATTGCTAGGGTTTTATTATAGGCAAATATCAACATTAATAGAGTTTCTTTTACAAAGTTGTATAAATAATTTTTCCAATGCATCTACTGGATAGAGGACATAAAAACAAAACCGTAGCAATTTATTTCACCTAAAATGGATTTATAGATTAAAAGTTATGCCCAAATTAGTAATTTATAAAGATCTACAAATAACATGTGAGTGCACGTTTCAAAATTGAAATTTGAATATCCTAGATTAATCTACACATTGTGCTGATTTCAAAAAGTCCAAAATCATCGAATTTGGATAAACAGAACTCAAGATATGATGTTTTGAAGTTTTAAACCAAATCTGTTATTTTCTGTTTTTATTAAAAAGGAGATCGATCCGGGGCGACGGCAATGGCGGCTTCTGATTGGCTGGGGGATTTCTACGCGGATCGGCGCTGCGAGCCGCTGGATCTAAGTCACGATGGACGGCCATAATTGAAAAATACCTCTTCGCGTAAGCCATCTAACCTAGGCCCTACGATTTAGATCTAATGGTCGAGATCGAAACGCGAGGGGGCGGCAGCGGTGGACTCACCGGAAAACTCGACGGCGACGGTGGACGGCTCGGTGATGGATGGCGGCGGAGTTGCAGCGTAGCTCCGGCCTGGAGAAGATGTCCCCGGGGTGCAGCGACGGATGGCGGTGATGATGGTGGCCTCTTCGAAGGCTCCCGGTGCGCCCAACGACGACGGCGTGCAAGCAGCTCCCGTGCGCTCCGACGGTGCGCCGGCGCGTCTCTCTACGCAAGCAGTGCGCCAAACGGTGGCAAAAGGGGTCACGGTGGTGCGGTTTTTCAAAACAGAGAGGACCATAGGATGCATAGAGGCGGGTATAGGCCGTAGAGGTGGCGTCATCACCTCGCGAAGTTCTGCAATGGCGGCGGATGCTCCCGAGGTCGAAATTGACTCCGTAGGTGGCTAGAGCGTGAGAGAATCGTGAGAGAGAGAGCACCCGGGGTCTGGGAGTATTTATAGGGGGTTGGGCGTGGCCAAGGGGGCAAGCAAGCGCGAGGAGGAGTCGGGGTCGTGAGGGATTGTGCCGACGTCGTTCTGTCAAACACCTCCTGGGCGCGGACTCCGCGTGCGGGTTGAAGACGATGGGCGGGCCCCGGCTGTCAGCGAGAGTGGGCGGGGACGGGCTGCGCTCCCAGTCTCGTTACTGGGCCGACCCGAAGACTAGGGGCTGCGCGCGCGAGAGAGTTAACAGGGAGGGAGAGGAACGGGCTGGGCCGAGGGAGAAGTGAGGGGCTGGGCCACTGCGCTGGATTTTCTTTCTCTGTTTTTTTTCCTTTCTTTTTCTTTTCTGTTTTATCTAAAAGGCATTCCAATAAATTTGAAAACCCCTCAAAAGTAAATCATAAAAATTCACAAAAATAAGTTTTGGAAAGCTTGTTAAGAATAAAACATTTTGGTACTATTATTTTCCAAAAACTAAATTACTTATTTTGGAAAATGTTTTTAAATTCAAAACGTGATTTAATAGGTAATAATACCTAAATTTTGTGTTTTAGCAAATTAAAACCAAATTTTTATGCAATCAAAATGCAAGTATGCTATGATGATCATCAATGCATGATGGTTTTGAATTTTTCAAAATCCTGGGATGTTACAATTGTTAGGGTAACAATGTACTAAACCGACCCAAGTGTATATTGTTGCTAAAAGAGACTAAACAACCATGATGTATTTTAGCGAATGCATATGAAGTTAACATTGACTATAGTTCATGTACTATGAGAATATCTAGTGAGCTCCCGATCGAAAGTTATACTTTGGATACCATCAAACGTCTTGCCGTAACTTGAGATTATAATGGTGATATCTGGGTATGACCTAGAAAGTGTAATGGAACTGGAACCGCTCAAAACTAGTACTTAACTTCTCTAGTCGATAGAGAGATACATTCTCTGGACCCTCTTAGTATCACTGATGACATATTGACTGGCTAGAAACAGTGTAATTTATCACAAGGTCATTAGGGATATGGATGAGAAAAGAGAACGATATCGGTAAACGAGTTTTATGTGTTCTGATCAAAGAGTATGATCAGACCAAATCAGATAGTCTCACCTCGTGATATCTTTGTTATCGTGAAGTTAAGGGAATAAGTTCAATGAGTAACTTATAAGGTTCCCTCGTTCTTCGGGAACACACAGGAGCCATCATGGACGTCTACGATCCCGTTGTTTTTCTAAACCAAATACTTTGGGGGAACCCCCCACAACCCCATTTATTACCACCAAACAAAAATGTTACAATATGTACAAAAATACAGAAAAGAGAAAAAAAACTATGGTAAGCTATATATCCATGATGAAAAAACTGGGAGCATCTCTTTCTTCAACATGTACTTAAGCAAAGTGACTTTCTGTATAAAACTGCTCTTCCAACCCCTAAATGAAGGTTTTATATTTTTGAAAATCCACCCATTCCTCTAGTTCCAAATAATCCAGCAAGCCAGAATGATAATCTCTAAAAACAAAGTCCAAAAAAGTGCTTCCTAGCCAGCAACCTGACCTCAATATGATTACCAGGGATCCATGGAATCTGTAAATAGTTCCATATTCTGGTACTAAACTGGCAATTGAAAAAATGCCTCCAATCCTCATACACACAAACTGACATAACACAAAATCAAAATTATCAGTGACCTGCCAATTTCTCCTGAAAAGCATGTCCCTAGTATTTATGTTTCATGTAATAATAACCATGCAAATAATTTGTGTTTAGACTAACATTTTCTTTTCCAAATTCAACCAGAGACTGCATCATTAGGTATATTATATAAATAGTTCTTGAGGCAAACCCTCCCTTACTTATGGAACTAGTCCAAACATCCCTTTCAAAAGGATCAATTGTAAATGGCTGCAGCAATTCTTGTAACTCCTGGAATTCAGTATAAGCTTGTACTGATAATGGTAGAGAGAAGGACTGCAACCAAGTATCATTAGAAACAAATTCGGAAACTGATTGAAGCTTATCCACAACAAAAGAAAAAAAAAGCTTGGGAATTTTGATTTTAGATTGTATTGCATCCAAAGGTCATCCCAAAAAAGTGCAGTATTGCCACAGTCAATTGCACATGAATGAAATTTTCTATAATCTTCACTCAAACCAAAAAACTCCTTTCCACCAGAAAGAGACACAAGAAACAACATCATGTGGGAAAACATGGTGATAGTAAGCATCGGTGATGGGTTGACCCCAAGAAGTATCCACTTGATTATAAAATTTATGCAGATGTTTAAGTACTAGAGCTGCATTTTGCACTTTTAAATCAATAATACCAAGAACACCTTTATTTTCTGGTTTACAAATCATAGGTCAAGTAGCTAAGGAATTAGCCTTTTCCTTTCCTTTTCCACTCCATCAAAAATGCCTTATTGCTTTAACAATTACTGCAATCACTCCAACAGGGATTACTAGTTATAACATGTAATAAGTTGGAAGAGAGGAAAGCACGGAATTGATGAGAACTAATCTATCTCCATATGACAAGAAAGATGCAGTGGCAGACAATCTTTTCTCTACTCTGTCAATTAAAGGAGAAAATCCTCTATAGCTGGTGACGTGGGGATGAATCCTGGACCAATCGGGTGAGGCTACCCGGTCCAAGGCCCAAGACCTAAGCCCAAAGAGAGGTGTCACCAACAGTTCTAGAAGGCCCAATTGAAGCCCACCCGCAAAGCCTTGCGGGTCAAGAAGGAATCTTGTAACCGACTTAAAACTAGGGTTTGTAACCCCCTCCTCCCCCCCCCCCGCAGGTACGGTTTGAGACCGGGCCACCTATATAAGTCTAAGAGAACCACCGGGAGGGGGACCAAGCGATACCGCACCACCAAAGCCTTGAGATCGATACCATACTCTCGACTTGAGCGCCCCCCCATTGTAACCGATCTATTGATAATACAGATCGACAAGAGCAGGAATAAGGGTTTTACCTCTACGAGGGCCCCGAACCTGGGTAAATCATACCCCCTGTTAGCTGACGATCGTCACAGGCGCCTACATGTTCTCCTAATCGAAACCCTACAGGTTCATCCGAGGGACTTGTTGAGATGACTATTCGACAATTGGCGTCGTCTGTGGGAACGGCGGGCGCTGGACCTATGGTGTCTTCGGCCTCATCATCGCCAACTTTCAGCTGGAGCCCCGGAACCTCGACTTCAGCAGATCCGATCCGATTCGGGTCAATCATCATCGCGCCCCACTCGCCGAAATTGCGCCCGGAGCTCAGCGGATTGGAGAAAAGCGTCAGCCTGGCGTTCGGGAGTCTTCGCTTCCACGCCAACAAAGCAGGAATCCTGCACTTCTTCGAGCAAACCGATCTCGACGGATCAGACTCCGAGTGGGTCTCGAGCCCGACGACTTTTGACTCACTGCCCAACTATGTTGGTCGCGATGTAGTGCCTAGCGGCGGATCTATCCGCCCCAGCACTCGCAACTTCCACACTATCACTGCTGAGGAGCCTTCTTGGGTTGGCCAAACTTGTCAACCTACGCCTAGGACTCGCGGGCCATACCTGGCCCAGGTCTGCATGGCAGGATCAACCGATCCACCCGAAGAAACTGAAGACAGCATGAAAGAGCGAGAGCACATCAAAGTGTCGCGAGAAGCTTGGATCAAAGCTAAAACGGTTGTACATTCAGGCCAACCGATTGAAGAAGGAGCCCCTCAGGAAGATCTAACTGCATACCACTATCATCTAGTGAAAGAAGCGGAATTGATCAAAGAAGCTCGCAAGAATCTGGACAAACGGAAGAAGCTGGCGGACGAATCAAGTCTACGCCGTGGCGCTCTCCAAAACACATTCGGTAGGGAACAAACCCCCGAATAAAAGATACGTCTCAAAGACTGCAGCCCTGGATGGCGAGTCTCTCAGCGGGATCAGTAGAACACTCGAAACCTCCCTTATGCACGTCGACGACGACGGCAACATGCACCCGACGACTCCCGCGGTTGCTGACCTGGCAGCAGCCACGTACCTGCAGGCGAATCAGTTAAGAGAGAATGACCCACGCGCAGAACAATATTGACAAGTCCAGAAGGGGCTAGGCATGGCATCCACGAGACTCGCCGCTCAGGGCCGCAAGCACGCGACAGCGCAAGAGACTGAGAAGACACCTCGGAAAGACAAAGAAACACCCCGCAGACGCGGGAGCACATCGCCTAGAAGGAAGGAATCACCTCGCCGCGCTCGAGGAAAGGAAGCTCGGCGTCGTGGTGATAGTCCGAGTAGCAGCGACGACAGCCCGAGGGATCGTGATCGCAGTCCGCGGCATCGTAGCAGTCGCTCGAGACACCACAGGAAGGAACCACGGAAGGAGAACGACCGCGACCAGCCCGGATACAACGCGCGAGTTGACATCACGCAAAACAAGGTCGACAAAGCCCGAGCGATCAGGAACCACGCAAGGTCCCTATCCACCTATTCCGATGAAGAAGCCTGCGGTGCGTTGTGCTTCACTCGCAACATCCACGAGGCACCGATGCCCAAAAGATTTAAGCTCACTACGGAAGTACCAAAGTACGACGGCTCGCTAGAGCCCAAATATTGGCTATCAGATTACCTCATGGCAGTAAAATGCCAGCGTGGGAACAAGACGACAGCTATGCAATACCTCAACCTACACCTTGTAGGCGCTGCGCGCAGCTGGCTCGAAGGAAGACCGAGGGCGTGCTACGGATCACAGGACGATCTAACTTACGACTTCCGCAAGAACTTTCAAGCAACATACAACAGACCCGCGTCCATCGAGGAGCTGCGGGCTTGTAAGCAGAAGAGTGGTGAGTCTACTCGCGAGTACATTCAGCGATGGACCACGCTCAAAAATACGGCGGGAAACATATCGGAGGAAGTTGGAGTCGAAGCTTTCACCAAAGGAGTTCGACGAGCCGCCTTCAGAGAAGAGCTGGGGCGAGCCGCACCCAAAACTATCGGGTAACCTATGGCCATAGCCGAGAGATGGGCCAATGGTGAGGACTCCGTGCGCAACGAGAAGGCATCTTCACCATCGCCTGAGGACGACCACCATGGTCTAAAGAAAAAGATAAAGCACTATGATCACGATGATCGAGAAGAACTGGTTGCGAGAGAATTTACAAGAAATCGGGACAGCGGACCGCGCGGAAATCACGACTGGAAGCCAAAGCCAGAAGATAAAACTCCCGAGGAGGACCTTGACATTTATTGCACGCTACAACTATTCACAGATAAGCGCACATGCAAGACCAAGGCAACCCACCTCCTCAAGGACTGCCAAAAGTTTCACGACATCCACGAGGCCTTCGCGAAGAAAAACAGAGCCGCAGTCAATCAGGGCTATCCGCATCTCCCAGGAGGAGGACATCAGGGTTTTCACCCGCCACCTCCACCAGGACACCAAAACGCGGTATTAGCCGTGCTACCAGCGCCACCCGCCGCAAAACAGGGAGGCAACGGGTACCCAAACCCAGCAGGTCTCCTCGGAATGATACAGAAAGTCTGCCCCTCCCGCAGGCCCCAGAAAACAAACACACGCCAAGTGGTCATGGCAGTACAAGCTCCACCGTCCACACCCGAATACTTGAAGATGGCAGATCAGTCGATAACTTTCTCCAAAGATGACCATCCCCCTCGAGTATACCGACCAGGACACGCCGCGCTGGTCATTCAGGCGCATATAGGAAACTACGAACTCGCACGAGTGTTCATGGTAGGCGGCAGCGGGATCAACATCATTTACGCGGATACACTCCGTAAGATGAACAGGAACCTGGACGGACTCACAGAATCAGAAACATCCTTCCACGGGATAGTACCAGGCAAAGCAGTTCGATCACTTGGAACAATCAACTTGGAAGTGGTGCTCGGAAACCCAAGAAACTACAGGCGAGAATTCCTCGACTTCGAGGTAGTCGACTGGCCCTCACAGTACCACGCCATTCACGTCCGAACAGCGTTCGCGAGATTCATGGAAGTACCCCACTACGCCTACCTGAAGCTCAAACTTCCTGGGAAATACGACACCATCACCATCGATGGCGACTTCCAAAAATCTGATAAGTGTGACATTGAATTCAATGAGATCGCAAAATCTTTCGGGATGCAAGAGGAGCTGGAAGAATTGGCAAAGACCACGGATCTCTCCGTGATGCCACTCACCAAAAAGAACGCTCCAGAACTCGAGTTCAGTGCAAACAGCAACACTCAAAAGCATCAAGTGCACCCGACAGAACCCGCAAACACGGCGATGGTGTCCACCACCCCTCTCGACCGCATAGGAAGGCGCGCTCGTCGAACTCCTACGTGAGTACTGGGAAATCTTCGCCTGGCAGCCTTCAGATATGCCAGGGATACACAGGGAGTTCGCCGAGCACTCACTCGAAGTTCTCAAAGACGCCAAACCTATCAACCAAAGGATCCGACGATTCTCTGAGCCCAAGCAGAAGGCACTCGGCGAAGAGGTGAATCGATTACTTGCCGCAAAATTCACCAGAGAGATAAAAATATCCACTTGGTTAGCAAACCCGGTGCTGGTCCCAAAGAAAAACACTGACATCCTTCGCGTGTGCATCAACTACACATCGTTGAAAAAACACTGCCCCAAGGATAACTTCTCCTTCTTGGACGCCTACTCGGGCTATAATCAGATCAGGATGAAAAAGGAGGATGAGGAAAACACAGCGTTCATCACACCTCACGGTGTTTACTGCTACACGACAATCCACTTCGGGCTGAAAAACACAGGCGCAACATATCTGCGATGCATGCAAAAATGCCTCGCCAAGCTCATTGGCAAGAACGTACAAGTGTACGTTGACGACATCGTCATAAAAACTCGAGTGGAGGACACACTCCTCGAGGACATCAGGGAGACATTCGACGCTCTCAACGCGTACAGGATCAAGCTCACCCCAACAAAATGCGTCTTTGGTGTTCCCGCGGGACAACTTCTCGGGTATTTGGTCTCCGCCCGAGGAATCGAAGCCAACCCGGAGAAAATTCAAGCAATCCTGACAATGAAGGAGCCAACCAATCTTCGCGGCATACAACAGCTTGCAGGGCGACTAGCCGCTCTAAGCAGATTCATCGCAAGATTAGGCAAGCAAGCACTGCCCTTCTACAAGCCGCTGAAAGAAAACAGATAAGTTCGAGTGGACACCCGAAGCAAAAACAAAGGCATTCGCCGACTTAAAGCGAGCACTGCAGAGTAGGCGTGTCCTGGCAACGCCACAAGAAAGGGAGCCCCTATACCTATACCTAGCCGCAACAAATCAAGTCATCAGCATAGTCATCGTCATCGCGCGACCAGAGGATGGCAAAGCATATGGGGTTCAGCGGCCAATATATTACAACAGTTAGGTGCTTTTGCCGTGCAAGCAACGATACCCTCACTATCAGAAGCTCGCATACGACATCGTACTCATAGCCCGAAAGCTCAAGCATTACTTCCAGGAACATACCGTCACGGTGCTAAACGACGCATCACTCGGTACTATCATGAACAACCCCATGGCATCGGGAAGAATTGCGAAGTGGAGCGTCAAGCTAGGCGCCTGGGACATCGTATACGCAGGACGCAACTCTGTAAAATCCCAGGTCGTTGTGGAATTCCTAAGAGAGTGGACGGAGCTGCAAACACCAGGACCCCCAGAATACACGAGCAACTGGATCATAAACTTTGATGGGTCAAAAAGAAACGAAGGAGCCAGAGCTGGAGTTATTCTCATCTCTCCCAGGGGCGATAAGCTGCAGTACGTCTTGCGATTGGATTTCCCACCTGAGGACCCAGCATCCAACAACGACGCAGAATATGAATCCCTCCTTCACGGAATGAAAATGGCGATCGCCTGCGGAGCCACCCGATTGATGATATATGGAGATTCAGACCTCATCGTACAACAGACGATGAAGGAAAGTGATGCTATCGCGGATAACATAGTCGCCTGTCGCGACATGTACAACCTACTCGAAGAAGTTTCAAAGGGTGCGAACTGAAGCACATCGTGTGATCAAGCAATGAGGAAGCAGACAAGCTGGCAAACATGGGATCCACGAGCGCACCCATACCACCAGGAATCTACTTCAAAAGAATGATCAAGAGATCAGTCAAACTCAAAAAGCCACCAGGAACACCCGCATCAGTGGAAACAGACCAGCCCGCAAATTTATCTCATCGAGCTCATACATAACATCTCAAGGCAAGTTTTCCTAGTCGAGTCAGTCTGGACGCGGAAATACCTCGACTACTTGTCCAAAAAACAGCTCCCAGCAGACATTTGCGAGGCCCGACAAATAGTAAGACGCAGCAAATCTTTTCGGGTGATCAACGAAGAGCTATACAAACAAAGCATATCAGGTGTACTACAAAGGTGCATAGCACCCGAAGATGGCAAAGAGCTGCTCGGAGACATACATCAAGGAGATTGCGGGCACCATGCCAGTTGGAGAACAATCGTGGGCAAAGCTTTCAGGGCAGGATTCTACTGGCTTATGGCAGCTAGATATGCCAAAGATCTAGTCGATAGATACAATGCCTTCCGGAGGTTCGCGCCAAAGCCACACGCTCCTGCCACAGAATTTCACATGATCCCCATCGCCTGGCCCTTTTCTCAATGGGAGCTAAACATGGTAGGACCACTACGCAAGTCAACACCTGGAGGATACACCCACCTACTCGTAGCAGTTGAAAAATTCACAAAGTGGATAGAGGCTATGTCAGTCACCTCCGCGCACGCCCACTGCGCCGTGAGATTCCTCGACCCCATCGTGTGCAGATTTGCCATACCACAGAATATCATCACGGATAATGGAAGCAACTTCACAGCGAAGGAAACGCAGGACTTCTGTGAAGAAAAAGGAATCACCCTCGAGCGATCCAATGGATTAGTTTCGGCTGTCCTGAAGAAGCGGCTACTTGATCGACTGCACCCAGCGGCAGGGCACTGGGCCGAAGAGCTACCATCAGTACTGTGGAGCCTACGCACAACACCAAATCGGTCAACAAACTACACGCCATTTTTCATGGTATACGGAGCTGAAACTGTCCTACCCGAAGATGTAAAATTCAGTGCCCCACGGATCGTCGCATACATCGAAGAAACCTCTAACAAGGCACTAGCAGAAGACGTGGACGCACTGGATGAGATATGAGACATTGCACTCGCAAGATCCGCAGTATACCAGCAATCGCTGCGGAACTATCACAGTCGCCGTATACGCCACAGATATTTCGTGGTAGGAGACCTGGTACTGCGGCTCAAACAAAAGGAAGGACACAAGCTCGAGCCACCATGGGAAGGACCCTTCACAATACATGAAGTTATCCCAGGAGGCGCCTATCGATTGAAGAACCGAAGACCGGTGGTATCTACTCCAACCCGTGGAACGTTGCGCACCTAGGAAAATTCTACCCCTAGGATTACTCTATTTGCAAGAAATAAGGCTTTACCAGCCACTTTTGTAGCTCGACCAAACACATGGCTTCTCAGCCATATCAATAAACACATGGTTTCTCAACCATAGCTATCGCATTTTCTATTTTCCATGCTAAAAACGACAGGTATACACCCCAAATACACGGGGGCTACGCCTAACTAGCATCATTAAATTTCTTCGAATACTACAAACACAAGGTACAACAAGGTACACACCTTATAAACACCGTAAATATCGAGTAAACTATACAAGGTCACAGGGCTTACGCCTTCAAACACCTTACAACAAAGTACAGGATATTTACATCTTACAATTGCAATTGACGGCGAGCAATCGCATCCGCAAGTATTTGATCAATCTCTTCAGAATGCAGTCAAACAATTTGCTCCGCTGCAGGACGCACGGCCGCATAATGAGGAGAAAAATCCACCGGAAGACCTCTCGAGTCAGGAAGCTGCGCCACCGAGTTGAAGTTGACTTCAGGATGCCACAGTCGAACGAAGGCAAGGGCGACCTGAGATCCACTAACAAGCTGCTGACGCACACACTCTCGGACTTCACCTACTCGATGGAAAATCCTTAGCAAACTGCTCAAATCTTCTGGAACAGTACCCAAGGGGTAAAACTCCCGATGCATAGAAGACAGAGCCTCGCGACAGGATTCGACGAGTATTTTTGCCTCGCTCGCCCAATACTTCAATGTAGCCAAGACAAAACCTCGACTACGGTCAGACCAGAAGTTGTTCGCGTGAGGATTTGAGCTACCTGACACATAAGCAATATGATTATCCACCCAGTGGGTTTCACATCTTTCGTCAGGTTCAACAACTACAAAATCAGCGAACAAGTCAAAAACGGAGAAGGAAGCAAGCAGCGAAGTACTCAGGGGCTTGCAAACTTACAAAGCATGTCCTTCGCAACAGTAGCTAGCTCCTCCATCACAAACTGCTCACGCTCAGTCACAAGTCTCCACTTTGATTTGGCAACATCAGCCACGCCTCGCAGAGCTTTCAGCTTGCGTTCGCCATCCGCAACACGGTCACGGAGTGAGGCAAACGTGCTAGCAGCAGCAACAAGGGGATTCATCTGCGCATCAGACCCGCTCGAAGACTCTGCGCTAGGATCCACTACCTGGAAAGAAACAAAGAAAGTTCAGAAAAATCACAAGACCCCACTCGAGAAACACACCACCCATTGCTCGGGTGCTCGGGGGCTACTCCCATCGGGAGCGTACAACAGTAAGGTGCAACAATCAAACACTGAGGATTTCAGAAAACACTTCGATTACGCAACATAAAATACGGGAATACAACCCAAGGTTCATTACATCGACAAGTAAAAGAAAATATAAACTATCCTAAGGGGCCGCATAAGTGGTTCCACTTGCAGAAGGCTGCCCCTTCCGAATAGCACGAGCAAGCACCTCAGAGAGTTTCTTCGAGACGACTTCAGCACGATCGCCAAAAGGACGGAGTGCTACCTTTTTGCCATGGGCGTCGTAGGGAACACTCGAATACACCTTGGGCGACTAAGTACTCCTGGTCATCTGAGACTCCATGCGCCAAGGAAATTTGAATAGCCATCCTGGCCCCGCACTCGGACTGGGCGACTAAGTACTCCTGGACAAGATCTTCATCATCCAGGAACACCTTCAGGAGGCCGCCCAGCATAGGAGGAATCCCCACATCCACCAGTAAACACTCGTGGAATCGCGTCAACACTCGGGTGGCATCACCGACAAGGGAGAAGATTCTACTCGCGTGTTCCTGGAGCTGGGTGCAAGATTCCGTGAGGGCATCCAGTCACTGGCTCCCAGGAAGCTCCAGTCCAACCCCAAGGGCATCTACAAGAAAAGACAACATAAATTTCCAAGACAACAAAATAAGGTTCAAATTGCAGCAGAAGAATGACGAAACATAGCTTACCCGTAAACTTATGAGCCAGGGGACGGATGAGGCTGACAAGATCACTGTCATGCTTGGCGTCCGCCTCCTTCAGCTGCTTCAGCACTTCTTGAGACTTCGTGAAGCTCCCCTCAAGATCGACCGAATGTTCGCGAGTGGATTCCAACTCATTTCGGGAGGATTCCAGTTTCGCCTCAAGGGTTTACACCCGAGCGACGGCTTCAGCTTTCTCGGCCTTCAGGCGGGTAACTTCATCTACAGAACGATGAATGCAACTAAAGCGACCTTCGCGATCAACATAAACAGTAAAGACAAAAAAGGGGGTGGAATAACTCACCTTGAAGGGAGCGGCCGTCCTCGACGAGCCGGTCGCGATCCGCCCTAAGGGAGACGCAATCCGCCTCAGCCGAAAGTACTCGACGACCAATAGCAGCAAGGGAGTCAAGGAGAGTCTGCAAAAGCCCAAAACAGAAAATTCAAGTTAAGGACAAAGTCACTTGAGCCTATACACGACTATACACAGTCGAGTATAGCCTCGGGGGCTACTCCCATCGGGAGCACTGACATGCACCCGATAGAATTCCAGAAAAACAAAGAGGAGAAAATTTCGACTTGAGTCCGTAGCTAACTGCAAGCAGTCAACTACGGCCTCGGGGTCTACTCCCATCAGGAGCACTGTCGTGCACCCGATAAAAATTTCGAACAAGCAAAGCAAAGATTCGAAAGGACAGATAAACTTACATGGCCATGGGCAGTTGACAGAGGATCTGCCGACCTGCCCGAAACCTCCTTATTCGCAGAAGCTCCACCCGCAAAGCAAGGAAGCCCGTACTCAGGAGTTGCGGCTGCCCTTACGGGACTTGGAGATCTTCGGGCGACCTCTACGGCTGGAACTTCACCCACGGCTGCTTCTTTTCTCTTTACAGAAGGAATCGAAGAAGCATACCGGCCAGGGCTGATGGTCGTGAGGCTGCTGTTGAGGAAAAATTCGGATGAAGATCCAGAATAGAAAGAAGATTTGCGATTAAAGAACAGAGCGCAAGAAAAACTTACTCATCCTCGTCGCCATCGTCCAGAACAATCACGTTCTAGGCGGTTGGAACCTTCAATCTGCGGCCTAGAGGAGGAAGCACATTGAGGGGAGGCACCTGAAGAGGCTCGGTCGCCTTGGCGGACTCGTCACCCAAGGAACTACCCTTGGAAGTGACTTCGTCTTCATCGGGCCTACGGCGCTTGTGGCGATGGAGCTGCTCGCTATCCTACTCCTCCTCGTCGTCCATGTAGTCATGCTCGGATCTCGAGTCGGCCTCTGTGACACTAGTCTCGAGAGGAGCTTCGACATTACTGGCTAGAAGATCTGATGCCTCTTCCGCAGTAATGGGCGGGTAGCACGTCACCACATTCAAGCTCTATGGAGATAGAAAAGGAAGAGAAGACAAGATTCTCAATTGACGAAAATTCAGACTAGAAGAAACAAGAAACTCACCTCGGCTGGGGGAGGTTTCGAAGCCTCGAATGGCTCGAGAGAACATGCCGGGAAGGCCTCTCCTTTCTTCAGCTTGGTGATGGCCGCGATCTTTTTCTCGAACTCAGCATTCGAGAGAATGTCTTCGCAGGCGCGGCTTGGGTCCTGAGTGTTGGGAATATGCCCTAGAGGAAATCATGTATGATGTAATTCCCACTGTATTCATAAAGTTATTAAGTTGTCCTTGTTTTGAACATCTGATATATGTCATTGAATATGTGATTCGATTGTGGAACTATATATTCATGTTGTTCATACTAGATTGTCCTTGGTCATTTAGGTTGTGCTGGACACACACCCTAGACTAATGTGAGTGTTGGCTGATGACACGGTTCCACTTTTCATGGGCATGGTGATGCCATTCCAACGTTCACGGACTTGGTTAAAGAGTTTAGCAAGTCGGACTGACCCACATTGAGATGCAACGATCAAGTCGTCATTTGCATGTCTCAATCAATGTAATCCTTAGACCTAAGGTTGTCGCACAATCCGAGTTGTGGATCACCGACTTAGGTTCTGTCAAACGTTGTTCTGTGACAAGGCAACTATAAAGCCAGAATTCGGGTCGAATGAGAAGCAAGCTGCGTGATGTGGATAATCAAGATGGGATTTTGCCCCTCCGAATGGAGAGATATTCTCTGGGCCCTCTCGAGTGATATGATTCAGGAAGCATGGCCATGCGCGACTCAGTTAAGTGTTAACTGTGTCGGTTGACTAAGAGTTAGTCAGATGAATCACATGTCACAGATCTAGAAGAGAGTTGAGCTATTTAAGGGATGACGATAAATCGCCTATAGCTCGACAAGGTATATCGTGAGGCAAAAAGGGACTAAGATGAATATCACATTGAAAGGTATGTCGTCATGACTCAATGGTACTTGGGAGTCAGCACGTTCTGCTAGGAGCCGCTACCGATTGATCGATTGGGAGTTGGACTCCAATCGTGTCCAAGTCGCCATGAGCCTGCAGGGTCGCACACTTAAGAGCGGGAGCAAGTATTGGTCGGGTTGGACCCGAACCGGAAATGGACTGGTTTTGTGAGTCGGACTCACAGAGGGAATGGGCCGCAAGTGTTGTGAAGCCCATTACCATACGCTATATAAAGAGGGGCGCAGGTTGCCCAGCGGGCACGTTAGTCCACTCTCCCATGCGTGGGGAACCCTAGCCCCACTCAGTCCAGCCGCCGCACTGGACCTAGCAGTCCGCCGTCGGAGCTCCTCCTCGTACGTGTGGATACCGGCAGAGGTGTTGTACGTTCAGCACTTCGACGTTCGAGGGATTGGATCGGCCGAACCGGATCGTGGGACTGCACTGCCCCGACGCGCTGCATCGATAATCCGCACCTGCGCGTCTAGTGGTAATACTCGTGGCATTCTACCTCTTGGAAGCATCGCGTAGGAAAAGTTTTTGTTTATCTCTACGCGTTCCAACACTGAGTGCCCTGGTACTCCCACATGGTGGACGACCTCTCCTCAAGGGGCTGGATCCTCCGCCGAAGGAACACACTCGCTAAGTGTATCCCATTCAACAGAACCCCCATTTCCTTGTCGCGGAAGCTCGCCACCTTCGCGAGTAGGGGAGAGACGATCTTGCTGTCTTCAGCGGTGAGCTTGTGCGCCCAGGATTTCCTCCGCTTCAGAATGGCGAATGGGTGGAACTCAGGAGCTCCACCCACTCTGTTGTCGACGATGTAGAACCATTTCTTCTGCCATCCTTGCGCTGAGTCGACGAAATACATCTCCATGTAGGGGATGTCCGTCCTCGCCTGGATCCCGAAGCCCCTGGTGCGCAGCGGCTCCCCCAGCTTCTCGCCTCGTCGCGACTTCTCCCGGAAGATTCGCACCTTGAAAAGGGCCTTCCAGAGGCCCAGTGTGGGCGAATACCCAGGAAGCACTCGCAAAGCATGATATAGCACGATATGGTGCTGAATCGGGTTTGGAGGCAGGTCGTGCAGCTGTATACCGTAGACATAAAGTAACCCGAGAAGAAAAGGATGGAGGAGGAGAGAAAGGCCGCGCGAGACATGCTCAGCGAAGAACACGAGCTCGTTCGCGTGAGGGTTGGGTAACTCTTCCTTCTTGGACAAGCGCACGCGCTTGTCGGCGTCAGGCGGAAGCAGTGCTTCCCGTTGCATCTCGGTGATGCTCTTCCTGGTGGTGTTGGCGGCGCGCCAATTGCCCTGTTTTCACGGCGGGCGGCACGGAAGCATCTCCAACCTCCTTCGAAGACGATGCGGAGGCACTACGCTTCTTTCCTCAGCCATTGGAGCTCTATGGTGCTTGCAGAATAAGAGGTGTGCGCGAGGAGAAGATGATGAGCAAATGGCCGGGAGATTTACCCATCTCCTAAGGGCTACTACTTAGACACAGACCGGGCTGATCCAGACCGTGGATTTAGCAACGTGGCACCCATCATGGCCGCCACGCGTGAAGTGGAAACGAAGCGGCAGTGAACAGTTACGCTGGCACGATCTTTACAAAAGATCGTGCACATTTACAGCGCGTGGCTCGCGGAAAACCCAGATGCGACCTATCGTTTCCGGTCAAAAGCTGACAAGGTGGGACAACGTGCTCTGCTTCGCTCCGTCACGTCCCATCGGGAGGAGTCAAAACAGACGGGTGCGCAGTGACATCACTGCATACCTCATCAAGACGCGAAAACTCTTTCGCATAAGCTCCCTAACACGAAATTTCTTTCGTATGGGCATATCAAGACGCGAAAACTCTTTCGCATAAGCTCCCTAAACACGAAATTTCTTTCGTATGGGCATATCAAGACGCGAAAACTCTTTCGCATAAATATCCAAACACGAAATCTCTTTCGTATAGGTATATCAAGGCGCGAGAATCTCTTTCCCATAAATCTCCAGACATGAAAACTATTTCGTATAGGCAAGATAAAAATAAATTTATTACAAACGCAAAAATCTCTTTTGCATAAGTACAACAAGAGAAGGAGACCTCTTCACTCGAAGGTTCTCAAGAAGATAATGAAAGGAAAAATCGCGAGTACGCAGCTCCTGCTACTCTATCACATGATGTATTTACACATTTCTACCCTGGATCGTCCTGCCGACTAGGCACATCCGGATGATGTATTCCTTCGAGTATGAAGGTAAGACCCAAAGATCTCTCTTATGGGCCTAGAATCACACTCAAGTCGCGTCCTCTGGTAAATTTCCGTGTCAACAACACATAGAAAAATCCTAGCGGACGCGCCGGGTACCCCTATAGGTTAAGTTCGACTCGGTAAGACCTCTACGGCCCAGTCACAATGACTACCTCGCCGGATTCGAGTGAGAGGTCTCGAGTCTTTGTAGGCCAGATTTGTTTTTTCCCTAGATGGAATTAATTGGCCCTGAGCTTTCGGGGGAGCCAAGCAACTGAGCGACATCCTTCTGCGAAAACAGCCAGAACACAGGCACATTTATCGCTCGATGCTCGAGTACAAGAAGCGCATCGCGCACAGGGTATGCGCCCTCTAAACATCAAGAGGTTGACGCAATCAATCGAAGGAAATCAAGACGAACTTTGAGTGTCCACCCGATAGATTCTCAGTCGAGTAAACACTCGGGGGCTACTGACGTGGGGATGAATCCTGGACCTATCGGGTGAGGCTCCCCGGTCCAAGGCCCAAGACCTAAGCCCAAAGAGAGGTGCCACCAACAGTTCTAGAAGGCCCAATTGAAGCCCACCCGCAAAGCCTTACGGGTCAAGAAGGAAACTTGTAACCGACTTAAAACTAGGGTTTGTAACCCCCCCCCCGGGGTACGGTTTGAGACCGGGCCACCTATATAAGGCCAGGAGAACCATCGGGAGGGGGACCAAGCGATACCGCACTACCAAAGCCTTGAGATCGAGACCATACTCTCGACTTGAGCACCCCCCATTGTAACCGATCTATTGATAATACATATCGACAAGAGCAGGAGTAAGGGTTTTACCTCTACGAGGGCCCCGAACCTGGGTAAATCGTGCCCCCTGTTAGCCGACGATCGTCACCAGCGCCTACACGTTCTCCTAATCGAAACCCTACCGGTTCATCTGAGGGACTTGTTGAGATGACTATTCGACAGCTGGCTTAGTGGTGCCCATTGGTAATCCAAGATAAGTGAAGGGCATGGTCCCCAATTGGCACTCAAAAAGCCGAGATAACTCCATAGCTTTAGCAACAAGAACATTAATAGGAACCATATAGGATTTGTGAAAATTCACTTTGAGGCCAATAATGGAGGCATAGACTTGTAAAACTTCTTTCGGGTCTCCCAGGTCCTTCTTACAACCAGGCATAATTATTAAGGTATCATCAACATATTGCACAATGGGGGAAATCATCTCTTACTGGAATTGGTGCAGAAATGAAACCATCTCTATAAGCTTTATTGACAAGACTGGAGCAAATAAGCCCCTTCCACAAATAAAAGAGGAGACAAAGGATCACCCTGCTTGACACCTCTCCTACAAACAAAATTCTTTCCTGGCATGCCATTCAAGAGCACTGTAGAAGTACCAGAAGCTAAAATCTCTTTATTCCAGAGAATGTAAAGTTCAGGAAAACCTTTTGCCCTCAAATTTTGTAGAATAGCATCATGATCAAGTGTGTCAAAAGCCTTCTCAAAATCAATTTTGAGAACTACTACATTCTTTTTTTTTGGTTGCGGGCATTGAAAAAGAAACTCAAAACACCAGGCAAGACAGTCTTGTATGGTTCTACCTTTTATAAATCCATATTAGTTTGCATGAATAATTGTACAAATGACCTGCTGGAGTCTGTTTGCAATAAACTTGGTGAGAAACTTTAGACTTTATTTGTCAATGAAATGGGCCTAAAATCATTGACAGTCTCAGGAGAGTTATTTTTTTGGAATTAGAGTGATAAAGGATCCATTTATACTCTATAGAGAGACATGTCCAGAATGGAATTCATTGCGAAGTTGAATAAAATCTTCCTTAATTATAGGCCAACATTTTTTCACAAACATGCCATTGAATCCATCAGGATGAGGAGCTCTATCATATTTTAAGTGCTTAACCACATGTTTCAATCTCATCTGAAGAAAAGGGGGCCACCAATCCATCCAAATTATCCGAAGTGGAAATAACGTTAAATATAGAAAACTGAGTGGTAGGCCTAGTAACTCCCATTCTATTCTTAAAACAAGCCCAAACGGCATCTGCATTGTGGTGATGATCTACCAAAGACATTCCATCCTCATTCCTTGTCTCAGCAATAGTGTTGTGTATAAATCTTACTGTAGCTTTGGCATGAAAGAATTTTGTGTTTTCACCACCTAATTGCACCCATCTTATAGTGCATCTATTGTACCAATAATTGGACTGTGAGAGAAGAAGTCTTTTCCGATGTCTTTTAACAATATTTCTGGAATTAAACTCAGGTTTGCTAAGATTTCTCTATTGCTCTAACTAATCTATAATAAAGATCACATGATTACACTTTCCAATAAGCAACTTTAAGTGTGATAAAGATTTTCCCCATCTCTTTTAACTCATGTCTCAAATTTTTGAATTTTGTTGTCAATTTAGAAGCGATATTCTCAGCTCTCACAGGCCATTTCCAAACCTCGTCAACAAGATCCATGAAGCCTTCTTGGTGTATTCAGTGATTTTCAAACCTAAAGTGTTTGGTGTTTGGAATTGATGTTGAAATATTAACAACACAAGAAACATGGTCAGAAGTGGATTTGGATAGGGGGAGTACCAAAGTATTTGGAAAATTGAGTGTCCAAGAAGGAGTGGTAAAAAACTAGTCAAGTTGCTCCAACAAAGGCTGATCTTGCATGTTTGACCAAGTAAAAGCCCTCCCTTTTAAAGGTAACTCAATTAGCCCTAGAAAACTGATAATTTCATTGAACATAAAAATATCATTCATATCTTCTCTTGGTCTATTTCTGTTTTCAACTCATCTTATAAAATTAAAATCCCCAATAAGGAACCAATTTTCATGATTTGGGATATCAAGATCATGTAACCATTGAACAAAAGTGTCCCTTTGTGGGCCACTACATGGACCATAAATAGTAACCAGGGTCTAGTAGAGATTAATGTGTCTCGAGGTAAAAGAATTTCTAATAGCTGATATTCGAATTGCAAGTAAATTACCATCAAAGATAGAACTATTCCACAACACAATAATCCCAACAGAAGCACCTAGAGAGGGAGAGAACAAAAATCTGTCAAATCTTTTTTGGAAAGAAACTCTTTATAAAAGAGTGATCAAAATTCTCACATTTAGTTTCTTGTAGACAAATAGTTGCACATTGACTCTCTTCAATTTTATTATAAACCAGTAATCTCTTATTGGAATAATTAAGACCTCTCACATTCGATCTAGAACTTTCCAGTCCATTAGCCAATAAGTTGTATTATCCATTGGAAACCATAGGAACATCAACCAGATAAAATAGCAGGACTAGCTTGCTAAGTAAACAGAAGGGAGTAAATATAATAATTGAGAATGGGTTCCAAAAGATCATTACATACCAAAATAGAATTTCCTGACCCAAGAAAGGTTCAGAAAATATTACAGTCATATTGATACGTCATAAACGTATCCCTAATTTCTGCTGTTCCATGTTGTTTTCATGTTGTTTCCCACATGTTTTCCTTACACTTTATGTCATTTTTATCGATTTTCCTAACTAACCTATTGACAAGATGCCACAGAGCCAGTTCCTTGTTTTCTGCTATTTTTAGTTTCAGAAAATTTGTTCTAGAAATATTCTCGAAATTGGAAAATTCGAAAGCCAGAAGTCTTAGAAGTCACGGAAGTTTCCACAAGTCCCGAAGAGTCCCGGAGGGGGGCCATAGGGTGGCCACACCATGGGGTGGCGCGGGTCCCCCCGGTCGCGCCACCTAGGGGTGTGGGCCTCCTCGCCACCCCCCGGCATCGCCCTTTTGCCCATATATACTCCTCGATGCATAAACCCTAGAAGGTCGACCTTTTCCGTAAAATACATCTGTAGCTCCGCAGTCGCCACCGACAAGTTTTGGGGGACATATCTCTGTTCTGGCACCTTGCCGGGACGGGGAAGTGCCCCGAGAAGCCATCTCCATCGACTCCACCGCCATCTCCATCGCCGTTGTTGTCTCCTATGATGAGGAGGGAGTAGCGCTCCCCCGAGGCTAAGGGCTCTACTGGTAGCTATGTGGTTCATCTCTCTCTCCCATGGTGTGATCTTTATGTGATCATGAGCTTTGTAATCTAGTTGAATATGTATATGTGATCTTCATCTCTTATGCTACTCAAGTGGTTTGTTATCTTCGTAAACACTTTGATGACGGTGTAAAGGTGGCAGTGTGTGCACCGTGTGGTTTAGCATGATATTTATATCTTGTGTTGGAAGATGAACCTATGAAATTATGGCGTTTGTTTAGTAATAATTTAGGGCGCTCATGGTGATAGCGTGGAGTGCCCTAGAGAGGGAATATAGACTTGAGGAGTGTTGTTCCAGCCCTACGCAATGATTGGTGTTTGTTATTCGACCGGAGAGTGGTATAGAGTAGCATAGTGAAGAAATGATATTTATGCATTCAATTATGTTTTCATTGTTGATAGGTGTCCTCTAGTGAAAGTAGGAGCCCTAGGCCTTATTTCCAAGCATTGAAACCCCGTTTTCACCTGTTCTGCCACATGTTTGCTTGCTTCCATTTTTATTTAAGATTTCTATTATCACTTATTATCATCCATATTACTTGCATTTACTCTCTCTTGGCTGAACTAGTGCACCTATATACCTGACAAGTATATTGGGTGTGTTGGGGACACAAGAGACTTCTTGTATCTTGATTGCAGGGTTGCTTGAGAGGGATATCTTTGACCTCTACCTCCCTGAGTTCGATAAACCTTGGGTGATCCACTTAAGGGAAACTTGCTGCTGTTCTACATGAAGGGAATATGCCCGAGAGGCAATAATAAAGTGGTTATTATCTTATTCCTTGTTTATGATAAATGTTTATTTCTCATGCTAGAATTGTATTAACCGGAAACGTTGATACATGTGTGTTTAATAAACAAGCAATGGTTCCTAGTAAAGCCTCTCTTTTAACTAGCTCGTTGATTAATAGATGATCAAGGTTTCCTGATCATGAACATTGGATGTTGTTAATAATGGGGTCATGTCATTGGTAGAATGATGTGATGAACATAGACCCAATATAAAGATAAAAGTACGATCAAGTCATTTAGTTTATATTGTTATATATTGCATACGAAGTAACTTATTCCTTAGACCATGAGATCATGCCAATCAGTGGTACCGGAAGGGTGCTTTGATGTCATCAAACGGTACACCGTAACAGGGTGACTATAAAGGTGTCGTTAGGTATTCGGAAAGTATTAGTTGAGGATCATGGATCAAGAGTGGGATTTGTCCATCCAAAATGACGAAGAGATATACTCTGGGCCCTCTCGGTGATATCACATCGACACCGCTTGCAAGCACATGATATGATCACAAGGATGTCATATCACGGAAACGAGAAAAGAGTACTTCTCGGGTAACGAGATTGAACAAGGTATGGTTGATACCAATGATCGAATCTCGCACAAGTAAAATATCGCGAGACAAAGGGAATAGTTCACGACGTTTATGGTTCACACGATCACTAGATTCATCGTTGAATGTGTAGGAGTCATTACGGATCTCCAGGTCCCGCTGTTGACTATTGATCGGAGGGTGTCTCGATCATTTCTACATTATTCACGAACCGTAGGGTGACACACTTAAGGTTTGATGACGCGATTGAGTGGATACGTAATATCGGAGAAAAGTTTGGACAACACCGAAATTGTTTCGGGGAATATTGTAATAGTCACCGGAATTGTTTCGGGGAATATTGAAAAATTTCAAGGTGGTATATGTAATTTTTTATTAACAAATAGTTCAAGGGGGTAAGTGTTAATGTTTGTTAATAGGATTAACAAATATTAAAATAAAGAAATAAATTGTTTTATTTATTTATTAAAGAAAACCCTTGGAGTTTTGAGTGGAAATTGATGAGAGAATGAGTGGGTTGAGTGGAGACTCCACCCACATAATGAGGGGAGAGGTGGAGGCACCAAAAATTCGTGGCTGCCTCCCCCTCCTATATAAAGAGGGGTTGGACCTCTCTCTCCACACACAACTTGGTGTCATCGCCATCTCTATCCTCCCGTTGATCCACCTCATGTTCATGCGCTTGGTGAAGCCCTGAACGAAGTTTTATCCACCACACCACACAGGTGTGCTGCTGGTTTGCGAGGGATCCTCTACTTTTGCCGCCCCGCTGGATCGAGGGAACAAAGGTCGTCATCGAGTTGTACGTGTGATCGAGTGCGAAAGCGCTGCCTGATTGCAGCGCTCATCTTCGCTATCTTGAGATTGATGTGAGTACGAATACATCACCAACGAGATTTGATCTCGTAACGCTTTGTGTATTCGAGGGTATGTTCTCTTAAGATTCTCTCTATGCCCGTTGCACTTCAGCTTCTAGATTAGATCTTGGACTTTCGGGTGTCTCTCGCGTAGGAAATTTTTTGTTTTCTATGCAACAACCCCTTGAGTGGTATCAGAGCCAGGTTCTATGCGTAGATGTTTTGTACGGGTAGAACACATAGGTGTATGTGGGCGTTGATGATCATGTTATTGCCTCCTTGAGTATTTTATGATCTTAGTGGCATAGTTGGATGAAGCTGCCCTAGACTAAATTTACGTGTACTATGTACGCGAGAATTGTCTCACTTGTGGCTGAGGAGGTGTCCGTTTCTCCAACTATAGTTAAGATCTAATATACGAAGGGTTGTTAAAAATGTGTTTATCAACGTTGTGGTTGATGTTCGTAGGTATGAATGGTTCTATCCTCGAAAGCCCTAAGCCACATAAAATATGCAAAAATAAATTAGAGGCGTCTAACTAATTTTTGCTAGGCATGTGATGTGATATGGTCAATGTTGCAAATTTAATTATGAGATGATCTCTTTTGTAAATTATTGATATACCGGAAGGTATCCATAAGGTTGTCTTATTATTGATGGACAATCAAGATTGGGGTGCCATGGAACTTGGTACCACGCCGGTGGAATGATGGAGATTATACCATGATGGATATCAAGTGCAAGAAGGACCGTATCATATCACGTTATCCTTACATGTGATGTTAATCCTTTTTATGCATCTTATTTTACTTAGATAGCGAGGATAGCATTATAAGATGACCCCTCTCACTTAATATTAAGATAATAATGTGTTCTCCCTTAAGTATGCACCGTTAAAAAAGTTCGTCGTTTCGAGACACCGCGTGATGATCGGGTGTGACAGACTCAACGTTCGCATACAACGGGTGTTTTTAAGCCTAGCATGTACAGACATGGTCTTGAAACACACGCAATACTACGGTTCTACTTGGCGAGCCTAGCATGTACAGACATGGCCTCGGAACACGTAACCGAAAGGTAAAGCATGAGTCATATGTATGATATGATGAACATGTCGATGTTCGCCTTTGAAGCTACATCATCTCACGTGATGATCGGTTTTGGTGTAGTGAATTTGGTTCGTGTAATCACTAAAAGACGACTAACAGGGATGTTGTTATTGAGTGGGAGTTCATGGTAAAATTTTGAATTAACTTGAACTTATTTATCATGAACAACCAATCAAAGTGAATTTGCACAAATTGTAGTATTCATTGGCATCCACATAACTACCTTGCACTTAGATTGTTAATTGAGATATAATTTTTATGATCTGGTAAAAATCATTTAAGATTGGTACCGTATTAGTGAAATTTAAAATTGAGTCCTATTGAAGATTTTCGTATTTTCTACCTAGCTCCATATGATTAATGATTGATTGATCTAGAGAGAAAATTATTCCTACTTAGAATCTAGAGTCATGGTTGCTTCCGTACTACATTATGTTCAAAAGAATCTTTTGTTGATCAAGGTGATTTAGGAACTGAAAAGAGTTGTTTTCAGAAACAATCAAGTGAAAGATATATTGATATCTAGAAACTTATTTGTGGCAACATGACTGAGTATAATTTAGTGTGACAATGTATGCTTATATTATTTGAATATATGCAATGATTGAAGACGCTAGGCGTTTGAATATTCCAAGAAGTTGGGCGCTAAAAACTATCCTCTAAATTCATTCCTTCGAGCTATAGTAGCTTAATCATAAAATTGTTATGACGGGATGGATTAAAAGTATGGGTAAAGTTGTTTACCTTACTTGGAGATTACTAAGAGTGAAATCTGGAAGAATGCTAATAATATGATGATATTAGTAGAACAATCAAACTCAAAGTATGACTCAATGAGTGATAGTATATGACTAACACGCAAAAGAAAATGTTTGATGTTGAATGATTCTTCTGTAAAGGAAAGGGAATACTGAAAATAGAATTACAAAAAGATATATGGCAGAAAAAGAAGATAACTGGAAAAGTCCAGCTCAGGAGTATATGCTTGATATACAAAGTTATAGATGTATTACTAGTTAACAAAATATTTTTGGGTATTTTGATACCACATTGGTTGGTATGAGTTGTCATACAAAGCAACACAATGCAAGAAATACAAGTGCCTAAAAGAAACTAGTAATAGATGTGGAATCGATTACGACAAGAACAACAATAAAGTGTTATTATATTCATTGTCGTGTCGAACCAAACGTTCAATATTTATTTTAAGAACTTAATAAGTTGTTATTTTTTTCTGGTCTTTTGTGACAACAAATGAGATTGTTCAAACTATGACCACATTCCATAATTGATGGATATGTTAATATAAATCATGTTGGTAAAGTAAACATCTATAAGACTAAATGCTAAACGTTGCAAGACGTAAAAGAGTTTCACTTAAATTGTGACACCACCATTTTAGTTCATATGGGAAAGAAAAATATGAAGGAACTCCATATTGATGGACTTCCGGAGTCATTTGGTTTTGAATAAATTGACGCTTGTGAGACCTCTTCCAAAGGATGACCAAGAATTCCGTTCATAGGAAAAAGTAGAATGGAGGACTAATTTAATGGAGATTGTACATGTTGATGTATATGGTCCATTATGTGTAGTCATGTATGGTTGATTATTTTTTCCTTCATAAAGTTTTGTCGATGATTTGAGTAGATATGTGAGTATATCTATTTAAATAGAATGGAGTTTGACATTTTGAATTGGTTCAAATTATTGTTAATATGAAGTAAAAATCATTGTAACAAGATAATCAAGTATTTATGATTGGATCATAAAGGATAAAGTTTGACTTACAAGTTTAGCAAACATCTGAGAAGTTGCAGAACTGTTCTACAACTTATACTTCTCGAATACGCCACATTAGTTTGGAGTATTCAAGAAACAAAATCAAACCTTGTTGGACATGGTAAGATTAATAAAATTGCCATTATAATTTTGTAGTTTATACATTAAGGACAACCGCTTTTACACTAAAAGAGCATCATCATGATCCGTTGAAATTGACAACATATAAGATATGGTTTGGGTAGTGACCCGAATTGCCATTTTCTTAAGTTTTGGTATGCATAGCATGTGTAAAATGTTTACAACCAAAATAGGATAAATATATGTTTATAAGGTTATCCCAAATAAAACATTGGGTATTTCTCCTATCACCGAACCAAAAGAAAAATGTTGTTTGTCAGAAAGGGTTGATTTCTCGAGAAAGTAGTTCTTGCGAAACAAGTGAGTGGGAGGAAAGTACAAACTCAACGAGATTAGAGAATCTTTGTTATAATGTCAAGAGTAGCGCATCACTGGAAGTTGTTCCGAGGTTTCCTATTTTGACTAAGTAGAAGACACTACAAATGTTGTAGATACTTCAAATGGGTTTGCGAACTGAACCACGAAATGTCCTAAAACTTTGTACTTAGACCAACTTATGGTTTAAGAGTAAAGTGTTGTTTTGACAACAAAAGGACCTGGACCTTATAAAGAAGCAAATGATGGGCCCTGGCTTCGTAAAATTGACTATGAGTCATTATATCTGCCATAGTATCCTTGTATGAATATCAAGTATGTGACTTGGTAGTCCTTTCGATAGGCTTGATGTGTAACGATAGAAAAGGGTCTATATAGCGACAAATACATGGATTTTTACATCCTTTGAAAGTTGTACTTATCGAAAAGTTGTTTTCAAAGAAGTTCAAAGAGTTGACTACTACAAGATTTTGATCTTCCGTAGTGATGCTTTAGTCTTTGCGGATAGTTCTAGCAAAAGTTAAATATTATGATATGGTAGTTGAATAACAAAACCAACTCTCCTCTCGAGGAAGTTTGATCAAAGATGTGTACTTGACACAGTCTGAGAGTTTTGTAAAATTCAAAAGGTTGCTAGAAAGGTATGCATACTTCAATGGTTGAACTGAGCATAACGAAGTTGAAATCTTTACCTTAATGAAGTTATCAAAAGGTTTGATTCCATCATGAACGATAAAGATGCTTGTAGAGTTACAAGAAATTAAGTGGGAGCGCTATGACATATTTCCAATACTTTATGTAGATGACATATGGTTGATTGGAAAATATGTATTTTAAATTAACACGGTTAAGATTTTCATATTGATAAACGGCTTAGAAGATATTGGGCATCGATGTCAATAAGAGATGGATTGAAGCGCCTGATATGATTGAAGCCAAATTACATAGATGAAATATTGAAGTAAGTCAATATCGAAATGACAACAAGGAGTTCTTGTCACATGGAAAATAATTGAGCAAGATTCAAGTGTTTTGACACATGATGAGCATCATTGAAATTGAGATTTCTAAGTCATGTTTCCGTGCTATGTTCACAACCACATGAGTCCTATGCTATAAAATGTTATAGCAGGATAATTCATATGATGATTAGACAACAGTGGGAGAGATCCTTGTGTCATTTTTAGAAATGATAAGGATATGTTTTCCTATGAAGTAATGACAAAATATTAGTTTTAATATGTTACACTAATAGTCTTGTCATCTATTCAAATAATTTTATCTCAATTAAAATATGTAATGAAGGGTAGCACAATAGGCTTGAAGAAAGTTCCATGCTGGATTTGAAAGAGTTTCAAAATTAAAGTATTGTGATGGATACCACAAAGGCTAAGTATATCGTTGTGATTGACAACAGATAATAAGAGTATTTTGTGTCAAGGAGTTATTTATTGAACTTGGTGAGTTAACAAGAATGCTGACACTATGAAGCTACATTTTCACAATGTTAGTGACATTGGTTTAAGCTGAGTCATTAAGGTTTCACCAATTGACCAAATATATACAAATCCATCTCATTAGAGAATGAGTGATGCGTGTAAATGCAAAAACATGCAAATACAATAGGACCTGAACAGTTCAGATATTTTTGATGATGTTTACCACATGCGAAGCATGGTAATAACACTGGAATGCCATATGTGTTAAGTGCTTACAGACTAGATTATTGACTCTAGTGCAAGTGGGAGACTGAAGGGAATATGCCGGAGAGGCAATAATAAAGTGGTTATTATCTTATTCCTTGTTTATGATAAATGTTCATTTCTCATGCTAGAATTGTATTAACCGGAAACATTTATACATGTGTGTTTAATAAACAAACAATGGTTCCTAGTAAATCATCTCTTTTAACTAGCTCGCTGATTAATAGATGGTCAAGGTTTCATGATCATGAACATTGGATGTTGTTAATAACGGGGTCATGTCATTGGTATAATGATGTGATGAACATAGACCCAATATAAAGATAACAATACGATAAAGTCATTTAGTTTATATTGTTATATCTTGCATACTAAGTAACTTATTCCTTAGACCAAGAGATCATGGCAATGACTGGTACCGGAAGGGTGCTTTGATGTCATCAAACGTCACACCGTAACAGGGTGACTTTAAAGGTGCCGTTAGGTATTCGGAAAGTATTAGTTGAGGATCATGGATTAAGAGTGGGATTTGTCTATCCAAAATAACAGAGAGATATACTCTGGGCCCTCTCGGTTATATCACATCGACACCGCTTGCAAGCACGTGATATGGTCACAAGGATATCATATCACGGAAACGAGAAAAGAGTACTTGTCAGGTAACGAGATTGAACAAGGTATGGTTGATACCAATGATTGAATCTCGGACAAGGGTTAATATCGCGAGACAAAGGGAATAGTTCACGACGTTTATGGTTCACACGATCACTAGATTCATCATTGAATGTGTAGGAGTCATTACGGATCTCCAGGTCCCGCTGTTGACTATTGATCGGAGAGGTGTCTCGATCATGTCTACATTATTCACGAACCATAGGGTGACACAATTAAGGTTTGATGACGCGATTGAGTGGATACGGAATGTCGGATAAAAGTTTGGACAACACCGAAATTGTTTCGGGGAATATTGAAATAGTCACCGGAATTGTTTCGAGGAATATTGAAATAGTTCAAGGTGGTATATGTTAATGTTTGATTAAAAAATAGTTCAAGGGGGTAAGTGTTAATGTTTGTTAACATGATTAACAAATATTAAAATAAAGAAATAAAACTGTTTATTTATTTATTAAAGAAAACCCTTGGAATTTTGAGTGGAAATTGATGAGAGAATGAGTGGGTTGAGTGGAGACTCCGTCCACATGATCAGGGGAGAGGTGGAGGCACCAAAAATTCGTGCCTGCCTCCCCCTCCTATATAAAGAGGGGTTGGACCTCTCTCTCCACACACAACTTGGTGTCATCTCCATCTCTATCCTCCCATTGATCCACCTCATGTTCATGCGCTTGGCGAAGCCCTGAACGAAGTTTTCTCCACCACACCACGCCATCGTGCTGCTGGTTTCCGAGGGATCCTCTACTTCCGCTGCCCCGTTGGATCGAGGTAACGGAGGTTCATCGAGCTATACGTGTGACCGAGTGCGGAAGCGCTGCCGGATTGCAGCGCTCATCTTCGCGATCTTGAGATCTATGTGAGTATTACTACATCACTAACGAGATTTGATCTCGTAACGCTTTGTGTCTTCGAGGGTATGTTCTCCTTAAGACTCTCTCTATGCATGTTGCACTTCATCTTCTAGATTAGATCTTGGCCTTTCAGGTGTCTCTCGCGTAGGGATTTTTTTGTTTTCTATGCAACGACCCCTTCACTACAAACCTTTGCACTTGGAGGCCCAACACTGTCTACAAGAATAGAAGCGTGCGTAGACATCAAGCTCTTTTCTGTCGCCGTTGCTGGGGAGGTAAGGTAAAAGGTACTCACATCCTCGGGTGTGAGTGCTCGAAGTTATTTCCTTTAGATTCTTCAATTATATCTTTTTGTTTCTTGTTTTCACTAGTTAGGCTTATTTTTACTTGTTGCTTGTTTTTATTTTTACTAGTTAGTCTTAATGGAAAACAACAAAAATATGAGAGAGCTTTGTTTGCATTCTAGTAGCAATGTTATTAGCATTAATTATTTGGATACCATTATTTCTAGTACTATGGAAAATTCTAAGCTTGGGGAAGCTAGTTTTTATAAACTTTTTAGTTTTCCAGCTTTAGAGGAGAAAATTTGCTCTGATGATACTTTATCTCCCATATGCAATAAACCTAATGATGCTTTTGATATTTTAAATCCTCCTACTGAAAGCATTCCTTTTAAAATACCGAAGAAAATTATTGAACTTGTCATGGATAACCGTTATCATTAACATTAAAAGTAACTTTTCGTTGATTGCAATCAATAATAGACCCTGCAGTATTAAGAAAAGGTCTTCCAAGAATAATAGACATATTATCATCTTCATGCATTTCCAACACAACAAAGTTAGTTAATATCAGACAATTATTAGCAACTTGATCAGGAACATCCTCACATATACCCATAGGAATAGCAGTAGACTTATCAACCATTTTCAAAGATATCTCAGTTGGTATCAACTTTTCTAGGAGGCGTCCTTTATAGAGAGTAAAAGCCATGACACTAACTCCAGCTCCCAAATCACACAAAGTAGTTCTAACATAATCTATACTTCTTATAAAGCAAAACCCCACTAACATGCATTAATTAATTTTCTATCTCAACATGCAAGCTATCCACATCATCCATTCTCCTAACCAATCAATTGTCCATGTCATATAATATTTATTAATCACTACATGCAAATTACACGTCACTCATTTCTTAAACCATCAAATTATGTACATTAATAATTTAAAATATGTATATACTATGATCAGTTTAATTTTGCATATTTATTTGGAAAAAATAATGTTTACACATCAAAAACCATCCAATTATTCATATTAATAATTTAAAATATATATACTACGATCAATTGTAGTTTCTAAAGCAATCCCCGCAGCAACGCGCGGGGTATCCTTCTAGTTATTTTTAATAGAACAGGGAATAGTTGGTATACGAGGATCTCCAAGTTTCTTAGGAACCTTCCATTAATAGAGTAATTAGCAAGCATAGTGGAAATTTCCTCATTAGGAATCTTCCTTTTGTTAGAGACAATATCTTTCATATATTTTGCATAAGGAGACAATTTAATAGCATCAGTTAAAGGAATTTGCAAGAACAAAGGTTTCATCCATTCACAAAACTTGTTATAGTGTTCTTCTTTGTTTGATTTGTGTTTCTTATTAGGATAAGGCATTGGTTTTTGTACCCAAGGTTCTCTCTCATTACCATGTTTACTAGCAATAAAATCTTCCTTAGTGTACTTTGTATTTTTAATTTGCTTTTCAGGTTCCTTTTCAATTTCTTCTTTATCAGAAGCATATTATTTTCATTACCACTTTCAGTTTTAGCATCAGAGATAGATATACTATTAGGATCTTTAGCAAGTTCAGAGGATTATACAACACTTTTATGTTTCTTCTTGTTTTTCTTCTTAGTATGAATAACATTATTATAAGTTTGCTGAGAATCTTGTTCAGTTCTGTAAGGATGTCCCTCGGGATATAAAGGATCTTGTGTAGCAATACCACTTCTAGTTCTTATTTCATAAGCATGTTTTTCTTTAGAAGCATTCTAGCGTCCTCACATTTAATAATGTAAGAACTACTGTGTTAAGTGTCAGTCCCTGCATCAATGCTAGCACCACAGAACAAAATGTAAAGTATCATTGCAGAAGTATCATAAATATTACGAAAGATCCAGAATAGCCAAATATAGCTTTATTACAAAGTGCATAGTCTTGAAAGACTAGCAAAACTCAGAGTTCTAAACAACAGAAATAAAGTAGCAATGAGCCTCCATCTTCAATCATGCGCCACAGGCATTACATGTTGGGTGTAGACTCGAGTCCAAGCACTTGATCAAACTTCATCCTCAGAACTTCCTGCACGTTGGAATATGCAGCCGTCGAAGGAGATTCAGTACAAACAATGTACTGGCAAATTACACTATGGTGGATATAAAATGGCAAGTCTAAACTACATGCATATCTGGCTTGGTGGAGTTTAGGCTATTTTGCAGAAAGCAAGTTTTTCCCTAACACTTTTGAAAAAGAGTTTTCTTTCAAAGATTGGCACCATGGGACACACCCATGAGCACCACTACTAATGTTTCCTTAGCCAAATTTTACTTCTTCAAAATGGTGTTGAGATTCTTCCATCCATCCTTGTCCAGCTGCTCGAAGTTGTCCATTTCCGGGAACACGGCTAGGATCATAGTTTCTAACTCTGCAGAGGTTGTGCACTTTCACCCTTTGTCTTCAATTAGCCCAAACATCCTATACACCCGGAGTGCATCATGGAAAGGAGATAATTGAGACAAGATATTCCAGAAGCAAGAATTCAACCCAACCAGCAAGAACCGTTCCACCTATAATTCTGCTACATCTTCATGTCAAGCATGGGCTGAACTCTCACAACTTAGTTGATCAAGACATAGCCCATATGTCAAAGGGCTGCACGGAAAGCTACTAAACTTAGAGGGACTTAGGAATCTCTTTGTTTCCTGGGTGGCAATCCACAAGTGAACACCCCTCGGGGCAACACTCAACTCTCATCAACCAAACAACCAAATCCACCCAGGTGGTTCATTGAAATTTATACTTACAATTTTTCACAACATTGAGTAAAACAAATTTGTAGCAAGGCTAAGCATCAACTAAGTATAAGTCTCCAAAATAACAAGTCTAAAGGATGGCTACACACTACTTGGTATTTTGCATTGCATAATAATAACTTAGTAAAAATTCCCTATCATGCATACTACTCAAAAACACTAGTAATGCATAGTGAAAATATGAGAGATTTGATGGTGTGTCACTTGCCTTGGCAATATGATGAACAATCACAACAAGAATAACAGCAACAAGAGTATACTTGCTCCTCTTCACAATCTAAACAAGCAAAACAAACCACACATAAACATACAAAACAACATAACATGGAAAACAAAAATAACAATACAAAAACATGTATGCATGCTATGCAATGATCAAATTAATGCACAAAGTCCATAACTAGCAATAATTACTAACAATGATGTTCTCTGATGTTAATAACATGGTTATGATGCATGAAAAACAAATTTATTATCAAATTATAATTATTAGTATTACTAGGGTTTTATTATAGACAAATATCAACATTAATAGAGTTTCTTTTACAAAGTTGTATAAATAATTTTTCCAACGCATCTACTGGATAGAGGACATCATAACAAAACCATAGAAATTGATTTCACCTAAAAAGGATTTATAGATTAAAAGTTATACCCAAAATAGTGATTAACATAGATCTACAAATAACATGTGAATGCACATTTCAATTTTGAAATTTGAATAGCCTAGATTAATCTACACATTGTGCGGATTTCAAAATGCCCAAGATCACCTAATTTGGATAAACAGAACTCGAGATATGGATATTACAAATTTTGATTCAAATCTGTTATTTTCTGTTTTTATTAAAAAGGAGATCGATCCGGGGCGACGACAATGGCGGCTTCTGATTGGTCGATAACGGTTTGCTGCGGATCGCGCTCTGCGGCCGTTAGATCTAAAGGGGATTGAGCGGACAGGATTTAAAAGAAACGCTTTGCGGATAGCTTCTGTCGTGGCCTTCCGATCTCGATCTAACGGCGGATATTGATCCCTGCTTCGGGGCCGCCGGAAGGCTCGCCGGGATACGGACGCGCGGCGGCAGACGAGAGCGCGTGCACGGCGCGGCTATTCTACGGGCCTAGAAGCTAAAGGAAACGTACCAGGAGGATCGGGGTGATGGCGCCTGCTCGTTGGCGAAGTGGAGCCACTCCTTGCTGGATCCCTCGTCGGAGTAGAGGCAGGCGACGGGCGGGCTCGGGCGCGGATGGCGGCGACAAACTGTTCGATGAAACCGTGCGCAAACATGTCAGAGGGGTGTGCGACAAAGAGAGAAAACGGGAGGAGGCAGAGAGGAGGGATGAGGTCGACCACGCTCACCGGAATCACTAACCCTAGCTGACGGCGACGGCGGAGCTTCGAGCTCGAATCGTGACGGTTGGGGGCGTTACCGATGGGGATTTTTGGGACAATCGGTGGAGGAGGTCACGGGGTATATATGGGCGTGAAGATCGTGCCCTAACCCTCAAGAAAAAGGAAGAATTGCTCGAGGGTAGTTCGTGTCCTCTCCGGACTCGACGTCGTGCGCGAGGGGAAGAACGGGGGACGTCATCGTGACGTGGGCTTGCGTCACGCGCGGGGACCCACAGTCAGCGAGAGAAGGGAGAGCGGGGCGGGCTACTTCTGTTTCCTGGGCTTCTGCGGGGCTAGGGTGTGGGCCAGCCTGTTCTTCTGTTGTGCAGCGCGCGGAGAGATAAGAGTGAGAGGCGATGGATGGGCTGCGCTGCGTCTTTCCTTTGATTTTTCTTTCTGTTTTTTTCCTTCAAATCAAATGATTCAAAATCAACCATAAACTTGTCAAAAATTTCAGAATTTTTTGATAAAATATGTTTTTGAAAGCTTGTGAAAAATAGAACATTTTGGTACTATTATTTCCCAAAACTAAATTACTTTATATAGAAAAATATTTGAATCGAAAAAGTGGTTTAATAGGTAATACTACCTAAACTTTCTCTTTAGCAAATTAAAACCAAATTTTTATGCAATCAAAGTGCAAATATGCTATGATGATCATGAATGCATGATGGTTTTGAATTTTTCAAAATTTTCAAGATCCTAGGATGTTACAAGAATTAACTAGCAAATCTTTTTGCACTTTAGCAAGTCGATCAATTTGAGTTTGAACCATTTGAAAATGTTTAACAAGCATTTTAACATCATTAGAGGTTCTTTCTACAATACCATGCAAATTATCAATAGCTCTAGAGTTTTCCATTAGGTGATTTTGCACCCTCATATTAAAATTATCTTGCTTAATAACATAATTATCAAAATCATCTAAACATTGATCAGGAGGTTTATTATGGGGAATATCTCTACTATCAAAATTTTGGAGAGAGTGTACCTCAATGGTGGATGAGTGAGGTATTGGCTTACATAATTCTTCTATAGGTGGAAGATTCTTCACATCTTGAGATTTAATACCCCTCTCTTTAAGATATTTCTTGGCTTCTCTCATCACTTCATCATTTAATTCAATCATTCCTCTTTTCTTGGGTGTTGGTGTTGGTGTTGATACTGGATTAGGTGTCGGCTCAGGCTCAACCATAGCCCAACCATCATGATTTTGGCTTATTTTAGCCATTAATTCCTCAGTTTCATCTGGAGTTCCTTGCCTGAAAACACAACCAGCACAACTATCCAGGTATGTCCTACATTCAACAGTTAGTCCACTATAGAATATATCAAGAAGTTCATTATTTTCTAGCTTATGCCCAAGTGTAGTCCTAACTAAATAACAAAACCTTGCCCAAGATACAGGTAATTTCTCTCCTTCGAATTGCTTGAAATTAAATATATTTTGTAAAGCAGCATGTTGAGCACTAGCAGGAAAATATTTCTGAAAGAAAGCATTAACCAAACCAATAGGACTATCAATAGATCCCAGAGACAAATTATTAAACAAAGTTTTAGCTTCATCTTTTAATGAGAAGGGGAATATTTTAGAAACAAAGTAGCTACTTTTCTTAAGATCATCAGAGACTAAACTAGTCAAAGAGGAGAGATCATTCATATGTTTCATAGCACTTTCATTTTCAGTACCACAAAAAGGTTCTTTCTCAACAATAGATATATAATATAAATCAAGAGAGAAATCATAATCCTTATCCCTAATATTAATGGGAGAAGTGGAAAACTTAGCATCGGGGGATAATTTAGATTTAAGATCACGGCTTTCAACAAGACTTATAACATCATCTTTATCCTTCATAGCATGTATTTCATCAATAAGATCATCATTAAGTTCAATATAGGAATCATCAAAATCATCACTAGGATTCTCTCTAAGCTCAGGTGAAACAACGGGAGTAACAGGATTTTTATCAGGAGTCTCAGTGTTTGCAATATTTTTGGCCTTAGCAATAGTAGCATCTAAGAAAGGACCGAGAGAACCACTCTCATCAAGCACAATAGAAACATCATCGAAAATTATCAGAAGTATTTTCAGATTCAGTAGAAGTAGCACGTGTAGCATGTGTATGTGGTGGTGTAAGCAGCTTACTCATAACAGACGACGAATCAAGAGCAACAGAGGTGTTCAGAGTTGTACCTCTTCTTGTAGTGGATGGTAATATAGGAACCTTTCCATCACGAGTCTTACCCATGATGAATGATTGGAAGTAGATAATAATACTCTCCGGTGAGCTCGCAAATAAAGCTATGCTCCCCGACAACGATGCCAGAAAATAGTCTTGATGACCCACAAGTATAGGGGATCGCAACAATCTTCGAGGGAAGTAAAACCCAAATTTATTGATTCGACACAAGGGGAGCCAAAGAATATTTGTGAGTCTTAACAAGTGAGTTGTCAATTCACCTGCACCTGAAAGTGTACTTGTTCATAGTGGTTTATCAGTAGTAACAGTTTTATAGTAGCAGCAGTAGTGAAATAATAACAACAGTGGTATGAAAACATCAGCAGTAGTGTTTGAAGTAAACAGCGGGATTAAATATTGTAGGCATAGGGATAGATGAACATGCGTTGCATGGATAAAATAGTTCATATAATAATCAGGACATGGGCATTGCAGATAAATAAGATAAATCATACAAGCACTAAGTAACCATAGGCATGTGTTCCGTAAATAGTCGTACGTGCTCGCAATGAGAACTTGCACAACATCTTTTGTCTTACCAGCCCGCTTTCAGTGGGGCCTCAAGGGAACTACTGCTAATTAAGGTGTTCCTTTTAATAGAACACCGGAGCAAAGGATTAACACTCCGTGAACACATGTGATCCTCACATCACAGCCATCCCCTCAGGACAACGATATGTGTAAACAACTTGCAGTATGATCAAGAAACAATAATTATCATCGTTATTCAATAACATGTTCAGATCTGAGATCATGGCACTCGGGCCCAAAGTGACAAGCATTAAGCATAACAAGTTGCAACAATGTCAATAGCACTAATAGAGGATACTAGGCACTATGCCCTAACACTCACGACATTATTACATGAACAATCTCATCCAATCCCTACCATCCCCTTCAGCCTAAAGCGGGGGAATTACTCCCACATGGATGGGAGAAACATGGATGGTCGCTGGAGAGGCGTTGGTGATGACGATGGCGATGATCTCCTCCAATTCCCCGTCCTGGCAGGGTGCCAGAACGGAGTTTCTGAACCCCGAAAAAGGATTCGCGATGGCGGTGGAGCTACGGACTTCTTTCTGGAAACTAGTCGAACCCCCTCGGGTTTTATGGTTGAAGGCAATATATAGTCGAAAGGGGAGCCCGAGGGGGTCTCTGGGTGGCACACACCACCAGGTGGCGCGGCCTAAGGGGGGCGCGCCAGGGGGTGGTGTGGCCCCCCTCCGGCTCCTCTCCTAGCCCCCTTCTATCTCCCGGGGTCTTCCAGTGTTTTAAGACCAATGGGGTCTTTTCTGGGCAATTTCCCGAAGTTTATTTTTCTGCACAAAAATGGGACACCAAGGTAATTATGCTGAAAACAGCGGTAGTCCATGTTAGTTGCATTTGAAACACACAAGTTTAGAGGAAACAATAAGAAAAGTTTTCGGAAAAGGAGATACGTTTTTGACGTATCAAGAATCCATGGCCATTCCATGTCAGTAGAACGTTTGTGAAGAACAAAATCAGAATCAGAATTGGAATCATAAGTCATGTGCATCATATTGACTATCATTTTTTTACAGAGTTATCGTACTGATTGAGTACACATACCCTGAATCTTGCACTTCCATTGCCTGTTCCGAAACTGCATCAGGAGCAACAGGTTCCATATTATGTGGAATATTATCACTGGCTTGAAACTGAAAGGGGGGAACATTCCACCCAATCTCAGGATATTGGGGCATCATAAAGTTCCAAGGTCTTGCTGCAACTAGCCACGAAAAGGATGAGGATTTACATCAAAGGGCATGGGGTCCTCATTTGCAGGGAGAATTTCAGCAAAGTCTGTAGTTAATATATAACAGGGAGCAGTCCTGTACGGTTTTGAAGGGTTTGTTGCATAGAAAACAAAAAAATTCCTACACGCGAGATACCCGAAGGGCCAAGATCTAATCTAGGAGATGAAAGCAACGAGCATAGAGAGAGTATTAATGAGAACATACCCTCGAAGACACAAAGCGTTACAAGATCGAATCTCGTTGTTGATGTATTCGAACTCACATCAATCTCAAGATCGCTAAGAAGAGCGCTGCAATCCGGCAGCGCACTCGGTCACACGTACAACTCGATGACGACCTTCGTTCCCTCGATCCAGCGGGACAACGGAAGTAGAGGATCCACCGGAAACTCCAACAACACGAAGGCGTGGTGTCGTGGAGAAATTAGACGTTCATGGCTTCTCCAAGCGGATGACCAAGAGGTGGAGAAGCGTGAGGAGAGAGAGAGATATGACACAAAGTTGTGTGGGGAGAGGGAGGTCCAACCCCTCTTTATATATGAGGGGGAGGCAGCCACGAAATTTTGGTGTCTCCACCTCTCCCTTCATCATGTGGGTGGAGTCTCCACTCAACCCACTCATTCTCTCATCAATTCCCACTCAAAATTCCAAGGTTTATTTTTATAAATAATTAAAAGAATTTATTTGTTTATTTTAATATTTGTTAAACCCATTAACAAACATTAACACTTACCCCCTTTAACTATTTCTTAATCAAACATTAACGTATACAATCTAGAACTATTTCAATATTCGACGAAACAATTCCGATGACCATTTCAATATTCCCCGAAACAATTCTGGGGTTGTCCAAACTTTTCTCCCATATTCCATATCCACTCAATCGCGTCATCAAACCTTAAGTGTGTCACACTACGGTTCGTAAATAATGTAGACATGATCGAGACACCTCTCCGATCAATATTCAACAACGAGACCTGGAGATCCGTAATGACTCCTACACATTCAACGATGAATCTAGTGATCGTGTGAACCATAAACGTCGTAACCAATTCCCTTTGTCTCACGATATTTTACTTGTCTGAGATCCGATCATTGGTATCAACCATACCTAGTTCAGTCTGTTACTAACAAGTATTCTTTTACTCGTTCCGTGATATGACATCTTTGTAACCTAGTCACATGCTTGCAAGCAGTGTCGATGTGATATCACCGAGAGGGCCCAAAGTATATCTCTCCGTCATTTGATGGACAAATCTCACTCTTGATCCATGAGCCTCAACTAATACTTTCCGAATACCCAACGACACCTTTATAGTCACCCTGTTACGGTGCGACGTTTGATGACATCAAAGCACTCTTTCGGTGTTAGTGATTGACATGATCTCATGGTCTAAGGATTAGAGTTACTTCACATGTGTGATATAACAATGTAACTTAATGATTTGATCGCAGTGATATATTCACTTTGGGGCTATGTTCATAACATCATTCTACCAATGACATATCCCCGTTATTAACAACATCCAATGTTCATGATCA
The DNA here is from genome assembly GCA_028641055.1 of Alopecurus myosuroides. Taxonomy (NCBI): domain Eukaryota; kingdom Viridiplantae; phylum Streptophyta; class Magnoliopsida; order Poales; family Poaceae; genus Alopecurus; species Alopecurus myosuroides. Next base: position 196,638,071 of record CM054058.1, read on the forward strand.
GGAAACCTTGATCATCAGTTAATCAACGAGCTAGTTAAATAAGAGGTGTTACTAGGAACTCTTGTTTGTTTATCAAACACACATGTATCAACCTTTCCGGTTAATACAATTCTAGCATGAGAAATAAACATTTAGCATAAACAAGGAATAAGGTAATAACCACTTTATTATTGCCTCTCGGTCATATTTACTTCAGTCTCCCACTTGCACTAGAGTCAACAATCTAGTCTGTAAGCACTTAACACTTATGGTTTTCCAGTGTTATTACCATGCTTTACACGTGGTTAACTTCGTCAAAAGATCTGACATGTTCATGTCCTATTGTATTTGCATGTTTTCGCGTCTACATGCATCACTCATTCTCTAATGAGATGGCTTCGTATATATTTGGTCAACAGGTGAGACCTTAATTCCTCAGCTTAAACTAATGTTACTAACATTGTGAAAATGTTGCTCCATAGTGTCAGCAATCTTGGAAATTCACCAAGTTCAATAAAGAACTCCTTGACACAAAATACTCATATTATTTGTTTTCAACACAACGATATACTTAGCCTTTGTTGTAGTACCCGTCATAATACTTTAATTTTGAAACTCATTCAAATCCAGCATGGAACTTTCTTCCGACCTATTGTGCTATCCTTCAAAACATATTTTGATTGAGATAGATTTATTTGAATAGATGACAAGACTATTAGTGTAACATATTACAACAAATAGTTTGTCATTACTACATAGAAAAACATATCCTTAGCATTTCTAAAATTGCATAAGGATCTCTCCCACTGTTGTTTAATCATCATATGAATTATCCTGCTATAACATTCTATAGCATAGGAATCATCTGGTTATGGACATAGCATGGAACTCATGACTTAAAAATCTCGATTTCAATTATGCTCATCATGTGTCAAAACACTTGAATATTGCTCAAATATTTCCATGTGGCAAGAACCTCTTCTTGTCATTTCGATATTGACTTACTTTAATACTTTATCTATCTAATTTTGCTCAACCATATCAGGTGCTTCAATCAATATCTTATGGATATTGATGCCCAATATCCCCTAAGCCTTTCATCAATATGAAAAACTTAATCGTCTTAATTTAAAACACATATTTCCAATAACTATATGTCTTCTGCATAAAGCATTAGACATATGTCTTAGCGCACCCACCTAATTTCTTGTAATTCTAAAATCATCTTTACCATTCATGATGGAATCAAACTGTTTTGATAATTTCATTAAAGTAAATATTCCAACTTCTTTATGTCACTTCAACCATTGAAGATTTCATACCTGTCCGACAACCTTTTGAATTTTACAAAACTCGCTGACTATGTCAAGTACACATCCTCGGTCAAACTTCCTAGAGAGGAGAGTTGGTTTTGTTATTCAACTTCCATATCATAATATGTAACTTTTGCTAGAACTATCCGCAAAGACTAAAGCATCACTACGGAAGATCAAAATATTATAGTAGTCAACTCTTTGAATTTCGTCGAAAACATCTTTTAGACAAGCACAACTTTCAAAGGATGTAAATATACATGTCTTTGTTGCTATATAGAACCATTTTCTATCGTTAGGCATCATGCCTATCGAAAGGACTACCAGGTCACATACTTGATATTCATAGAGGGATACTATCGCGAATATAATGACTCATAGCCCATTTTACGAAGTCAGGGCCCATCATTTGTTTCCTTTATAAGTTCCAGGTCCTTTGTTGTCAAAACAACACTTCAATCTCAAACCACAAGTTGGTCTAAGTACAAATTTTTAGGACTTCTGTGGTTCAGTTCGCAAACTCATTTGAAGTATCTACAACACATGTAGTGTCTTCTACTTAATCAAAAAAGGAAGCCCTAGAACAACTTCTAGTGTTGTGCTACTCTTGACCTGATAACAAAGATTCTCTAATCTCGTCGAGTTTGTACCATCCTCCCACTCACTTGTTTCACAATAACTACTTTCTCGAGAAATTAACCCTCTCTGACAAACAACATTTGTCTCTAGTTTGGTGATAGGAGAAATACCCAATGGCTTCTTTGGGATAACCTTATAAACATATATTTATCCTATTACCAAGATGCCACAGTGTCAGTTCCTGTTTTTTGCTGTTTTTGGTTTCAGAAAAGTTGTTTTAGAAATATTCATGCAATTGGACGAAACAAAAACCCATGGTCCTATTTTTCTGTCACATACACGGAGTCCGGAGGAGACCCGGAGGGGGCCCACCAGGTGGCCACACCATAGGACGGCGCCCCCCTTGGCCGCGCCACCAGGGGGTGTGGGCCCCTCGGGCGATTACCAACATCACCTTTTCGCCTACTTATACTTCTCCTCGGGAAAACCCTAAAGACCCGAGCCTCCATCCACGAAAAGTTCTGTAGCCACTATCATCGTCAACCCTAGTTCGGGAGGGTACTGAAGCTCTCACCGGCACCCCGTCGGGAGGGGAAATCATCACCGGAGGGCTCTACATCACCGTGCCTGCCTCCGAAGTGATGCGTCAGTAGGTCATCCTTGGACTACGGGTCCATAGAATTAGCTAGATGGTTATCCTCTCCTCTTTATGCCACCATGTTTAGATCTTGTGAGCTTTCTAACATGATCAAGAACATCTATCTGTAATGCTACATGTCGTGTTTGCTGGGATCCGATGAATATTGAATGTTTATGTTATTTATGATCTTGCATGCTCTCCGTTACTAGTATATGATCTGGCCAAGTTGATGCTTGTAACTCCAAGAGGGAGTATTGATGATCGATAGTGGGTTCATGCCTCCCTTTCATCTGTGCTCGAGTGACAGAAACGTGAAGGATGGGGGATGTGCTGTTTCCATTAGGAAGAAAACAACAATGATTTTTCTAAGGATAATTTTATTGTTTATATTATGCACTTTACTTAATGCAATAATCTGTTGCTTGCAATTTAATACCCGAAGTCTGCTTGGATTACTTTTTGAGAGTGGATTATTAGTCATAGATATAGTTTGATTACGACCTATGAATTATGTTGTAATGCTCGCATGAATCTCGTAGTAATCATCATGTCTTGCATATGCACTACGGTGCAGCCTATATTTATGTCAATTGCCCAGCTGTAATTTGTTTACCCAACATGTTATATATCTTTTATGGAGAGACACCACTAGTGAACCGTGGACCCCGGTCCATTCCTTTACACTCATAATACAACCTACTGCAAGCACTGTTCTTTTTACTGCAATCATTGTTCTCTTTTAATTCACTGCAAACAAGCCATGTTTTCCACACTCTTTTGTTGGGCAAAGTATCTTGGTTGTGTTGTGTGCAGATTCCACATTGCTGCTGGGCCGGTAGTGCGCCCTGCCAACATCAGCTGTGAACAACCTTCAGAAGTGATTTCTTTCTCCTATTGGTCGATTCAACCTTGGTTTCTTTTTGAGGCAAACTTGCTGCTGCACTCTTCATACATTCCTCTTGGGGACTCCCAATGAACTTGTGTCCACACGCATCATTGCTCAAATCAGAAAACTCGGAACTAAGAAAAGTTGCGTACATATCTAAGCATCACGCACCAAAAAAATTCAGAATGTTTCAATTTTTCCGGAATTTATTACGAATTAAACGGTGGACAACAAAAATCTGGTTCTTGTGTAGAACTCCAAACCTAGCATCAACTTTTCACTAAATACTTTACTTTACACAACAATTCGAAAAAGTAAAGATAAAGAGGAGTTTCTACAGAAGTAAACAACACCTTGACTCAAAGAAAACAAAAGAAAAATTGTAGAAATGAAACATGGGTTATCTCCCAAGAGTGCTTTTCTTTAACGCCTTTCAGCTAGGCACAGAAAGCAAGAATTAAGTATCTTCAAATGAAGAAGCATCCAAATCAACCCCAGAAACCTTACGTTTACCTCTCTTACCCTTACTCTTACTTTTAGGTAAACACATCATTGCATCCTGGTGTGGAGGTGAAATACATGGTACCTTTTCCCATATCTATCGTTGCTCCCAAGAGTTCTAGCAGAGACCTTCTAAGAGTAATTTGTCCTTTTCCTACACATTCAATAACAATATAATCAGTGGATGACGTTCTTCCTAGGAGTTTTGTAAACACTCCTTCGGCTACCCCCAATATGTAATATAATGGCATTATTAGTAAGAGGTATTCCTTCTCCATGTTTGGAAAGTTCCCAAAGATTCAAAGATTCGTAAATATCTTTGGGCATAAAACAAAATTGAGACATAATATCACAACGAGCATGAAAAGTTTGACCATTTACAGCAACTTTTACTGTAGGGATCCATTTTGAGGTTTCAAAATTTTTTGGGACATAATCATAATGTTCACGAATCCGATTATAACCTTCTTTTAAACAAGATATATGTGTCTCAAGAGTGTTTAATCTAGCATGAATGCTTACAAGGGCAGAATCAAATTTACTAGGTGAGCTAGAGGATGCAATCAACTTTTTTATGGCATTAAAAGCTTGATCCCCATCACAGTGAAGGAAATCTCCTCCTACTACAGAATCCAAATCATATATGTAACAAAGAACAAGACCAAGTAAAAGCTACTAAGAAGCAAGCTTGGAGTCATTTTAGGCTCAGTTTTACAAAAAGAATCAAAATCTCTAGACCAAGCTTCTTTAAAACTCTCCACACTCCCTTGTTTGAAAGTGAAGATCATTTCTTTAGGTGACATAGTAATAGGGAAAAGACTAGACATACATGCAACTTTAAATAGGAACTAATTTTTTGTGTTTTTTATATAAAGAAGCAAATAAGACAAAATAAAATAAACTAAGCAAAAAAATAACAATGTAAAAAGATTGGAGGTGAGAGACTCCCCTTGCAGAAATCCTCTTCCTCCCCGGCAACATCGCTAGAAAATATCCTGATGGCGTGTGAACACACGTTCGTTGGGAGACCCCAGGAGGAAGGTATGATAAGTACAGCAGCAAGATTTCCCTCAAAAAGAAACCAAGGTTTAATCGAACTAGTAGGAGAAAGAAATCACTTATGAAGGTTGTTGACAACTGATATTGGCAGGGCGCACTACCAGCCTCAGCAGCAACATGGAATCTGCACACAACATAACCAAGATAGTTTGCCCCAATGAAACAGTGAGGTTGTCAATATCACCGGTTTTGCTGAAAACAAAGGATTAGACGTATAGCGTGGAAAATAATGTTTTTTTGTGCAGTGGAAAACAAACAATGTTTGAAGTAGGTTTTATTATCAGTGTAAAATAATGGACCAGGGTCCACAATTCACTAGTGGTGTCTCTCCATAACAGATAAATAACATGCCTGGTGAACAAATTACAGCTAGGCAATTGACAAAATAGAGGCTGCACCGTAGTGCATATAAATGACATGAGATTAGTATGAGATTCATTTGGGCATTACAACATGATACATAGACCGTAATCCAACTGCATCTATGACTAATAATCCAACCTCAGGACATCATCCGAGCAAACTTTGGGTATTAAGTTGCAAGAAACAGATTATTGCATTAAGTAAAGTGTGTAATGTAAACAATAGAATTATCCTTAGACAAAGCATTGTTGTTTTATCCCTAATGGCAACAACACATCCACAATCTTAGAAGTTATTGTCACTCTCCCAGATTACTAGAGGCATGAACCCACTATCTAGCATAAATACCCCCTCTTAAAGTCACAAGTATCTACTTGGCCAGAGCATCTACTAGTAACGAAGAGCATGCAAGATCACAAATAACATATATGATAGATCTATAATCAACTTTACATAGTATTCAATATTCACTGGATCCCAACAAACATAACATGTAGCATTACAATAAGATGATCTTGATCATGTTAGGCAGCTCACAAGATCTAAACATGATGGCATAAAGAGGACACGACAACCATCTAGCTACTGCTATGGACCCATAGTCCAAGTATGAACTACTCACGCATCACTCCGGAGGCAGGCATGGTGATGAAGAGCCCTCCGGTGATGATTTCCCCTTCCGGAAGGGTGCCGGGGAGAGCTTCAGAACCCTCCCAAACTAGGGTTGACCATGGCGGCGACTACGGAACTTTTTGTGGATGGAGGCTCGGGTGTTTAGGGTTTTCCCGAGGAAGACATTATATAGGCGGAAGGGCGATGTCGGTGGGCGCCCAGGGGGCCCACACCACGTGGTGGCGCGGCGAGGGGCGTGCCGCCATATGGTGTGGCCGCCTCCCTAGCCCCCTTCGGTCTCCTTCGGACTCCGTGTACGTGTCACTAAAATAGGGACTTAGGATTTTGTTTTGTCCAATTAAGAGAATATTTTCAGGACAACTTTTCTGAAACCAAAAACAACAGAAGACAAGAACTGGCGTTGTGGCATCTTGTCAATAGGTTAGTCCCATAAAATGCATAATACTTTATGAAGTGTATATAAAACATGTAGCAATTGGAATAATATCAACATGGAATATCAGAAACTACAGATACGTTGGAGACGTATCAATGACCTAGATGATGGTCCTATGTTACTAGATGATATCTCCACCTAATAATAAAAGCACTAAGGTTTCTTCCCCCTGGTTTTCGTCCGTCTTTTCGTCCGTCGTTTGGTACGTCGTCCTTCCTCCCAACGTTTCGATCGATCGGCTGCACTTCAGAAACCTACTTGGGCCTAGGCCGTGTCATCGTAGAAACCTAAAACCAACCCAACGCACGACACTACTAGAATTCGATAGTATGCCGTGTATCTAAAATACACGGCGAAGACTGAAAAATACTCGGCACTCTCTATGCCGAGTGCTACACTCGGCGTAGAGGACTCGGCGTATATTAACTCGGCAAAATAGGGTACGCCGAGTGTCAAAACACGGGCAGCTCGGCGACAACTTCGCCGAGTGTTTTACGCATGCACTCGGCGACAAAAAGGTCTGACAGCTCCACGCCTTAGTCTAGAACGGAACGGTACGTAATTTTTTGCCGAGTGCCCCCTTTCCTAGAGACTCGGCAAAGTTTTTCGTCGTGGGGGCCAGGAAGCCGCCACGTGTATACTTTGCCGAGTGTAACACTCGGCGTATCGTCGACCAGAGGGGCTTCCCTAGCGCGCCACGTGTATATTTTGCCGAGTGTAACACTCGGCGTATCATCGCCCAGAGGGGCTTCCCTAGCGCGCCACGTGTACCCACGTTCGCCGAGTGCCATTTTGTCGCCGCTCGGCAAAATGTATGCCGAGTGCCACATATCCACTCGGCACTCCTCTTCGCCGAGTGTCGCCCTCGGCGTATCCTCGCCCAGAGGAGCCCCCCGGCGCGCCACGTGGCCCCTTTCGCCGAGTGCCCAGTCGATGCTGCTCGGCACAGATGTTCGCCGAGTGCCAGCGACTCACTCGGTGCCCAGAGGAGCTACCCTGGCCAGCCACGTGTCCACTGTTCGCCGAGTGTGACACTCGGCAATGATCCTCTCCAGGCGCCCAGGCTGGCCCCTGGCAACGGTGTTTGCCGAGTGTTTCCGGGTCCACTCGGCAAACACCGTTGCCAGGGGCCAACCTGGGCGCCTCGAGGGTACCATTGCCGAGTGTAACACTCGGCGTATCTGCCATTTGGTCCTATGCCGAGTGTAACACTCGGCATACTTACCATATGGTCCTGTTTCACTGCTGCATTTTGCTCAAATCCCTGCAATTAAAACCAAATTTCATATATAATTCATTTTGGCTCACTGGGGTTCACAACAGACAGTATTTCACATACATAGCACTCAATCTATATACAAACTCACTTTCAATACATAGCATCTCAAATATTCATACATATATTCCATCACACATAACATAAAAGTTCAAAATGGTTCAACACACATAGTATTCAAGTTCAAAAGACATTGTCATCACAACCAACACATAGTATTCTCAATACAAAGCTTCATTGTTTCCTTAATGCAAACCTACAAGTGAACAAGCAAAATGATTAGTTTTGAACCGTGTAAGTGAGCATGAGAAGCAAAACAAATGAAGAAGCATGAGAAGCAAAAGAAATAAGAAAAATGGTACTAACCTAGCATCATCACTCCGGCGTCTTGGAGGTCGACGTCTCGGCATCTCCGGTGCCCCCTCCTTGCGACATGTGGGATCCCTGCGATGCATTCCCCCCCTATGAACAACCGCATTAGTCGAGAGAAGCTAAATAGTGTTTCATTGAGCAAGTTCAGGCCAACTTACAATGTTGAAGTTGAGTGGAGGGAGCTCAGGTAGAGGAGGAGCAGACGGACCCGCTGGGATAGCTCGCATCCTCTACAATGACCAAGTGATCGATCCATGAGTTAACATGCGTAAATCGATGAATAGAATGGAATGGAAATTTGTCTTATGTGTGAAAACCGGTACCTCGAGCATCGCCGCCATGAATGCCTGCTGGGAAGACAACTGGTTCTCCATCATCTGCATCTTCTGTTTTGACTCCGCCGCCTCTCTTTTGCTTTCATCAAGTTCAGCCTACGGTATGTGAAAATGTCATTAAATGTGCAATGCAAGCATGTATAGGAAGCGAAGATAAGACTGACCAAGGAAATTGTTTGTGTTCATACCTGAAGTGTGGCGACGGCAGTCACTCCTGGTCGTGGGCGGCGCTCAATAGACGGCGATGAGCTCGTCTGGCCGGCACGGATCTGCGAGAGCGATGGAGTACCTGATGTGTCGAATGCGCCATCGGCAAAGGCAAACCGGCCGTTCTTCCGACCCTCTCCCGCCAACAGAGCGACCATAGGGTCATAGGGGGTCGTCAGTGGGTCGGCGTCGGGGCCGTGCACCAGCTTCAACTTCTCGGTGTACTTGTCCCACTTCTCGCCGGTTTGGGGGTTGATCCATTGCTTCTCAACAGGTACATCCGGCTTCAGGACCTTGGGCCTCCGGGTCTCACAGAATGCCACCATGCGAGTGATGACCCTGCCCTTCTTTGCTTTCTACAATTCAAAGAAAAATGATCAGCACAAACTCTCATCTTAAGAATGAAGCGGCGTATGGAATTATTAGCAAAACAATTCCTTACCTCTCTCTGGACGCGGCCGGTGAGGGTGAGGCCGCCTTGACGGTGTCCTTCACCAAGCAGAAGGCGCCGCTCCCGGCACTCGGCGTGCTGGTTCTTGTACGCGTCGCTCGTCCACTTCTTGACGATCTTCTTGAAGCAAGGCTTCTTGTTGGCCAGCCACTGAGGAACCACCTGTTAACAAAAACAATCCATATGAGTAGTTCTTTGCCGCAGCAATGTATGGATTAAAATGAAAATGATTCCATTACCGCTAAGTATTGCACCGCTGACAGGTGTATCTGTCGTGCATCCGTCTTCGTCAGCTTGGTGTTCATGTGCTTCGCGTAGAACTTCACCACGCAAAGCACACGTGCCTCGTATAGCATGTCGCGGATGAGCTTCTTGGCCATTCTAATGAGCACCACCCTGGCCTTGTCCTCCATACCCGGGGCGCAGGTGAAGTACTCCTACAACCATTGAGCATACGATAAAGACATTAGAAGGATATTTAAAGAGATATACACATGTCAGCGGTGAAGACAAATACATACCCAGAAATCGGCGACCACTCGGAGGCCCAAGTGGCCATACACCCGTCCATGCTTGTCCTCCACGTCCGGGACCCTCTCATAGTCCTTCCAGGACCAAGCTGGCTCCAGATTGCCGTTCTCCAACGTGACCAAGCCAGGGTAATACTTCCTGCAAAGAAGCCCCAAGATGCCGCTCATGGTCCGTGGTGGTGGAACGTCCCCAAGCCACTCCAACGACCTGCACAAACAAGTAGAAGAGTCGGTGAGATTTCGATGACATAAATGAGGCATAAACAAAGTAAATTGTAATTACAACAATGTCCACTTACTTATCTCCGTCGACAGTGACAACTATGTCCTTGAAGGGGTATGGAGGCTTAGGGAGCCTAGATGTCCCTCGGAGCCAAACTTTTTGGCTGGGGGGTGCCACTTTCCCTAAGTCAGGGAGAGGGTGGGAAAACAAGTCCTCGGGCTCGTCCTCCGGATCCGACACCTCGACATCCTCCTCACCACCATCCTCTGACTCCGGTGAAGAGTATCGGTAGTCGTCCTCGGAGTCCTCCTGCTGCTGCTGCTGCTGCTGCTCCACGTCCTCCTCCTCCTGCTGCTCCTCCTCCTCCTCCTCCTGCTCCTCCTCGGAAGAAGAAGAAGAAACGTGGGGCAAGGGACTACGTGAGCGAGTCTAGGACCGCGTACCACCTCCCTTGCCTCTGGAACGTATAATGCTTTGCCATGCCATTTGTGTTAGAGTGTTAGAGTGTATAATGGGTGTTAGAGTGTATAATGGGTGTTGGGTGCCAAAGATACCATCACTCTCTTTGCCGGGGCCTCACCGACGTCGGATTCTCTCTCGCGGGTTCCAGGACTGCTCACACCCCGAAACTCCCGGATCTGACGTAACGGGGGGAATCTTGCAAGTAGGTGGGCCCTACCATTGTCAAGGGTGTTCCTTGGGCCTAACATGACACAAACAAGCAACTAGTTCCACTTTGCTACCCACTTCCGGCTCACGCAGAGGGGGCTAGACGTCGGTTCCGTCTTTTTCTACACCGGGGCTAGTGTATCTCCGGAGAGGGGACCCGGAGCGTCGGGATCCCACCTAAACCATTGTTTTGCCATGCCATGTGTGTTATAGTTTATCATGGGTGTTGGGTGCCAAAGATACCATCACTCTCTTTGCCGGGGCCTCACCGACGTCGGATTCTCTCTCGCGGGTTCCAGGACTGCTCACACCCCGAAACTCCCGGATCTGACGTAACGGGGGGAATCTTGCAAGTAGGTGGGCCCTACCATTGTCAAGGGTGTTCCTTGGGCCTAACATGACACAACCAAGCAACTAGTTCCACTTTGCTACCCACTTCCGGCTCACGCAGAGGAGGCTAGACGCCGGTTCCGTCTTTTTCTACATCGGGGCTAGGGTATCTCACGTAGAGGGGATCCGGAGCGTCGGGATCCCACCTAAACCATTGTTTTTCCATGCCATGTGTGTTAGATTGTATCATGGGTGTTGGGTGCCAAAGATACCATCACTCTCTTTGTCGGGGCCTCACCGACGTCGGATTCTCTCTCGCGGGTTCCAGGACTGCTCACACCCCGAAACTCCCGGATCTGACGTAACGGGGGGAATCTTGCAAGTAGGTGGGCCCTACCATTGTCAAGGGTGTTCCTTGGGCCTAACATGACACAACCAAGCAACTAGTTCCACTTTGCTACCCACTTCCGGCTCACGCAGAGGGGGCTAGACGCCGGTTCCGTCTTTTTCTACACCGGGGCTAGGGTATCTCACGTAGAGGGGATCCGGAGCGTCGGGATCCCACCTAAACCAATGCTTTGCCATGACATTTGTGTTATAGTGTATAATGGGTGTTGGGTGCCAAAGATACCATCACTCTCTTTGCCGGGGCCTCACCGACGTCGGATTCTCTCTCGCGGGTTCCAGGACTGCTCACACCCCGAAACTCCCGGATCTGACGTAACGGGGGTAATCTTGCAAGTAGGTGGGCCCTACCATTGTAAAGGGTGTTACTTGGGCCTTACATGACACAACCAAGCAACTAGTTCCACTTTGCTACCCACTTCCGGCTCACGCAGAGGGGGCTAGACGCCGGTTCCGTCTTTTTCTACACCGGGGCTAGGGTATCTCACGTAGAGGGGATCCGGAGCGTCGGGATCCCACCTAAACCATTGTTTTTCCATGCCATGTGTGTTAGATTGTATCATGGGTGTTGGGTGCCAAAGATACCATCACTCTCTTTGCCGGGGCCTCACCGACGTCGGATTCTCTCTTCCGGGTTCCAGGACTGCTCACACCCCGAAACTCCCGGATCTGACGTAACGGGGGGGATCTTGCAAGTAGGTGGGCCCTACCATTTTCAAGGGTGTTCCTTGGTCCTAACATGACACAACCAAGCAACTAGTTCCACTTTGCTACCCACTTCCGGCTCACGCAGAGGGGGCTAGACGCCGGTTCCGTCTTTTTCTACACCGGGGCTAGGGTATCTCACGTAGAGGGGATCCAGAGCGTCGGGATCCCACCTAAACCAATGCTTTGCCATGCCATTTGTGTTATAGTGTATAATGGGTGTTGGGTGCCAAAGATACCATCACTCTCTTTGCCGGGGCCTCACCGACGTCGGATTCTCTCTCGCGGGTTCCAGGACTGCTCACACCCCGAAACTCTCGGATCTGACGTAACGGGGGGAATCTTGCAAGTAGGTGGGCCCTACCATTGTCAAGGGTGTTCCTTGGGCCTAACATCACACAACCAAGCAACTAGTTCCACTTTGCTACCCACTTCCGGCTCACGCAGAGGGGGCTAGACGCCGGTTCCGTCTTTTTCTACATCGGGGCTAGGGTTTCTCACGTAGAGGGGATCCGGAGCGTCGGGATCCCACCTAAACCATTGTTTTGCCATGCCATGTGTGTTAGATTGTATCATGGGTGTTGGGTGCCAAAGATACCATCACTCTCTTTGCCGGGGCCTCACCGACGTCGGATTCTCTCTTCCGGGTTCCAGGACTGCTCACACCCCGAAACTCCCGGATCTGACGTAACGGGGGGGATCTTGCAAGTAGGTGGGCCCTACCATTTTCAAGGGTGTTCCTTGGTCCTAACATGACACAACCAAGCAACTAGTTCCACTTTGCTACCCACTTCCGGCTCACGCAGAGGGGGCTAGACGCCGGTTCCGTCTTTTTCTACACCGGGGCTAGGGTATCTCACGTAGAGGGGATCCGGAGCGTCGGGATCCCACCTAAACCAATGCTTTGCCATGCCATTTGTGTTATAGTGTATCATGGGTGTTGGGTGCCAAAGATACCATCACTCTCTTTGCCGGGGCCTCACCGACGTCGGATTCTCTCTCGCGGGTTCCAGGACTGCTCACACCCCGAAACTCCCGGATCTGACGTAACGGGGGGAATCTTGCAAGTAGGTGGGCCCTACTATTGTCAAGGGTGTTCCTTGGGCCTAACATCACACAACCAAGCAACTAGTTCCACTTTGCTACCCACTTCCGGCTCACGCAGAGGGGGCTAGACGCCGGTTCCGTCTTTTTCTACACCGGGGCTAGGGTATCTCACGTAGAGGGGATCCGGAGCGTCGGGATCCCACCTAAACCATTGTTTTGCCATGCCATGTGTGTTAGATTGTATCATGGGTGTTGTGTGCCAAAGATACCATCACTCTCTTTGCCGGGGCCTCACCGACGTCGGATTCTCTCTCGCGGGTTCCAGGACTGCTCACACCCCGAAACTCCCGGATCTGACGTAACGGGGGGAATCTTGCAAGTAGGTGGGCCCTACCATTGTCAAGGGTGTTCCTTGGGCCTAAAATGACACAACCAAGCAACTAGTTCCACTTTGCTACCCACTTCCGGCTCACGCAGAGGGGGCTAGACGCCGGTTTCGTCTTTTTCTACACCGGGGCTAGGGTATCTCACGTAGAGGGGATCCGGAGTGTCAGGATCCCACCTAAACCAATGCTTTGCCATGCCATTTGTGTTATAGTGTATAATGGGTGTTGGGTGCCAAAGATACCATCACTCTCTTTGTCGGGGCCTCACCGACGTCGGATTCTCTCTCGCGGGTTCCAGGACTGCTCACACCCCGAAACTCCCGGATCTGACGTAACGGGGGGAATCTTGCAAGTAGGTGGGCCCTACCATTGTCAAGGGTGTTCCTTGGGCCTAACATGACACAACCAAGCAACTAGTTCCACTTTGCTACCCACTTCCGGCTCACGCAGAGGGAGCTAGACGCCGGTTCCGTCTTTTTCTACACCGGGGCTAGGGTATCTCACGTAGAGGGGATCCGGAGCGTCGGGATCCCACCTAAACCATTGTTTTGCCATGCCATGTGTGTTAGATTGTATCATGGGTGTTGGGTACCAAAGATACCATCACTCTCTGTGCCGGGGCCTCACCGACGTCGGATTCTCTCTCGCGGGTTCCAGGACTGCTCACACCCCGAAACTCCCGGATCTGACGTAACGGGGGGAATCTTGCAAGTAGGGGGGCCCTACCATTGTCAATGGTGTTCCTTGGGCCTAACATGACACAAACAAGAAACTAGTTCCACTTTGCTACCCACTTCCGGCTCACGCAGAGGGGGCTAGACGCCGGTTCCGTCTTTTTCTACACCGGGGCTAGGGTATCTCACGTAGAGAGGATCCGGAGCGTCGGGATCCCACCTAAACCAATGCTTTTCCATGCCATTTGTGTTATAGTTTATCATGGGTGTTGGGTGCCAAAGATACCATCACTCTCTTTGCCGGGGCCTCACCGACGTCGGATTCTCTCTCGCGGGTTCCAGGACTGCTCACACCCCGAAACTCCCGGATCTGACGTAACGGGGGGAATCTTGCAAGTAGGTGGGCCCTACCATTGTCAAGGGTGTTCCTTGGGCCTAACATGACACAACCAAGCAACTAGTTCCACTTTGCTACCCACTTCCGGCTCACGCAGAGGGGGCTAGACGCCGGTTCGGTCTTTTTCTACACCGGGGCTAGGGTATCTCACGTAGAGGGGATCCGGAGCGTCGGGATCCCACCTAAACCATTGTTTTGCCATGCCATGTGTGTTAGATTGTATCATGGGTGTTGGGTGCCAAAGATACCATCACTCTCTTTGCCGGGGCCTCACCGACGTCGGATTCTCTCTTTCGGGTTCCAGGACTGCTCACACCCCGAAACTCCCGGATCTGACGTAACGGGGGGAATCTTGCAAGTAGGTGGGCCCTACCATTGTCAAGGGTGTTCCTTGGGCCTAACATGACACAACCAAGCAACTAGTTCCACTTTGCTACCCACTTCCGGCTCACGCAGAGGGGGCTAGACGCCGGTTCCGTCTTTTTCTACACCGGGGCTAGGGTATCTCACGTAGAGGGGATCCGGAGCATCGGGATCCCACCTAAACCATTGTTTTTCCATGCCATGTGTGTTAGATTGTATCATGGGTGTTGGGTGCCAAAGATACCATCACTCTCTGTGCCGGGGCCTCACCGACGTCGGATTCTCTCTCGCGGGTTCCAGGACTGCTCACACCCCGAAACTCCCGGATCTGACGTAACGGGGGGGGAATCTTGCAAGTAGGTGGGCCCTACCATTGTCAAGGGTGTTCCTTGGGCCTAACATGACACAACCAAGCAACTAGTTCCACTTTGCTACCCACTTCCGGCTCACGCAGAGGGGGCTGGACGCCGGTTCCGTCTTTTTCTACACCGGGCCTAGGGTATCTCCGGAGAGGGGACCCGGAGCGTCGGGATCCCACCTAAACCAATGTTTTGCCATTCCATGTGTGTTATAGTTTATCATGGTTGTTGGGTGACAAAGATACCATCACTCTCTGTGCCGGGGCCTCACCGACGTCGGATTCTCTCTTCCGGGTTCCAGGACTGCTCACACCCCGAAACTCCCGGATCTGACATAACGGGGGTAATCTTGCAAGTTGGTGGGCCCTACCATTGTCAAGGGTGTTCCTTGGGCCTAACATGACACAACCAAGCAACTAGTTCCACTTTGCTACCCACTTCCGGCTCACGCAGAGGGAGCTAGACGCCGGTTCCGTCTTTTTCTACACCGGGGCTAGGGTATCTCACGTAGAGGGGATCCGGAGCGTCGGGATCCCACCTAAACCATTGTTTTGCCATGCCATGTGTGTTAGATTGTATCATGGGTGTTGGGTGCCAAAGATACCATCACTCTCTGTGTCGGGGCCTCACCGACGTCGGATTCTCTCTCGCGGGTTCCAGGACTGCTCACACCCCGAAACTCCCGGATCTGACGTAACGGGGGGAATCTTGCAAGTAGGTGGGCCCTACCATTGTCAAGGGTGTTCCTTGGGCCTAACATGACACAACCAAGCAACTAGTTCCACTTTGCTACCCACTTCCGGCTCACGCAGAGGGGGCTAGACGCTGGTTCCGTCTTTTTCTTACATCGGGGCTAGGGTATCTCACGCAGAGGGGATCCGGAGCGTCGGGATCCCACCTAAACCAATGCTTTGCCATGCCATGTGTGTTAGATTGTATCATGGGTGTTGGGTGCCAAAGATACCATCACTCTCTTTGCCGGGGCCTCACCGACGTCGGATTCTCTCTCGCGGGTTCCAGGACTGCTCACACCCCGAAACTCCCGGATCTGACGTAACGGGAGGAATCTTGCAAGTAGGTGGGCCCTACCATTGTCAAGGGTGTTCCTTGGGCCTAACATGACACAACCAAGCAACTAGTTCCACTTTGCTACCCACTTCCGGTTCACGCAGAGGGGGCTAGACGCCGGTTCCGTCTTTTTCTACACCGGGCCTAGGGTATCTCACGCAGAGGGGACTAACATGACACTTGAACACACACCACTACGATTATTTTTGAATTTTACGACTAGATTGAAATTCCAAGGAAGAGGGATACACGACAGTGGATCTAAACATTCTAGGATACATGGACAAACCATTTGTCCCAGCCTTCTTGTGGCTCAGGTCTAGTCATACTTCTGCCTAGACGTATAATACATGTACTCGTAGTCGTCGAAGTCGCCGCCGCCGTCGTCGCTGTCGTCGGATGGGGGCTGAAATGTCGATGGGGGAGCACGCCTGGACTGCGGGTAGCGCAGGCGGGGGTTATCGCCGTTCCTTATGTAGTTCATGACGCCCTGGAGAGTCCGGCCGCGCCACCACAGCCGACGACCAGCCTCGTTGAAGTTCGAAGGAGGCGGGCCGTCCCCCTCGTACCTAGCGAGCACCCTCTCACGCCGATTGAAGAAGAAGACGTCCCAACCTGCGCGGTAGTTGGGATCCCATTGGGGATACGTCCGCTGCGCCGGTGTCAGCTCGAAGTAGTAGTGGTTCGTTGTCGCACCCCGGTTTCTAGGGGATACTCACCGTACGAACTGGATAGCAGATGCTTGGATTATGGGGCATAACTGCTCCCACGTCCCAGCTTCCTGGTAGGCCTGCGCTTATGCGCGACAACACAAGCCCTGCTATTCCATCGTCGATGTAAACTATCCACTAGAGATCAAAGGCACTTCCGTCGACGTACTTCAAACCATACACACATGGTACGTCAACGGCGTTGAACAACTGATATCACAACAGATCTCTACGACACAAAAGATTGAAATAAGTTTGCGAATAGCCTTCACTAAGGCAGAGATAGCAAAACACTCATCCAGAGGACACATGTCCCAACATATCATCCATTACATTAGCGGAAGCAATCAAATGGGTCTGAGTACAGACAAATCCAAGGCTTAAGAAGCCGGAGAAAATAACGAAAAACGAAGCCCATCCACGTAGGTCCTGGATCCTGCCCGGGGTCCAGCCAACTACTCGTCTGCAGTGTCGTCAAACTCCACAAAGTAGCCATCCTGGTGGTCGTCGTAGCCGTAGTCGTACTCTGCGTAAACCACAGCCCCAACGGGGTCAGTACATCCAAGTACTGGCAAGCAAGACTCACACTTCATCAAGGAGTTACTCGTCAACACAAGCAGGGATGCTTGGGATCAACGGAAGAAGATAGGTATTATAAAAGCTGCAGCGGGCTGCTCTAACCAACTACAGAGATAACTACTTGAGTCCGGCTAATAGAAAAGATAAGATCGAGGAATTGTAACCAACTGAAAGATAACTTCAAACAAACCCATCCTGGATCTCGCCCCTTATCCGAAGAAGCAATCCGAGGATAACTCACGCGGTTGTATTAAGGTGAATCAAGTTATTGTGTGAATAACCTATTACTAGTCAAGTTACTAATCATTGGGTGAAACATGATTGATCATTATGTTGAAGTTGTCCTGAGTACTTGTTAGCCAGTACTTTCACCAAGTAATCCATAACCGCGGAAAACACGGCTTCTCGAGAAGATTTATCCCTGCAGGGGTGCACCATAGTAACCGTACACGTAAGAATATCCCGCCAGATGGGAATCAAACCCGCCAAGCGAGACACTCAACACAACCAACTGTTCTTCGCATCAAGCCCAAAGCACCGCGTGCTATGCGTGCGCGGCTAATCGAGCCCCCCGAAGAAAAGGAGGACCCTCATAGCACTGGAAGACCACGCCGCCCTAAATGCCGACTACAAAAGTTCCACCCTGGCCTCGGGTTCGTACCTGCATATGATGCAGCAAATGGAAAGCCCGAACTAGTACGGTGATTTGGACGAGATGCGAATCGAGTCAAGTTGAGGGGGGCGCCCATACTCGCTTCCCACATGCGGGTAGTGCGCTCATCATGGATCAGTAGACAAGACCCTTTTCCTATTAGGGTCGACACTAGCAGGCCTCAAAACCACAAAGGGCCTCCTGCCGGTGCCTTATCATCAAGTTATTATTAATAGCAGCATTGACAGGATTGATTGATTAACATTCGAGCCCCCGGAACGGTAACAGATAATAATAGCACGATAATAAAAGAAGTAACCGACAACAGGCTCGAGCAAAAGCAACCCTAAGCATGCTAGATAAGAACAGGCACAAACAAAGGCTGTGGGTATGGAGGTGAGGCAATATCATTGGTTCAGGGAATCATGTGATGGGTTCGGAGAATAGCAACGATACATAGGGCTAGCAATAGTAGACAAAAGGATAGTATCGACAACAAGTGTGGAAGAGAACTCGATGATTCATGTGAGTGATAACTTGCCTGGAAGCTCAGCAGCCGGGTACTGGGCTAGGTCCTGGGTAGTGGTGTCGTAAGGCTCGTCGGTACCAACGTCGTCGTCTAAGCGAGAAGAAGCAAAAACAACAACGAAGGAAGACGGCAATCAATACATGGCATATGTGCACAAACATTGGGATGATGCATGTCATGTTTAATAGATGCACCAAAATAAACTAGTGGGTATGATACACAAGTTTAAATGGATTCCATATGCAAAGATTGCATATGGCAAACCCATGCCTTAGAGTTGAATTAATTGTTCTAACACTAAGCATCAGGTGTTGGTGAGTTAGCATGATGCATGCATGATGAATAACAAGAAGATAACAATTTAAATGCAATTGGAATGATAGTTAACCATTTTTAGAAAACATTAATCAAGTTTGGAAATTATTGTTACCTAATGGTGTTAAACAAGTAGTGATTGTTTTCATCAAGTTAAAGGGTGCAAAACAAATAACAAAGTTGATATTTGAAAAGGTTATCAAATTTTAGTTGGATTACATGTTTCACATTTTGAAATTGGACTTTGGATTATTTAATTATGAATTAAACAATATTAAACAATTTTTTAATTGCATTAATCAAGATTTAAATTGTTTAGGCAATTTAAATTATTCAAACCAGAAAACAAAATTTATATTTGGAAAGTACATGAAAAGTTGATTGGAAAACATATTTAGTTTGTGGAATTTGGAATTTTTATGAGCAAGTTATGAATTTTGCAAGTTTAAGTGAATTTGACAAGTTTTCAAATTTTGCACCAATTTAAAATATTCAAAACAGTAAACAAATTTTATATTTGGATAGAGCATTTAATTTTGGACAGAAAACATATTTAAAAAGTGAAAATTGGAGTTAAAATGAATTTGTTATGCATTTTAGAATTATAGGGTGCAATCTGCCATTTTAATGCATCTAGGGACTTAGAACAAATTTTCCAGGGGCTAGACTAAGGTGCGGGTGGGGTTTTGACCCTTGCCAACGACTGGTATCTGAACCTGCAGGCCACGAACAGGAGCAGCGCTGGTTACGTTCATGAACAGAGCAATATGGCGAACTTCCAGCAAGAAATTGGTGACCCAAACATCAGGGAAACGAGGAAGTAGGAGTGGGAATGGAGAGGTGGGCTCACCCTCTTCGCAGGGACGTCCTCGGCGCGGCCGGAGGGTGGCGGAGGCGGCGGCGCCGAGCGCCGGCGGCCGGTGGCCGTGGCACCAGCAGCAGAGGACGATCTCCTCGAGGTGGCGGCGGATGGGAGAGACAGGAGGGAAGAGGAGCGTCTAGGGTTAGGGTTTGGCTGCGGGAGGGAGAGGAGGATATAAAGGAGGTGGGGTTTCCATCGGGTGGTTGAGGAGGAGGCGCCTGTCGCTGTCCTCCATGGACGTCATCCTCCGTACGGAGGTAGGAGGAGACCGAGCGGGCTGCCCCTTGTGGGCTGGGCCTTCTCCTCCACTGAAACGTTTTGTTCTTTTTTTTTATATGAGCTGTTCTGTTTTTTTTTGTGGCTGTAGCTTTTGGAAGAAAAACATGGCTTTTTGTTTATAGAAAATTCTGGAAAAATTTGGATAACTTCCCTAGGTTAGTAGCAATCATTTGGTGGCTTTGGTTTCCAAAAAGTTGAATGTTTGCTTGCTGTTTTAAAATGAACCAATTTAATTGAAAATTGCAATATTAGTTATTATTGGAAAAACAAGGCAAAATCAATAGGGTTTCCCCTAGAGTTTTAAAAGTGATTCAAAGAATTCCAATAGTGGTGAACTTTATGGATTCAAGAATGAGAAGGTTTGAGAAATGGTTTGAGTTTGGAAAATGATTTGGAAATAAGTGTATAATTGAATAGTTGATTTAAGCAACAATTTAATAGATGAATTATAAAGGAATTAGTTGGAAGCAATTGATGTTTTGATTTGCAAATCTTTATTTGAAAGAAAGTAACAGACAAGTGTGAAAACAGAAGTTGATTGAGTTGGCCTTTTATTATGAAAACAATGCAAACAGAAATAAATATGGGGATGATGACATGATGCATTGCTTTAAATAAAACAAGAAGTAAAACAACTAGGGGTTTTCATACTTGGATGTTACAAAACGCCCCCCCTGAAGGAATCGCGCCCCGAGATTCCTACTGAGAATGGAAAAGGTCCGGATACTTCTTGCGAAGATCCTCTTCGGTCTCCCACGTTGCCTCTTTATCGGAATGATGCGACCATTGCACTTTCAAGAACTTGGTGCTCTTGTTGCGAGTCTTACAAACGGTCTCATCGAGAATTCGAGTAGGGTGCTCCTCATAGGAGAGATCATCTTGCAGTTCAATATCATCATGATCAACTGCACGATCAGGGTCCTTGAAGCACTTCTTGAGCTGTGACACGTGGAACACATCGTGCACTTTGGATAGTTTTTCTGGAAGGTCGAGACGATAGGCATTTTCTGCACGTCTTGACAGGATGTTGAAAGGACCAATGTATCTTGGTGCAAGCTTTCCTTTCACACCGAAACGATGAGTACCTCTGAGGGGAGTTACACGGAGATATGCCTTGTCACCAGGTGCATAGATCATATCCCTGTGCTTGCTATCATAATAGCTCTTCTGACGAGACTGAGGAATCCTGAGATTGTCACGAATGATACGAACTTTCTCCTCGGCTTCCTTAACAATGTCAGGGCCTAAGAGTGAACGTTCACCAGCTCCAGACCAATTGATTGGGCTCCTGCATCTGCGACCATACAGTGCCTCAAACGGTGCCAGGCCTAGGCTTGCCTGGTAGCTGTTGTTGTAGGAGAATTCAGCATATGGAAGGCAATCCTCCCATTTCATGCCAAAGGAGAGACCACATGCTCTGAGCATATCCTCGAGAATCTGATTGACTCTTTCGACTTGCCCTTGAGACTGAGGGTGGTAAGCTGTGCTGAACAGAAGTTTAGTGCCCAATGCATCTTGGAAACTCTTCCAGAAATGAGAAGTGAAGATACTTCCACGGTCTGAGCTTATTTCCAATGGAACACCATGAAGGGGAACAATCTTTGTTGTGTAGAGCTCTGCTAACTGGCTAGCTGATATAGTCTCCTTGACAGCGAAGAAATGAGCTACTTTAGTGAGACGATCAATAACAACGAAGATTGCATCGTTGCCCTTTTTGGACTTTGGAAACCCAGTAACGAAGTCCATTTCAATCATGTCCCACTTCCACTCAGGAATTTTCAGAGGTTGGAGTAGACCTGCTGTTTTCTGATGGACTGCCTTAACACGTTGACAAACGTCGCATTCAGAAACGTATTGAGCAATTTCACGTTTCATGCCAGGCCACCAATACAGTGTCTTAAGATCCTGGTACATCTTTGTACTTCCAGGGTGAATGGATAGAGGAGTTTCATGAGCCTCCTTGAGAATGATATCCTTGAGACTTTGAATCTGAGGAACTGCAATGCGTCCTTCGAAGAACACAGTTCCCTTGTCATCAATTGAGAAGGACTCGAACCTAGCATTGCCTTCTTTGATGTGCTCTACAATCTTCTTGATTTCAGCATCACGAAGTTGTTCAGAACGAATCTTGTCCTCGAGAGTTGGACTGGCTGTCAAGCTAGCAAGGTATCCTTCAGGAACAAGACCAAGGTTCAGCTTCTGGAATTCTTCATGAAGTGGAGGTTGGCTTTCCATGATCATGAGATTATTGCAATAGGACTTGCGACTGAGAGCATCAGCCATAACATTAGCCTTGCCTGGAGTGTAAGAAATGGTGAGATCAAAGTCTTTAATCTTCTCAATCCATCTCCTTTGCCTGAGGTTCAGATCTGGCTGAGTGAAGATGTATTTCAGACTCTTATGATCGGAAAAGATCTCAGTTTTGTTACCCAACAAGTATTGTCTCCATTTCTTGAGGGCAAACACAACTGCTGCAAGTTCAAGATCATGAGTGGGATAGTTTTGCTCATGTGGGTTCAACTGACGTGAAGCATAAGCCACAACTTGGCGTTCTTGCATAAGAACTGCTCCTAGTCCTTGGAGAGATGCATCACAGAATATCTGGAAAGGTTTGGTGGTATCTGGACCAACCAGAACTGGGGTAGAAGTGAGTTTAGTCTTCAGGAGGTTGAAACTCTCATCACACTGTGGAGTCCAAATGAACTTTTTGTCCTTCTTTGTGAGATCAGTGAGAGGTTTTGCAATCTTGGAAAAGTTTTGGACGAAACGACGGCAATAGCTAGCCAAGCCAAGAAAACTTCTGACTTGCTTCACCGTCTTAGGGGGTTTCCAATCAACAATTGCCTTAACCTTTTCCGGGTCAATGGCTATGCCTTTGGCAGAGATGATATGACCAAGATATGCAACTTCTGGAATCCAGAACTCACATTTGGAGTATTTGGCATATAGACGATGCTCGCGGAGTTTCATAAGAGTGAGACGAAGATGTTCTTCATGCTCTTCCTCGGATTTTGAGTAGACAAGGATATCATCAAGATATACCACAACGAACTTGTCGAGGTATTCATGGAAGACAGAATTCATCAGTCGAGAGAAGGTCGCCGGTGCATTGGTGAGACCAAAGGACATGACGGTGTATTCATATAGACCGTAACGAGTGGTGAAAGCTGTTTTTGGAATATCTTCCTTTCTGATCTTTATCTGATGGTAACCCATCCTCAAGTCCAACTTTGAGAATATTGAGGCTCCAGCAAGTTGATCAAAAAGATCATCGATACGAGGAAGTGGATACTTGTTCTTGATTGTTTTCTCGTTAAGAGGACGATAGTCCACCACGAGTCTTTTTGTTTGATCCTTCTTGGCAACAAACAGAGTTGGGCAACCCCAAGCGGAGGAACTAGGCTGAATGTAACCTTTCTCCATATACATATCGATTTGCTCCTTCAACAACTTCAGTTCAGGAGGAGCTATCTTGTATGGATGCTTAGAGATTGGAGCAGTACCTGGTTCAAGCTCGATCACGAACTCAACTGCTCTGTCCGGAGGCATCCCTGGCAACTCTTCTGGAAAGACGTCAGGGAATTCACAAACCACCGGAACATTCTCAATTGCAGGAAGAGGTTTTGCATCTAGGTTGAACAGCTGAACAGAACTTGATCCATATGGAGAATAGACTATCTGGCCAGAAGGGTGGAACAGAGTTATTGACTTCTTAGCACAGTCAATCGTAGCTTTATTGGCCTTCAACCAATCCATGCCAAGGATGACATCAATGTCAGAATTTCCAAGCAGGATGAGGGAAGCAAGGAATATGTGACCTCCAATTAAGATCTGATTCTCATGACTGATCTTGGAAGTTTTCATAGTTGCTCCAGGAGAGTTTACTACTAGCGGGGAACCCAAACCAACAAAAGGTAGTTTAACTGCTGTAGCAAAGATCTTTGACACGAACGAATGCGACGCTCCGGTATCAAACAACACTTTAGCTGGGTTAGAGTTTACGGGTAATGTACCGAGAACAGCGTCGGCAGATTCCTCAGCTGTGTCAACCTTGACGTGGTTCACCCTTGCGGTCCTCCCAACAGGCCTGTTGTTGGTGTTGAAGGCCTTATGCGGAGGAGCGCGGACCATCGCCTGGTTGGTGTTGGGGCGAGGTGGTGGAGAAGGCAGCATCCTCTGAGTGCACTTATCTGCGTAGTGCCCAGTCTCCTTGCACTTGAAGCAAGTGACGACACGCGGAGGATCTGGCCTTGGCTGCGCCATTGCAAACCTCTGCCCATGCATCTGAGCTGGGTTGGGTGGGCGGGGACCAAAGCCTGGAGAAGCTTGGGCATTTGGAGCCCTAGTGACAACACTGTTTGGCACCCAGATGCGGCGCTTCTGCGGAGGGGTGGTCATGTTGGAGGAGGAACCACCCTCACGCGAGTGCTTGCGCGACTCTTCGAACGCCTTGCG
This sequence comes from Alopecurus myosuroides, assembly GCA_028641055.1. NCBI lineage: Eukaryota > Viridiplantae > Streptophyta > Magnoliopsida > Poales > Poaceae > Alopecurus > Alopecurus myosuroides. Next base: position 196,662,638 of record CM054058.1, read on the forward strand.
CCCATTCTCCTCATTGAGCGCGGTGTTCACGAGCTCGACGAAGTCCTTGCACTTGATGTTTGTGAGAGCGTACTTCAGTTCCGGGTTAAAACCTCGGCGGAACCTTGTCATCTTCTTGGTCTCAGTAAACACCTCGTCTCCAGCATACCGAGCGAGGCGATTGAACTCGTTCTGGTAGCCGATGACGTCGAGCTTGCCCTGCTTCAGCGAGCAAAACTCTTCACGCATCCTCTCCATGAGACCATCGGGGATGTGGTACTTCAGGAAGGCATCCTTGAAGCAACCCCAAGTGATAGGATAGCCAGCTCTCATGGCCTGGTAGTTCTCCCACCACGAGGCTGCCTGACCCTTCAGTAGGTAAGCAGCATAGTTGACCTTGTCCTCTTCCGCAACATGAGCAATCTCCAGAGCTCTTGCTACGTCACGGATCCAGTCATCAGCATCCAGCGGCTCGCGTGTTGCCACGAAAGCCTTGGGACCCACACTGAGGAAGTCCTTGATGGTGACCCTTGGAGCAGTCTGGTGGTGGTGGTTCTGGTGGTTCTGAACCTGGACCATCTGAGCCATGACCTGAGTCATCTGAGTCAAGAGCTCAGCGATCGGCGGTGGCTCAGGCGTGTTCCTTGTTGGAGGCATCCTGAACAGAAATGCATTTTAGCACAACAATAGGAAGGGATAAACTCAGCAACCGAAAGAGAGATTATTCCGACGCATGAATAGATAACCAACAGGTACATCATGAGTTCAAATACATCAGAATATCCAACAGACCAATACATGGTTCGAAAACGAAAGGATAAACTAGACACAGCTAGTAACGGATACATCGGTACTCCCATGCTCATCACGCAGGACGGCGGCGAGTACGGCGAGTGGTACGACGAAGAGGACGGCGAGGAGGAGTGTGCACACGGAAGTAGGTATCACGACGATCCCTGTAGATAGGAACTGCTCTGAGAGCAACTCTCGGGGTGGTGAAGTAGAAAGCGTCGTCTCCCTGTGCTCCATAGCGGGGAATCCCTGTGTAACCAGCTCCGAGGTCGAGAAGTGGGCCTCTGATCGGCTCGTAACCTCCAGCATCTGGCAGAGGAAAACCCAGTGTCTGCTGGAAACGCGCAAAGCGCTCGTCTCCAACGAAGTCTGTGGTGTACGTCGCCAGACGCGTCAACGCGAGGTAGAGCTGCTCCCTGACTGAGGCCAACTCCTGAGCAAGTGTGGAAGCAACGGCGTCACTGTGCCTCACGAACTGGGCAGTGGTGTGCAGCCTGGAGCTATCATCCTCGTAGGTATCCAGGTTGCGGTGGAGAGTGAAGTGAACTCCCGCTGCCGTGATGTAACCACGGGGGATGTGACGATATATGGAATCATCAAACCCCCAGTAGTCAGCACGGAGAACGGTGAGACTCACGTACGCTGCCTGCTGCACAGCCATATCCACTGTGGAACCTACTACCTCGTAGCGGTGGACAACGCTCCTGCCATCATCCGACAGAATGTAGACGATGGCTCGGTAGAAAGTCTGCTCGAACTCGCGCTGGTGCTCGTAGACCTGGTACTCTGGTGCCCAACGGAACCCCAGATAGGTAACCATGTCCCTCAGCATCTCCGGATAACCGGCGGTGCTCTCGCAACGGGTCATGCGAACCACCTGCGGGTAGTAGCTGAGACCCATCTGCAGATGATTTGGAAGGTTTTGATTAGGCGCCGGTAAGAGAAAAGGAAGTGGAAAACAACAACAAGATTCAATGGACGATAGGTTCTTTAAAAGAACAGGATATTGAAGCAACAACGGGAAACGAGACCAAAAGTCCTGAGGTACTAAGGAGAACCCAAAACACGTGAAATCCTAACTTGAAAGTTTAGGTGAGAACAGAAAACAACGTTGCACTTCCTTACCAGAAAAGGGTGGGTGGGTGGGGAAAGAAGAAAAATGGCAGAATTCCTACTCTCACGTTTCATTTTTCCTATATAGCTACAAAATAGTTTCTAGACTCAACTGCGACCAGTAAAAAGGATCCTACAGGCAGACAGGCTCTGATACCATTTGTCGCACCCCGGTTTCTAGGGGATACTCACCGTACGAACTGGATAGCAGATGCTTGGATTATGGGGCATAACTGCTCCCACGTCCCAGCTTCCTGGTAGGCCTGCGCTTATGCGCGACAACACAAGCCCTGCTATTCCATCGTCGATGTAAACTATCCACTAGAGATCAAAGGCACTTCCGTCGACGTACTTCAAACCATACACACATGGTACGTCAACGGCGTTGAACAACTGATATCACAACAGATCTCTACGACACAAAAGATTGAAATAAGTTTGCGAATAGCCTTCACTAAGGCAGAGATAGCAAAACACTCATCCAGAGGACACATGTCCCAACATATCATCCATTACATTAGCGGAAGCAATCAAATGGGTCTGAGTACAGACAAATCCAAGGCTTAAGAAGCCGGAGAAAATAACGAAAAACGAAGCCCATCCACGTAGGTCCTGGATCCTGCCCGGGGTCCAGCCAACTACTCGTCTGCAGTGTCGTCAAACTCCACAAAGTAGCCATCCTGGTGGTCGTCGTAGCCGTAGTCGTACTCTGCGTAAACCACAGCCCCAACGGGGTCAGTACATCCAAGTACTGGCAAGCAAGACTCACACTTCATCAAGGAGTTACTCGTCAACACAAGCAGGGATGCTTGGGATCAACGGAAGAAGATAGGTATTATAAAAGCTGCAGCGGGCTGCTCTAACCAACTACAGAGATAACTACTTGAGTCCGGCTAATAGAAAAGATAAGATCGAGGAATTGTAACCAACTGAAAGATAACTTCAAACAAACCCATCCTGGATCTCGCCCCTTATCCGAAGAAGCAATCCGAGGATAACTCACGCGGTTGTATTAAGGTGAATCAAGTTATTGTGTGAATAACCTATTACTAGTCAAGTTACTAATCATTGGGTGAAACATGATTGATCATTATGTTGAAGTTGTCCTGAGTACTTGTTAGCCAGTACTTTCACCAAGTAATCCATAACCACGGAAAACACGGCTTCTCGAGAAGATTTATCCCTGCAGGGGTGCACCATAGTAACCGTACACGTAAGAATATCCCGCCAGATGGGAATCAAACCCGCCAAGCGAGACACTCAACACAACCAACTGTTCTTCGCATCAAGCCCAAAGCACCGCGTGCTGTGCGTGCGCGGCTAATCGAGCCCCCCGAAGAAAAGGAGGACCCTCATAGCACTGGAAGACCACGCCGCCCTAAATGCCGACTACAAAAGTTCCACCCTGGCCTCGGGTTCGTACCTGCATATGATGCAGCAAATGGAAAGCCCGAACTAGTACGGTGATTTGGACGAGATGCGAATCGAGTCAAGTTGAGGGGGGCGCCCATACTCGCTTCCCACATGCGGGTAGTGCGCTCATCATGGATCAGTAGACAAGACCCTTTTCCTATTAGGGTCGACACTAGCAGGCCTCAAAACCACAAAGGGCCTCCTGCCGGTGCCTTATCATCAAGTTATTATTAATAGCAGCATTGACAGGATTGATTGATTAACATTCGAGCCCCCGGAACGGTAACAGATAATAATAGCACGATAATAAAAGAAGTAACCGACAACAGGCTCAAGCAAAAGCAACCCTAAGCATGCTAGATAAGAACAGGCACAAACAAAGGCTGTGGGTATGGAGGTGAGGCAATATCATTGGTTCAGGGAATCATGTGATGGGTTCGGAGAATAGCAACGATACATAGGGCTAGCAATAGTAGACAAAAGGATAGTATCGACAACAAGTGTGGAAGAGAACTCGATGATTCATGTGAGTGATAACTTGCCTGGAAGCTCAGCAGCCGGGTACTGGGCTAGGTCCTGGGTAGTGGTGTCGTAAGGCTCGTCGGTACCAACGTCGTCGTCTAAGCGAGAAGAAGCAAAAACAACAACGAAGGAAGACGGCAATCAATACATGGCATATGTGCACAAACATTGGGATGATGCATGTCATGTTTAATAGATGCACCAAAATAAACTAGTGGGTATGATACACAAGTTTAAATGGATTCCATATGCAAAGATTGCATATGGCAAACCCATGCCTTAGAGTTGAATTAATTGTTCTAACACTAAGCATCAGGTGTTGGTGAGTTAGCATGATGCATGCATGATGAATAACAAGAAGATAACAATTTAAATGCAATTGGAATGATAGTTAACCATTTTTAGAAAACATTAATCAAGTTTGGAAATTATTGTTACCTAATGGTGTTAAACAAGTAGTGATTGTTTTCATCAAGTTAAAGGGTGCAAAACAAATAACAAAGTTGATATTTGAAAAGGTTATCAAATTTTAGTTGGATTACATGTTTCACATTTTGAAATTGGACTTTGGATTATTTAATTATGAATTAAACAATATTAAACAATTTTTTAATTGCATTAATCAAGATTTAAATTGTTTAGGCAATTTAAATTATTCAAACCAGAAAACAAAATTTATATTTGGAAAGTACATGAAAAGTTGATTGGAAAACATATTTAGTTTGTGGAATTTGGAATTTTTATGAGCAAGTTATGAATTTTGCAAGTTTAAGTGAATTTGACAAGTTTTCAAATTTTGCACCAATTTAAAATATTCAAAACAGTAAACAAATTTTATATTTGGATAGAGCATTTAATTTTGGACAGAAAACATATTTAAAAAGTGAAAATTGGAGTTAAAATGAATTTGTTATGCATTTTAGAATTATAGGGTGCAATCTGCCATTTTAATGCATCTAGGGACTTAGAACAAATTTTCCAGGGGCTAGAAATAAGTGCCAGGGGCTTATGTGTGATTTGCTAAACGTTCCAGTACCAAACCATTGTAAAAATAAAACTTGTTTTATTTTGGGAGAGAGGGGACTCGATCCCTCCACCTCCTGGTTGCAGCAAAGGAACAGAACCACTAGGCTATCTGCGCTGTGTTGGTGGGACTGGATCTCGGAATAGGTTAAGGTGTTGGGTGCGGCTGCAGTACTGAATTAAAACGAGAAAAAGGTGGGGCTGGGGGTTCGAACTCGAGACCTGCGGGTTCTGCCGCGCGCGCTCCAACCAGAAGGGATAGCTGCGTTCTCTTGCTGGACTAAGGTGCGGGTGGGGTTTTGACCCTTGCCAACGACTGGTATCTGAACCTGCAGGCCACGAACAGGAGCAGCGCTGGTTACGTTCATGAACAGAGCAATATGGCGAACTTCCAGCAAGAAATTGGTGACCCAAACATCAGGGAAACGAGGAAGTAGGAGTGGGAATGGAGAGGTGGGCTCACCCTCTTCGCAGGGACGTCCTCGGCGCGGCCGGAGGGTGGCGGAGGCGGCGGCGCCGAGCGCCGGCGGCCGGTGGCCGTGGCACCAGCAGCAGAGGACGATCTCCTCGAGGTGGCGTCGGATGGGAGAGACAGGAGGGAAGAGGAGCGTCTAGGGTTAGGGTTTGGCTGCGGGAGGGAGAGGAGGATATAAAGGAGGTGGGGTTTCCATCGGGTGGTTGAGGAGGAGGCGCCTGTCGCTGTCCTCCATGGACGTAGGGCTGGAATTCGAGCCGAGCCGAGTCGGCTCGGCTCGACTCGCTCAAGCTCGGTCAACTGACGAGTCGAGCTCGGCTCGACTCGTTCAACAAACGAGTTCAAAATCAAAACTCGGCTCGGCTCGGTGAACTCGCGAGTAGCTCGCGAGCTACTCGTTTAACTTATCTAATTTTATAAAACTATAAAAAGTCAACATTATATAATGTATATATAATTATTTTTGAATATTTGGGTTATGTATAATAAAATCATCACAATAATCAGTGAAAATATGTCACCGTCAAACAATTTGTAGTAAACAAACTACAATAATCAGTAAAAATATATTCAAATAAATAAGAATATCATTAAAACCTATTTTGACCGAGTTAAACGAGCTAAACGAGTACTCGGTAAACTCGGCTCGTTTAGCTTGAACTCGTTTACCGTCGAAAACGAAAACTCGACTCGGCTCGTTGGACAACGAGTTCGAGCCGAGCCGAGTCGAGTTGCGAGCTACTCGTTTAACTCGCGAGTTCCGAGTTTTAATTCCAGCCCTACATGGACGTCATCCTCCGTACGGAGGTAGGAGGAGACCGAGCGGGCTGCCCCTTGTGGGCTGGGCCTTCTCCTCCACTGAAACGTTTTTTTTTTTATATATGAGCTGTTCTGTTTTTTTTTTGTGGCTGTAGCTTTTGGAAGAAAAACATGGCTTTTTGTTTATAGAAAATTCTGGAAAAATTTGGATAACTTCCCTAGGTTAGTAGCAATCATTTGGTGGCTTTGGTTTCCAAAAAGTTGAATGTTTGCTTGCTGTTTTAAAATGAACCAATTTAATTGAAAATTGCAATATTAGTTATTATTGGAAAAACAAGGCAAAATCAATAGGGTTTCCCCTAGAGTTTTAAAAGTGATTCAAAGAATTCCAATAGTGGTGAACTTTATGGATTCAAGAATGAGAAGGTTTGAGAAATGGTTTGAGTTTGGAAAATGATTTGGAAATAAGTGTTTAATTGAATAGTTGATTTAAGCAACAATTTAATAGATGAATTATAAAGGAATTAGTTAGAAGCAATTGATGTTTTGATTTGCAAATCTTTATTTGAAAGAAAGTAACAGACAAGTGTGAAAACAGAAGTTGATTGAGTTGGCCTTTTATTATGAAAACAATGCAAACAGAAATAAATATGGGGATGATGACATGATGCATTGCTTTAAATAAAACAAGAAGTAAAACAACTAGGGGTTTTCATACTTGGATGTTACATTCGTGATGGCCGCCCGGCGCGCCAGACCTCGAGGGACAGGAGGGACCGGCACGCCTCCGGCGCTCAGCATCCACCCGGCGGGGACGCCGTACCCGGGAGGGCAGGGGTAGTTCGAGGCGCAGAGCTCCTCCGCCTCCGAGCAGGTTATAGTGGGTACGGTGGTAGACATGGAAGAGTTGGCGCGAAGAAATGGAAGAATGCTGGGTTGTAGATATGTGCTAACCAAGCTAGATGCATGTGTGTTTATATAGTGAGAAATGGAGGGAAGAAGCACACGGATCGTGTGTTTTCTTCGAGGTCTTCCGAGCCGTTGGATCTTTCAAGTGATTGTGAGCCGTTGGATCCAATGTGTGCACACGGATTGTGTGCTTCTTTCACTTCTTTGCCGAGTGTCATGTCACGCGGCACTCGGCAAAGTCTCAAACACGGGCGGGAAGAAGTAAAATTTGGTCTACTGGCCTATATGCCGAGTGTCACATCACGGGTCACTCGGCAAATTTTCAAACGCGGGGCGGGAAGAAATGAAACTATGGACTGACGTACATATGCCGAGTACCACCTTGGGATACTCGGCAAAGATTCAAAATATGGGCGGGAAGAAACCGCGCGGAACGAAAAGTATTTTTGACAACATGTATGCCGAGTCCCCGTCCCAGGGACACTCGGCAAACATTTGGTCAAAAAAAAAAGATATCGTTGCCGAGTCCCCGTCCCAGGGACACTCGGCAAAGTAGAAACCACTGTTCTACAGACTCGAAAAGTGCCCACTGTCTTGCCTCTTTGCCGAGCGGAGCCTTTGCCGAGTGTCCTTGAGGGTTGTAAGCCGACATTTAAATCTTTGCCGAGTGCTGGAAGCAGGGCACACACGGCAAAGGTAGTTAGTGCCGAGTGTTCGCTATTTGCCGAGTGTGACAGAAAATGGCCACTCGGCAAACGGTGTATACGCCGAGCGTTTGTTATACGCCGAGTGTTCCGTTAGTCTTCTCGGCTTTCCGCCGTGTACGCCGAGTATCCCGTGAATTAGCACTCGGCGAAAAGATGGATACTCGGCAGAATTGGATTTTCCAGTAGTGCGACAACTGCTCGTATTAGGGTCGTACTTTGATATTTCCAAACCGATAAAAAGACCCAAACGTCTACGACGACCTCGAGCCCGCAGGCGCCGCACACCAATCACCTGGCTGGAGCCAGCCGGAGCCGAACTCCAATCCGATGCATGGAGCTCACCGGAGCTGCCTCCTCGATCCTATGCCTCGCGTTCAACCAGAGCCTCCGCCTCCCCTTCTTCGCCCTCGTGAACTACTGGACTGCCACCGTAGACTACGGCGACCACCGCTTTGGAATTTCACGAGTGCCGGAGGGTACGTGATGAGGAGCAGCCGATGAAAACGATGGCCGCGTCCACGAGCTCGAACTACTACGTTGAGATGATACAGTCTGCCTGCTCCTCCTCTGAACCCCTATACATCTTCCACTTCGAGAAATCTATCCCACCGCCGCCTCCGTATGGGCATCCCTGGGCTCGACAGCAGCAGAAGCTAGCGCTGAAACCAGACACGTACGTGATGCAGGTCGGCTCCAATTGCAGGATCTACTAGGGTGTGGACGTGTGGTCACACGCCGCGGGACGCGCCGTTGGAAGATACATGTACGGGCACTGCTAATGCGTCCGTGCCATTGATTGTGCACACAACGTTGTCTCTCATGGTGTTCGCCACCATCGCGCTGCCAGACAGGGACCAGTCTAGCACCTCTACAAGGTGTTGGAGGCCACCGAGAGAATCAAAGAACCATCATGGCCATGGTGCCGCTTGTCAACAGCGTCCTCGTGTGTTAGGCCTTAATGATGTTACCAAACAACCACCACAACATCGGATATACGAGCCCACACAGTGTTGAACTGCGTCATAAGCACAAGCACTAGCAAATTCATGGTGTTAATGTGCGTCGTATATTGACAAAATTGATTAATCGGTTGATACGACGAACATGCACAGTGGCACAAGTTCGGCCCGGATACGAGTCAAACAAATGCAGACGTTCGGCGGACCAGCTCACGTAGGGCCACGGAAAATAATCTTATACGGCCAGATCAGGTACGACCTATTCGTGGACCAACTCGGGCGTACGCCATCTGGCAAACCAGCATCCCGGAAAATTAGTTACAAAGGCAACAGCGAAGGAAAAAATTGGTTCGTGATTTTTGTTGCCAGATGGCGTACGCACGAGTTGGTCCAGGAGTGGGTCGTACCGTATAAGGTCGTATAAGAGATTATTTTCCTAGGGCCACCATGGTCAGCCGACGGCAGGCAGCGTCCAGGACACAAAGCGGTCTGCAGTCAACTCGACCTGTGTCAACCTTCGGGCCGAGAGTTTTTCGATCGATCAGATGAGGTGCTAGCTTAGCCTCTTACAGCTATTGCTGTTAGCGAATAAAAGAGACATGTATATTTGTACACAACTTTTTGTCAATCATCATGACGTGCTACCGTAGATTCGTTTGCATGTATTTCTTTTAGCGTACATCTTATTTATGGAACCTTTTTTCCAATCAGGTGAGTTGCCAGCTTAGCTTCATGCATGTATTTCTTTTAGTCTATCTCTGTACGTAACTTCTTTTACAATAAAGTGAGGTGCTATCTTTGCATGACATTTTTTATCTAAGCTTCATGTCTCTTTCTTTTATTCAGTTGTTCTTTAATTGTGATTAGTTTCTTTGAAGTAGAATGTCAAAATTACTATATCATCTCATTGGCAATCTATGTATTTAGAAACTGATTCAATGTAAGTGGAGAACTGATAAATTTATTCATATTTTTTCTGAAGCCGCAAGAGGGTATAACCATGGAAATCCTAAGATCATTGGAGAGAGGCAGCTGGTGGTGTCTAGGAGAATAGCTATGCGGAGTACGAGCTCTTGTCATGATGGCAGACCTCACGCACGGACAGTCGGCGATGATAACGGTGGTACAATCATGTCTAGGAAACATGGTATATACGCATATTTTTATCTCTTCCGTTGCAACGCACGGGCATGTTTGCTAGTGAATTATAATGCTACTAAAAGTGGGATTGGAGAGGTCTTAACTTTAGGTAAAAGGAGTCACATACCTTTTGAGAGTGAACAAGCATCTTTTTATAAAATTGTTAAAAGTGGGTTGGAAGAGGTCATGATTTCAAATTTTTATCCCATAAATTGTGTGCTTATAGATCATGAAACACATGCTTTCTATGATAGTTATATTGTTTATTTTGTTCATGGTGCTACTGAAAATTATTATGAGAGAGAAAAATATGGTTGTAGGAATTTTCATGTTACTAAAACACCTTTTTTGTTGTTGAAAGTTTTGAAGTTGCTTTTGTTTTACCTTCCTATGCTTGCTACTTTATGCTTCTTTGATATATTTATTTAGAACATTCCTATGCATAGGAAGTGGGTTAGACTTAAATTTGTTTTCGTATTTTCTTCTGAATGCTCTCTTTTGCTTCAGTTCTTATTCCTATGTGAGCATCCTTTGAAATTTACTTTATCTAGCTAAAAGGCATTGAAGAAAAGTGCCTTTCTGAGGCAACCCATTTTATTTTTTGCTTTCAGTTTTCCTTTTTTCTCTTGGCAGGTGTTACCTCTGTAAGAACCGCTCCTTACCCTTTTTATTTCGTTTTTGTGCCAAGAGTAATATCTATTTGAAAGCAAGTGCAATTTTTTGTTTTCTGTCCAATTTTTATGCTTCACCAAAAAATTCGTATCTCTCAGCCAAAGTGCGAGAAAATTCTGAAAAAATGGGCACCTAACCTAAGTTGTTATCTACCTTTCATTAGTTGAACACTTTTTAATTTAAGATACAGAAGTACCACGGGAAAGTTCATATTTACAGTCACTTCTGTTTTGATATATTTCTGCCTTTATTTGCATTTGCCTCTTAATGTTTTTATTTTTGGGTTCACTCAAGGGGGGTGCTTTAAATTGAGTTTTTGTCTTGTTTTAAAACTGAACCAAGTGGATTTATTTATTGATGCACTAAACCCGCTAATGAAGATTGTGTGAAGCTTTGTGTGGAGGAAGTTTTCAAGTGTAAGGAGGGGAGAATTATATGAGAAGATGAAGGATGGACAAAAGATCAAGCTTGGGGATGACGATGTAACCCCAAGAAATATCCAAAAGTCCAAGCGTCAAATCTTGGGGGCGCTTAATTGAAAGTGCATGGTGCCTCCATGTGTGGTTTTGGTAATTAATGACAATCCTTATGAACTAATGTTTGCATTGAGATACCCTTATAGATCTTGTCCATGGGAAATTAGTGGAGTTCGTGTGTTGGAATCTAGAAGTTTTCATGATTACCATTGTTATATTCAAGGATTTATATGAAGAATGGACATGTATAGATTTGAGAATATTGCAAGTATGTCTTGAAGAAAATAATTAGGTGGTCTTTCATGATTATCTTCAAAACATCATCAAATAAAGAAAAAGAAAAGATACAAGTTTGATAAAGCTTGCGATCAACACTCAAAACTAAAATATGTACCAAGTAGGGATTATGTATCTCGTTGTATGGTAAAGAATTGTCCATGTATCTTTGTGAACTAACCCATGGCCAAGATGGAAGCCATCTCACAACAGACAACTTCCTTCTAGTAGTTAGCATCAAGAAATGCCCAAGCCTATGAAATAGTCATGGGTGTGTCATACACGAGGTACACAATGAAATTATCACCAAAGTACTTTGCATCCCTATGTATCTTGCTCATTACAGGAACTTCATTGTCATCCTCCACAAAATTCTCAAATTTTTGGGTTCGGGAATTACAGCTAACTCCTGACTAGACGAAGTAGCTATCTCCTGATTTGATGAGTGATATGTACAATTTATATCACTATTTTATATTATATGTTTTTTTATATTTAATTGATACATTTCTTATTAGAGTGCATTAGAACATCTCCAACAGAGGCGATAAAACGGCGCTGCCCTAGAAAAAAGAACGTTTTAGCGCTCGCGGGGCATAAATCGGTGCTCTAGCAACCGCTCTAAATCTGGGTGCATGCTAAAATTTTCTAGCTCGCGGAGAAAGGCTCCATCCTGCGCCTAGAATCTTACGCTTCCACTCATGCGTGCTGGACAGACGAGTATGCGCGCAAACAGCCAACCGCCATGGTGAAATTTCCTCGCGTGCCCCGCGGCGGCGCCTTTTCCTTTCCCCTCTCCTCCTCCGGTGCTGACATCCTCCCGACGCTGCGCCACAACGATGCCCCAAGCTCCTCGCCGTGTGCAGCTCCCACCGTTGCTGACATGGCCGCCCGTGAGGCTCCGCCGTGGTAAAACACGCCTCGGGCGCAGGCGCTCGCCCCAAGATCCCATCCACGGCTGCGGGAATGCCATAGGGGGACAGGAATGCCCCTCATGGCTGCACCTATTTTTTAGGGTCTCCCAGGTGGGCCCTAGGGCACCACGTATTGGTACTTGACATCCTAGTATTTTTCCTTAATTTTATTCGAGAGAAAAAAGAGAAAATAAAAAGAAAAACAGAGACGGAGTTGGACTCCACTTGGATTCGAATCTGAGTTCTGCAAGGAGAGGGGGCGCGCCACCTCTTGGTGCGGCTAGCCCCCCTCCTAGCCCAACGAGGACTCCTCCCCCTGTTTGGTATGTCTCACTCTCCTCCAACTATAAAAGGACCCCCAAGGCTAGAGGCAAATCATAATTTTGAGAGAAATACTTTCTCTCTCTAGTATAATTAGAGGGTCTAATTAGAACCCCTCTAATTGAATTAGATATTAATCTAATCGGGGTTTTAAGCTCATGTGCTGAGAACTCCACCTTTGTATACACATGCGGAGTCTAGTCCTAGCCGGTAAAGCGCTGTAAAATTTGTTCTGGTGTCTGTGTGCATAATCTTAGAGGGGCAACACGTGAGATTCTCACTTTGTTGGATCAAGGTGCTGGAAACGGGGTCGGCAACATCCTCAGCCACATGCTTATGTGTGAGGATTTTCTACAGGTTTCATCGACATCGTCACCAACACCCCTTTCGCTTCTACGGTGATTGGTTCACGATCTCGAGAACTAGATCTTGGAATTTTTATTCACTTGCATCTTCATAAATAGATCTTGGCGCTTTCCTAGTATGCATGGCGAAAATTTTAAATTGTTGTACACGCCACTTAGTACTTTTCTAACTCCGGGGATAACCTGTTAGCCAACATCTTGCACTGTATTTTAGAAACACTATGCATATGACTGACATGACGGTAGTCATTGACATCGACTGAAACTTGACTGTGTTTAGTAGATTCCATAAATTGAGCCGGTGAAAACTGTTGAAAGCAGCCCAAAAGTCGTCCCTAACAGTTTGGACGCGACCGGCATACATGGAAAACGGTTGGACGGATGCCACGAACAATATGCTCATGGAGGATGGGCTTCTACGACACGGCCGGGAGAATGAACCTTTATTTCCGCCACGTACACGCAATCTTGAAACCCCACTACATCCTCTCGTTGGATGCCCTTGGTCCAATAAGGTTTGGGATAATCTTACTCATCAAATGTGTTTGTCGTCGCTTTTGCCATTCTCTTGGACCGATGAATTCATTTTTGAATGGATTCATAAATGCTCGACAACTTCGGTGCAAAGCCAATGAAAGGGCACTCAATCTCTAACCATGTTAACTTCGTGGGAATTTTGGCGTGAGAGGAGCATGTGTATCTTTCAGAAGAAGAAAATATCGGTTGATAATCTTGTCAGGAGAATATGGGATGAGGAAAGCATTTGGATCATGGCCCGAGCGACTATCCCATTGGATCATGGTTAAATCTTGTCTCAGTTGTGCTTTTTTTTGGGGGGGGGGGGGGGGGGGGTTTAGTTCGTATAGTTTTCTCTGCTCAGTTTATAGAAATCTAAATTTAGCCGTCATCTTACTAAGATAGAAAAGTTCCGAGCACCAGCAATGGGAAACTAAAAAAATACCAATGAAGTGAATAAATGTTAAATATTAGCATGGATCTCAAAGCGCGACCGAGACATGGATTAACCGGATACATCACGGCGTGGACGTGGGTGTAGGGTATTAGTGGAGTCGTCAATCTAGGGATGACAAAAATATTTATGAATTCATATATCTATGGATATCCAGCCTGTTAGGTATGGTTATAGAGGACGTGTTATGTTTATGGATTTCGGTTGTTGGATACCCGTAAAACTCACATTGGGCATGAGCAAATATTTTGCTCCATGTATATCCATTGGATACCCGTTTGATGGGTTGAACCTATATGTCAGTGGCTCAAACTACGTAAATAATCCTAATAACAAATTTCCTAAATTTAAGGACAAAAACGCGTAATTATGTTACGCGACAATAAAACAATTATTTTTTTTGCTTTCAACATAGGATTTTATTGATTGAAAATCATTCGGTTACAATCAGCCAAAAGGCTGCTCATAAGAAAGGATGGACTATTGCTTAGCCAGCAATCCGAAACCTGAAGATTACAAGCGAGTTTGGCACAACAGTCAGCAGACTTGTTTGCCTCCCTCTTAACATGTATAATTACGAAGGAGCTAAAGCTAGATGAAATCTCCTCGACATCCTGTAAGACTGGCGCAACAATTGATCGTATATGTTGACGCGAGTTCCATAGTTTGACCACCTCCAGGCAGTCCACTTCTATGATCACATGTGAGAATCCCCGGAGCTGAGCGAAAATTGCTCCCTCCTTCAGCGCCAGGGCTTCTACAATTACCGGATCAGTGACATCTTGGGCCGGTTTGCACCATGCGCCCAAGAAATAAGCATGGGACCGAGCCACTCCTCCGACCCCGCCACATCTTGATTCGCTGTTGACTGCCCCTCCGTATTGATTTTTATCCAGCCAGGGTCCGGTGGTCGCCAACATTGTTCCACCGTGGTTATACAACGTCCACGTGGCATGTCCAATAGAAAGAGATCCTCCCGGATCCTCTTAATCATATGACCTGGCTCAAAATTGTCCCGGTCATGTGTCCATCTGTTTCTTGCATTCCAGATTGAATGCATGATTGTAGTGATTTTGCTTCTCTCATCATCCATAAACATAGGATCAAGCACTATGTCCTTAGTCCATGTCTGGGGATGTAGGTCTGGTAATTTCAGTCCGAAAATCTCATTAGCCATGGACCAGTATTTCTTGGCATGTGTACATGAGATGAGGGCATGACGAAGATCCTCCTCCATAGCTTGACAGAGATCACATCGTGAATGTTGTCGAATATGACGATTTTTCAGTGAAGAATAGTCTGGTAAAATACCTCGGACCACACGCCACCAAAAAACTCGAACTCTTGGTATCACCTTGAGTTTCCAAAGAGCGACCAGAACTGATTTTTTGACGA
Source organism: Alopecurus myosuroides (assembly GCA_028641055.1). Classification (NCBI taxonomy): domain Eukaryota; kingdom Viridiplantae; phylum Streptophyta; class Magnoliopsida; order Poales; family Poaceae; genus Alopecurus; species Alopecurus myosuroides. Next base: position 196,677,818 of record CM054058.1, read on the forward strand.
TGAAGCACCCGCTACCGACCCTTCCTCTAGAGCAAAATGCTCGTTATGAGTCACCAGAGCATGATAGGCTGATTTGACAGAATAAAGTCCATTCTTCTCAAGAGACCAAGCAATAGAATCTTCACCACCTGATGCACGGAGAGGAATATTGAGAATTGCATCAGCATCCGGTGCTAAGAAATTGTTTCTGATCGTCTCAATCTTCCAAGTATTATTGTATGAGTTGATCAAATCCGAAACAAGATGAAGTGGTTCCTGTGTGAGCCTTCCCATCGGAACATGCGTCAAGGTAGACGGGATCCAACGGTCGGTCCAGATGGAAATTGAGTTTCCACTCCCAACTTGTTTAATCAAACCTGTATCCAACGCTGATCTTCCTGCCACTATTGCTTTCCACGTCGCAGAAGCCGAGCTCGGAACAGATGCTTCCATGAAGGAACAATTGGGAAAATATTTCACTCTCATTACTCGGGCACACAGACTGTCTGGTTGTGTTATGAACCGCCACCCATGCTTACCAAGTAAAGCATGATTAAATAACTCCAAATTCTTGAAACCCATGCCACCTTTGATCTTCGGTGTGGCCAATTTATCCCAAGAAACCCAATGCATAGAACGTCTATCAATCGAACTGCTCCAGAAAAACCTTGCCATATAGGAGGTGAGCAACTTTCATACCTTTTTAGTGAGTAAGAAGCAGCTCATGCTATACACCGGAATCGATTGAATTACTGATTTCAGCAATGTCTCCCTTCCTGCACAAGCCAAATTTTTCTCTGACCAACCCTGCATCTTTTCTCTACATCGTTCTCCAATGTGAGAAAATGTATCAGTTGTAATTTTACCAACTGCTATTGGGAGACCTAGATATCTTTCAGATAATGCTTCAATAGAATACCCAAATTTTGCTTAAGGATCTGGCGGTCCTCCTGTAGCGTATTTGGACTAAAGAAAACCGTGATCTTCTCACGGTTGACAGCCTGGCCCGAGCAGATCGAATAAATATGGAGGATCGCATTCAGCCTCTGAACACTGGCCGCTGAAGCTTTCATAAATATTAAATTGTCGTCAGCAAACAGTAGATGACTCACCCACGGAGATCTGAAATTTACCCGAATGCCAGGATCGATGTATGCACCTCCATAATGATTTAGTAAAGAAATAAACCCTTGGGCGCAACATAGGAAAAGAAAGGGGGACATCGGATCACCTTCTCTTAACCCTCTCGACGGATTAAAGAACGGAAGTAGCTCACCATTAACTTTAACCGCGAATCTGACTGAAGTCACACACTTCATAATTAGGCAGATGAAATTTTCTCCAAAGCCCAATTTAAATAATATTGCCTATAGGAAGTGCCACTCCACCCTGTCGTATGCCTTGAGCATATCCAATTTAACCGCACACACAGTATTTCGGCCCCGTTTCCTCCGTTTCATCGCATGAACGCTTTCATAGGCCACCAAAATATTGTCTGTAATTAGACGACGAGGGACAAACGCGCTTTGCTCGGCCCCTATGATCTCATCCATTAAACCTCTCATCCTGTTCGTACAGGCTTTAGCCGCAATCTTGTATAACACAGGGCACAAAGCAATGGGTCTGTACTGGGAGATCTTTTGCGGATTACGCACCTTTGGAATCAGCGTGATTTCTGTATCGTTGAGCCCTAAGGGTAGATCACCCCCATTTAGAAATCCACACACTACTTGAATAATATCTGAACCGAGAATATCCCAATGCCTCTTGAAAAACCCAACAGTAAAACCATCGACACATGGGGCTTTAGATGGGGACATCTGAAATAGGGCCGCCCTTGCTTCCTCAACAGAAAACTCTTTCTCGAGATCTATGTTCATAGCCTCCGAGACTTTGGGTTCCACGCACTGTAGAAGAACATCCATGTTGTTATACCCCTGAGATTGATACAAGCCTTGATAAAAGTTTATTATCTCCTCATGAACCTCCTCTGGAGAATTACAGAAATCATCATTGGCTCACTGGAGCATGTCAATGCGACTAATACGTTTGCGATGCGCAGCTTGGGAATGGAAGTATTTGGTATTGCGATCCCCGGCACGAAGCCACTGTACCCTTGATCGCTGCAACATCCAGATCTCCTCCTGGCGCAGGGCCTCTCGAAGTTGGGCCGCTACTGCCTTCTCCTCGTCGGTTGTACCACGGCCCACCGAAAGCATCCTAAGATGCTCATATTTTTTCTGGAGTTTTCGAACTTTCTTATTTAAATTACCGAACTCGCGTTCCCCCCAAGAACCAAGAATTTGTTGAACTGACTCCAGTGCGTCTACCACACCTGTAAGTCCAGTTCCACCTGCTCCCGGGGACCAAGAATTTTTAACCAGCTCATCTTATGTCGGGTGTGTCTGCCACACGTTCTCATAATGAAAGGATCTTTGCCCACGGGGCCACTGATCTGGGGGCTTTGATCTCAGCTCCACCTTGATGAAGCAATGGTCAGATGTTGTTGAACTTATGTGTTTCACACCGAAAAACGCAAACAGGCTGAGTAAGGCGACATTAGCTAGGGCCGATCCAATCGAGCTTTAACATTAGCCTCCCCTGTTGCATGTTGTCCCAGGTGAATGGAACTCCTCTCCACCCCCATATCCTTAAGTGAGCAGAAATCAATTGCCTTACGAAATGCGACCATCTGACTTTCTGGTCGAGCATGCGTGCTAAAGTGTTCCTCCGCATAGAGAGTTTCGTTAAAATCCCCCATGCAAATCCATCCATCATGTTGAATTCCATGTAGAGTCCGTAGGAAATTCCAACTATGAAATCTGTTTTCTGCTCGTGGCTCAACATAAAACCCAGTAAACCTCCACTCTGGCAAATCATGGTCCAACCAACGAACTCTTGCATCTATATGAGCATTGCTGTAATTTTTATGTCGACTTGAACTGTATTACTCCAAAACATACCAATGCCACCACTAAGGCCGTCGCTATCGACAGCAAAACATCCTGCAAAACCCATAGATGTTCGCAGAGCCTCCACACGTTTCCCTATAATCTTTGTCTCCATGACAAAGAGAAGGGCATGCAGTTCTTGCTTCACAACTTTGCGAAGCTCTCTCACTGTCGATGGGTTCCCAAGCCCTCGACAGTTGATGCTCAAGGCATTCATTGGGACGGGCAGGGCTGTTGAACAGCCGCTGCCGAGTTGGAGTTTTCCGAGCCTGTGGGTGTAGCACGTTTCTTCTTTGGTTCTCTCATCTTGGGAACGTCCCCGTCCTCCCCTTCTACCGCCTTTCCACGATCAGTAACCAAGACAGCCACAATATCCGCTTCACTGACATGCGGAACATTATCAAGCAACATGGGCTTGCTTATTTGCTTGTACACTTTGCCCGGGGATCCCATCTTCCTTTTATTGTTGTTCTTCTTGAGCGGAGATGTGACCTCAGCCCCCTTTTCCACAACGGAGCTGGAGTGATTAGTATCATGTTTACTGTACTGGCCATGAGTTTGCTCCTTGGCAGAACCTCCACTAGATGCTGAGGATGGCTTCCGAAGTTCCTCAACTGGCCTCAGTTCCAAACCAAAGGGCATATTTCCCTTTGCATCCCGAGACCTTGGAGACGGGCAGAGCATATCAGCATGTCCCAGTCAGCCGCACGCAAAGCAAAAGTGGGGTAAGTGTTCGTACTGGACATCGTACAAATCTATGCTTTTGCTTTTCGCCGAATCAATCGGTATCCATCTTCGAAGGGGTTTATTGACATCAATTGAAACCCTAGTTCGCAGAAAGCCCCCGACATGATCAAAGGAGCCAGTAGCGTGCTCATCGATCTGTTTTGCAATGGAATCACACCATGCATTGGTTCTCAGATTAAACGGAAGATTTATGACTCTGGCCCAAACCTTGAGCTGATCAAACTTCAACTCTGATGGCCTCATCCAATCAGTGAAATCTGCCAGGATGACAGCGTTTTTGTTGATGTGCCAAGGTGATCCGTTCCACACGCGATCACGATCTCTCTGGTTCTCAAACTCAGCAATGAAGACGTTATCGCCAAAAGATCTAAAAACCAAACCTCTAGGGTTTCCCCAAGCGGAACTGAGGGCACTTGAGATTGTTTGGATGTGGTATGTGTTCCTGTATAGCACCTTCCCAGCCAGCATCCACTTCTCCACAGAACCATCCTCCCGATCATCAATCACCAAAGGAGTGGCCTCCTTGTCGGTGATATCGAGTTTCCCCAGTGCTTCCGTCGGATAGGCTCTCGTCTCTGCGAGATCTGCTCCTTTCCAGGGCACCTATCCGTATCGGAGGATGAAGCCATACTCTGATCACCACTGCCGTCCCGTCGATGAAGTCTCCGGGCGTAATATTGCCTCCGAACCCTAGCCGCCGTGCGAACCGCCAGACAAAACGAAGGGGTACGAGGACTACTTAAATTCTCGCAGAGACACAACGTTGCCCGGTCTGGATCAGCCCAACCTGTTGGTAATTAAATGATACTAGTCGTCAACCCGTGCACTTGCACGGGCTATAAAAATTATTTGGTATCAGTTAAGAGTACAAATTGCGACCTCAAAGCAGAGAAAAAACATAGTAGTATGCTTTTGAAAGATTGGGGAAATATATAATTTCATCTACACCCATTTTAAACGATTGTGTAACTATTTGTTACATGTTCAAATTCTAATCATCTTTTTTTTATTGTAGATGACTACTGCCTGTTTTCAGTTGTTTTTATACTTCATTGTGTATTCTGTAGTAAGGTAGGCCTTATTGTGATAGGAACCTTCAACCTCTATATAAAATAGATCTGGTTCTAGGAGCTGCCATTTTGCAATCATCATGGTTTTGTAATAAAATTTTCCAACACTAATTTGTTTAATTATAAGTATGCGCCATTTAAAAATGATTACTTTATGCATATATTATGTTAAACGTCCATTCAAATAATTTAGAAGATTTTATTAATATTGAGTTGAACTCGAGAACTCGAGAAGTAATCGAATAATACTTTCATTTACTAACATGGGAGGAGATCTTATTGACTATAGATGTACACCAATTCATCTAAAAGTTTACGTGTTTATTCTATTATCTTAAAAATTAAATACAATTTTAGAACCAAAGCAAAAAAATATAGGATTTCACAAAAATTATGGTATTTAAATTTATAACGTGCTGATATTTTACACGCATAGTTTTTGGTTATCCAAATTTAAAAGAACTGTTGGAGAACCCTCTCAAACGACAGTTTAACCCCGCACTTTAAGAAAATTCATTCCAAGACGAAGAATAAATTAAAAAAAACTTGCATGTTTATATGTGCCGTCGTGTAAAATTTATGGAAAGAAAGAAAAAACTTCAAAACCTAGCAATTTAAAACTTTTTTTGAGAGCCCTAGCAATTTAAAACTACACCGGCGGACTTTGCCGCGGTGCTAGGAAAAAGAGTTGGAGAGAGATCTGTCTTGATTCATGGACTAATAAATTTATTTGTAGTAAGTGCACGTATGCTTAGGATAATAAAATACTATTGTTAGTGATAAAGACACGTAGTTTAATCTTACTATTTTGCGCCAACCCAAATCAACGTCGTATGGTTTTTTAGCCACCTCTAGCTCTTACCTGCCTACAAATAACGACATAGAAATATTAGGCTGCCATATATTGATCAAGAAAGTACAAATTAGCTATCGTTTGATAGACTTGTTTTTACATTCTAGTTTCATTTTATGGAGGGGTCTACTTAATCTGTAATAAGTTTGGCCGCGCCGCCGAGAAAAGTAATCAGCAGCAGGTGCAGCCTTGTAGCCTTTATGTCTGTGCACTGGGCAGTGGCTGTGCACGTACTCAGTAAGTCTCCATCCACCTGGTAATTAGGCCACCGTTTAATCACCATGCACATGGAAAGGAATGAGCTGAGTTGATTAAGAGTCCGGCTAGAGGAAGTTATTAAATTCTGTGAATCGGTACAAATAGCTAACCTATAAATAAGGGACTCCAGATCGACGTTGTCACCTCTTTTTTTTATGCATGTGCGATACGGACTTTCTAGTCGGGTCCTTTCAGATTTTGCCTCTCACACGGCTCATCTGACAGGATGATTCAATAGCTAGCAGGCTAACCTCTTTAGAAAGGTTATTTAAATTCAAGAGTTTGGGTTGTAACCGTCTTGCTATCGTGCCAGATTGTTTGTTTTGTCCAACTTTTCTCCATGACCACATTGGGTACGACTCAATGTCATGCTATCATGTCAGATTGTTTGTTTTGTCCTATGTAACTTTTCTTTTCACGGATCATCCTAACCGAAATCTAACATCCAACAACTTAATTAATTTTGATGATGTGGATTAATGTGGAGGCTTTAATGATGCCTCCAATTAGTAAATATAAGATGTTGATTGGGATCTTACATGCAACCTTTTGTATGTTTTCATGTATTTTTATTACTCATAAATATTCATGGGTCGCCATATATTCATCGAGCGGATGTGGAGAGGCAATATTCTATCATAAATAGTTTCGCATGCGAGCAATGGATAAGAGCATGGATTTGGAAGAGCTCTGCCTGTCAAGACCCGCCCATTACCACCATCGACATTTGTTTTGTCATCTCGCAATCTAGAGGAGGAGACGACCCATTTGATGTTGCAGCTAACGGTTTGGTGTGTTGCCAATCGTCAAAGTGAAACGGCATAGATTACTCAAACTAATATAGTTGTACTAGTAGTCAAATTTTGTTAGCTTTAACGAACATTATAGAAAAACGTACCGAATATTTACAACATCAGACTTATGTCACTAGATATATATAAAAACATAATTACATAATATGCTAATTTAATATCGTAAATATAGTTATAGTTTTATATACATTTGATCAAACTTAAAATAGTTTGACTTACATTAAAAATAGAGATGCACTTATATTTGTAAATGGGGGAGTAGACAGGAGAGTATTAATGAACACCGAGTATCAAATTGTCAGACTTATCCATTCAGTGCTTGTGAACTTTCACGGCCCCTTGGGGGACGAGATTGTAGAAACTTCGACTGGTTGCTAGCAAGACCCACATCCACGTCGCCCACAATTGCAGAAACGTGTCACGAAGCCGGCCGAGGGCCCAATCGCCCCAGCCACAAGGCAGCGGCAGCATAGCATCTCCCACCGCTCTCCTGAGCCTCCACGAAAATCCAAAGCTGTTGTAGCTGGGCCTCGCAAGACAACTCCCCGCCGTCTCCCCTGGAGAGAAGGAACACGCGAAGCCGGCCTGCCACCACCGCAAAAGCCACGCGCCACTGACCATTCCGGGTGTCGCTTTTTTGACGCAGCTGAATCCATGGGCCGGGGCAAGCATAGAGGACGTAAGAAGCCGGCGGTGACGGACGGCGGCACTTCCGGCGCGAGAGAGTCCGAGGGCGAGGCGGAGGTCCGGCAGGGCGGGGTGACGGTGCAGAACAGGGACGGCGAGGTCGGTCCCACTCCCACCATGAGGATCAGAGTGTCCCACGGCCCCGCGCTGCGCCACGTCTTCGTGCCGGCGCAGGCCACCTTCGGTACGTCGCGCGCTTCCTTGATCCGGTCGACAAACATGCATGCATGCATCTTGTTCGCGTCTCGTCATCGCAAAACTTTAGGAGTAGGATGGAGATGATCTCGTTAAGTTGTCATCAGTTCGAATATGTTACTAGATATGTTTGCGTTTTGCCGCTATGTTGCTCGTTGGACATAAGTGCGTGAGGAGCTGCGGCAGCTGCCTCTCGCAATCACTACACAGCGAATACCAAGGACGAGGTGAGGAATATGACCGGTGCACCCCTAACCTTAAACCATGTAAGGCACGGTTAACTTTGACTATTTTGTCTATGAATAATAAGTTTAAATTTTATTTTCACTCATATAATATAATAGTATCTATAAAATTAGTATAAAAGCATATGTGATAAAAGTATTTTGCAAGAGAAGTACAAATAATCGGCGGCGGAGCTACGCGTTAGCTTTAGGGCCGACCCGCAGCTTTTGAGCAAAACAGGCTATGAAACACTATACACTTACTATATATTGTGAAGAAAAAAAGATTAGCAATGACTCCACATATTCATGAGGCTGGCTTCGCCGCTTGGCCAAAAATGGTGACATGGCACGAAGATATAGCCGGCAGCCGGCTGCGCTATTGCCATTGCTCTAAGACCTATCCCAATGCAAGTCTCTTAGCGCGGTTTCGGTTTCATATGTATTTTGCTTATGTGGCACTAGAGATAGTGGGGTTGTATCTTAGCTACTCCCATTAAATGAGTGTCACATCATATTTTTGGCCTATGTGGCACTTATGTTACCACCTATGTTACTCCCATTGTGAGTAGTCTTATATGATACTATGCATTATAGAGCTAGTATTATATATTTGTATCATATGCATGATACTTGTGTATGATACTTCCTACTATCATATTTGTGTATGATACTTCCCACTATAATAGTAGCTGATGCTTTACTCTCTGGTTGGGATTATAAGATGTTAAGAAGGTTAATAAGTACCTATCATTTATTACTGCACGCACCCATATTGTTCGCGGGAATGAGGGAAAAGAAAGAGAACATGCAGAAAAAGATTACAACATATAACATGCATCATATGGAAGCACAAAAAGTAGACGGGAATTAAAGAAAATAAATTTGAGATTTCGTAATCCAAACAATTTAGAAATAGGGAGAATTCTTTATTTGGTGTGTCGTATTTATTAGGATGTGGACTCGTGATGTTATGATGACATGATGTTATGCTAACACACCAGTATTTTCTCATTTAATACATGTTAAATCATCTTCTTTTTTTTACACAAACGGCACCCCCAGAAAAGGGTCCGCATTCCATTATATTTCAAACGCATTCCATTATAAGATGATTTAAATCATCTTCTTTTTGTCTATGTGCTATATATATTACAACCTATGTTACTCTTAGTACGGGCAGTCTAATCCCTGAGTTTACATACTATGTCATTATTATCGTGTCACACTATTTTCTCACAAAGTATGTCACAAAGACACAAAGTATGTTAGAGATTATATTGGAGCTAAATGTAAGTTTATATCCTACTCTCTTCGTTCACAAATAGATGACTTTCATTTGTCCAAATATGAATGTATGTAAATATGTTTGTGTTCAAATAAATTTATATTTAGATAAATGAAAATCATCTATATTTGTGAACGGAGGGAGTACCTCTCTTCTATCCCCACCTAATTTATGAAAAATCTGATATGGAACCCTATAAATCCGCTTATGTGGGCCTATCGTACCTGAGCTTACCAACATTCACAACGCAGCTTTTGGGAACCAGATTGTAGAGAGTTCGACCGGCTGCTAGGTAGAGCCACATACACGTCACCAGACCATTTCGCTAACCAGATAAAAGAAACAATTTCGCGGACCTTCTTGGAAAACAATTTCTCGAACCTTCTGGAAAACAATTTCACGTCGACAAACATGCCACGACCACGAGGCCCAGCCGCCCAAGCCCAAACGAATGACCACAAATCCTCCGACCCCACAGGGCAGCAGCACACGAGACATCCAGCCAGTCAAACGCAGCCGGAGCCAGTGGTTTACCCCACCGCCCCTGCGCCTCCCGGAGAATCCAAAGTTGTGCTTGGGAAACACACAAGCCTCGCAGAAATCCTACTCGCAGCACGACTCCCTCCCCCCCACCCGCCGTCTCCCGTTGCGTCTCCGGGAGGGAAGGAACCCGCGAAGCCGGCCTCCCAACCTCCGCAAAAGCCACGCGCCACCAACTCCCCGCCTCCGCGCGTCGCTTTCTCCTTTCCCGACGCAACCGAATCGGTGGGTCGGGGCGAGCCGAGAGGCCATAAAGAAGCGCCGAAGCCGGCGGCGATGGGCGGTGGCAGATCGGGCGCGAGCGAGACCGAGGGTGAGTGGGAGGTCCGGCCGGGCGGGATGCTGGTGCAGCGCAGGGACGGCGAGGAGGGGCCCACCATCAGGCTCAGGGTGTCCCATGGCCCCACGCTGCGCGAGGTCATCGTGCCGGCGCAGGCCACCTTCGGTACGTCCGCTCCCTCGATCCGATCGATACGCTCGCGTTTTGGTAGTTAGTTATGTGGCTCGTCTTTTGGGAACCCGTTAGTCATGAGATGATAAGTAGGAAGGATGCAGAGGTCTTCGTGATCAGTTCGGATTATAGATTCGCTTGCTCGCGCAGCAAGCGCGTAGCGAACTGCCGTTCCGAATTGTGGCGCAGGCCGATGTCGTGTTGCTTACTCGCGTTTGAGCTTGGATCGTTGACCGGTCAACTGTCAATTTGGTATAGCGGTACCATTATTGTTCTCTAGCTGTGGATTAAATTGGGTGACTAAACAAGCCTATATTAAGAACAGAAATCCCTGCATATGTCGTTGTAGTAGCAGACAACTCGAGTACGTATCATGGGCTTGCTATGCAACTACTACTAAACCTTACCATGTTGTACTGTGGCTAGGAGAATTGGTACATGAAATTGGTTGACCTTCGTTAAAAAAACCTTTCAGAGTAATTAGTCCCATTCGTTCAACATTAGGCCCAGAAATTAGTTACTGCTGTTCTGTTGCATCAATAAACTACTCTCTAGTTAGAAACTGTCTGTTCAAGCTCTGCTCTAACCTCTGCTGGAGAAATTGAACTTTTATGGTGCATCTCTGTATGGAATTTAGCTATTGAAATAAACTTTTGATGAGTTGTTTGAGTAACATCCAACACTTGCTTGCACCTTACTTACAGTAATACTAGGTAGCTGGATCTAATTTCTGTTCTGTACGAAGGTGAACTGAAGAGGGTCCTTGTCCAGGCTACTGGCTTGGAGCCTGAGAGGCAGAGGCTCTTCTTCCGTGGGAAGGAGAAGCGCGACGATGAGCTCCTGCACACGTCAGGGGCCAAGGATGGAGCGAAAGTGCTTCTGCTCGAGAAACATGTCCCAGCCAATGTGGAACAGAAAGCTGAGCCAGTTATGATGGATGAGAACATGATGAGGGCTTGTGAGGCTGTTGTGCGTGTCAGATCTGAAGTTGACAACCTTTCTGCTAAGGTGAAGGAACTATAGTTGTACACCTGGTTTGTAAGACGGTCTTGTTCTTATACAATAGTACTGATGCCTCTATTTTGGCTTCTTTCTATAATAGGTGTGTGATTTGGAGAAGAGCGTGCTTGCAGGGAGAAAGGTTGAGGATAAAGAATTTGTTGTCTTGACGGAGCTGCTTATGGTGCAGCTGCTCAAACTCGATGGCATAGAGGCTGAGGGAGAAGCAAGGGCACAGAGGAAGGCTGAGGTACAGTGGTCACTGAGCACTCGGTTACTGTTATTTTTGGAACCTGATTTATCACAAGTCGTGTCAAATAAATGCTTAATTAAACACGTATATAGGAACTGAAACATTTCTGATGCAAGGCATGGTAGATTATTTCTGTTATGTATTGACATGTTATTGCTCAAAAGTTTCCTTCCTGTTATCTTTTGCTAAACGGGAAGTGCAGTTACATAGTTCGTGTTATCTTTTGCTAAACGGGAAGTGCAGTTACATAGTTCCTGTTATCTTTTGCTAAACGGGAAGTGCAGTTACATAGTTCGTGTTATCTTTTGCTAAACGGGAAGTGCAGTTACATAGTTCGTGAGTCGAGTACCAATTACTTTCCTGGTGATTTATGCAGTTGTAACATATCTATCATGAGTTTGGAGATTTCCTCAAACCAAGCACACTGGTATCTGTATTGATCCAATTTGTCAGTGACACCTATAGGACATCTGTTTGAAAATCTTAATGAGATACATGTGTTACACCTACCATTCGAAGCTTGCACCTCAGTAGCTTGTCTGCTATGTTGGGTCAATCTTCACTGCTCTCACCTGTCAGTGAAGCTTATAGGATCAGAATTCTAAGAATTATTTTATGTCTTATGGGCAATGAACTTTTGTCTGTCTGCTTGGCTAGCTCCTACAGTAACATAGGTTTGTTCAGTCTCGGGTTTATAGCCTTCAAAACTGTTTCGACCTAGTTTAAGCTTTATTTGGTGACTTCGCACTGAAGAGGGGCTCAAACATGCAAAGTCCTGAGTTGACATGGCTGTGTTTTTGAAATTTAGACCTAACAAATGCTTGGCACCATGTTGAATAAACCCTCAGATTTATTTTCTTAGTTTGTGCAGAGTTTGAACTATAAAATATGTGCAGGTTCTTTCTTTTTCTTCTTCTATTGTCATGTTAATTTAGCCTAGATGAATGAGATAGGCGAAATTATCTGCCGATGCAACTTTCAAAATTCAGATACGATATCTCATTGACGATATTATATACAGTGAGGTGTACTGGGTCAACATAGTTCTGGTTCTTCAGCTTAACATAATCGTGATTTTGTCAGTTTGATATGTAATTGGATGACCTTCTGTATGATCTCTTGACTATGGGGTTGTCACTATGGACAAAATTCTTTCCTTGCCAATTTATGATGATATAATAATGTCACTAGAGTTCCTTGTGTACAAACAAACCTTTCATAAATGGTAACTCGTGCAAGGTTCTGTTCAAACTTGCAGGTCCGCCGGATTCAGAATCTTGTTGAGGTATTGGACAAGCTGAAGGCAAGGAATGCCAACCCTTTCAGTGATAACAGCAAATCTGCTTCGGTGTCAACCGAGTGGGAGACGTTTGACAATGGCATGGGGAGCTTGAATGCGCCCCCAGCACGGTTTTCTTCGACGCAAAAAGACACTGATTGGGAGCAGTTTGATTAGCATCGGAGTTGCTTTGTCGATGTATCATGTAAACTCATGACGAACGTGGCTGTGTACATGTATGAAGTTTGACGCCTGTATGCTACTCTAATACCTACCGGTTAATCGTCCTGCAGAATCCGTTATGCCTTCACTCTGCTGTTGCCACTGCTCGTGGTACCTGGTAATACTTGTACGTTCAGAGTAAATTTCAAACAGGTGCCAGGTGTGCGTACGTATATGGTTAGACACAGATCAGATCTTACATGTTGGCTTGAACGTTTTGCCCGTGTGGTGTGTTCACCTCGTGTCATTATCCTCCGCCGCCCTTGCTGAATTGGTGGAGTCCTGGGTTTCGCGATTGTAGTGTCCAGGGACTCAGAGCTGGTGTTTTCCCTGCTGGGGAAGTCGGGCCTCCAGGCCTCCTGCTTCCGGCCGACAGTTCTGGTTCCTTGTTAGCGAGAGCCTTGAGCGATCCACTGGGTGCACATCGCGGCTTTTGAATCGGACGCGTGAGTGCATCTTGGCCTTGGTCGCCCACACAGCCTCCACTGGAGCTCCAGGTTACAGCGACTGCTTTCTTTTCTCTTAGAGTATGTTTGGATTGCTAGCGGCAGCTTCACTGTTGAGAAGAGGATTCTGAAGCCCATGGAGATGTGGTCAATTGTAGCCAGTATCACCAGAACTTTAGCCTTCACAATCGTGGTGACCGCAAATTCTGTTGAGGTGGTCTGGGAGGTTCCCATTTATTTAAGGCAGGTTCGGCGACTTATCAGATGGCCTCAATGCTTGTTGGTGAGGTGTAGCACAACGATAGTTGTCTTTGCTGCATGGATTCGAAGATGCTTCAGGTGAGGGTGTTAGAGCATTTCCATTCGGGATGTTTCGCTGATGGCGGGTGAGAGCACCGTCGTTGACTCGTTGTTGGATCTCACATTGAATGGAAGGGACAAGTTGCAGTTGAGCTCGATGAAACTTGCAACAACTATTGAGCTTGGCCCCTTTAAACCTCAGGTGCACATGCCTATCTTTAGAGAAAAAGCATAAATGCCCTGCTTTAAGAAAGCACACAATTCAGTTTTGTTACAACGCTGGGGGATGCCCAGTTCAACGATAGGACAAGAGCAGCATCAGCTGCAAACACTACAAGAGCAATCAGAGACCCACGCAAGGGTAAACAAAATAAAAAAAAACGACTAGCTCCAGTCTACTGCACCCCGACCATCGTTAACCAACGCCACTTGATGGATAAATCACCAATTGTTATTCCCTAATCTTTTGCTTCAGCTTCGCCGGCAAGATGCATCTCCAATGGTTCAGAAAAGAGGGAGATATTAGCGTTGGGTATAACAACTTGCATAGGATGAACTATTTCATACAATCTAAACAAGTTAACCGTGAAGGACCTGCCGCCCCTCTGCCGATGTCCACGTGCCGCTGGTGGGATGGCCCTGGTTGTTTTACCGTAGTGTTTTGTCCCGGCGCTGGTTCTTTTGTTTTGCTGGGGAGAAAAAAAGAAAAGGACACGACTCCTTGGTCCTCACCAAGCTAGCTTCTCCTCTTAGCTTTCCTTCCCTCACACGTCTTTCATCGACTCCCAACTTCCTCTCGCGAATCTCAGGTCGTCGGCCAGCGGAGGAAGGTACAGCAGAATGAGGAAGCCGCCGGCGGCGATGTCAATTCTCCCGCGCCCTCCCTTCCTCCTCCTCCGCTAACCTCCTCTCTCGGACGCCGCCTCCGCGGTCCCGTTCACCGTCGCGGCCCTCAGCAGCGACGCTGACCTCCCGGACGGCGCCTTCCTATGCAGGATCTGCCGCGACGCAGGAAGAAGGGTAGCCGTCCTCGTCCCGGACGTCCCCACACCCGCCGGCTCGTGGAGGTGCTCGCCCCCGGGTCCGGCCGCCGCGTGCTCTGCTCCGTCCCTGACGTCGACGGTCTCTGCGAGGCGCCCGCCGTGCCCGACTTCCTCACGACGCTTGAGGCGGCCGGGTGGCTGGCCGTGCGCGCGCCGGCATACACCACGTGCTGCGCCGGGACGGGCTGCGCCGAGGCGTTGGTGGACCCGGATGCGCCGAGGTGGAGGGTCTGCTCAAGGGGCTGGATGCTGCGAGGTGGAGCTGGGCGCGGTTCTCCAAGTCCTCTAGCGCCGCCTGCTCTTGGGCATCTCCTCCGCCGCCGGTGACTGCGAAACGCCTGACGTAATCCATCTCCCCCGCGTGTCTTAATTTTCTTTTAAGTTGTTGTCGTGGGCGATCAGGGTCGTCGCAAAGCCCAATGGTTATGTATTTTCTATAGCCGCATGGGTTCTTGTTATTAGTCTTGATGATTTATAGTTGTGTTTGTGGTGTTGTGGTCTTTTTTTTTGTCAGGAATGAGGGGAGGAAAAAATGACCACAGAAGGAGAACGCCTTCCTGATCGACATGTGAAGCCAAACAGGTTCATATTGATCAAAGAAACGATCCACTTTGAATCAGGCTGAAACTATGGTTTATGGTCGTGTAGCGTTTATACTAATATGCATCCTCGGTCTTTTCTGTGTTCCCTTTTCTTTCAGGTCAATTTGGAGGCTAAGGTGATATGCAACTCAAGCATTGCAGGTTAGGGCAACCTGGGAAGCCAAATTTACAGATTCAAAGTTTCCAAATGTTGGAATTTCAAAGAATACATATCACAGGTAATCCTAATAAGCTCCTAAAAACGCCCAAAAGTAGCTAGCTACTTCTTTATTCATAGTCTTCTACTGAACCGGACTTTTTACAACTTTGTAGTTCATACATCTCAAAAGAAATGATGGATATGCCTAAATTCAGTGCAAGTACTGCATAAATAATTTCCGTTGCTCCCTTCTTTCGTAAAACACTGAACGCGGCCTACAATTGCCACCGTTCCATGAATCACTTTGAGGTTGCAAACTACTGATTCATGCATGCACCTAACAACTGCTTAGTCATTGCTGCTGGAAGGTAAGGCCTGACAAAGAGTAGCACTAGGTTGAAGTGTTGGTCCTTTGACGGTGAGAGCATTCAGTACAGAGATACTAAATTCCCTGCAAACAACCATGTTTCTTCATGTACAGACATCAGCATGTCCTCGTGTTCAACATGGAGCAGAAGATTGTCACCAAGCAGGTTACTCAATTGGAGCGAAGTTTGATTTTCAGCTTGATTTGGGCTCGTGGCTGCTTCAGGCTGAAGGTGAAGAAATTAATTACCTTAGAAATTTAGTTAAAGCAATAAAAGATGCATGCATGAGTGTTCTGTACTCTCAGTTGCTATCGTAAACATATGTGCCAGTAGTTAACAAGTTTACCCTCTGTGATTTTTCGCAGCTTTGTGATTGTTTGGGCACTCTGGTCAAAACATTCAAGAAGGCCATACAAGTGAAAACCCAAATGTTAGAAAGCTTTGAATCTTTCAACGCACAAAGGTTCATGTGATAGCTTTCCATAGTTTCTCAAGAGGTTTCTCTAGAAGTGTGTTGTTCATATTTAACTTGTTGTTTTCAGGCTCCAGTCTATGGTAATGGCGTCTGTGCAAAGTGACAATCATGTTTCCGTTCTTGGAAAGCACAACTATTATCATGACAACTGGCAGCAAGGAGAAGGACTCGGATGGTGACGGCGAGGATGAGAAGCCAACGTATATGCACATGACTACACTAAATATGTGCTATTTATTATGAGCAGATCCTCTTAGCTTTCTATCTAAAGTCTCAACATTAGATGGAACTGGAGCAATGCCTGAGATGCCTTGAACTGATGAGTTGATCAGTGTACTTGAGCTTATTAGGCCGGACTAAATATTTCTTAAAGGTGATGCATGATTGGGCCAATGTTCTAACGCTGGGGAGAGTGGCAACGTCCTGCATTTTATCGGCTGTTACTCGACAAAACGGGGTAATATCCATGTACTATTTTTGTAGGTTTTATATTCTTATGATCTACTTCTTACCATTAATGTCGGAAAATGTCAAGCCATTAGCTATCATGTACTTAATTGCAGAGTTTTACTTCAATACCACCTTTGATTATTTCGCCTCTTGCAATCTATATAGTCAGATCAAAGCTGCGGGGATAGTATACATAGGCGTCGGTCACCACTCACCAGTTCCACAGTATGATCTTAGCTTACCCCATACAGCTCTGGCGGTTCTCTTCTTGCATGTAATCAGCCACACAACATTGTTTCCAACAGTGTTGGATATTAGTGCTCTGATCCAGTGGAAGATATGATAGGATTTAACATGACAAATGGAACTTAGAAATTAGACAAGGGCATCATACTCAAAGAAGTTTTTGCAAGACACGAAAAATATGCATCGAGTGTTCAGCACATGTTGCTTATTCTATACAATGAAATTAATAGAATTGCAATGCCTTCTGAACGGGTTCGCTAAATTTCTGTTCTTGGAAACAAGAATATAAAAAAGAAGATGAGTACAATGAACCTGAACATTATGTACTAGGATAAAATGCTAATATGCGAGCTTTCTTCCGTTTTAATGAGATTGACCCACCAAATATCCCTTTTGTTTCTTACAAAACAAATCGTCCTTTCACAATTTAGTAGAGGTCCAAGAAATATCACTTTGTTGTCTATGTTACAACTAAGAACTTTGATCCGGAGCCCCAAAACCGTCTTGGAGGGTTCATAGGATTGTTACCCACTATGGGAAACAGTCACATTTGTTCACTCCATCGCAAAACTGGTTCGGTGATAGCGACCGTGGCCTAAATTCAGTCGGGGACTATCCGGTCAGGTGCACCCCAACTTTTTACATGTAGGTATCTTCTCAAATATTTGTTTTGAATATGAAAACACATAGTCCAAGGACAAATAATCTACTATGAAATAATTTCATCTCACCAGGAGATTCAATTTCACTTCTTTGTAGTGAAAACACAACCACATAGGAGATACAATTTCACTTGTAAGATGACTTACGTAATTGAGTTTAGGTAATTGTGTTCATCTATGATGACCTACATCTTGCATAACGTGAGAACTAAGGGTGTGTCTAAGGGAATATTTTCTGTAGCCACGGTGCAATAAACTGTGAGGAATGTGTGTCTAGCGGGTGAATAGAAGAGAGAGAACTCTGAAATAATTCAGCTAGGAACAATTGTTTTCTTCCCTCAGTTTGGTTTTCCATGCTCTCTCAACAACTTTCCACTTCTGTTTTGGGAAGCTGCTGTTCTTATTCGCTCTTGCTTTTCTTTCTTTCTATTAGCATATCTACTATGTATTCTATCCAACATTAACCAGTGAAAAAATACCGAATTTTTTTTCTTGTACCATATGAGGGTCAGATTTCTGTAGCTCTCTGTTCATGGTGAAATAACAACCTGAATCAGATGCTAACCAAGTGTTCTTTTCTAAGAGAATGGATTACTTTTATATAATGCAATTCCTGAGTTAGAGGTATATATACAATTTTTGGTCCCAAAAGTTGATTGGTTGTATTCTATATAGATCATAGTGTAAACTTGCATCGGCTGCATTATTCCAATACTAATTAGATATACTCCTATAAAATTCCATTCCTCATCTTAAGAGGAAAATATCTGAACCTTCTGACTCTTGGAGCTTAATTTAAAATTTGTATAAGGTGCTTACCACAAGATATATACAAAGAACAATTCATACTACATGCGAACTCTAATTATCCTATAGCCTGTTAGTATTTCTTTGTTGAGAATTATTTTCTTTTGGTAGTTTATTTGTGTAATGGCCCGCTTGGTTGGACGTTTATTAGTGAAGAACTCCGTGAAACTAAACGCGTGTTATTATTTCTGGAACATCCACTTGGATTGTCGTTTACTTTCTCGGACCCGTAACATTTCTCACCAGGAGATAGCTTGCAGGGCCCGTAAAATCTGTCGGACCTAAGCTGGTCCGGATTGAAATCCGGGGATACAACAAAATGGCCCGACTAAAATAACTAGGCTGGAAAACTAAACGGGGACCCAAGCGGGGCCTAAGGGTTTGCAAGAGTTCTCTCGTATGCATAATTGCATACGTCCTCAAACATAAATGGTAGTTAATCTTTTGGGTTCTTTTTCATTTGTTTTTGCAATTACAATATCTTAATCTTTGATGTCTTCATATTGGAAAAAAGCCCAAGCCTCACTTGACAGATATTTTTCCTTGTTAACCCCATCATGAACATGCGCTCTAAATTAAAGTCATGATTTGGCCTTTTCTAACTTAATGATTTGTCTCTTCTCTAACTATATGAATGTTAATGTATTTTATATGTGTGTTGTACTTATTACTTTATTTTTTTATGTGTAATTACTAATTATCTCCTTTCAATGAAGACATGTCGAGTAGGCCTTCTACCTGTTCATAGTTATTTGATTTGTGATGTTTGTGTTTTTCAGTCATAGTTGGTAGAGTTTTCTAATTGGGCATATACCTGATGTAATATATTTGGGGTGTTGATTGTTTCAACCTGGTAGAGGAACAAGATATGAACTTCATGTGTTAAAATTTCTAAAAGTGTTATCCTCTCATCGGTGAGATTGTGCATTTCAAACAGTCCAGTCTCTCTATTTACGTGGTAATTTCGTGTCGCCTTCCTCTGATAAGCACAAAATCCGGCCAAACATCACTTGAGCTATCGTGAGTACCAGGTGCGGTGTGGCGAGTAGGCCCATTGGCATCCGGGAAGCTTTGCTGGAGTAGTAGGTAGATGGTGAGGGACAGAGGAGAGGCTGGTTACGGATGTGCAGGGTCCAGCGCTTTGGAGTGACGGCCACAACCGTTGTCTACAATGTCCAGGAGGAGGCAGGATTGTATCAGGAGTCGGTGGTGGGTTGAAGAGAGGAGGATACCGGCGTGGCTAGCTTTTCACCTCCACCACACGAAGCAGGCTGTGATAACACCCACGACCTAGCCTACTCCATGGAAGAGGAGGAGGGGGAGCAGATGGACCATGTTACCATATTCTTGAAGTTTTGTTTTAGCAGTCATATTTCAGTAAACAATTATTTGTTGAACTCTTTTTTGTACTCCAATGCAGTTAATATTATCATACTTGTAAAATGGCATCTTAAGGTAGAATGCTTGCAATTTTTCCCATTTTTGTGGAAATTTACCATGTATACCTATGTTATTCGCAAGAGTTTTCTTGTTTCAGAGTTTAACCATACAAAGTTGTATTGGATGAAAAGATGGGCTATGACTTGGCCTTGATTGGGATGCCAAAGACCAACGAGGAGGCGCCCCAAGGGGCGCCCCAGCCTCTAGTAACTTGTAAAAGTGCACTAACTAGAACATCAACTTGCTAAGTTGGAGCAAATCGGTCCAAATCCAATCAAAACGTGTCATTTGGACGCCACGGTGGCATCTGCGTGGCCAGGAAAACTTGCAGAAAACCCCCTGAACCTTTTAAGTCGCACGTACCGGTCCAAATGTTCCCAGGTGTGGAGAATTTATTGCCAGGGTCCCTAGATCTTTCGCATTTATGCTGTCTGCCCAGGAGCACACGAACACATCGCCTTTGTGATCGTCAGACCGCACCGCTCGCTCCACCTACACGCGATGCGGCCGACGCAGGCGACGCCGGCGGCGACCATGGCGGACGACCATCTCCTGCGCAATTACAACGTCTCCCCGCCTTATTACGGTGCGTCTTCCCCTCCTCTCTCTCCTCCTCTCTGCTCCACTCCCTCTCCGCCCGAAATCCCGCCATGGACGGGTTTATCTAGGGTTCTTCGCCCCACTGATCGATGGTGGTGAACTTGAAATTAGTGGTGGGAACAAGCATTGTAGCTGTGTAGGAAGGATTTGCCCATCTTTTCTTGTCCAATGTTGGAAGATTTGTGGATGACCTCGGCCATGTTGCTGATTTGGTGTGTGCGGCTAATTGACTGATTTGAGGGGTTTTTTATCTTTTGAATACTGTTTCGTTGACGTTTAGGAAATTCCTCCGGTTACTGAAGTGGTCTAACACGAATCCAAGCATGCCCTGTTTTCACTTTTTGTGTTGTAATTCAGAAAATGTTGAAGCTTTAACTGAATTTTTGTTGTCTCCAATGCAGGTGACGATTCAGATAGGTTCACTGTTGGATTTCACCATAATGGTTTCTTCACAGGAAGTGCAGAGATAGAGTACATTGATGGCACTATGGATTTCTTCAACAATTGCAACTGTGACACATGGTCTCTTCTATGGATTCATGACTTAATCAGGCAGCTAAATCATGACATCGATGAAAGATTGCATACGTATTGTTCTATGCCAGGAAAGGAAATCAATGATGGCCTAGTGTGCATTGAGAATGATTCAGACATTGTTGCAATGATTGAAGTCGTGAAGGATGATAAGACAGTGATATTGTTTGTTGATCACACCAACTTCCTGAAGAGGTTTAGGCTAGATCTCATTATGAAGCTTGGTGAAGAGGTGGTTGAGGACAGTTCTATTAGGGTCAAAGCAGTAGAAAATGCAAGCTCTTCAATAGTTTCTGCAGATCATGTTGAAATCAATGGAAGTGGGCATGTTGCATATTCAGAAGGTGTACAGACAGACAGTGATTTTCATGACAGTGATTATGATGTAGAAGATGGAGATGATGACATATTTGATGCAACTATTGACAAGGAAGTCAATGATCACAATGAAAGGGTTGACATAATTGAAAAAGAGGATGATGCAGGCCTTGAGCATGATGATTTGCATCTGACCAGAGAGCAAGCACTTCTACTGCAATACAAATTCAGTGAATTCAATGCTGAAGTTGACATGAACACTCCTGATTTCAAGGTTGGCATGGTATTTTCATGCATCAAGGAGTTGAGAGATGCACTTAAAGCATACAACATTAGACAGAGAGTGATGGTCAACAAAAGAACAAATGAGGCCACAAGGTTAGAAGCAGTGTGTGATGGAGATTGTGAATTTGGATGCACATGGTATCTCAAGGCATCACAGGATAGCATGACAGATGCAATTGTGGTGAAACAATATTTTGGTAACCACATATGTGAGAGAGTTTGGGAGACAAAGACCTTGACAGCCAAGTTTCTCTGTAGTTATTTCCTCAATGAGTTTAGGGATAACCTGTCGCACCCGGACTTCTAGGGGATACTCACCGTACGAACTGAACAGTATTTTGATTGGATTACGGGGCTTACCGGCACCCGCATCTCTTACGAGTAGGCCAGCACTTATGTGTGACAACCAATCTTTACTATTCACCGTCGATGTAAACTATCCCGTAGAAATCAGGACACTACCCTTGACGTACTTCATACCATACACACATGGTACGTCAAGGGCTTTGAACAAGATGATAACATAACATATCTCTAAGACACAAAAGATTGAAATAAGTTGCAACTGGCCCTCACTAGGGCAGAGAATAGCAAATACAATCATCCAGAGGACACATGTCCCAACATAACATCATTACAACTCAGCGGAAGCATTCAAAGGGGTCTGAGTACAGACAAATCCAAATAGGCTTAAGAAGCCGGGAATGAAAAGAAAACGGAGCCCATCCACGATGTCTCGGATCCTGCCCGGGTCCGCTAACTACTCGTCAGCAGCCTCGTCAAACGCCACGTAGTAGCCATCACCTGGATCCTCGTAAGCGTAGTCTGCGGAAACCACAGCCCCAAAGGGGTCAGTACATAGACGTACTGGCAAGCAAGACTCACAGTTCACCAAAGTGTAACCCGTCAACACCAAGCACAGATGCCTTGGGTTCAACGGAAGAAAGGGGTATAAAAGATGCTGTTACTAGCTGCACTAACCAACTACAGAACAACTACAACTTCCGGGTAATAGAAAGGGGATAAGATAGCGTATCGTAACCACCTATAGCTAACCACCAAACAAACCCATCCTGGATCTCGCCCCTTATCCAAAGAAGCAATCCGAGGATAACTCACACAGTTGGATTAATGATGGATCAAATTGTTGTGTCAATAAGCCTATTACTAGTCAAGTTATCATTAGTTAGGTGTAAGTTGTTCTGAGTACTTGTTAGCCAGTACTTTCACCAAGTTAACCATAACCGCGGAAAACACGGCTTCTCGAGAAGATTTATCCCTGCAGGGGTGCACCAATTTGGCCGTACACGTAAGAATAACCCGCCAGATGGGAAAGCCTTTCCCACCAAGCGGGGCACTCAACACAACTCAACTCTTCTTCGCATCAAGCCCAAAGCACCACGTGCTGTGCGTGCGCAGCTAATCGAGCCCCACGAAGAAAAGGGGACCCTCATAGCACTGGAAGACCACGCCGCCCTAAATGCCGACTACAAAAGTTCCACCCTGGCCTCGGGTTCGTACCTGCATATGCGTGCATCAAATGGAAAGCCCGAACTAGGTGTGGTGATTTGGACGAGATGCGAATCGAATCAAATTGAGGGGGGCGCCCATACACGCTTCCCACATGCGGATAGTGCGCTCATCATGGATCAGTAGACAAGACCCTTTTCCTATTAGGGTCGACACTAGCAGGCCTCAAAACCACGCCGGGCCTCCTGCCGGTGCCTTATCAGCAAATTATTATTACCTCAAATTAACAGGTTGTTGTTTAACATCGAGCCCCAGAATATAAGCAGATATGATAACAGAAAGTAACTGCTAGCAGACTCGAGCAAAACAACCCTAAGCATGCTAGTAAGACACGGGCCCAAGCAACGGGGTTTTAGGACTGGAGGTGAGGCAATATCAGGGTTCAGGTTATCATGTGATAGGTTCGTAACAGAAGCAACGATTCATATGGCTAACAGAAATAGACAACGGAAAGTATCGGTAACCAATGTTGAAAGGAACACAATGGTTCATGTGAGTGATAACTTGCCTGCAAACCCAGTAGCCGGGTACTGAGCTAGCTCCTCAGAAGGGGTGTCGTAAAGATCGTCGGTCTCAACGTCGTCGTCTATTCGAGAAGAAGCAAACAAACAAGGCAGAAATATAAACAATCACTATCATGGCATAGTGCACAATCATGGGATGATGCATGTCAAGTTAATAGATGCATCAAAATAAACTAATTGATATGGTAACACATTTTAAATGGACACATATGCAATTTTGAGTTGCATATGAAAAGCCCATGGATTTTGGTTAGATTATTTGTTTTCCAACTAATCAACAGGTGCTAGTGGTTTAGTATGATGCATGTATGAGGAAAACAATAAAATAACAACATTAGAACCAATTTGAAATGAGGTTTAGCAATTTAGAATTTTTATTTATTAAGTTAAAGAATTTTTGGTTACTTAAAGGTGACACACACAAGTAGTTGTTGTTTTCACCAATTTAAATTGTGCAAAATAAATAACAAAATTCATATTTGAAAAGATCATGAAATTTTGGGTGGATTACATGTTTCAAATATTGAAAAAGGCATTAGGATGGATTTATTATGACTTAAACAATATTAAACAAGTTTGAAATGAATTTAAAACAAGTGTGAATTTTATTTGAATTTTATTTGCTCAAAACATAATTTCAAACTCATATTTGAAAAGTTTATACTTTGGTGGTTTGAAAACATATTTTGCATGTTCAAAAATAATTTAAATTGAGCAAGTTATGATTTTTGCAATTTTAAATGATTTAAATAAGGTTTAAATTAATTAAGCAATTTAAATTATTCAAACCATGAAACAAAATTTATATTTGAATAGGTGGTTCAAAATGGTATGGAAAACATATTTTATTTGCATTATTTGGATTAAGAATGAATTAGTTATGGAATTTAGAAAATTGCATTTGAATTATTTGAATTCAAATTTGAATTACATTTTGAAAATTCAAAACAGGGAACAATTGGCATAGTTGGATAGATCATTTAATTTAGAACAACAAACATATATAACTTTTATTAATTGGAGTTATATTTTAAAAGTTATTAAAGTTTTTAGTTTAGGGTTTATTTCTGCAATTTAAAAGATTAGATTTGAAAACAGAAAAGTGCAAAACACTTTGCACCGCACAGTGGCCTAGCCACAGTGTCGCACCCGGACTTCTAGGGGATACTCACAGTCCGTTAAACAGCAGATAAATGGCTTACGGGGCATACCGGCACCCGCATCTCAATATGAGCAGGCCAACACGTAAACGTGTGACAACCATTCTCTTACTATTCCTCGTCTGCGCAAACCATCCCATAGAAATCCAGATACTTCCGTTGACGTACTTCAAAACATACACACATGGTACGTCAACGGCATTGGAACAAGTGATATCACAACAGATCTCTACGACACAAAAAGTGAAATAAGTTGCAAATAGCTCTCATTAGAGCAGAGATAGCAAATACAATCATCCAGAGGACACTGTCCCAACATATCATCATTACATCACAGCGGAAGCATTCAACATGTCTGAGTACAGACAAGATCCAAATAGGCCTAAGAGGCCGGAAACGAAAAGACGGAGCCCATCCACGAAGTCTCGGATCCTGCCCGGGTCCGCTATCTACTCGTCAGCAGTCTCGTCATACTCCACGTAGTAGCCACCAAGGGGATCCTCGGAAACGTAGTCTGCGGAAACCACAGCCCCAAAGGGGTCAGTACATAAACGTACTGGCAAGCAAGACTCACAGTTCACCAAAGTGTAACCCGTCAACACCAAGCACATATGCTTTGGGTTCAACGGAAGGAAGGGGATGCAAAAGATGCTGCAACTGGCTGCTCTAACCAACTACAGAAACATGCTACAACTTCCGACTATCAGAAAAAGGATAAGATAGCGTATCGTAACCAACTATAACTAACCACCAAACAAACCCATCCTGGATCTCGCCCCTTATCCAAAGAAGCAATCCGAGGATAACTCACACAGTTGATTAATGATGGTTCAAGTTGTTGTGTCAATAAGCCTATTACTAGTCAAGTTTCCATTAGTTAGGTGTAAGTTGTTCCTGAGTACTTGTTAGCCAGTACTTTCACCAAGTAATCCATAACCGCGGAAAACACGGCTTCTCGAGAAGATTTATCCCTGCAGGGTTGCACCAATTTGGCCGTACACGCAAGAATAACCCGCCAGATGGGATGCCTCCCACCAAGCGGGGCACTCTACACAACTCAACCCTTCTTCGCATCAAGCCCAAAGCACCACGTGCTGTGCGTGCGCGGCTAATCGAGCCCCACGAAGAAAAGGGGACCCTCATAGCACTGGAAGACCACGCCGCCCTAAATGCCGACTACAAAAGTTCCACCCTGGCGCCAAGGGTTCGTACCTGCATATGCGTGCATCAAATGGAAAGCCCGAACTAAGTGTGGTGATTTGGACGAGATGCGAATCGAGTCAAATTGAGGGGGGCGCCCATACTCGCTTCCCACATGCGGTTAGTGCGCTCATCATGGATCAGTAGACAAGACCCTTTTCCTATTAGGGTCGACACTAGCAGGCCTCAAAACCACGCCGGGCCTCCTGCCGGTGCCTTATCAGCAAATTATTATTACCTCAAAATTAACAGGTTGTTGTTTAACATCGAGGCCCCAGAACATAATGAAATAATAACAGAAAGTAACGGGTAACAGACTCGAGCAAAACAACCCTAAGCATGCTAGTAAGACACGGGCTCAAACAAAGGGGTTATGGGAGTGGAGGTGAGGCAATATCAGGGTTCAGGATATCATGTGATGGGTTCGTAACAGAAGCAACTATTCCTAGGGCTAGCAGAATAGACAACGGAAAGTATCGGTATCCAATGTTGAAAGGAACACAGTGGTTCATGTGAGTGAATACTTGCCTGCAAACTCAGCAGCCTGGTACTGAGCTAGATCCTTAGAAGGGGGTGTCGTAAGTATCGTCGGGTCTCAACGTCGTCGTGTATCCGAGAAGAAGCAAACAGACAACGCAAAGAGATAACAATCAATATCATGGCATTATGCACAAACATGGGATGATGCATGTCCATTTAATTGATGCATCAGAAATAAACTAGTTGACAAGATAACAACATGATTAATGGACCCACATGCAATTTGGATTGCATATGGAAAGCCCATGAATTATGGTTGAATTAATTGTTTTACAACTAATCATCATGTGAAAGTTGATTAGCATGATGCATGGATGAGGAAAACAGCAAAATAACAACAATAGAACCAAATGGAAATAAGGTTTACCAAGTTTGGAAATTCATTCATTAAGTTAGGAAATTTTGGTTCCTTAAAGGTGTCACACAAACATCTGTTGTTTTCATCAAGTTTAATTGTTCAAAATAGATAGGAAAGTTCATATTTGATAAGAACACACAATTTTAGGTGGAATACATGTTTCACTTGTTGAAAAAGGATTTCAAATAAATTATTTATGAATTAAACAAGTTTAAGCAAGAATTAAATGAATTTAATTCAAACATGAACTTATTTGAATTTTTATTTGTTCAAAACATTAAACCAAATTCATATTTGAAAAGATCTTACTTTTATGGTTTGAAAACATATTTTATTTGTGGAAATTGGATTTAAAATGAGCAAGTTATTATTTTGGCAATTTTAAATGCAATAATTAAGAAACAGTTGTTTTCAGCAATTTAAATTATTCAAAACAGTAAAAAAAAATTGATATTTGGAAAGTACATGAAAAGTTGATTGGAAAACATATTTAGTTCGTTGAAATTGGAATTTTTATGCCCAAGTTATGAATTTTGCAAAATTAAGTGAATTAAGCAAGATTTCAAATATTGCACCAATTTAAAATATTCAAAACAGTAAACAAAATGCATTGAAAAGGTTGAAAACATGTAGAAATGGTTTCACTGAACATTTTGAGCTATTAAACATAATTTTTGGGTGATTATTGAATTTATTATGCCATTTTCCATAATCATTCTTATTCTGCCATTTTTAGTAAACAGAGGGAAATATGCTCAAAATTAATTCAATTGTGTCCAAATAAAATACCAATGTGTAGAGTTTGTTAAGACAAATTTTTAGAGACCAAGTTTGCTTAATTTGGATGAGTAGAACTAAAGTTATGAAATTCCAAAGTTTCCAAATTTTATTGCATTTTCAGTAATTAATTATTTAGTGCAAACATTGTTACAGAAACATGTTGCAAACTTGACATTACTAGAAGGAGCACAAAATTATGAAACCACAGGATTTTGAATCATTCAAATTGGAGTGATATTCAATTTTATATGGAATTTAGAAGTAATTGATCAGATCTGTCTTTCTGAACTGCGGGCAGAAAAAGAAAAAAACAGAGAATAAAAAGGTGTGGTGAGGGGGAATCGAACCCAGCACCTCCAGGGCGCGCGCTAGGGACAGTGACCAGTTGGTCTGTGACTTGTTTGGTGACAGGTAGCGTGGTGGGGGGTGGATAAGGTGTTGGTGCGGCTGTTTTCTGAACTAAAACTGCTCGGATCGCTGCCTGCTGTACCTTTGACAGAGATCGCAGCCATGGCTGCTGCGATGTGCTCGCGGCCTGAGGGGCGCCGTGGGCGCTGTGGCCGTGTGAGAGAGGTAGGAGGGGAGGGAGCGAGAGGGAGAGACATGGAGGCGCTCACCTGGTGCCCTCGAGTTGGACAACGACCAAGAGGAGGCGGGCGTGCAGCAGGTGGTCGCTGTCACCTTGTGGAGGACGGCGGCGGCGCCGGGAGGCCTCCCGGTCCAAGCCGAGGGGGGGAGAAGGGAGAGGGAACCCTGGGGGTTCCATTCCCACGTCCAGATCGGCCGGGGAGGGCGACCACAACTCCGATGATCGCCGGAGGGAGAGGGGCTCGGTGGAGGAAGGTACATGTACAGAGAAAAATTCAGAGATGAGAGAGATGGAGGAAGAGGGAGGAGTGGAGGCGGTGAGAGGGAAGAAGGAGGGAGAGAACTAGGGTTAGGGGAACCCTAGGCGCAGGAGCTTGGAGTTTATAGGGAGGGGGGTGGAGATCACCGTTGCATGTTCTTCTCTGTGACGTGGATGCCATGGATGCGAATCCGTACGAAGGAAGAAGATGAGAGGGGGGTACGGGCCAGGGAAAAGGAGTGGGTTGGGCTGGGCCTGCTGGTGCTCTCTCTCCCTCTTATTTTTATTCTTTTGTTCTATTATATTTTTTTTGCTGAATTGGAACATGGAAGAAATAGATGGAAATTTGAGGTAGGAAAATTATAGAAAAATTTGGGTGGCTTATTTATTGTGTTAGTAACCATTTGACCACTTTTATTTTCCATGAATTTCAAAATATAAGTGATGTTTGTACTTGATTCAATTTGAATGGATTTTATTATTAATTGCATTATTTGAAACAAGAATTAATTAGTTTGAACCTTTAGTTTAAAATGAAAACAAGGATTAGAATTGTTTTGGTAATTTGCATAAATTCAATTTGGGTGCTGTTGTAACATGTGATTTGAATTTGGAGTGCCACATGGAATTAATTGATTGAATTATTAAAAGCCAATTTTAAATAGTTTGAAACTTATGGTTTGATGGAAACAAATGATTGTTTTGATTTGAAATATCCTTTTGGAAATTGTAACATCACAAGTATGAAACAAAAGGTTTGAAATTTGGTTTGAAATTCAAATAGAAAACAAAGGAAAACAAATGAAAACAATTGGAAAACAAATGGAAAACAAGCAAAACAATTGCAATCAACATGATGCCATGATGCAAAACATAAAATAACAGAGAGCAAACATTATAATGGCTATTTTTCATACTTGGGATGTTACAAAATGCCCCCCCCCCCTTGAAGGAATCGCGCCCCGAGATTCCTACTGAGAAAAGAAAAGGTCCGGATACTTCTTGGGAAGATCCTCTTGAGCTGTGACACGTGAAACACATCGTGCACCTTGGATAGTTTTTCTGGAAGTTCAAGATGACAGGCATTCCTGGCAACTCTTCTGGAAAGATGTCAGGGAATTTGGAAACCACCGGAACATTTTCAATTGAAGGAAGAGGTTTTGCATTGAGGGTGTATAGCTGAATAGAACTTGATTCATTTGGAAAATAGACTATCTGGAATGTGGTGATTCAGGAATGCTTCCTCGAAACAACCCCAGGTGATAGGAATGCCAGCTCTCATAGCCTGGAATCAACAACAACAACAACAACAACAACAACAACAACAACAACAACCTTTCTGGCCAGATAGACTTGATATTTGGGAAGTTTTGATTAGACGCCGGTAGAAGAACTGAAATGGAAAACAACAACAATATTTCAACGGACGAAAAGGATGTTGAGAAGAACAGGATATCAATATCGGGGAAAACGAGAACAAAACTCCTGAGGTACTACGGAAAACCCATCCGGGCTTCTAAAGGATCAATATCTACTGCTTAAGGAATAGAGGATTTGCTTCCGGGTCTTACACGCCTCCGTTCTCAATCGTGAGTAGGCAACATGATAAATCATGTCACAACCACCTCCATTCCTATGGTCTAGTAGATATAACTATCCCAGAGAAACCAGGATACGTGAAATCATAACTTGAAAGTTTAGATGAGAAGGGAAAACAACGTTGCACTCCCTTACCAGAAAAGGGAGGGTGGGTGGGGAAAGAAGAAAAAGAACAGAATTCCTACTCTCACGTTTCATTTTTCCTGTATAGCTACAAAATAGTTTCTAGACTCAACTGCGACCAGTAAAAAAGGGATCCTACAGGCAGACAGGCTCTGATACCATTTGTCGCACCCGGACTTCTAGGGGATACTCACAGTCCGTTAAACAGCAGATAAATGGCTTACGGGGCATACCGGCACCCGCATCTCAATATGAGCAGGCCAACACGTAAACGTGTGACAACCATTCTCTTACTATTCATCGTCTGCGCAAACCATCCCATAGAAATCCAGATACTTCCGTTGACGTACTTCAAAACATACACACATGGTACGTCAACGGCATTGGAACAAGTGATATCACAACAGATCTCTACGACACAAAAGATGGAAATAAGTTGCAAATAGCTCTCACTAGAGCAGAGATAGCAAATACAATCATCCAGAGGACACATGTCCCAACATATCATCATTACAACACAGCGGAAGCATAAAAAATGTCTGAGTACAGACAAGATCCAAATAGGCCTAAGAGGCCGGAAACGAAAAGACGGAGCCCATCCACGAAGTCTCGGATCCTGCCCGGGTCCGCTATCTACTCGTCAGCAGTCTCGTCATACTCCACGTAGTAGCCACCATGGAGATCCTCGGAAACGTAGTCTGCGGAAACGACAGCCCCAAAGGGGTCAGTACATAAACGTACTGGCAAGCAAGACTCACAGTTCACCAAAGTGTAACCCGTCAACACCAAGCACAGATGCTTTGGGTTCAACGGAAGAAAGGGGATACAAAAGATGCTGCAACTAGCTGCTCTAACCAACTACAGAAACATGCTACAACTTCCGGCTATCAGAAAGGGGATAAGATAGCGTATCGTAACCAACTATACTAACCACCAAACAAACCCATCCTGGATCTCGCCCCTTATCCAAAGAAGCAATCCGAGGATAACTCACACAGTTGGATTAATGATGGTTCAAGTTATTGTGTCAATACGACTATTACTATTCAAGTTGTCATTAGTTAGGTGTAAGTTGTTCTGAGTACTTGTTAGCCAGTACTTTCACCAAGTCAACCATAACCGCGGAAAACACGGCTTCTCGAGAAGATTTATCCCTGGAGGGTTGCACCAATTTGGCCGTACACGCAAGAATAACCCGCCAGATGGGATGCCTCCCACCAAGCGGGGCACTCTACACAACTCAACCCTTCTTCACATCAAGCCCAAAGCACCACGTGCTGTGCGTGCGCGGCTAATCGAGCCCCACGAAGAAAAGGGGACCCTCATAGCACTGGAAGACCACGCCGCCCTAAATGCCGACTACAAAAGTTCCACCCTGGCGCCAAGGGTTCGTACCTGCATATGCGTGCATCAAATGGAAAGCCCGAACTAAGTGTGGTGATTTGGACGAGATGCGAATCGAATCAAATTGAGGGGGGCGCCCATACTCGCTTCCCACATGCGGTTAGTGCGCTCATCATGGATCAGTAGACAAGACCCTTTTCCTATTAGGGTCGACACTAGCAGGCCTCAAAACCACGCCGGGCCTCCTGCCGGTGCCTTATCAGCAAATTAATATTACCTCAAAATTAACAGGTTGTTGTTTAACATCGAGCCCCAGAACATAATAGAAATATAGTAACAGAAAGTAACGGGTAACAGACTCGAGCAAAACAACCCTAAGCATGCTAGTAAGACACGGGCACAAGAAAAGGGGTTATAGGAGTGGAGGTGAGGCAATACCAGGGTTCAGGATATCATGTGATGGGTTCGTAACAGAAGCAACTATTCCTAGGGCTAGCAGAATAGACAACGGAAAGTATCGGTATCCAATGTTGAAAGGAACACAGTGGTTCATGTGAGTGAATACTTGCCTGCAAACTCAGCAGCCTGGTATTGAGCTAAATCCTTAGAAGGGGTGTCGTAAGTATCATCGGTCTCAACGTCGTCGTGTATCCGAGAAGAAGCAAACAGACAACGCAAAGAGATAAACAATCAATATCATGGCATAATGCACAAACATGGGATGATGCATGTCAATTTAATTGATGCATCAGAAATAAACTAGTTGACAAGATAACAACATGATTAAATGGACCCACATGCAATTTTGGATTGCATATGGAAAGCCCATGAATTATGGTTGAATTAATTGTTTTACAACTAATCATCATGTGAAAGTTGATTAGCATGATGCATGGATGAGGAAAACAGCAAAATAACAACAATAGAACCAAATGGAAATAAGGTTTACCAAGTTTGCAAATTCATTCATTAAGTTAGGAATTTTTGGTTCCTTAAAGGTGTCACACAAACATCTGTTGTTTTCATCAAGTTTAATTGTTCAAAATAGATAGGAAAGTTCATATTTGATAAGAACACACAATTTTAGGTGGAATACATGTTTCACTTGTTGAAAAAGGATTTCAAATAAATTATTTATGAATTAAACAAGTTTAAGCAAGAATTAAATGAATTTAATTCAAACATGAACTTATTTGAATTTTTATTTGTTCAAAACATTAAACCAAATTCATATTTGAAAAGATTTTACTTTTATGGTTTGAAAACATATTTTATTTGTGGAAATTGGATTTAAAATGAGCAAGTTATTATTTTGGCAATTTTAAATGCAATAATTAAGAAACAGTTGTTTTCAGCAATTTAAATTATTCAAAACAGTAAAAAAAAATTGATATTTGGAAAGTACATGAAAATTTGATTGGAAAACATATTTAGTTTGTTGAAATTGGAATTTTTATGCCCAAGTTATGAATTTTGCAAAATTAAGTGAATTAAGCAAGATTTCAAATATTGCACCAATTTAAAATATTCAAAACAGTAAACAAAATGCATTGAAAAGGTTGAAAACATGTAGCAATGGTTTCACTGAACATTTTGAGCTATTAAACATAATTTTTGGGTGATTATTGAATTTATTATGCCATTTTCCATAATCATTCTTATTCTGCCATTTTTAGTAAACAGAGGGAAACATGCTCAAAATTAATTCAATTGTGTCCAAATAAAATACCAATGTGTAGAGTTTGTTAAGACAAATTTTTAGAGACCAAGTTTGCTTAATTTGGATGAGTAGAACTAAAGTTATGAAATTCCAAAGTTTCCAAATTTTATTGCATTTTCAGTAATTAATTATTTAGTGCAAAAGTTGTTACAGAAACATGTTGCAAACTTGACATTACTAGAAGGATCACAAAATTATGAAACCACAGGATTTTGAATCATTCAAATTGGAGTGATATTCAATTTTATATGGAATTTAGAAGTAATTGATCAGATCTGTCTTTCTGAACTGCGGGCAGAAAAAGAAAAAAACAGAGAATAAAAAGGTGTGGTGAGGGGGAATCGAACCCAGCACCTCCAGGGCGCGCGCTAGGGACAGTGACCAGTTGGTCTGTGACTTGTTTGGTGACAGGTAGCGTGGTGGGGGGTGGATAAGGTGTTGGTGCGGCTGTTTTCTGAACTAAAACTGCTCGGATCGCTGCCTGCTGTACCTTTGACAGAGATCGCAGCCATGGCTGCTGCGATGTGCTCGCGGCCTGAGGGGCGCCGTGGGCGCTGTGGCCGTGTGAGAGAGGTAGGAGGGGAGGGAGCGAGAGGGAGAGACAGGGAGGCGCTCACCTGGTGCCCTCGAGTTGGACAACGACCAAGAGGAGGCGGGCGTGCAGCAGGTGGTCGCTGTCACCTTGTGGAGGACGGCGGCGGCGCCGGGAGGCCTCCCGGTCCAAGCCGAGGGGGGGGAGAAGGGAGAGGGAACCCTGGGGGTTCCATTCCCACGTCCAGATCGGCCGGAGGGCGACCACAACTCCGATGATCGCCGGAGGGAGAGGGGCTCGGTGGAGGAAGGTACATGTACAGAGAAAAATTCAGAGATGAGAGAGATGGAGGAAGAGGGAGGAGTGGAGGCGGTGAGAGGGAAGAAGGAGGGAGAGAACTAGGGTTAGGGGAACCCTAGGGCAGGAGCTTGGAGTTATAGGGAGGGGGGGTGGAGATCACCGTTGCCTGTTCTTCTCTGTGACGTGGATGCCATGGATGCGAATCCGTACGAAGGAAGAAGATGAGAGGGGGGTACGGGCCAGGGAAAAGGAGTGGGTTGGGCTGGGCCTGCTGGTGCTCTCTCTCCCTCTTATTTTTATTCTTTTGTTCTATTATATTTTTTTTTGCTGAATTGGAACATGGAAGAAATAGATGAAAATTTGAGGTAGGAAAATTATAGAAAAATTTGGGTGGCTTATTTATTGTGTTAGTAACCATTTGACCACTTTTATTTTCCATGAATTTCAAAATATAAGTGATGTTTGTACTTGATTCAATTTGAATGGATTTTATTATTAATTGCATTATTTGAAACAAGAATTAATTAGTTTGAACCTTTAGTTTAAAATGAAAACAAGGATTAGAATTGTTTTGGTAATTTGCATAAATTCAATTTGGGTGCTGTTGTAACATGTGATTTGAATTTGGAGTGCCACATGGAATTAATTGATTGAATTATTAAAAGCCAATTTTAAATAGTTTGAAACTTATGGTTTGATGGAAACAAATGATTGTTTTGATTTGAAATATCCTTTTGGAAATTGTAACATCACAAGTATGAAACAAAAGGTTTGAAATTTGGTTTGAAATTCAAATAGAAAACAAAGGAAAACAAATGAAAACAGTTGGAAAACAAATGGAAAACAAGCAAAACAATTGCAATCAACATGATGCCATGATGCAAAACATAAAATAACAGAGAGCAAACATTCTAATGGCTATTTTTCATACTTGGGATGTTACACACAGCCACTGTGCGTGGGCCACTGGCCAGCATGGCGTGCCTTGCGCTTGCGTGGCCACCAGGGTCACTGCCTGGTGGACCCTGCCTGTCAGCCACAGAGGTAAAAAAGGGTGGGATTTATTCGCTGCGCGAGGGATCGAACCGTGCACCTCTCGCTGCGCGTACGATGCACTGAACCAGTGCGCTGCTCTGCGTTTGTTATCAGTATACGCGATTCAGAAAGGATAAGCTTCAGATCCAACGCTAACTGACGAAACAAGTTTCAGTCTTGCGACAGTGACTGAACGCGGCGGAGGGGATCGACGGGTTACCGGCGACGAGGCCATGATCCGGTGGCGTGGAGCAGATGGATGTGAGCGCAACAGTTAGGGGATCATGTTCGTGTCCGTGGATTGCGCGTGACAGTACGGTAGCGAGCTTGACGGTGACTATGGCGGCATGGTGGTGGACGCCGCCGGCGATTCAGAAACGGAAACGC
Organism: Alopecurus myosuroides; assembly: GCA_028641055.1. NCBI lineage: Eukaryota > Viridiplantae > Streptophyta > Magnoliopsida > Poales > Poaceae > Alopecurus > Alopecurus myosuroides. The sequence continues at coordinate 196,713,320 of CM054058.1, forward strand.
GCAACCAGGAAGCGAACAGCGCGTACAGGGGGCGGGATCGCTTCGGGAGCTCACCGGGAGTCTGTCGGAGGCGAGAGGAGGCCGGGAAGTAGACGGTGGCGATGGCACGGTGAGGAGGTTCAGAAATCCCGCGGCGGCGTCGAGCTCGTCGTCGTCGATCCAGAGGAACACCATGGCCAAGCAGCTGTCGTGGAGGGAGAGGAGGAAGCGGCGGTCTGGTTTTGGTGGTTAGGTGGGGTGGTGGTGCACGGCAGTGGCGAGGTTCATCGGAATTTCAGACGATCGTCTCCGGCGAGGTGGTGGCAGAGCGGAGGGAAACGACGAGGGAGGTGGAATTTGGCGGCGGGGCGAGGGGAACAGGAGCCTAGGGTTGCGGCGCGGCCTAGGGCTTGTTTTATAGAGGTACGGGAGCCCTCCTGGCCGTCTGCTCGCGGCAGTGCTGCCGTGGCAGCACGGATAGGCTGCCGTACATGAGGAAGACGGAGGAAAAAAAACGAAGGGGTACGCGCGGGAGGGAAAGGAGAAGAGGGCCGCGCGGGAGAGAAGAAAAGGAAATGGGCTGGGCGCAGCCCATTGCCCTGGCGCCAAATTTTTTGTTTTTTTTTAAAATTTTCTTTCTCCTTTTTTTTTTGCTGAAGAGAATTGGAAGGATTTGATGGTTTTTAGGTTAGTGAAAAATTTGGAAAAAAATTAGGGGAGGTTCCTTAGGTCAAAAGCAAACAGATGTTAACTTTTATTTTCAAAAAGTTTGAAATTTGTTTGCTGTTTGAATTTAAATCAAATTTGGATGAATTTCTTTATTAAGTGATCATTAATAAAAACAAAATTTAAAATAGGGTAACCCCTATGTTAATTATAACCAAATTGAGTTGATTTGTTTTGATATCATCATAATTTCAAAGTGAGTCTGTTTTGGTGCTTTGATTTGAATTTTAAATATGTTTTTGGAAATTAAATGATTGATTAGAACCATCATTTTAACAAGTGATCACTATGGAATAAAATGAAACAAATTGGTTGTTTTTATTTGTGATTTTTATTTCAAATGTTGTAACAGAGCAAGTATGAAACAATTGTTTGAATAAAGTTTAAATTTGAATTGGGAAAACAGGGAAAAACAGATGCATCAAATAAGAAACAAATGCAACAACATGAAACCAATATGATGACATGATGCAATACTTTAATAAACATGCAACAAACATTCTAAGGGGATGGTTTTCATACTTGGGATGTTACAAAACGCCCCTCCTTGAAGGAATCGCGCCCCAAGATTCCTACTGAGAAAGGAAAAGGTCCGGATACTTCTTGCGAAGATCATCTTCGGTCTCCCACGTTGCCTCTTTATCGGAATGATGCGACCACTGCACTTTCAAGAACTTGGTGCTCTTGTTGCGAGTCTTACGCTCGGTCTCATCGAGAATACGAACATGGTGCTCCTCATAAGATAGATCATCTTGCAGTTCAATGGAATCATGATCAACTGCACGATCTGGATCTTTGAAACACTTCTTGAGCTGTGATACGTGGAACACATCGTGCACCTTGGATAGCTTTTCTGGAAGTTCAAGACGATAAGCATTTTTTGCCCGCCTTGAGAGAATGTTGAAAGGACCAATGTACCTTGGTGCAAGCTTTCCTTTCACACCGAAACGATGAGTGCCTCTGAGGGGAGTTACACGGAGATATGCCTTGTCACCAGGTGCATAGATCATATCCCTGTGCTTGCTGTCATAGTAGCTTTTCTGACGAGACTGAGCAATCCTGAGATTGTCACGAATGATACGAACTTTCTCCTCGGCTTCCTTAACAATGTCAGGGCCTTAGAGTGAATGTTCACCAGCTCCAGACGAATTGATTGGACTCCTGCATCTGCGGCCATACAGTGCTTCAAATGGTGCCATACCTAGGCTTGCCTGGTAGCTGTTGTTGTAGGAGAATTCAGCATATGGAAGGCAATCCTCCCATTTCATGCCAAAGGAGATACCACATGCTCTGAGCATATCCTCGAGAATCTGATTGACTCTTTCGACTTGCCCCTGAGACTGAGGGTGATAAGCTGTGCTGAACAGAAGTTTGGTGCCCAATGCTTCTTGAAAGCTTTTCCAGAAATGAGAAGTGAAGATACTTCCACGGTCTGAGCTTATTTCCAATGGAACACCATGAAGAGGAACAATCTTTGATGTGTAGAGTTCTGCTAACTGGCTAGCTGAGATTGTTTCCTTGATAGCAAAGAAGTGAGCTACTTTAGTGAGACGATCAATAACAACGAAGATTGCATCGTTTCCCTTCTTGGACTTTGGAAAACCAGTGACGAAGTCCATTTCAATAATGTCCCACTTCCACTCAGGAATTTTCAAAGGTTGGAGTAGACCTGCTGTTTTCTGATGGACTGCCTTAACACGTTGACAAACGTCGCATTCAGAAACGTATTGAGCAATTTCACGTTTCATGCCAGGCCACCAATACAGTGTCTTAAGATCCTGGTACATCTTTGTACTTCCAGGGTGGATGGAAAGAGGAGTTTCATGAGCCTCCTTGTGATATCTTTGAGACTTTGAACTTGAGGAACTGCAATGCGTCCTTCAAAGAACACAGTTCCTTTGTCATCAACTGAGAAGGACTTGAATTTCTCCTTGCCTTCTTTGATGTGTTCAACCATCTTCTTGATTTCAGCGTCACGAAGTTGTTCAGAACGAATCTTGTCCTCGAGAGTTGGACTGGCTGTCAAGCTAGCAAGATAGCCTTGCGGAACAAGACCAAGGTTCAGCTTCTGGAATTCTTCATGAAGTGGAGGTTGGTTTTCCATGATCATGAGATTATTGCAATAGGACTTGCGACTGAGAGCATCGGCCATAACATTAGCCTTGCCTGGAGTGTAAGAAATGGTGAGATCAAAGTCCTTAATCTTTTCAATCCATCTCCTTTGCCTGAGGTTTAGATCTGGCTGAGTGAAGATGTATTTCAGACTCTTATGATCGGAAAAGATTTCAGTTTTGTTACCCAACAAGTATTGTCTCCATTTCTTGAGGGCAAACACAACTGCTGCAAGTTCAAGATCATGTGTGGGATAGTTTTGCTCATGTGGGTTCAACTGACGTGAAGCATAAGCCACAACTTGACGTTCTTGCATAAGAACTGCACCTAGACCTTGGAGAGATGCATCGCAGAATATCTGGAAAGGTTTGGTAGTATCTGGTCCAACCAGAACTGGGGTAGAAGTGAGTTTAGTCTTCAAGAGATTGAAACTCTCATCGCATTGTGGAGTCCAAACGAACTTCTTGTCCTTCTTTGTGAGATCAGTGAGAGGTTTGGCAATCTTGGAAAAGTTTTGGACGAAACGACGGCAATAGCTAGCCAAGCCAAGAAAGCTTCTAACTTGTTTTACCGTCTTAGGAGGTTTCCAATCAACAATTGATTTAACCTTTTCTGGATCAATGGCTATGCCCTTGGCAGAGATGACATGACCAAGGTAAGCAACTTCTGGAATCCAGAACTCACATTTGGAGAACTTGGCATATAGACGATGCTCGCGAAGTTTCATTAGAGTGAGACGAAGGTGTTCTCCATGCTCTTCCTCAGATTTTGAGTAGACCAGAATATCATCGAGATATACCACAACGAACTTGTCGAGGTATTCCTGGAAGACAGAATTCATTAGTCTTGAGAATGTCGCCGGTGCATTGGTGAGACCAAAGGACATGACGGTGTATTCATATAGACCGTACCGAGTGGTGAAAGCTGTTTTTGGAATATCTTCCTTTCTGATTTTTATTTGATGGTAACCCATCCTCAAGTCCAACTTTGAGAATATTGAGGCTCCAGCAAGTTGATCAAAAAGATCATCAATACGAGGAATTGGATACTTGTTTTTGATAGTTTTCTCGTTGAGAGGACCATAGTCAACCACGAGTCTTTTTGTTTGATCCTTCTTGGCAACAAACAGAGTTGGGCAACCCCAAGCGGAAGAACTAGGTTGAATGTAACCTTTCTCCATGTACATATCGATTTGCTCCTTCAACAATTTCAGTTCAGGAGGAGCTATCTTGTATGGATGCTTAGAGATTGGAGCAGTACCTGGTTCAAGCTCGATCACGAACTCAACTGCTCTGTCCGGAGGCATCCCTGGCAACTCTTCTGGAAAGACGTCAGGGAATTCACAAACCACCGGAACATTTTCGAGCAGAGGTAGAGGTTTAGCATCGAGGGTGTACAGCTGAACAGAACTTGATTCACTTGGAGAATAGACTATCTGGCCAGACGGGTGGAACAGAGTTATTGACTTCTTAGCACAATCAATCGTAGCTTTATTGGCCTTCAACCAATCCATGCCAAGAATGACATCAATGTCAGAATTGCCAAGCAGAATGAGGGAAGCAAGGAATATGTGACCTCCAATTAGGATCTGATTCTCATGACTGATCTTGGAAGTTTGCATAGTTGCTCCAGGGGAGTTTACTACTAGCGGGGAACCCAAACCAACAAAAGGTAGTTTAACTGCTGTTGCAAAGATCTTTGACACGAAAGAATGCGATGCTCCGGTATCAAACAACACTTTAGCTGGGTTAGAGTTTACGGGGAATGTACCGAGAACGACGTCAGCAGCTTCCTCAGCTTTGTCGGCCTTGATATGATTCACCCTCGCGGTCCTCCCGACAGGCCTGTTGTTGGAGTTGAAGGCTTTAGCCGGGGGAGCACGAACCATTGCCTGGTTGGTGTTGGGGCAAGGAGGTGGTGGAGGTAGCTGCCTCTGACTGCACTTATCAGCATAGTGCCCTGTCTGCTTGCATTTGTAGCAAGTGACGACACGAGGTGCATCTGGCCTTGGCTGCCCCATTGAGAACCTCTGAGCCTGCATCTGAGCTAGGTTGGGTGGGCGGGAAGCGAAGCCTTGAGAAGCTTGGGCATATGGAGCCCTAGTGACAGCACCATTTGGCACCCAGATGCGGCGCTTCTGCGGAGGGGTGGTCATGTTGGAGGAGGAACCACCCTCACGCGAGTGCTTGCGGGACTCTTCGAACGCCTTGCACCCATTCTCCTCATTGAGCGCGGTGTTCACGAGCTCCTCGAAGTCCTTGCACTTGATGTTGGTGAGAGCGTACTTCAGTTCCGGGTTAAAACCTCGGCGGAACCTTGCCATCTTCTTGATCTCAGTGGACACCTCATCACCAGCATAACGAGCGAGGCGATTGAACTCATTCTGGTAGCCAATGACGTCCAGCTTGCCCTGCTTAAGAGAGCAGAACTCTTCACGCATCCTTTCCATGAGACCATCTGGGATGTGGTGCTTCAGGAAGGCATCCTTGAAACATCCCCAGGTGATAGGATATCCAGCTCTCATGGTCTGGTAGTTCTCCCACCAGGTAGCTGCCTGACCCTTCAGTAGGTAGGTGGCATACTTGACTTTATCCTCCTCAGCAACATGAGCAATGTCCAGAGCCCTGGCCATCTCCCTGATCCAGTCATCAGCATCCAGAGGCTCCCGTGTTGCCAACGAAAGCTCTCGGCCCCCAGACCAGAAACTCCTGTATGCTGACTCGCGGAGCATTCTGGTTGTTGTGCTGGTTAGCCCCTGGATCTGGGCCATCTGAGTCACGACGTTGAGTCATCTGAGTCAACAGCTGCGGGGAGCGAGTGGGTTCAGCGCGGGTTGCTCCTTGTTGGGGAGGCATCCCTGAATAGACATGCTTTTTAGCACAAACAATAGAAAAGGATATACTTGGTAACCGAGAAGAGAAGATTATTATTCTGACGCATGAATAGATAACCAACAGGTACATCATCACATGTTCAAATACATCAGAATAATCCAACAGACCAATACATGGTTCGAAAGCCAAAGGATAACTAAACATAGCTATGAATGGATACATCGGTACTCCATGCTCATCACGCAGGACGGCGGTGAGTAGTACGACGAGAGATACGGTGAGGAGGAATCCCACGGAAGTAGGTAGAACGACGATCCACGTAGATCGGGACTGCTCTGAGAGCAACTCTCGGTGTGGTGAAGTAGAAAGCGTCGTCTCCTGTGCTCCAAAAGCGTGGAATCCAGTGTAACCAGCTCCGAGGTTGAGGAGTGGACCTCTGATCGGCTCGTAACCTCCAGCATCTGGCAAACTACGTCCAACTGTATGATGGAAACGTGCAAAGCGCTCATCTCCAACAAAGTCTGTGGTGTACGTAGCCAGACGAGTCAAAGCAAGGTAGAGTTGCTCCCTGACTGAGGCCAACTCCTGAGAAAGTGTGGTGGCAACAACGTCACTGTGCCTCACAAACTGGGCGGTGGTGTGCAGCCTGGTGTTATCATGCTCGTAGACATCCAGGTTGTCGTAGAGCGTGAAGTGAGCTCCCGCTGAAGTGATGTAACCACGGGGGATGTGGCGATAGATAGAATCGTCAAACCCCCAGTAGTCAGCACGGAGGACGGTGAGACTCACGTAAGCTGCCTGCTGCACGGGCCATATCCACTGTGGAACCTACTGCCCTCGTAGCGTGGACAACGCTCATGCCATCATCTGACAGAATGTAGACGATAGCCTGGTGAGTAGGTCTGGTCAAACCTCGCTGCTGCTCCTAGAACCTGGTACTCTGGTGCCCAATGGAACCCCAGATAAGTGACCAAGTCTCTCAGCATCTCCGGATAACCGGCGGTGCTCTCACAACGAGTCATCCGAACCACCTGCGGGGAAGAACCTGAGATCCCATCTGCAGATGATTTGGGAGGTTTTGATTATACGCCGGTAGAAAACTGAAGTGGAAAGTAACAACAAGGTTCAAACGGACGAAATAGTTGAGAAGAACGGGATATTGAAGCAACAACGGAAACACGAGACCAAAACTCCTGGAGGTACTACGGAAAACCCCATCCGGGCTTCTAAAGGATCAATATCTACTGCTTAAGGGATAGAGGATTTGCTTCCGGGGCTTACACGCCTCCGTTCTCAATCATGAGTAGGCAACATGATAAATCATGTCACAACCACCTCCATTCCTATGGTCTAGTAGATATAACTATCCCAGAGAAACCAGGATTCGTGAAATCCTAACTTGAAAGTTTAGGTGAAAAGGGAAAACAACGTTGCACTTCCTTACCAGAAAAGGGTGGGTGGGTGGGGAAAGAAGAAAAATGGCAGAATTCCTACTCTCACGTTTCATTTTTCCTATATAGCTACAAAATAGTTTCTAGACTCAACTGCGACCAGTAAAAGGGATCCTACATGCAGACAGGCTCTGATACCATTTGTCGCACCCGGACTTCTAGGGGATACTCACCGTACGAACTGAATAGTATTTTGATTGGATTACGGGGCTTACCGGCACCCGCATCTCTTACGAGTAGGCCAGCACTTATGTGTGACAACCAATCTTTACTATTCACCGTCGATGTAAACTATCCCGTAGAAATCAGGACACTACCCTTGACGTACTTCATACCATACACACATGGTACGTCAAGGGCTTTGAACAAGATGATAACATAACATATCTCTAAGACACAAAAGATTGAAATAAGTTGCAACTGGCCCTCACTAGGGCAGAGAATAGCAAATACAATCATCCATAGGACACATGTCCCAACATAACATCATTACAACTCAGCGGAAGCATTCAAAGGGGTCTGAGTACAGACAAATCCAAATAGGCTTAAGAAGCCGGGAATGAAAAGAAAACGGAGCCCATCCACGATGTCTCGGATCCTGCCCGGGTCCGCTAACTACTCGTCAACAGCCTCGTCAAACTCCACGTAGTAGCCGTCACCTGGATCCTCGTAAGCGTAGTCTGCGGAAACCGCAGCCCCAAAGGGGTCAGTACATAGACGTACTGGCAAGCAAGACTCACAGTTCACCAAAGTGTAACCCGTCAACACCAAGCACAGATGCCTTGGGTTCAACGGAAGAAAGGGGTATAAAAGATGCTGTTACTGGCTGCACTAACCAACTACAGAACAACTACAACTTCCGGGTAACAGAAAGGGGATAAGATAGCGTATCGTAACCACCTATAGATAACCACCAAACAAACCCATCCTGGATCTCGCCCCTTATCCAAAGAAGCAATCCGAGGATAACTCACACAGTTGGATTAATGATGGATCAAATTGTTGTGTCAATAAGCCTATTACTAGTCAAGTTATCATTAGTTAGGTGTAAGTTGTTCTGAGTACTTGTTAGCCAGTACTTTCACCAAGTTAACCATAACCGCGGAAAACACGGCTTCTCGAGAAGATTTATCCCTGCAGGGGTGCACCAATTTGGCCGTACACGTAAGAATAACCCGCCAGATGGGAAGGCCTTTCCCACCAAGCGGGGCACTCAACACAACTCAACTCTTCTTCGCATCAAGCCCAAAGCACCACGTGCTGTGCGTGCGCGGCTAATCGAGCCCCACGAAGAAAAGGGGACCCTCATAGCACTGGAAGACCACGCCGCCCTAAATGCCGACTACAAAAGTTCCACCCTGGCCTCGGGTTCGTACCTGCATATGCGTGCATCAAATGGAAAGCCCGAACTAGGTGTGGTGATTTGGACGAGATGCGAATCGAATCAAATTGAGGGGGGCGCCCATACACGCTTCCCACATGCGGATAGTGCGCTCATCATGGATCAGTAGACAAGACCCTTTTCCTATTAGGGTCGACACTAGCAGGCCTCAAAACCACGCCGGGCCTCCTGCCGGTGCCTTATCAGCAAATTATTATTACCTCAAATTAACAGGTTGTTGTTTAACATCGAGCCCCAGAATATAAGCAGATATGATAACAAAAAGTAACTGCTAGCAGACTCGAGCAAAACAACCCTAAGCATGCTAGTAAGACACGGGCCCAAGCAACGGGGTTTTAGGACTGGAGGTGAGGCAATATCAGGGTTCAGATTATCATGTGATAGGTTCGTAACAGAAGCAACGATACATATGGCTAGCAGAAATAGACAACGGAAAGTATCGGTAACCAATGTTGAAAGGAACACAATGGTTCATGTGAGTGATAACTTGCCTGCAAACCCAGTAGCCGGGTACTGAGCTAGATCCTCAGAAGGGGTGTCGTAAAGATCGTCGGTCTCAACATCGTCGTCTATTCGAGAAGAAGCAAACAAACAAGGCAGAAATATAAACAATCATTATCATGGCATAGTGCACAATCATGGGATGATGCATGTCAAGTTAATAGATGCATCAAAATAAACCAATTGATATGGTGACACATTTTAAATGGACACATATGCAATTTTGAGTTGCATATGAAAAGCCCATGGATTTTGGTTAGATTATTTGTTTTCCAACTAATCAACAGGTGCTAGTGGTTTAGTATGATGCATGCATGAGGAAAACAACAAACATTAGAACCAATTTGAAATGAGGTTAGCAATTTAGAATTTTTATTTATTAAGTTAAAGAATTTTTGGTTACTTAAAGGTGACACACACAAGTAGTTGTTGTTTTCACCAATTTAAATTGTGCAAAATAAATAACAAAATTCATATTTGAAAAGATCATGAAATTTTGGGTGGATTACATGTTTCAAATATTGAAAAAGGCATTAGGATGAATTTATTATGACTTAAACAATATTAAACAAGTTTGAAATGAATTTAAAACAAGTGTGAATTTTATTTTCTCAAAACATAATTTCAAATTCATATTTGAAAAGTTTATACTTTGGTGGTTTGAAAACATATTTTGCATGTTCAAAAATAATTTAAATTGAGCAAGTTATGATTTTTGCAATTTTAAATGATTTAAATAAGGTTTAAATTAATTAAGCAATTTAAATTATTCAAACCATGAAACAAAATTTATATTTGAATAGGTGGTTCAAAATGGTATGGAAAACATATTTTATTTGCATTATTTGAATTAATAATGAATTAGTTATGGAATTTAGAAAATTGCATTTGAATTATTTGAATTGCATTTTGAAAATTCAAAACAGGGAACAATTGGCATAGTTGGATAGATCATTTAATTTAGAACAACAAACATATATAACTTTTATTAATTGGAGTTATATTTTAAAAGTTATTAAAGTTTTTAGTTTAGGGTTTATTTCTGCAATTTAAAAGATTAGATTTGAAAACAGAAAAGTGCAAAACACTTTGCACCGCACAGTGGCCTAGCCACAGCCACTGTGCGTGGGCCACTGGCCAGCGTGGCGTGCCTTGCGCTTGCGTGGCCACCAGGGTCACTGCCTGGTGGACCCTGCCTGTCAGCCATAGAGGTAAAAAAGGGTGGGATTTATTCGCTGCGCGAGGGATCGAACCGTGCACCTCTCGCTGCGTGCACGATGCACTGAACCAGTGCGCTGCTCTGCGTTTGTTATCAGTATACGCGATTCAGAAAGGATAAGCTTCAGATCCAACGCTAACTGACGAAACTGAAACAAGTTTCAGTCTTGCGACAGTGACTGAACGGCGGAGGGGATCGACGGGTTACCGACGACGAGGCCATGATCCGGTGGCGTGGAGCAGATGGATGTGAGCGCAACAGTTAGGGGATCATGTTCGTGTCCGTGGATTGCGCGTGACAGTACGGTAGCGAGCTCGACGGTGACTATGGCGGCACGGTGGTGGACGCCGCCGGCGATTCAGAAACGGAAACGCGCAACCAGGAAGCGAACAGCGCGTACAAGGGGCGGGATCGCTTCGGGAGCTCACCGGGAGTCTGTCGGAGGCGAGAGGAGGCCGGGAAGTAGACGGTGGTGATGGCGCGGTGAGGAGGTTCAGAAATCCCGCGGCGGCGTCGAGCTCGTCGTCGTCGATCCAGAGGAACACCGTGGCCAAGCAGCTGTCGTGGAGGGAGAGGAGGAAGCGGCGGTCTGGTTTTGGTGGTTAGGTGGGGTGGTGGTGCACGGCAGTGGCGAGGTTCATCGGAATTTCAGACGATCGTCTCCGGCGAGGTGGTGGCAGAGCGGAGGGAAACGACGAGGGAGGTGGAATTTGGCGGCGGGGCGAGGGGAACATGAGCCTAGGGTTGCGGCGCGGCCTAGGGCTTGTTTTATAGAGGTACGGGAGCCCTCCTGGCCGTCTGCTCGCGGCAGTGCTGCCATGGCAGCACGGATAGGCTGCCGTACATGAGGAAGACGGAGGAAAAAAAACGAAGGGGTACGCGCGGGAGGGAAAGGAGAAGAGGGCCGCGCGGGAGAGAAGAAAAGGAAATGGGCTGGGCGCAGCCCATTGCCCTGGCGCCAAAATTTTTGATTTTTTTTAAAATTTTCTTTCTCCTTTTTTTTTGCTGAAGAGAATTGGAAGGATTTGATGGTTTTTAGGTTAGTGAAAAATTTGGAAAAAAATTAGGGGAGGTTCCTTAGGTCAAAAGCAAACAGATGTTAACTTTTATTTTCAAAAAGTTTGAAATTTGTTTGCTGTTTGAATTTAAATCAAATTTGGATGAATTTCTTTATTAAGTGATCATTAATAAAAACAAAATTTAAAATAGGGTAACCCCTATGTTAATTATAACCAAATTGAGTTGATTTGTTTTGATATCATCATAATTTCAAAGTGAGTCTGTTTTGGTGCTTTGATTTGAATTTTAAATATGTTTTTGGAAATTAAATGATTGATTAGAACCATCATTTTAACAAGTGATCACTATGGAATAAAATGAAACAAATTGGTTGTTTTTATTTGTGATTTTTATTTCAAATGTTGTAACAGAGCAAGTATGAAACAATTGTTTGAATAAAGTTTAAATTTGAATTGGGAAAACAGGGAAAAACAGATGCATCAAATAAGAAACAAATGCAACAACATGAAACCAATATGATGACATGATGCAATACTTTAATAAACATGCAACAAACATTCTAAGGGGATGGTTTTCATACTTGGGATGTTACATAACCAGAAAATGGATTTGGGAACTTTTAAGACTAAAATTCAGAGAGAGTTTAACATGGCTCCAAACACTTGGAAGCTGAGAAGAGCAAGGAAGTAGGCACTGACCATAATCTATGGTGATGAGACAGAACAGTTCACGTTGTTGTGGGCGAGCTTAGGAAAAGCAATCCTGGGTCCACATTTTTCATGTCCACTAATATTTCAAAGGAGAAGAGAGATGTTATTCCAAAGCACCACTTGGCTACCTTGTATTGGTCTTATGATGCAGCAAAAGAAGCTTTATTAAGGATGTAGGCCAATCATATGCATAGATGGGTGCCACATTAAAACAAGATATAAAGGTAATTTCCTGACTGCAGTAGGCATTGATCCAAATGACTGTATTTTCCCTATTGCATATGGCCTAGTTGAGGTTGAGTGCACAAGTGCATGCGAATGGTTTCTCACAACAATGAAAGAAGATTTGAACATCACTAACACTGCTCACTTCACCATAACGAGTGACAGGCAGGAGGTATTGTCTCTAGTTGTGTTCAATAATTTGTATGCTTTGTGCTCCATACTTTGGATGTTGTGTTCTTAATAATTAGGATGTTTTGGGTTTGCTAATTTGAGTGTGTTCATTTTAATTATAGGGGCTCATTAAGGTTGTCAGTACTGTGTTTCCTGAAGCAGAGCACATGCATTGTTTGAGGCACATTTAGCAGAATTTTCACAAGAAACACAAAGGGGAGACACTAAAGAATGATCTATGGGCAGTTGCAAGGTCAACCAATCTGCCTACCTATCAGAGAAACATGGACAAACTTAAAGTGGACAGTCCCGAGGCTTATGCTTGGGTAGAAGAAATGCCAGCAAACACATGGGTCAAGACATATTTCAAAGATTTCTCAAAATGTGACATGTTGCTCAACAATCATTCAGAAGTGTTTAACATGTGAGAGTTCTGCATACTACCAATGTATTTTGTTTGTTGTCCACTTGTTTGTTGTTACTGATGAATTGCAATTATTGATGCAGCTATATAAATGAGGCAAGGGAACTGCCAATGCTATCAATGCTAGAGAATATTTTCTACAAGATGATGCATAGGATAGTAAGCAAGAACCTAGAAGCTGTTGAGTGGGATGGAACTATTTGTCCCAAAATCAAGAAAAAATTGGACAAGTACACTTAATTTGCCAAGAATTGTGGTGTGGAAGCTTCAGGTGGTGGAATATTTAAAGTAACCTCAGGAGAATTTGAAACCTAATACATAGTGGACCTTGGAAAAAAAATATTGTGACTGCAACAGATGGCAATTCACTGGGATACCTTGCCACCATGTCATTGCCTGTTGCGGACATGAAAGAATAACCCCTGAAAGAATGGTTCATAAGTGCTACAGCATTGAGACATACAAGAAGGCATATGCTTACCATTTGGCTCCACTCAGAGAAAGATGTTTCTAGGATAAACAAAATGGTGTGATTGTCCACCCCCCCCCCCTATACACCAAGGTGATGGGAAGGCCCAAGAAAACAGAAGGAAAACACCAGAAGAGAAGGAAATAAATGGTGGCAAAATGATCACAAAGGCAGGTGTTCAAATGCATTGTGCAGTGTGCAAAATGTTAGGTCACAACAAGAAAGTCCATGCAAAATACATGGAAGATGTAGACAATGGCAGAATCCAATCTACAGATGCTAATGGAGATGTGGATAACCCTACAATACTGCATCACATCATCCATCAGCCCACAATGCCTGAAATGGATCCTGGCAACCAACCTCACATGATGGTGCACATTATGAGCCAGGAGGTACAAGTCATGCATTTTAGTACTTATGTAAGGTGCACTATTATATTTATTAAAGTCATGCTTGTTTGTTAACTCAATTGTGCTTCTTTAGCAGATAAGAGCACCCATAGGAAGACCAAACGTTCCACTGCCTGAGGAGAGTACTTTTGTGGCTGGGGCTAGAGATGCTCTTCCTGTTGAAAGTGGTAGAGTAACAACTTCAAGCCTAAGGGGCAGATTAGATACTAGGGGAAGAGGAAGAGGTGCTGCAACATGAAGAGGTGCTCCAACAGGAAGAGGTACTCCATCAGGAACAGTTGATGCAATAGCCAATGTCCTTGCACCAAACTCTAACAGAGGTAGAGGAAGAGGTCCCGCAACAGGAAGAGGTGATCCAACAGGAAGAGGTACTCCATCAGGAACATGTGATGCAACAGGAAGAGGTACTCCATCAGGAACAGGTGATGCAACAGGCACTGACAGAGGAAGAGGAAGAGGAGGACAAAGAGGAGCCAGCAAGAAAATAAAAGCTGATGCAACAGCCAATGCAAATGCCTTTAGGCCACTAAGAATCAATGCAGCAACAACAACACATGACAATGTAATAGATGGCAATGCAATTGATGGAACAGGTCATGCCTCTACAAGCAATGGTGGATAAGGACACATAGGTTACAACACAAGACCAGAAACACTACATTGGTGGCTATTTGGTGATGAGACATGCACACCAGCACCAGGAGCAGCATTGCCAGATTTGAATGAAAGTATTGTGGTTGAAGAGATGCCTGAAGAGATTCAACTAACACAGAATGCACCTGATGTGTAGAATTGTGTTAGAATGCACCTTGTGAGTCCATTTTCATACTACATGTAATATGTAGAGCGGTTAATCTCTAGCCATTTTCACAGTGGACTAGTGTCTTTGCCTTATGAGGCCATTTTCAGTTAAAAACCATGTGCTTGTGATGCCATTTTAAGTTAAAAAACCATGTGGTTGTGATGCCATTTCAGTTAAAAAACCATGTGCTTGTGATGCCATTTCAGTTAAAAAAAGTGAAACAAAACATGTGCTTGTGATGCCAGGAACCAAACCACACCACAGATATTTAGCATACCATACATATATAGCATATATATGTGCCATTACACACCTTAACAAGTTTCACAAAGCATTACAGTTAACTAATTGGTTCATTATAAACCATAACATTGCTAGCACATAGGACATTCTTGATTAGCTTCATCTTGCTTCACAGCCATCAAGCTTTCATAGACCATGAGCTAGAAGGAGTTTGGTGTGCTCCTCCTCAGAAAAGACAAATGCACCTGGCTCTAACATGTCCACATAGCACTTGAGTCCCCCCTCAGAAGCCCTCCTGAACCAGAACATCACAACCTCCCCCTCTTCATACTTCTCAGCATCTACCACTTCCATCCAGTGTGAAGTCATGATGGCATACTTCCTGCCCTTGTCCATCTTGATCTTCACTCTTTACAGACTGTTGGCTTTGTTGTAGTACACCTTCATCTCATACCCACTCTTGGTCAGGTACTTCTTCAGGTAGGATTTGATGTATTCCTTGTTGAAATACTGTAATAATGCAAAAATACCTACAATGAATATGACAAGTGGAGGCATGTACTAAAGCAAAAGAATGTAGATACTACAACAATTTCATGAAAGAAGGGAACATACCATCTTGACTTTGCCCCCTTCTGCAATCATTCCCTCTCTGATGGTGCATACATAGAGTGGAATCCTTGGTTCTTTCTCCTCACAGATGTTTTGCAGAATGACTGCTTGGGAAGGCAGCAGTGATGCGTGTGAACACACGTTTGTTGGGAGACCCCAAGAGGAAGGTATGAAGAGTGCAGCAGTAAGTTTTCCCTCAGAAAGAAACCAAGGTTGAATCGACCAGTAGGAGAAAGAAGTAACTTCAGAAGGTTGATGCAGCTGAGATGGCAGGGCGCACTACCGGTTCAGCAGCAACGTGGAACCTACACAACACAATCAAATCACTTTGCCCCAACGAAGCAGTGAGGTTGTCAATCTCACCGGTTTTGCTGAACACAAAGAGGTTAAATGTATGGTGTGGAAAACAGTATGAGAACAGTATGAAAGCAGTGGCAGCAGTATGAAAACAGTGAAAGAAGTGGAAACCGTGTGTGTATTATCAGTATGAGAAAATGGACCGGGGTCCATTGTTCACTAGTGGTGTCTCTCCAAACAAGATTAATAACATATGTGGTGAACAAATTACAACTGGGAAATTGACAGAAATGAAGACTGCACCGTAGTGCATATGCGAGACATAAATATTACTATGTGATTCATGTGGGCGTTACAACAAGATACATAGACCGTCATCCAACTGCATCTATGACTAATAGTCCACTCTCCGAATATCATCCAAACAAACGTTGGGTATTAAGTTGCAAGAAACAGATAATCAAAGTAAGCAAAGTGTCTAATGTAAACAATGTAAACTAAGTAAACATTGTTGTTTTCTCCCTAATGGCAACAGCACATCCTCCATCCGTCACACGAGCACAGATGCAAAGGAGGCATGAACCCACTATCGAGCATAAATACTCCCTCTTGGAGTTACTAACATCTACTTGGCTAGAGCATCTACTAATAACGGCGAGCATGCAAGATCATAAATAACATATGCATGAAGATAACATGATAGATTGATAATCAGAAGACATAACATTCAACATTCATCGGATCCCAGCAAACACAACATGTAGCATTACATAAAGATGATCTCGATCATGTAGGGAAGCTCAGGATATCTAAACATGAGGCATAAAGTGGAGAAGACATCCATCTAGCTACCGCTATGGACCCGTAGTCCAAGGATGAACTACTCACGCATCACTTCGGAGGCGGGCATGGTGGTGTAGACCCCTCCGGTGATGAATTCCCCTCCCGGCAGGGTGCCGGGGAGAGCTCCAGAACCCTCCCGATATCGGGATGATGATTACGGCGGCCTCGGGTGTTTCTCAAGAAAAAGTGGTATATCCCTAGGGTTCACGTATCAGGGGGATTATATAGGCGAAAGGGCGATGGCGGTGGATCCCAGCAAACACAACATGTAGCATTACATAAAGATGATCTCGATCATGTAGGGAAGCTCATGAGATCTAAACATGAGGCATAAAGTGGAGAACACAACCATCTAGCTACTGCTATGGACCCGTAGTCCAGGGATGAACTACTCACGCATCACTCCGGAGGCGGGCATGGTGGTGTAGACCCCTCCGGTGATGAATTCCCCTCCCGGCAGGGTGCCGGGAGAGCTCCAGAACCCTCCCGATCTCGGGATGACGATGACGGCGGCCTCGGGTGTTTCTCGAGAAAAAGTGGTATATCCCTAGGTTTCACGTATCAGAGGGATTATATAGGTGAAAGGGCGATGACGGTGGATGCCCAAGGGGCCCACACCACCCCGCCGCCCTATGGTGTGGCCCCCTTGTGGCACCTCTCTGGGCCTCTTAGGGACTCCGTGGAACCTTCAGGAATTCTAAGACTTCCGGGCTTCGAATTTTCCAATTCCGCGAATATTTCCAGAACAACTTTTCTGAAACTAAAAACAGCAGAAAACAGGAAACTGGCTCTGTGGCATCTTGTCAATAGCTTAGTCCCGGAAATCAATAAAAATGACATAAAGTGTATAGAAAACATGTAGGAAATAACAAGGAAACAACATGGAACATCAGAAATTAAGGATACGTTTATGACGTATCAACATCCCCAAGCTTAGTTCCTACTCGTCCTCGAGTAGGTAAACGATAAAAACACATAATTTCTGAGGTGACATGCTACCAACATAAACTTGATCATCAATAATGTAAAAGCATATGTAAGCTGAGATCATAGTACTTTAAACACAAGCATGATAGATAAAATTTTAACAATAAAGCATAGAAATCACCTTGCATCATGAGAAGTAGCACAAATAAAAGATCATGAATAATAATGCACTTGAAAGATATATGTTTGTTTCAAGCATAGAGATAACATGGAAAAATGATATTTCGCTTGTCCTTAAGAGTGGTGCAAAACATAAATGCAAGGACACCTTCAAAGTTCATGAGGAAGACTAGAACAAACAATTAGAGAACAAACAATAACACATCATGAATCAATTAATAATGTTTCTGGGCAAATGCACATTAAACTCAGAATGGAAAATATGCTCTGTCAACTGTGCATAAAGTTATAAGATGGATAATCAACATAAAAGTAAAAGAAAGGCCCTTCACATAGGGAAGCAGGGATTAACTCATGTGCTAGAGATTTTTATTTTGTTAAACAGAGGTATTGAAAATATTTTTAAGAGAGGTGTATGCTTATATCAACGAATGGTAAAAAGAATATACAGTACGTCACATGCCAACTAGACTTCACAAGAGCGGCTCCCATAGAAGGACGCATCTGGGTAGAAGGTCATCCCTCTTTCTCTTTTGTTTACACAATTATGCTTTGACTGATAAATCAGGGGCAAAAATAGTGAAGAGAATTTGTTGTATTACTTTGGGGATGGGCACCCCGCTGCCAGATCTTCTATCAATTTGATAAGCGGATGAAGCCACTAGTCTAGGGTGTGAAAGTCCAATCAACAAGTGAGATAAAGATTCTCTATTTACGTCCTCATGAGCTAAAACATGAGCACAAAACAGGAGTAATTTTGAAAGTTTTAAAGGTAACACATGAGCAATTTACTTTGGAGCGGTGGTTAAATACCACATGTAGGTAGGTATGGTGGACACATTTGGCAAACTTTGGTTTTTGGGAGTTGGATGCACGAGTAGAGCTCATACTCAGTACAGGTGGAGGCTAGCAAAAGACTGGGAGCGATAAATCAAGAGAGCATAAAGGCCATAATCATGCATAGCGACATAAACATCATTAATCAAAGCATAAGTGGTACTACAAGTTCAAAAACTAAATAATCATAGAGTCTATAAGTGACTAGTTCATAGTCATACACATGGTGTGAGCATGCACCAAGTCAACCAAATAAAACATTCAAAGAGAACACCACAAATTTATGCTTCAAAATGACAAGAACAACTCATGATTCTTTCAATGGCACATTAAACACTCTCATCTATTTGAGACATATCGTGATTCTAAATAACCACTAGTATTTAGAATTAAAATAACATCTAGCATGATACGAAAAGTCTGGCCACAGTCTATACAAGCTTATATTTGCATCGTTATAAATTCTACTACATGCAGTAGTTTCTTTTCCCCAACATGCACCATACAAAATATGTTTTAACAAAAACCCTCTAAATTATAAAGCAAGAAAACATGAGATTACTCACATAACATTACTAAAACTAACATATCTGAATAAGACATGCAATGAAAACAAGAGCTAAACAGGAATTTTGCCGCAGCTAGAAGAAAAACTAAGAATACGAGCATAACAAGTATTCAAATGAAAAAGCGGAGCATGTCTCTCTCCCAAAAAAGGATGCTAGGTTCCAATAATGTTTATTACAGCAAGGAAAACAAAATAAAACAAAGAAAAATGAAAGAAAAACAAACAGACGCTCCAAGTAAACTTCATATGATGTGACCGAATAAAAATATAGTTCACTAGAAGTGACCTGATAAATTGCTGATGAAGAAGGGGATGCCTTGGGAATCCCCAAGATTAGACGATTGAGTCTTCTTAAAATTTTCTGGGATGAACCACGGGGGCATCCCCAAGCTTTGACCTTGCACTCTTCTTAATCACATTATTTCACCCTCTTCTCTTGACCCTTGAAAACTTCCTTCACACCACACTCAAAGAGTAATTCGCATTAGAGGGTTAGTGCAACAATAAAAAAAATCCATGGGTTATGTATGGGCACAAGTGATATTGATACTTTAAAAATTAGCTACAGCCACTAATGTTTTGTGAAGCAAAGAAATCCACTTGACATCGTAAAAGAGCAAATGCAAGAAAAATGGCAGAATCTGCCAAAACCAGAAAAATATGTAAAGACGAATATTTTCGGGGCACTTACGTTGCTCAGATTGAAAAACTTAAAGAACGAAAAAGTTGTGGAATTATCTGAGGAATAAGCACAAAAAATTCAGATCATTTTGATCTTTCTGTGAATTATGCGATATTTTACGGTGGACAGCAGAAATCTGTTTCCTGCGCAGAAATCCAAAACCAACTCCAACTCTCGTCAGAAACTTTACTTGGCACAACTAAAACATGAAAATGAAGATACAAGAGAGTTTATACAGAAGTATACAAACCCTTGACTCACAGAAAACAGAGAAAAACAAAGCAAAAATCAAAACCATGGGTTATCTCCCAAGAAGTGCTTTTCTTTAACGCCTTTTAGCTAGGCCGAGAAAAGTGGAATCAAGTGTTTTCAAGTGAAGAATCATCCAAATTGTAATTTGTTTGAATAATAGAATCAAAAGGAAACTTCATTCTCTTTCTAGGAAAGTGTTCCATACCGTTCTTGAGTGGGAGTTGAAATTTAATATTCCCCTCTTTCATATCAATAACAGCACCAACAGTTCTAAGAAAAGGTCTTCCCAAAACAATTGGACAAGAAGCATTGCATTCAATATTCATAACAACAAAATCAACGGGGACAAGATTATTATTAAGCATGATAAGAACATCATCAAATCTCCCCGAAGGTTTCTTTCTAACATTATCAATAAGACGAATATCCAAATAACAGTGCTCCAAAGGTGGAAAATCAAGAATATCATAAAGTTTCTTAGGCATAACAGAGATACTAGCACCAAGATCACATCGAGCATTGCAATCAAAATCATTCAATTTCACTTTAATAATGGGATCCCAACCATCATCTAGCTTCCTAGGGATATAGGCTTCACATCTTAATTCATCCTCTCTAATTTGCATGAGAGCATTTGTAATATGTTTTGTGAAAGACATATTCATAATACTAGCATTAGGACAACTAGCGAGATTTTATAGGAACTTAATCACTTCATTTATGTGGCAATCATCAAAGTCAAGATCATTTTTATCAAAGGTAATGGGACCATTGTCTCCCATGTTTCTAAAAGTTTCAGCATGTTTATCAGGAACATTTTTAGCAGTTTCACGCAGTTTTGCATTTTTAATAGCAGAAGTAGGAATGTTGCGAACACCAATTACTTTATCGTTGACAGTAGAAGGTTTACTAGCATGATAAGCTTCAGTTTTACTAGTGGTGGTAATGGTGCAAACATTAGCTATATTATACTTTCTAGCTATTTCATCTTCTCTTTCCCATATGGCATGCAATTCAGCCAACATTCTAACATTATCATCAATTCAAATTTGGGTGGCATTTGTAGCAGCAAAAGGATTATCATCTATGGTTTCAGTTTTAGCAGTCATTCTATTGATCAAAGAAGATTGAGCTTCAGACATGGATGAAATAGAAGTTTCAGCATGAGCAATTTTAACTTGCAAACCAGATATTTCTCTATTTAAATTCTCAACTTGATAGCTGATATTTCTTAGCATAACAGATTGTTCCTCCATGGTCTTAGTAAATATTTCATTTTGCTCATACTGTTTTTGCATAAAGTCTTTAGTGGCTCTTTCAACTTCTGAATTCTTTCATTAGACATCCAGTTCTATCATTATTACCACTATTAAAAGGATATGGCCTATAATCGTTGCTACCAAAATTATTCCTAGTAAGAATTGGTGTTGAAATTGTTACTTTTAATGAAGTTCACATCAACATGCTCTTCTTGAGAAACCAAAGAGGATAAAGGAACATTGTTTTGATCAATAGGATCAAGGTCATTCACAAGCATAGACATAATGGCATCAAGTCTATTACTCAAAGAGGAGGTTTCTTCAATAGAATTTACCTTCTTACCAGTTGTAGCTCTCTTAGTGTGTCATTCAGAATAATTTACCATCATGTTATAAAGAAGCTTTGTTGCTGCCCCCAAGGTCATGGACATAAAGGTTCCTCCAGCAACTGAATCCAGAAGGTTTCTTGAAGAAAAATTCAGTCATGCATAAAAGGTTTGGATGATCATCCAAGTAGTCAGTCCATGAGTGGGACAATTCTTTACTCAAGATTTCATTCTTTCCCAATCTTTAGCAACATGCTCATTATCAAGTTGATTAAAATTTATAATGCTACTTCTTAAAGATATAATCTTAGCAGGAGGATAATATTTTCCAATGAAAGCATCTTTACACTTAGTCCAAGAATCAATACTATTTCTAGGGAAAGATAGCAACCATTCTTTAGCTCTTCCTCTCAAAGAGAAAGGAAACAATTTAAGTTTAATAATATCTCCATCTACATATTTATATTTTTGCATCTCACGTAGTTCAACAAAATTATTAAGATGGGCAACAGCATCATCAGTACTAACACCAGAAAAATGCTCTCTCATAACAAGGTTCAACAGGGCAGGCTTATTCTCATAAAAATCAGCAGTAGGAGTAGGCGAAGCAATAGGTGTGCTCACACAACTTAGTGTTCTCAGGGCTACTCATTTTAACAAGATTAAAAACAGGAATAAAACTACAGCTAGAATAATAACTATTTTTTTTGTGTTTTTCATAAAGAGAAGCAAACAAGACAAAATAAAATAAACTAAGAAAAACAAAAACAAAGTAAAGAGATTGGAGGTGAGAGACTCCCCTTGCAGAAATTCTCTTCCTCCCCCGCAACGGCACCAGAAAATAATGCTTGATGCGTGTGAACACACGTTCGTTGGGAGACCCCAAGAGGAAGGTATGAAGAGTGCAGTCAGCAAGGTTCCCGCAGAAAGAAACCAAGGTTGAATCGACCAGTAGGAGGAAGGAGTAACTTCAAAATGTTGATGCAGCTGAGATGGCAGGGCGCACTACCGGTTCAGCAGCAACGTGGAACCTACACAACACAATCAAATCACTTTGCCCCAACGAAGAAGTGAGGTTGGCAATCTCACCGGTTTTGCTGAACACAAAGAGGTTAAACATATGGTGTGGAAAACATTATGAGAACATTATGAAAGAAGTAGTGGCAGTATGAAAACAGTAGAAGTAGTGTGAAAGCAGTAGAAACAGTGTGTGTATTATCAGTATGAGAAAATGGACCGGGGTCCACAGTTCACTAGTGGT
Source organism: Alopecurus myosuroides (assembly GCA_028641055.1). Lineage (NCBI taxonomy): Eukaryota > Viridiplantae > Streptophyta > Magnoliopsida > Poales > Poaceae > Alopecurus > Alopecurus myosuroides. Next base: position 196,736,065 of record CM054058.1, read on the forward strand.
GTCTCTCCAAAGAAGATAAATAACATGTGTGGTGAACAAATTATAGCTGAGCAATTGACAGAAATGAAGGCTGCACCGTAGTGCATATGCGAGACATAAAGATTACTATGTGATTCATGCGGGCATTACAACAAGATACATAGACCGTCATCCAACTGCATCTATGACTAATAATCCACCCTCCGAATATCATCCGAACAAACGTTGGGTATTAAGTTGCAAGGAACAGATAATCGCAGTAAGCAAAGTGTGTAATGTAAACAATGTAAACTAAGTAAACACCGTTGTTTTCTCCCTAATGGCAACATCACATCCTCCATGTGTCACGTTTCTGTCACTCGAGCATAGATGCAAAGGAGGCATGAACCCACTATCGAGCATAAATACTCCCTCTTGGAGTTACTAGCATCTACTTGGCCAGAGCATCTACTAATAACGGAGAGCATGCAAGATCACAAATAATATATGCATGAAGATAACATGATAGATTGATAATCAGAAGACATAGCATTCAACATTCATCGGATCCTAGCAAACACAACTTGTAGCATTACATAAACATGATCTCGATCATGTAGGGGCAGCTCACGAGATCTAAACATGAGGCATAAAGTGGAGAAGACAACCATCTAGCTACTTCTATGGACCCGTAGTCCAGGGATAAACTACTCACTCATCACTCCGGAGGCAGGCATGATGGTGTAGACCCCTTCGGTGATGAATTCCTCTCCCGGCAGGATGCCGGGGAGAGCTCTAGAACCCTCCCGACTCGGGATGACGATGACGGCAGCCTCGGGTGTTTCTCGGGAAAAAGTGGTATATCCCTAGGGTTCACGTATCGGGGAGATTATATATGCGAAATGGCGATGGCGGCGGATGCCCGAGGGGCCCACACCACCCCCAGGCGTGGCCAGGGGCGCGCCGCCCTATGGTGTGGCCCCCCTGTGGCCCCTCTCCGGGCCTCTTCGGGACTCCGTGGAACCTTCGGGAATTCTAAGAGTTTCGGGCTTCGAATTTTCCAATTCCGCGAATATTTCCAGAACAACTTTTCTGAAACTAAAAACTGCAGAAAACAGGGAATTGGCTCTGTGGCATCTTGTCAATAGGTTAGTCCCGGAAATCGATAAAAATGACATAAAGTGTATAGCAAACATGTAGGAAATAACAAGGAAACAAGATGGAACATTAGAAATGAAGGATACATTTATGAAGTATCAGCAGTGCAACACGGTTGGGGTACTCACAGTAAGTCATACATGTCCTCTGTTGGCCATTTGGGCCCTACATTTGAAGCATGTCCAAATTAGATATGTTGGGACCAGCAACAATATAACTATTTTTGGACAAAGAATACATGGAACCAGGACAGATAAATGCCTACCTTTGATTGTCATTCCCAAAGCCTCATCCATCTCACAGTCAGAACAAAAGGAGTCTTCAGATGAGTCAGATGAAATGTCCACAAGGTAAACCATCTCTGAAAACAACAATACAAAGATTCAGTCACACAATTGCATACACACAGCAAAATCAACAGATTATAAATCAACATGCAACCAACAGATCAAAAAACCCTAACAAAGCAAGGGGATCTACTTGCTAGTAAGAAAAGATGAGGTGCATGAAAACAAGGAGATCATAAACTCGCCTGAGAAAGTCTGGATGCGCCGTACAAGAACTCAATCGCCGGAGAGGGGAAGAGGTGGAGATGATGGATGTGTCTTGAAGAGTGAGGGGCGGAGAAGGCTGCGAGCAACTGCTATTAATGCAGAGAGAGAGGTAAGAGTGTCTGGGGGATTTATGATATAGTTACTCTCACTGGTAACTTACTAGTAACTGACAGGTGGGCCATATGTAAGTAATATTAAAATCAATTTAAATTTATTCTTTCTTCTTTTTGTGTACCATTTTTGTGACCAAAACATACATCAATTACATTTAAATTCAACTTTGTAGCATTTTTTAGCTCTGGCAAGCATACATGAACCAACACAATGATCACAATTATAATTTAAATTCAACTTTGTAACTTTGTAGCATTTTTTAGCTCTGCCAAGCATACAATTAAAATTCAACAATATACATCACTGTGATTTAAGGGGAAGGACAATCACATGAGCACAATTAAATCTCAATCAAATGCACACACAGACATCCACTAAAACATTATATTTAGTTCATTGCTAGCACACAACATTGACATCAAAATCCAACACAAAGTGATTTAGGGGTACAAAGAAACACCAATGCAACCAGTGACATCAAGGAGTTCTTGCCCTTCTACCCATTGATAACCAAGATACAAAGATGACATATTCATCTATAATTTCTTTGATCTTCTTGAACTTATCCTTGTTCACATGGGAAACTTTCAGCAGATCAGCAATGTAGTACTCAAGCTTTGTTTTCTCAGCTTTGAGGACATCCCTGTTCTTCTCTGCTTTCTCCTTCATCTCCTGGAGTCCCTTATTTTCTGCCAGAAGCTGATTTATCTGCATCTCTGCTTTCTTCTTCTCTTCAAAATGTAAATCCAACTGATTCTGCATCTGGTTTGGCACTTGGTGAGCCATTAGTGCTTTGCCCAAATCAATCTGTAGCTCCTCGACCTTAGCTTCCAACTCCTTCTTCACTTGATTGAGCTTGTAATATGCTTCAGCTTGCTCAACTGCTCCTCTTATTCTCACATTGCATTCTCCATCATATAATTCCCAAAGACTAACAATACATTTCTTCATAGTAGGTGGCCACTCTGGATCAATCCAGTTGACGGGCTAGAAGATTACTAGACTACAAGAAATAAAATATAGTAATCTGCCATGGTTGAACAAAAATTTCACTGCATATCTACATAAGCATTTCTCCGACAGGTAACATTACATTACAAAACAACAATTTCACTCCATCTACATAAGCATTTCTCTGACAGGAAATGCACATTACCAATCTCTAAGAGATGAACAACTACCAACCACTTCTCTCACATGAACAAATACCATTTATGAGAAATAAACAGACATGAACAACTAGCACTACTCTGACAGAGATGAACAACATACATATCTCTGACAGATTTACAAACATTATCAAAATTCACATGCTTAGATAAGTACTAACCGATCTAGCACATCCCAGAAACCTCCTCCCAGTGAATTCTCCTTGAAATGCAACAAATCTGGCCATTTTTTCAAGATGGTCACATTTTGCTTCCCCAACCATCTGAATGTCGCAGAAATCCGGGTCATGGAGAATGGTAGGAACCCAATTCATCAATTACAGCAAGTTAATCGAAGCAGAGAACACACATTGCACATCGATTTCAAAAATCTCTAACCCTGTCCCTAGAGGACTACTCGGGGGCAGAGGACTCACATCGGAGGCGTCGTCTAACGAATCTCCGTCGCCGATGAAGAGATTCTCCTCGCAACTGCTTTCGCTGTCACTCCACGACGGCATGGCGTCATGGCTGAGGAGGCGTGAAAGCGGCGGCGGAGAAGGTGGCAAGGAGCGGGGAGCAGCGAGAGAGAAAAGGGAGCGGATAGCATGTTCGTTTGGGGGCTGGCCGATAGCATAAATGTGAAGATCCCAGGGACCCTGGCAATAAATTCTCCACACCCGAGGTGATTTCGACCGGTACGTGCGACTTAAAAAGGTTCAGGGGGTTATCGGAAAAGTGTTCTGGCCACACAGCTGCCACCATGGCGTCCAATTGTCGCATTTTGATTGGATTTGCACCAATTTGCTCCAACTTAGCAAGTTGAAGTACTAGTTAGTGCACTTTTACAAGTTGTTGTATGAAATAGTTCCCCCGGTGCAAGTTGGTGTACCCCAGTGCTAATATCTCGAAAAGAGGACATGGAAACTGTCGCACCCGGACTCCTAAAGGATGCTCGCAGTTCCGTTGAACAGTAGTTGATTGGATTACGGGGCTTACCGGCACCCGCATCTCTTACGAGTAGGCCAACACACGTATGTGTGACAACCAACCCCTACTGTTCATCGTCTACGTAAACCATCCCATCGAAATCAGGATACTACCATTGACGTACTTCATACCATACACACATGGTACGTCAACGACGTTTAACAGGATGATAGCACAACATATCTCTAAGACACAAATAAATAGAAATAAGTTGCAAATAGCTCTCACTAGAGCAGAGATAGCAAATACAATCATCCAGAGGACACATGTCCCAACATATCATCGTTACAACACAGCGGAAGCATCCAAAATGTCTGAGTACAGACAAGATCCAAATAGGCTTAAGAAGCCGGAAACGAAAAGACGGAGCCCATCCACGATGTCTCGGATCCTGCCGGGGTCCGCTATCTACTCGTCAGCAGCCTCGTCAAACTCCACGTAGTAGCCATCACGGGGATCCTCGTAAGCGTAGTCTGCGGAAACCACAGCCCCAAAGGGGTCAGTACATAAACGTACTGGCAAGCAAGACTCACAGTTCACCAAAGTGTACCCCACAACATCAAGCACAGATGCTTTGGGTTCAACGGAAGAAAGGGGTGATACAAAAGATGCGGCAGCTGGCTGCACTAACCAACTACAAAACATACTACAACTTCCGGCTAACAGAAAGGAGATAAGATAGCGTATCCTAACCAACTATAACTAACTCCAAACAAACCCATCCTGGATCTTGCCCCTTATCCAAAGAAGCAATCCAAGGATAACTCACACAGTTGGATTAATGATGGTTCAAATTATTGTGTCAATAAGACTATTACTAGTCAAGTTATCATTAGTTAGGTGTAAGTTGTTCTGAGTACTTGTTAGCCAGTACTTTCACCAAGTTAACCATAACCGCGGAAAACACGGCTTCTCGAGAAGATTTATCCCTGCAGGGGTGCACCGATTTGTCCGTACACGTAAGAATAACCCGCGAGATGGAATGCCTCCCACCAAGCGGGGCACTCAACACAACTCAACTCTTCTTCGCATCAAGCCCAAAGAACCCCGTGCAATTGAGCGCACGGCTAATCCAGCCCCACGAAGAAAAGGGGACCCTCATAGCACTCTAAGAACGTGTCTCCCTAAATGCCGACTACAAAAGTTCCACCCTGGTACCAAGGGTTCGCACCTGCATATGCATGCGGAAAATGGAAAACCCGAACTAAATGAGGCGATTTGGACGAGATGCGAATCGAATCAAATTGAGGGGGGCGCCCATACACGCTTCCCACATGCGGATAGTGCGATCATCATGGATCAGTAGACAAGACCCTTTTCCTAATTAGGGTCGACACTAGCAGGCCTCAAAACCACGCCGGGCCTCCTACCGGTGCCTTATCAGCAAATTATTGTTACCTCAAAATTAACAGGTTGTTGTTTAACATCGAGCCCCAGAACATAATAGAAAAATATAGTAACATAAAGTAACGGGTAACAGACTCGAGCAAAACAACCCTAAGCATGCTAGTAAGACACGGGAAACAAGCAAAGGGGTTATAGGTGTGGAGGTGAGGCTATATCAGGGTTAAAGGATAACATGTGATAGGATCGAACACAAGCAACGATTCATATGGCTAGCAGAATAGACAACGGAAAGTATCGGTATCCAATGTGGAAAGGAACACAATGGTTCATGTGAGTGAATACTTGCCTGCAAACTCAGTAGCCTGGTACTGGGCTAACTCCTCAGAAGGGGTGTCGTAAATCTCGTCTGTCTCAACGTCGTCGTCTATTCGAGAAGAAGCAAACAAACAACGTAGAAAGACAAACAATCAATAACATGGCATAGTGCACAATCATGGGATGATGCATGACCATTTAATTGATGCACCAAAAATAAACTAGTTGACATGGTAACATAACATAATTAAATGGAACCACATGCAATTTGAGTTGCATATGAAAAGCCCATGAATTAAGGTTGGAATAATTGTTTTACAACTAATCAACAGGTGAAAGTGGATTAGCATGATGCATGGATGAGGAAAACAGAAAAATAACAACAATAGAACAATTTTGAAATAAGGTTTACCAAGTTTGGAATTTTAGTTATTAAATTAAGGAATTTTTGGTTCCTTAAAGGTGTTACACAAGCATTTGTTGTTTTCACCAATTTTAATTGTTCAAAATAGATAACAAAGTTCATATTTGAAAAGAACACACAATTTTAGGTGGATTACATGTTTCAATTATTGAAAAAGGAATTACAATGATTTAATTATGAATTAAACAAGTTTAAACAAGTTTTAATTGAATTTAATTCAAGTATGAATTTATTTGAATTTTTATTTGTTCAAAACATTAAACCAATTTCATATTTGAAAAGGTTATACTTTTCTAGTTTGAAAACATATTTTACATGTTCAAAAATAATTTAATTTGAGCAAGTTATGAAGTTAGCAAATTTAAATGATTTAAACAAGGTTTAAATTATTTAAGCAATTTTAATTATTCAAAACATGAAACAAAATTTATATTTGGCAAGGTGGTTCAAAATGGCATGGAAAACATATTTTATTTGTGTTATTTGAATTAAGTATGAATTAGTTATGCATTTAATTACATGTTTAAAACAGGATTAAACCAATTTCATATTTGAAAAGGTTATACTTTTCTAGTTTGAAAACATATTTGAAAAGAACACACAATTTTAGGTGGATTACATGTTTCAATTATTGAAAAAGGAATTACAATGATTTAATTATGAATTAAACAAGTTTAAACAAGTTTTAATTGAATTTAATTCAAGCATGAATTTATTTAAATTTTTATTTGTTCAAAACATTAAACCAATTTCATATTTGAAAAGGTTATACTTTTCTAGTTTGAAAACATATTTTACATGTTCAAAAATAATTTAATTTGAGCAAGTTATGAAGTTAGCAAATTTAAATGATTTAAACAAGGTTTAAATTATTTAAACAATTTTAATTATTCAAAACATGAAACAAAATTTATATTTGGCAAGGTGGTTCAAAATGGCATGGAAAACATATTTTATTTGTGTTATTTGAATTAAGTATGAATTAGTTATGCATTTAATCAAATTTAAAAGGAGTGGTTTGAATTTGAAATTTGAATGCATTTGAATTATTCAAAACAGAAAACAAATGATGTAATCATGTAGAGAATTTAATTTGGTGCAGCAAACATATTTTATTTACATTATTTGGATTTATAAAATAAAAGTTATTAGCATATTAAAATTAGGGACCAATCTGTGAAGAAAAGGACTTAATTTGAAAAAGAAAAAGGCTGAAAAATGTTTTTCACTCCGCAGTGGCTAGCCCTAGCCACTAACAGAGGGCCCCTGGGCCACGGTGGCCCGTGTGTGTGCACGCGTGGCAGCACAGGCCACTGGCAGGTGGGGCCTGCCTGTCAGCACCCTAGCGAAAAAGGTTGGGGTTTTATTCGCGAGCGCAGGGCTCGAACCCGCGCCTGCTGCGCGAGCTCGCTGTGTGCTACCACTGCGGTAGCTGCTCGTTCCTTGTCAGTATAGGGGACGCAACTAGGATTAGGTTCAGTTCGTGCTCGTTTTTTAACTGAACCTGAAATTCAGACATTGAACCTACTGACAGAGAACCGCGGCCGCCGGCGACTAGCCGCAGATGCTCGCGGTGGATGGATGCGTTGGGGCTCGCTGTGGTTGCGCGCGCGTGCAAGAGGCAGAGAGGGAACATGAGAGGGAGGATGGCGTGCTCACGGTCGCTGTAGAGGAAGCAGCGGCTCGACGGCGAGGTGGACGACGGCGACAGCTGCGAGGACGGCGGCGTGGAAGCAGAGGGTCTCCGGGCTCGCTGAGGTGTCCAGGAGGTAGACGGAGGTACGGGGGGCTGATCCCCGTGGCTAGCTTGGAAGGTGGGGCACGGGAACGGCGGCGATCGCCATGGATTCAGAAGGTGGAGCTCCGGTGAGGTTCAGAGAGGGAGGATTCCGGGCAGTGAGAGGGAAAATGGCGGCGGTGATCGAGGGAGAAGGGAGGTAGGGTTAGGGCAGCGCTCCGGGGACCTAGGGGTAGGTTTTATAGGGCTAGAGGGCGCACGGTGGCCGTTCCCTGTCGCTGCCGTCGACGTGGAGGTGGCGGATGCCCTGCCGTACAGCGAGAAGAAGACCCCGAAGGGGTATCGGGCCGTGGGGAAAGAAATGATGGGCTGGGCCCTGCGTGGGGGCACAGCCCACTGCCCCACTCTCTCTCGTTTTGTTTTTTAAAATTTTCTGTTTCTTTTTTTTTTGCTGAAATGAAATAGGAAGAAATAGATAAGTTTTGGGTTTACAAAAATTAGGGAAAAAAATTTATATTACTTATTTATGTTAACAGCACAAGGTGCAACTTTTGTTTTTTTCAAAATGATTTGAATTTAAGTGTTGTTTGCAATTATTTAAAATTTAAATGAAATTAATATTAATTGAAAATAATTGAACTTGAACAAATAAGTTTTAAACTCAAGTTTCTTTGAAGCAAGTGAATGAATTATTTTGTAATTTTCATAATTTCAAATTGGGTGCTGTTTGTAATTTGCAATTGAATTTGAATAACATTTGAATTAAGTGAATTATTAAAAGCCATAATTTTAAATAGTTTGAACCTTAAGGTTTAATGGAAACAAAATGGTTGTTTTGATTGAACTTTTTAGTTGGAAAAATTGTAACATAACAAGTATGAAACAAAGGTCTGAATATTGTTTGAATTTCAATTGTGAAAACAAAGGAAAACAGATGGGAACAAAATGAAAACAAATGCAATGATTAAGATGCCATGATGCAAAACAATAATAAAGCAAGAAACAAACATTCTAGGGTGGTTTTCATACTTGGTATGTTACAGAAACACATTTTTCAGAGGGGGTGAACATAGTTTATTGTTGAAGTCAAAATCATTTCTTGCTAGCCATAGTGCCCAGAACGCAGCATCACAGATCTCCCAGCCACCGAAATTAGCACTACGCCCAAATTTTGTACACGCCATCCTTTCGCAATCCTCCAAGGACGTGGAAGGGTGATCCCAACCAAGGGATTCTTTTCTTTAGAGAGTAACTAAGGGATTCTTTGATCATCTACTAAGGACTTCTTTAATAGTACTATCTTGACACAATATCATAGGTAAAATACTGATGTGGCACTATATTTTATGAGGAAATAAAAGGGTGCTGTATCTTCTTTTTTTGCAACCTTTTCTACTGCAGGGGGGTCCCTCGCAGCCCTTTATTGTCAAACAGAGAAGTTACAAATATTTACAGAGAAGATAGATTAAGGCAGTCTATCACAAGCTAAAAAAGAGAACTAAGCCATGTTGACAGCTGATCAGCCAAAGAGGAATTCAACCTATGTCTAAGGAAGGTGATATCCAACACAAAACCAACCTTCCAATCTCTGAAAGAATGCCTCTCAGATTTGAAGATAACCCCTTCTCTCTTTTCAAATATTCCAACAGGTTAGGATCACAACCTCTGTAAAACAAGAGCCATTGAAAGTCTTCTGAGCCTGTTTTAAGTTAGCCATAGTTGTGTTATCACTCCACTGTATTTGTAAGTAATTCCAAATTTTGGAGCTGAAACAACATTGAAAAAAGAGATGTGTCCAGTCTTCAAAACTATGCTGGGGGCAGAGGACACGGTTATCATTGCCTTGAATCTTCCACTTTCTTCTCTTAATCATATCTTTAGTGTTAATCATGTCATTCAAAAGCAACCAAGCAAAAAAATTATGCTTGGACATGCACTTGGATTTTCAAACCCATTTGGCTGGCTGATGATGTGGCAACTGAGCGAACTAAAGCTGGTAAAATTTACTCGAAGTATAAACATCTTTACCGAAATTGCAGGACCATACATCATTAGTATCAGTTAGTTGAATGTCCACCAAAAACCCTTGCAGAGTAACAAACTCTTGAAATGCTTCATTAGAGAGAGGCAAATGAAAATCATCAGGAAAAGCACACAACTCTTTCATGTCTCGGACAGAAGCAAACTTGTCTTTAGCATAAGAGAAAAACCCTGGAAATTTGAGTGAAAGAATATCTCCAGACCACAAATCCTTCCAAAAAAGGACCGAAAAACCAGAGCCAACTGTGCAGGAGGAGAAGGAATGCCAGGTATTTTCCAATTGCATAATTCCTTTCCACCAAAAGGAACCACAAGAAGTTACTACATGAGGAACAGACTCAAAATAATAAGCATTCTTGACCAAATGAACCCAAGGGATATCTGCAGAATTATAGAATTTTGCCAAAAATTTCAACAACAGAGCTCTGTTCTGAATTTGCAAATTGATCACTCCCAAACCACCTTTCTTCTTTGGTTTAGAGATCATTTCCCAAGCAGCCAAAGAGTTCACTCTCTCCTTGTTCTTCTCCTTCATCCAGATACATCTTCTTCTAGCCTTATCAATTATTTCAATGACACCTTTAGGAATTACTAAAGTACACATGTAATATGTGGGTAGGGAAGAAAGCACAGAGTTGACAAGAACCAAACTATCACCATACGATAGAAAAGAAACAGTGGCAGATAACCTCCTCTCAATCCTATCAATGAGTGGAGCAAAGTCCTTGATAGAAGGTTTAGTTGTACCCATAGGTAACCCCAAATATGTAAATGGCATAGAAGCCACATTGCATTCTAAAACAAGAAGCCAAGTCTTCAGCCTCTTGCTGAGAAATATTAATGGGAATCACAGAATACTTGTGATAGTTTACTTTCAGACCAGTAATCTCAACATACAGATTTAACAAATTCTTGAAAATCAGCAATTGGTCATGATCAGCAGGCAACACCACTAGGGTATCATCAACATATTGCACAATAGGATAGTCACCACCAATAGGAATTGGTAAACAAAGTCTTCCATCCCTGTAACATCCCAAATCTTACATTTGGAATGTTTTGCATTTAGAGCATATGCATAGCATAGCATGGTTTCAAAACATGCATTTGAGTGTTGCATTTTAAACCCCAAAACAAAATCGTGTTTTAAAAAGCTCAAAATCCTGCTATAAGGCGTTTATAACCTAAAGGATAACTGAATATTTTATTTTGCCTAAAATTACTTAATAATAGTCAAATATGATAGAGTTTTAAATTTCAAGATTTTAGAAATTTGTTTGACTCGATTCCGAGTTATATTTCAAAAGTTATTAGCATTTTAGTTTTGGTAAAAAAAAAAAAAAACCTGCGAGCTCGCATGGGCCGGCCCAGGAATGCAGAGCCCACATACGCAGGCTCGTACGATCGTACGAATCCGGTACAAATCTCGTTTTTCTTGACCTATACTCATTCAAACTCGCATATCTCTTCATTGGAGAGTCCAAATTCGATTCCGCTTCTTTCTACTTGTTCCCTACTCCAAGGAGCAACTTTCCACCGACCTACCCACCTATAAATACCCCAGCCCCGGCTGTGAGGTCGTCCCAAACTCGAAACTCCAATTTCAGATCTGTTTCGTGGTATTTTACTCGCCACGGTCCGTGAGTTTCTCGGTTGATTTTCAAGTGTTCGCGAGAGTTTTAGATATCGTCGATACCGATCCATCCCAAGAAACCTCACCTCTCTTCATCCACCACAGACGGAGAATTTCGCGATCTACTATTTCAGATCTGAAGCGGTAATTGCTCAATTACTCTTCAACCGTTTGTCCGTTTTTGCTCAAATTTCTACTGTAGTTGCATCTCATCATTATCTACAACTTTTGTTCTTTGAGTTTTTCGATTTGAGTTACAGATCTGTTTCTATAATTCCGATCTACTTTTGCCACCGGAGTAACTCGAAATTTCAAATCTATACTTCGTTCTTAGTCATCCATAAAGTTGTCGTTGATTGTTTTACTTGCTTTTTAGATCTTATTAATGTGTTAGTTTTAGATCTACCTTTTTATGAACCTTATTTCGATAAGATCTTGTAGATAGTTAATTAACACTATTTAATTTGGTTGAGCTGCTTCTTGCCTCTTGTTGCATTACAAACTTTTTCATGCATCATATATTGTTTAGGCAATCAGAGAACTAGTAAATTAGTTATCTTGCATTATTAAATCATCATGCATCCATATGTTGCATTGTTGTTTTGCCTGGTTTGGTTATTTATTGTGGTATGCTTGAAACGTGTAGATTGCGAGAGTTGTGATTGCTGTTCGTGTGAGGACTGTGGTCGTTACGGTTGCGACTAAGTGAAGTGCGTGAACGACTCCAATTTCTGTCAAGGCAAGTGACACACATGAACCCATTATTTTACTATATGCATTAGAGTTTTATAGTAGTTATGCATGATTAGGAGTTGAGTGTTATAGCTATGCTAGTTATTATTAGAGATTGCTCCATTAACACCCAGGTGGAGTAATCACATGTTACCCCTAGATTGTAGCATCCATGTGATAGAAAACATCGTAGTTGTAGATTGCTTAGCCATGCTCTAGCTATCCGTGGATGGGATCATTATCATGTTATGATGAAAATTGTTATTTTAATTGCTTATGAAAACAACATGATAATTAATTAACCACTGGGCGGATTGCTAGAGAGTCATCAGAGTACAAAGTTTGGTGGGGACCGCCGCCCAGTATTCTGAGATCATGTTTACTTTCTCTATGTAGTTGTTATTTTCGTGCAACCATGTTTCATATTAGTATGGGCTAGACATAGATTGTAGGTTGTGGTGACTCGAACCCAACGTGTCCAGAGATGTAGATTAGTGGTAGGTTGGTCCGGCTCGTGGTGGGTTTGAGGATCTACTTCTTATGGTTTATGGCTTGATCTTCTTTCCTTCCGTGGTACTAGTGGTGTATCATGGTGTTTGGGGTCGATTAGGCAACATGGGTAAAGGGCACAAACCTCGCGAGGGTTAAAACTAAGATCTTAGTCGTGTTCCATTGGTTAGGAACAATTCAACAACTAGATGGGAAACATGACATATCTCGTTCATCTTGTTTTATTAATTACTAATAATTTGACTATGGGTTATTGGAGAAGTGCCTGATGGTTTTTCAGCGTGCTAATCCAAAGGGTAGGAGCATCTTGCTATCAACCAAGGTGTCCAATTACTTAGGAGCACTTTGCTATCAACCAAAGTGTCCAGAATATGTGCAAAACTAATTTATTATCAAAAGATAGGACAAATGCGTTTATGCAAAATAGCCTTGAAACTCTACCAGCCAAATATGCATGTAGATTAGCACTTGCCATTCAAATACCACCATAGTGTCACTTGCCATCATTGCTCAGAATGATCTGACCTCCTTTTGGGGGCTGCATATTCCAACGTGCAGGTTGTTCGTATCCGGAGTGATCGACGTAGGTCTCGTGACTCCACTCAACATGTTTGTTCGCCTGTGGCACAAATTGAAGACTGGAGCCCTTATATGCGCTTTGTTATACTTGAATAAGTTTTGAGCTAGCTTCCGCTATGCAATTTGTAAAGAATTTTGTACTCTGGATTATTCGCTAGATATGAGATACATTTGCTTCTTTTGATATCTATCTAGTTGTGTGTGCTGGTGAACGGTCCAGGGGCCAGTACTACACACAAAAGTATAGCTTGTGATGGGTTGTAATACTACAATCCCTTAAAGCCAAATTAACAATAGTTTGTAATAGGCCCCCCCCTAGCACATAAAGTATGGGAGACAAAGGATCACCCTGTCTCACACCTCTTTTGCAGACAAAGTGCTTTCCAGGTACATCATTCAACAGGACAGAGGATGAACCAGAAGAGAGTATTCCTTGACCCAATCAATGACTAAAGGAGGGAAACCATTAAGCCTCGAGATCTTAAGAATGGCACTATGATCAATGGTGTCAAAAGCCTTCTCAAAATCAATCTTGAAAACCACCACTTTCTGCCTAGATTGCTTACATTGAAAAATGTATTCAAATCACCAGGCCAAGCAATCTTGGATAGTTATAGACTTAATGAAACCATATTGATTGGCATGAATACATCCAAAAATCATTTCTTGAAATCTATTGGCCAAGATCTTTGTGATAAATTTGAGGCAAGAATTGGTCAGAGAAATGGGCCTAAAATCATTCACGGTTTCAGGGGACTGTGATTTGGGGATGAGAGTAAAAAAGGACCCATTAATTGATGGAGGGATGATAACCCGGTAGGCCAACGCCAAGGAGTAACTCGGCCCAAAGGACGCTGCGCAAGACCCGGCTTAAGATAAAGGAGTTTCTAGAAGGCCCAGGAACGTAGGCCTCGTAACCCGGATTGTGGGTTCCGATAAGGAAGTTTAGGGTTTCTAAGCAGTGTCCGGGTAGGATTCAGAGTGCGCCTTGGAGAGTAGGCCAAGGGGTCCGGATATTATATAAGACGGCCCCTAGGGTTAGACGAGAGGGAGATCCAAGAGTTCGAGCAATATCGCTAGGTATCGAGTATCCAGTGTAACGCGAGAGTTGAGTTAATATATTTAGATCGGAGACTCGGCGACTTGATTGCCGGCTACCAGATCGCATATCATCATGTTTTCCCTTGAGCTAAACCCTCTCCCAAACACCAGAGTCGATTTGCCCCAAGACAAGTTACCCCCGGTAACGTCTGCCGTGTTTATCCCACGACAGTTGGCGCCCACCGTGGGGCCTACGTCCAAGGGTGTTTACATCACGGGAGAAGCTCGGAAGAACATGGAGAACCTTGTCATCGGCGAGATCTACACCAACATCGAAGGAGAGAAGATGGTGGACGATTCCGGCTGGGGACCAGAGTCGGATCTGCTCGAATCCGGATCTACCGTGATAATCGGCCAGATCAACGTCTTCATCGGCATGGTACGTACGTCCGGTTCAATCCCTGACGATTTCGGATTTGATTCTGTGTCAGGGGAAGCTACCCACGTTCAATCAGATGGAGAAGAATCGGTCGGGACGGTAGATCCGACAGAAGAGCCCCCCACGAAGAGGGAACAGCCGGAGGAGCCGGCATGGACCCCGCATGGCCGGGTCATGAGAGAAGATGATACCAAGTCCATCTTGCATCTACTGGAGGACCGGTACGAGGAAAATAGCAGCGAAGAGGAAGAGTACGAATCTGCGCCAAGCATTACGCGCCAGGTTGCGGTTTACACGGCCCCGACGATCAATCTTAATCAGAGGAACGTGACCGCGGCCACAGTCGGAACATCACCAGCATTGGCCCAGCAGCAAGGTCCGGTTGACGGAAACCCGGTTCTCACCCGAGTTGACGGAGAATCGGCATCGGTTACCAGCCACGCGGCGGACAGCGAGTTGCAGGCAAACATGTTCGGATATCTGGCAAACCGGACGCCAGGGGCGGGTCCTTCAAACCCGCAACACCCGGCCCTATTCAACAAAAACTTGATTCCGGATCCAACCGTTTTAGCCACAGTTATTACTCCGGAAAACGCGGCGGAACGTGTCAGAGATCTGGACGTAGCCCGCCGTGCATTGGAGCAACAGAGAAGGCAAGTAGAAGCAGAAAGGCAGGGGATGGCCACCCGCCAACGTGAGCTGGATGCATTGGAAACCCGGCTCCGAGAAGAGACAACCAGGGTGCGTCAAAGGCACCAAACCATGTTATCAGCAACGGGTGGAGTTATAAACCCGACCAACCTATTTATCACACCTCAGGATCAACCGATTCCGGCAGCAAACCAAGGAACCGTACAGCAACCTGCAACTGGAGGAGCACAGCCGACAAACATACAAGCCGGGTTACCCACATTACAGACTGGAGCCACTGCCGGCAATACATTACCACCACCACCACCATCGCGATTTCGCACACCAGCAGGTCATTACAACAACCCCATGGATAATGTGTACGCAGCAACGCTCGCATTGAATCAAATCCCCGTGAGAGAGTCACCCCACACAGAGGAGACCCGGCGGGCGATAGATCTATTGCGCACTGCGGTAGCGCAGCAAGTTAATTACCCGGATCACAGAAGTGGAATGCATGGGACACCATATATCAGCCAGCAACGAGGCAATACCGGCAATATCCAGACAAGTTCAGCGCGGCGGAGGGAAGAGCAGCAGCAAATGCCGCCTCCTCCCCGCGTTCAGGCAGCACCTGTCGTGGGATAATCACGGCAGACGTTACCGGGGGTAACTGATCTTGGGGCAAGACGACACAGGCGTTCGGGAGAGGGTTTAGCTCAGAGGAAAACATGATGATGAACTTTGATCTGGTAGCCGGCAATCAAGTCGCCGAGTCTCCGATCTCAAGATAACAACTCAAATTGCGTGTTACACTAGATACTCGATATTAGGCGAGATTGCTAGAACTCTTGGGGCTTTTTAAACTAGACCTAGGGGTTGGTTTATAAAGCACCGTACCCCCTGGCTTGCCCTCCAAGGCGCACCCTGAATCCTACCCGGACACCGCTTACAAACCCTAGCTTTCCTTACCGCAACCCACAATCCGGGTTACGAGGCTTGCAAACTTTGGGCCTTCTAGAAGTTTCGTCATCCTTAGCCGGATCCTGCGCCGTGTCCCTTGGGCCGGGTTACACCTTGGAGTTGGCCTACCGGGTTATTATCCCTCCATCAGTAGTCCCCAGAATAGCTTGGGCTTCACGGATTCTTCCCTGAAGCACTGGCTATTCCCTGCAAAAATACCAAACGCACAAGTGTAGGGAGGCCGGGTTAAAGTGCTTTGTTATATAGCTAGGCTTAACTCCATGGCAGCCATATAGTAACCCGGCTTTTTCTCCAGATTCTTTGCTTAACTTTCCCGGTTTAAGCTTTGATAAAATGCCAAAACCCCATACTTTGCTCGATAGTTGATCCGGATACCCCGGAGAGGATCTCTTGCTCAGTATTTGAAGCATATCTCGCAAACTTCGAACAGGTAGCCGTTACCCCGTAATTTCCGAGTTCCACCCGTTGGACTGAGTTTTTCCACCCGTGCCATTATAAATAGGCCCCTAGGGGTAACCCTAACCCCAACGGCTCACTTTCCCCCATTCCTCTTCCTTCCTTCCTCCGTGCTCAAGCCCACAGAGCGCCATTACGGAAACCTCGCGCGCATCGCCGGAGCCCATCTGTCGCCGGCTGCGCTCCGCCACAGTGCGTTCCGCCCCGCCGCCAAGATCCGCCACCAGACCCCCGACCTGCCCGCCAGGGATCGCGAAGGGACACCAGGTGCCATTTTCCTCCGCAGGGCTTCACTTCGATCTCCTCCGGTAAGTCTCTCGCATCCATTAATTTTGCCCTGCAATTTCAGGATTTTACCTTAGACCAGATCTGAATCGACCCGCCTATCATTTCTCGGGTCACGCCGAATTAGGCGGCTTGTATTCGTTCCAGCTCATCCAATGGATAGGATATAGACTTCAGTTCACTCTCCTACTACCTGTAATCATTAATTTCGCCACAAATCTAGAAATGGGAATTCCAATCTGGGCTCGGGCCACCCAAAGTTTGCGCCCTTGTTCCTGTCACCCGGAAAATCCTCCTTTTTCCAGTTCTTTTGCTTGCGATAGATACACGGGCAACCATTCGTCATTCCCGAACACTTATTAACACATAAGCCTCTATAATTTTTATAGCAATGCATGACACCCGGATAATTTGAACCTCGCTCCGCAAAATGATACCCGGATAATATTTAGCTTTCATGTTGTCTCGATACCGCTCGTCAATACTCGACCAGCTGACAGTTCCCGAGTCTTATTCCTCATGTCCTTCTACCTGGTACTCTGCAGGTTGACCCCATGGCGCCCAAGAAGCAGGGGAAGCAGCCAACCAAGGCCAAGACCACCAACTCCATATCCGCCAACTGGGCGCGATCTTCGGTCACCAAGGCCAAATTAGAAGAATTGGTCGAGTTAGGGGTTCTTCCCCCTCAAGAAAGTATTCACTGGAGGGTGCCGGGTAACGAGACCCGACCTACACCAGCAGAAAATGAGGTAATATGCTTTGTGGAGCACGTGACCCGGGGCTTCCGTCCTCCGGGTCACCCTTTCTTTCGTGATGTTTTGAGCCATTATGGCCTTCGCATATTTGACATAGGGCCTAACTCTATGTTAAATATCTCTCACTTCATCGTCCTCTCCGAGTCATACTTGTGCACTTCGCCAAGTTTGGCTCTTTTCGTTGAACTTTTCCAGTGCAAACCGTGCCGCGAAAGCGGCGACGGGGCACTTCTCGCTTGCGGCGGGGTTTCTATCCAGCGCCGCAAGAACTCTCCAATGCCACCTCTTACCCTCAACTCCCACGTCAAACATTGGCAGCTTTCTTATTTTTACTGCCGGGACACTTCCCCACCCGGTGAAAAGAAATTGCCGGGTTACTCGGAAGGCCTGCTTGACATCTCCGAGACCTTTAACGCCTTTGCCCCTGACTCGGACAGGGAAGCAATCCTGCCTTTATTGGCTAAAATCTCCATTCTTTCGGCCCAAGGCCTCATCGGGCTTAACCTGGTGAAAACTTGGGTCGATTTCCGTATCCAGCCCAACTCCATCCGCACAAAATTAATGTGCGAATACTCGGGGCAAACCACGGACCCGATCCGGTACTCCACCAACAGTTTCGCACCTGGTGATACCAATAAAACTATCAAAGGCTTTTTAACAGAAAAGCTGGAGGTAATCCAGAATATAGCCGGATTAGAGCCCTTCACCCGCGAGAACCCGGCCCCCGCGGTAAAGACCTGGTTTTCACATCTTCAACTTCATCCTTTCCACCTATTACAGCTAATAACCCTTGTTCTTATGCCTTCACTTCAGGCCGATGATGATTTATGGAAGATTGACACTCCTCCTAACTCCGGAAACCCGGAGGAGAAAGAGGATACCGTTAACTCGGATGAGGGTACATTCTAAATTTCACTTAGTTCTTTTGAGTTCATCGTGTCCTGTTTTTCATTTCCCAACTGTAACCTTGATAACCTCCAGAACAAGAAGACAAGGACGAGGAAGAAGAAGCTGACGGCAAAGTGGAGTCCGCCAGCGACGAAGACGAAGCAGAGCCGACAATCAAGGTCGGATCTAAGAGAAAACCTCAAGGGGTCGTCTTCAAGGTTCTATATCATTTCCTTGCGTCCAATTTGCATTCTTGTGATAACATGCATGGGCTAACCCTGATGTTATCCCTTTGGCCGTATCTGAAGGAGTCGCCTATGACCAAGCGCAGGGCGACTCGGAATTACCCGGGTAATGATGCTCTTAACCCGGGTATTCCATCATCTCCAGCTCAGCGCGCTGGTATTCACCATACCCCTCTTTAGACATAAAAATCTTTCCAAACCATTCCCTCACAGGGTAATCTCATGTCTTGTTTGGTATTCTTCAGTTTCATCCGGGTCCAGCAGCGAATTCCCTGTGGACTTTGCGGTGAACCCCGGGTAAAGTTCTTTTCCTGATGTTATATCACACTTTCATCGCCCTTTCTTAATTATACGCTAACTGCCCAGTCATACCTTCTTTAGGGCCACGGTCATTGTTAGCGACCAGGAGGACATGGAGACCGATGACCCGGGTAAAGAGAAGCCGACTGATGATGTGTTAGCCACATCTGGCGACGAACAAGCGCCACCAACAAACCCGGCCAGGCAAGAAGCCGGGTATCCGATAGCCTCGCACGCAAGCGAGAAGGAAAAAGCCGCGACTTTGGGCGTGGGAGGAGGACCAGACTCCGACATTCGGATGACCCGGGTGCCGTCTCCTGCTAAGAAGAAAACTTCTTCTCCGAGTTTCCACGACCCCGGGTCTTCTAACTCGGGTAACGATAATTTTGATCAGCTGATGAGCGCTCTCCTCACCATGAAGGCCTCAGAGAGCAGTGTCCTAGAGCGCATGGCTGCAGCGCATCAGGTAATAATACTTGATATCTCTTAGTATACGCCTAGTCCCCAAGTTCCGAGCATAGCTTGTTAAAGTTGTGCTTGGTACTTTGTGCAACATTTGGCTTGCTATGATGCCCGACTGACACTTTCGCTCTCTGTTTCTTACAGGCGGAGGTGACCCGGTCCGATGAGATTTTACTCAAGACTGAACGACTCCTGCTTGCCGAGGTAAAACGAAGAGAGGCCCTTGAAGCTGACGTGGAAACCTTGAAGAAAGACGTTTCCAAATACAAGAAGAAGTGCAGTACTGCCCAAACCGCGCTGAAAAAATTATCGGACCAGATTGCCGATACTTATCGCATCTTGCTTAGTGAGTTTTCGCTGCCGACTGACTTCGTGCCTTTACTTTGTCATATGATACTCTGGATTACTGATATGTCCTTCCTTTGCTTCAACTGCAGGTGCCAACCTTGCGGCTCCAGAAGAAGATGTTGTTGCCAAGGCTAAAACATTGAAGACTGTGCTCCGGACCTTTTTTGCCGGTACAAAGCTTATATTGGATGCCGTGAAATGGCCTACCGAGGTATACCCGGGTGAGGAAAACCTTATTCAAGCCTGCTCCACAGTGCCTGGGTGGATCGAGATATGGAAACGCTCGGCCTGCCGGATTGGTATGACCCGGGCCTTTACACTAGCTAAAGCTTATTTTCCGAAGCTTGACCCGGCAAAGGTAATATCCGGGTTTCCCGAATTCAAAGCTGATGGCTCCAGGTTTGTACCCAAGGATTTCAAGGCCATACAATCCTCGGTGCGCCACTCGGCAACCGCTTTGGCCGATAAGATGGATCTGGGCATGATTATGAGTTCATACGATGCTGAAGGCAACATCATACAGGAGGACGCACCCCCTCCCTTTGATATTTTGGAGAGATGGGCGGCTGATTTGGCCAGGAAGAAGGAAGAAACCGCTAAGAGAGAGGCCGAGTTAGGATCAGGGCCAACCACCTCTACACCAGCTGTCCCTCCGCCTGTCCGTCCTGATGCGGGGAGTCCGGGTGATGCCGCCGGGAAAGCTAAGGAGCAAGCCCAAAACCAAGACCCGGAGGGCCCTACTCAGGAGGCCGAATAGGGCAACGCCATCATAATACCTCGATAACTTGATATTGTGTATTCGAAACTAGTATACTTTCGATAGTGCGCCTGTGCACCCTTGATATTGGTATCGTAATTTGTAACGTACTTTTACTCCGTGATGTACTTGTGCCTTTCCTGGCCTTTTGATAATCTTGATACTTGTCTATTCTTGAACTTATTCTCGATACCCGACTCTCTTTTTGGTTCCCCTTGTGAGACTCGGTTTTCCGAGTACCACGGGTTTTGATAAGCGGACTTTTCTTTAAGTCCCCAAGACTCGGATGCTAGGGTCTTTCGAGCTTCGATAGCCAAGCAGTTTGTTTCTGTTTCGTAGTCCCCAGTCCCCATGACCCAAAGTCCGAGTCAGGGGGGTGTGGCCTTTCTCAGAGAACAAATTGTTTCCTACCGAGCCGAAAACCTATAGCCGTCCCGTGTAGGTACTGAAGTTATGCTTGATAATCGTTGAGTTTTTGGCTATTAGCCTTGTACTATGCATAACTTGTGGTTTAGATGACCCTTTTGACTATCTTGTACTGTAAGCCGGTTTTCGCGTGGATACCATGTTGTTACATCTATACGAAAAACAGGGTTAGGCAAGTCCCATTGGGCTGCACGGCTGATTGTAATCGTAAGCGAACAGATCATGCCACTTTAGTGCGAGTCACATCGAGCTTAAGTAAGAATAGTCAAGAAAATTTGGCTCCTTTGTCCGGTTATAAGATTGCAGCCGTACTCGTCTTGCGAGTAGTCGGCCCTTATAACTCATAGGCATCAAGGCCGGGCCTTTGGGTTTGTGACTGTGCTATTCAAGCAACCAGCCCCCAAGACCTATATATATGCAACATACTTGATGATACTGATGTACTGATAGCAGTGAATACTACTTACTTGCAATCGAAGAAAAGATCATAATAAGACTTGATAACCATCTCTTTTACTGATACGAAAAAGCTTGGGTCAGCAGGCCGCCTCATTAAAAACCTTCCAGTCCCCTTAGGTACCCTGGGTAGGAAAAGAGCGCGTCTGAAACCTGCTGCCCGTTACATTGTTTAGTTCTTCTTGGGAATCGGTCCCGGGCGGACGCGACCGATGCACACTCTCCATTTGCTGTACTTTTTCATGATGAGTACCGGGTTTGCTAGCCAATCCGGGTGAGGTGTTCCCATAACGTGGCTAGCTGTGAACGGCGGTGTGATTTCTTCTCCTATGCCAGATTGTTTAGAGGAATCGTTCTTGATGAAAGCCACCATCTTAGCATCTTGTTCTGACCTGGGTTTTGCTTTTTCTCCTTCAGTGCTCGGCCTTTTTGAGGTGGTCCTGTCCTCCGGGTCTGATTGAGACCGGTAATGTTTGAGTTCCTCTTTTCTACAGGCTTGCTCGGCCATTGCCGCGTCTCCTTCATCGCATTCAGCTGCTATATCTCGATTTCCATGTATGGTAATGGTCTGCTTAGGACCCGGAATTTTAATTGTAGATACACATAACATGGCCTCGCCATGAATTTAGCATAAGCCGGCCTTCCAAATAGCGCGTGATACGGACTGCGCAACTTAACCACCTCGAAAGTAAGCCACTCAACTCGATAATTGTCCTTTGATTCCCCAAAAGCTACTTCCAATGCGATTTTTCCCTCGGGGCATGCTGAATGACCCGGTACTATGCCATGGAAAACTGTCGTACTTTTTTGGAGCTGAGATTCCTTGAGACCCATGCGTAGAAAGGTTTCCCAGTACAGGATATTGATGCTGCTTCCTCCATCCATCAGGACCTTTTTCAGCTCGTACCCATTGACATGTGGTGCAACTACCAATGCTAAGACTCCCGGGTGTTCTACTCTTTCCGGGTGATCTCTTCTGCTCCATGTTACATCTTGTTCTGACCACCTCAAATATCTCGGGATAGCCGAAGAGATTGAGTTGACCGCTTGCTTTAGTATCTTTTTATCCTTGTTAGAGCCTCCAGTAGTATGCACGTGATATTGACCCAACTGTTTGGGGTTGGCCTGGAAACCTCCAGCTCCCCCTTGATTGTTGCCCTGATTTCCGGCTGCCGGGTTACCGGCTGGGGGTGGGCCGTTGCCCGGGTTTCCACCCTGACCCGGTCCTCCTCCCCGACCCGCACCTCGCATGGCTCTGTTCACTTCCTCGTTCTTCCACCTCTGTAAGTCGGCGCATTGCTCCAAGGAGTGATTAGCCGGCTTGCCGTTCCTGCTGTGCTTCGGGCATGCCATTCTAAAGATGTCCCAACTGTTACCTGGCCTTGGAGGCCCTTGGTAGTGTCCTCCATTGTGATTTCCAGTGTTAAAATTCCCTTCAGATCTGGGTCTCGAAGACCCGGCCTCTGTGTTGGCGACAAACTCGGAGCCTCCTTCAAACGGACGCTTGTTCTGGCTATTTACGTTATTACCCGGTGCTGATCCATTGCCTGTTCTTCCGCTATTACTTGTGTTTGCTTTTGCCTTTTTGTCATCAACTTCCTCCTCTGTAGTATCTGTTGCAGCGTGTTTGTTGCACGCATCCATCAATTCTCCCATTGTAACCTCCGACGCATTCCGACTGGATTTCATGCGAGTTAACTTTTGCACTAAAGGTATATACTTGCATGTTTTTGCCATAGCTTGTAGTGCATCCTTGGGCTGAATATCTGTGGACGAGTGAAGTATCTCCATAACCCGGCGCACCCAACTGCGCGCCGACTCTCCCTTCTTTTGAACGCATCGCTCTACATCATCAATAGTGAACAATTTTCTGCACGTCCCATGAAAGTGCTTGACAAACGCGGTCTTCAATTCCTCCCAGGACTTGATCGACCCTTCCGGCAGATTGGTGAACCATAACTTCGCTGCTCCCTTTGACATCATCAGGTACATGAACTTGGCTTGAAGATTCTCGGATGCATTGCGAATCGACATTGCCATCTCATAACTGCTCAACCATGTTTCTGGGTCCATAGTCGGCTCATAATTCACTACCTTTCCTGGTTATTTGAATTTTTCCGGGTAAGGTTCAGCCCTGATGTTGTCCGAGAGACACTTAGGTCCTGCGAGAATGGTAGAAGCTGCCTTACTCGGGAAACATGTGATCCTGCGGGGGGCACAACCGGATGTGGTGCTGCTGGTAATCCCTGTACTAAAGACCCGGCCCCGGCTCTCCTGGCCCTGGAGCTATCCACAACAGCTTGCGCTACTGATGCCGCCGGCGCCGCTTGAACGTGGGGAGGAGGCGGCATTTGCTGCTGCTCTTCCCTCCGCCGCGCTGAACTTGTTGGGATATCGCCGGTATTTCCTCGTTGTTGGCTGACGTATGGCGTCCCATGCATCCCACTTCTATGATCCGGATAATTGGCTTGTTGTGCCACCGCAGTGCGTAACATATCGATCGCTTGCCGGGTCTGCTCCGCGTGAGGCGACTCTCTCACGGGGATTTGATTCAAAGCAAGTGTCGCTGCGTACACGTTATCCATAGGATTGTTGTAGTGACCTGCAGGTGTGCGAAAACGCGACGGTGGTGGTGGTGGCAATGCGTTGCCGGTTGTAACCCCAATCTGTGGCAAAGGTAACCCGGCCTGCTCGTTTGCCGGCTGTATTCCCGTGGTTGCTGGTCGAGGTGCGGTTCCTTGGTTCGCCGCTGGGATCGGTTGGTCCTGAGGCGTGACAAACAATGTAGCTGGATTTATGACTCCACCCAACGCTGGTAACCTGGTTTGGTGCCTTTGATGTATTCTGGTTGTTTCCTCTCGGAGCCGGGTTTCCAACGCGTCCAGCTCATGTTGGCGCGTGGCCATCCCTTGTCTTTCTGCTTCTACTTGCCTCCTCTGCTGCTCCAACGCACGGCGAGCTACATCTAGATCCCTAGCGCGCTCTGCAGCGTTCTCTGGGGTGATAACCGTGGCAAGAACTGTGGGATCTAGGATCAGGTTGTTATCGAACAGGGCCGGGTGTCGTGGATTTGAAGGACCCGCCCCTGGTGTCCGATTTGCTAGGAATCCGAACGTATTTGCCTGCAACTCCTCGCCTGGCGCGCGGCTGGTAACCGATGCCGATTCTCCTTCAACCCGGATCAGAACCGGGTTTCCGTTGGCCGCACCCTGCTGCTGGGCCAACGCTTGGGCTGCCCCGACTGCGGCCGTGGTCCCGTTCTCTTGATTGAGGTTGGCCGCAGGTGCCGTGTAGACTGCAACTCGGCGTATGATGCTTGGCGTAAATTCATGTTGTTCCTCTTCGCTATTATTCTACTCATACCGGTTCTCCAGCAGATCCAGGATGGATTCAGTATCATCTTCTCTCTCAACCAGGTCACGCGGGGTCCATGCCGACTTCCCCGGCTGTTCCCACTTCGTGACGGGTTCTTCTGCCGGATCTGCCGTTCCAACTGATTCTTCTCCATCTTGCTGGATACAAGCGGCCTCCCCTCACATAGAATCAGATCCAAAATTGTCAGGGATCGAACCAGAAGTACATACCATACCGACGAAGACGCTGATCCGGCCGATTGTTACAACGGATCCGGATTCGAGGTGATCCGACTCTGGCCCCCAGCCGGAATCGTCCACCATCTTGTCTCCTTTGTGGTCGATGTAGATCTCGCCGACGACGAGATTCTCCATGTTCTTCCGAGCTTCTCCCGTGAAGTAAACACCTTTGGACGCAGGCCCCACGGTGGGCGCCAACTGTCGTGGCATAATCACGGCAGACGTTACCGGGGGTAACTGATCTTGGGGCAAGACGACAGAGGCGTTCAGGAGAGGGTTTAGCTCAGAGGAAAACATGATGATGAACTTTGATCTGGTAGCCGGCAATCAAGTCGCCGAGTCTCCGATCTCAAGATAACAACTCAAATTGCGTGTTACACTAGATACTCGATATTAGGCGAGATTGCTAGAACTCTTGGGGCTTTTTAAACTAGACCTAGGGGTTGGTTTATAAAGCACCGTACCCCCCTGGCTTGCCCTCCAAGGCGCACCCTGAATCCTACCCGGACACCGCTTACAAACCCTAGCTTTCCTTACCGCTACCCACAATCCGGGTTACGAGGCTTGCAAACTTTGGGCCTTCCAGAAGTTTCGTCATCCTTAGCCGGATCCTGCGCCGTGTCCCTTGGGCCGGGTTACACCTTGGAGTTGGCCTACCGGGTTATTATCCCTCCATAAGTACCAGCAGCATCAGCATCCCAAGCTATCGTGGATAGTTCCAGAGCCAGGAGGGCCGCGGCCGGGTCTGCGGTGCATGGACCACCAGCCGTACCGCGTCCAGCCGCACCTCCCGCAGGATCGCATGTTTCCCGGGTGAGGCCAGTTCCGACTAATCTCGCCGGGCCTAAGTGTCTGTCGGCTGACATCAGGGCTGAGCCTTACCCGGATAAATTCAAGGAACCGGGTAAAGTTGTGAATTATGAGCCGACTATGGACCCAGAAACATGGTTGAGCAGTTATGAGATGGCTATGTCGATTCGCAATGCATCAGAAAATCTTCAAGCCAAGTTCATGTACTTGATGATGTCAGAAGGAGCAGCAAAGTTATGGTTCAATAATTTACCGGAAGGATCTATCAAATCATGGGAGGAGTTGAAAACTGCGTTTATCAAGCACTTTCATGGGACGTGCAGAAAGCTATTCACCATTGATGACCTAGAGCGATGTGTACAAAAGAAAGGAGAATCGGCGCGCAGCTGGGTGCGCCGGGTTATGGAGATACTTCACTCATCTACGGATATTCAGCCCAAAGATGCGCTACAAGCTATGGCCAAGACGTGCAAGTACATACCTTTAGTGCAAAAGTTAACTCGCATGAAATCTAGTCAAAATGCCTCAGAGGTCACGATGGGAGAGCTAATGGATGCATGCAATAAACACGTTGCAACGGATACTACAGAAGAGGATGTCGATGACAAGAATTTCCCAAAGGATCCGTTTGCTCTACCAAGGATAGATCAGATCATAGACGCAGTAGCTGGCAGCGACCTATTATGTTTCCTGGACGCATATTCCGGGTATCATCAAATCAAGCTCAAGAAGGAGGATTGGGATAAAACATCATTCATAACCCCTTTTGGGGCCTTTTGTTACAAGACAATGACATTTGGACTGAAGAACGCTGGCGCAACCTATCAACGGTGTATTCAGAAGTGCTTCGAGGACCAAATTGGACGCAACGTACACGCTTATGTAGACGATGTGGTGATCAAGACCAGAAAGGCGGAGACATTTATTGACGATCTAAAGGAAAAGTTCAAGAACTTGAGAAGGTATCAGATGAAACTCAACCCGACAAAGTGTGTTTTTGGGGTTCCAGCCGGGAAATTACTCGGCTTTATCGTTTCTGAGAGAGGAATTGAGGCAAACCCGGACAAAATCAAAGCTATCCAGAGCCTGAAAAAGCCGGAAAATTTGAAACATGTTCAGAAGCTCACGAGGTGCGTGGCAGCGCTCAGCCGGTTTATATCCAGACTCGGAGAAAAGGCGATACCCTTGTACCGGCTCTTGAAAAAATCTGATAAATTCGTATGGGATCAAGGGGCGGACGAGGCGTTCGAGGAGATAAAGAAGCAGCTATCTGAGGCACCAGTCCTAGCAGCTCCGGGTCCTAAAGAGCCTATGTTATTATACGTTGCAGCAGGGCCCCGGGCGGTTAGCGCAGTGGTTGTTGTCGAGCGAAAAGAAGATGGAAAAGAATACCCGGTCCAGAGGCCGGTTTACTACGTCAGTGAGGTATTATCATAGGCAAAACATCGCTATCCACATTGGCAAAAGCTGGTTTTCGGGGTCTTCATGGCCAGCCGGAAATTGAAGCCATATTTTCAGGAACACCCCATAACAGTGGTTAGTTCTATACCAATGTCGGATATCATCAGAAACTCGGATGCAACAGGTAGAATAGCCAAGTGGGCAATCGATATGGGGGATTATCATATCAATTACGAGCCAAGGTCAGCAATCAAATCTCAAGCCCTAGTCGATTTTATTAACGATTGGACGCACACAGGCATGCCCACCATGGCTCCAAACTCTGAGTCTTGGATCATGCACTTCGATGGCTCCAAGCAATACGAGGGGTCAGGAGCTGGAGTGGTACTAACATCACCCAAAGGAGACAAGTTGAGCTACGTGCTGCAGATTCACTTTGATTGTTCCAACAACGTGGCCGAGTATGAGGCCTTATTGCACGGCTTAAAGGTAGCAAAGGAGATGAATATTAAGAGGATACGATGCTTTGGAGATTCGGACCTTGTGGTACAACAGGTCTCAGGAACTTGGGATAGAAAAGATGCAACTATGGCAGCATACCGCAGAGAGGTTGATAGAGTTGCCGGGTGTTTCTCCGGGTATGAGGTGGAGCACATAGACAGAAGAAAAAACGAGGCAGCAGATGCACTCGCCAGACTCGGCTCGCGTAGAGAGCCGGTTCCACCTAATGCTTTCCTGGATGAACTATGGCGACCATCAGTTAAAACCGAGTCTGAGGAAGAACTGGCAAATCAAGACCCGGATTTGGAGCTCGTGGCCACAGTACGTGCTGTTCCCGAGTGGACAGAGCCGTTCTAGGCCTACCTATCACGGGGCGAGTTACTACAGCAGGAAGTATTAGCAAGACAAATTCTGAGGCGAGCAAAAGGATATTCTATCATCAACGGAGAGTTATACAAGAGAAGTGCAGCAGGAGTCTTTTTGCGTTGTGTAGCACCAGAAGAAGGCCGACAGATCCTCAAGGAAATCCATGAAGGTGATTGTGGGCATCATGCATCCACAAGATCCCTGGTGGCCAAAGCTTATCGACATGGTTGTTTCTGGCTCACGGCCGTAGCAGACGCGGAGCGCTTGGTGGCAAGGTGTGACGGATGTCAAAGGTACGCTCGCCAAACCCATGTGCCGGCTATGGAACTACGGACTATCCCGTTAACTTGGCCGTTTGCTGTTTGGGGTATGGATATGGTTGGCCCCTTTCACATGTCACCTTGCAAAAAGACACATCTCTTGGTGGCCATTGACAAGTTTACCAAGTGGGTTGAGGTTATGCCAGTTACCAACTGTGAAGCAATTACAGCAGTCAAGTTCCTGAAAAGGATTATCTATCGGTTCGGGTATCCCCATAGCATAATTACCGATAATGGAACCAATATGTCCCTTGGCGAGATGGAGAAATTTTGTGGTAACAATGGAATCCAGCTTGACATAGCTTCAGTGGCCCATCCACAGGCTAATGGACAAGTGGAGAGGGCAAATCAAGAATTGCTTCGTGGATTAAAGCCACTATTGCGAGTTCCGTGTATCAGAGCTGCTGGTGCATGGGTTGAAGAATTACCTGCAGTGGTTTGGGGTATCAACACAACACCTAACAGATCCACTCAGATGACACCGTTTTTCATGGTTTATGGTGCAGAGGCGGTGTTGCCGAGTGATATCATCCATGACTCGCCTCGAGTGTCGGCTTACGTCAAGGTGGAGAACGAGAAGACTCGGCAGGACGCCGTGGATATGCTAGAAGAACAAAGGGAACAAGCACTGGAAAGATTAGCCATATATCAGCAGGATCTGCGGAGATATCATAGCCAGCGCGTGAAAACCCGGGTCTTCCAGGAAGGAGACCTGGTTCTGCGCCTGGCACAGTCAAAGGAAGGAAAACATAAGTTATCACCGCCATGGGAAGGACCGTTTATGATAAGCCGGAATCTGCACAATGGATCGTATTACTTGATAGATGCAAGGGAAGAGTCGGCTACGGTTAACGACACCGCTCACATCACCTCATCTATGCAAGAGAGAGAAAGACCATGGAACGTAGCTCAGCTGCGTCCCTACTATACCTAGTATAGACCAGACTCACAAGTGGAATTACACAATGTAACAGGCAGCAGGTTTCAGACGCACCCTTTTCCTATCCAGGGTACCTAAGGGGACTGGAGGGTTTTTAATGAGGCGGCTTGCTGACCTAACTTTCTCATATCAATAAAAAGATGGTTAAGCAATATATCTTTTTCACATGTTTTATCAAGTTTTATTTTTCTGTTATGTTTTTATTTTTTTCTTCCAGGTAAGTATTATTTATTGTTTTCTTAGTGCATTAGTTTCTTCAGTATGTTGCATGTATTTAGGTCTTGGGGGCTGATTGCTTGAATAGCACAGTTACAAACTCAAAGACCCGGCCATGATGCCTATGAGTTATAAGGGCCGATTACTCGCAAACGAGTACGGCTGCAATCTTATAACCGGACAAAGGAGCCAAATTTCTTGACTTTTCTTACTTAAGCTCGATGTGACTCGCACTAAAGTGGCATGATCTGCTCGCTTACGATTACAATCAGCCATGATGCCCAATGGGACTTGCCTGACCCTGTTTTCGTATAGATGTAACAACATGGTATCCACGCGAAAGCCGGCTTACAGTACAAGAGAGTCAAAAGGGTCATCTAAACCACAAGTTATGCAGAGTACAGGGTTAATAACCGGAAACTCAAAGTCTATTAAGCATAACTTCAAAACCTATGTGAAACGGCTCTAGGTTTTGGGCTTAGCAGAAACAGCCTGTTTTCTTTGAGAAATCTCACACCCCAGACTCGGAATTTCGGGCCTTGGGGACTGGGTATTTTGAAAAAGAGAAAGTTGCTTAGCTAGTAAGCACAAAACCCACAAATCCGAGTCTTGGGGACTTAGAGAAAAGTTCACCTGTCAAAACCCACGAGACCCGGAAACCGAGTCTCACAAAAGGAACCATAAAGAAAGTCGGAGTATCAAGAGTAAATAAGCTCAAAGGCATATAAATATCAAAATCATCCAAAGGCCAGAAGAGGCGCGAAGTATATCAAGGCATTAAAAGTACATTACAAGTCTCGATACTAGTATCAAAGGCGCACAGGCGCACCGTCAAAAATAATTGTTCAAAAGGCCCATTGGCCGGCTGACGCATACGAAATGACAGCGGATAACAAATATCACTCGGCATCCGGGACTGAGGCATCCATCTTCCCCTTGCCCTTGCCAGCCGGGTCTTGTTCCTTGGCTTGCCCTTCAGTACTCTTGGTAGCAGCAGGACCCGGGTCAGCAGTAGTGCCGGCCCGTGCAGGAGGAGGGACGATTGGTGTGGAGGTAGCAGGCGCAGAATCGGCCTCAGCCTTCTTCTTCGCGGCCTCCTCTCTCAACTGGGCAGCCTCCGCCTTCCATCGGGCCAGCATGTCGTACGGCTTGGGAAGATCCGACTTAATCGCCTTACCATCAGCATCATACGCAGGGATAATTGAGTTGATATCCAAGCCATCAGCAATCGCACTGGCCGGGTGACGAACTTCCTTCTGGATAGCCTTGAAGTTTTTCACTGAGAACTTGGACCCGTCATGGTTGAATTATGGAAACCCGCCCACAAGCTTGGCCGGCTCGAGCTTAGGAAAATAAGCTTTAGCCAGCGCAAGCCCCCGAGTTACTCCAATCCGGCAGGACGAGCGCTTCCAATGCCCAATCCACTAGGGTATAGTGGAGCAGGCGTCCATCAATCTCTTCAGGTTGCCGTGTCCACCACCTGGCCATTGCAGTTCTTGAAGGATCCATTTGGTTCGGGCACAGAGCTGCCGGATAGTGCTCTTGATGGTTTTCAGTTTGGCAATGTCATCTTCCTCCGGGATTACTTCATCCGGACCTGCAGAGAGTAGGAAAAAACAACGAGTGAGGAAATCCGACTCTTTATCAAATCGAAAATCCGGGTCATAATTATCAAAGTTAGGAATCGTACCAGCCAATGCACGATATG
The DNA here is from genome assembly GCA_028641055.1 of Alopecurus myosuroides. NCBI lineage: Eukaryota > Viridiplantae > Streptophyta > Magnoliopsida > Poales > Poaceae > Alopecurus > Alopecurus myosuroides. Next base: position 196,767,632 of record CM054058.1, read on the forward strand.
TATCGGCAATTTGAACAGAAACTTTTGTCAGCTCATCTTCTGCTGCATGAGCTCTCCTCCTATACTTCCTCGTGATCTTCCCGCTCCTCCTAGCTTCAGCTTCAGCCGCCTCACGCAGAGCCACCTCCTTCTCAACGAGCTTGGTGGCCTTCGCCAGTTTCTTCTCGGATTGGGCCACGAAAGCCTGAGTGGAGACACAAGGAAGGATTAGTCGGATATACTATGAAGTTCCAAGCAAATTATCAATAAATTCACTCGGAACTTGGGGACTAGATAAGGATACAGGCAATATTATTCGATTTACCTCATGTTTAGCTATCAAAGCTTCCAAGATATTTTCTTCATCGGCCCTCAAGGTGTGAAGGGCATCCAGCATCTGGGAGAATGTCATGTCTTCGGGCCTGACACCAGAAGAGCCGGCAGCTTGATCGCCTGGCGGGTGAACTTTCCCCGACCTTGGAGTCGAGACCCGGACTGTCTGGGTGTCCGGGTTTGGAGAACTCATTTTCGTGTCCAGGATCTTAACCTCTTCATCCTCAGCCTCTTCGGATGGCTTTGGAGACCCGGTTTCCTGGTGAGCTGGGTCGCCCAAGGAGCCTTGTTCCTGGTGGTCTTCAGCATCACCGCCAGTCGCGGCGTCCGTATTATCAGTCGGCCCCTCCGTCTCCCGGTTATCGGTCTCCATGTTCTCCGGGTCACTAAGTGTGACTTGGGCGCTAAGGAAAAAAGAAAGAAACAGTTAGTGGCAGTGGAGAAAGATTATCGAGTATGCGGGAATATCATACAGCAAGGACTCACCCGGTGTTCACAGCATAATCCGGGGGGAGCTCGCCGCTGGAAGCGGATGAAACGGTCGCAGAAACCGATAGCGGAACCCGGAACTGCCCAGCCCGTGGATGGTTGGGGGAGGGGTGACGCCGAGGAGAATTGGAAGGATGAGGTGGAGGAGTACCGGCGCGGCGGACCGGTGAGGTGGAGGTGCCTAGGTTGAGGGGATCGTGACCCGGGGAACTCCGCGTCACTCTACGCTTGGCCGGAAGAGAGTCCTTCAAGTGTGATGAGTTGGATAATTTCTGGTTAAGTTTTCGCATGTTATCAAAGGAATAGGGTTCTAAGGACATAAAGGAGAAGGGAACCTTGGATACCACCTCCTGGTCTTCCTCTTGGCCCCAACAACTGCTTCTTGTTCAGGGTCGCTTTGGTCGGATTCGGTGGCCTCCGGGTCCCCCTCGTCTTTGTCATCTTTGTCCTCCAACCCTGTAAGCCGAGTATGTATAGTAGGAAAAAGTTAGACGTGTGAGCAAAATGGCGCAAGTGAAGTTGATAGAAGACCCGGATAAATACCTTCGTCATTGTCAGCCGGTTCCTCATCTTCTTCCGGGTCTCCGGAAGAAGGGGAGGTCTCAACGTTCCAGAAAACGTTATCAGCCTGGAACAAAAGCACAAGGGTAAGAATCAGCAGTCATATCAAGCGAAAGCATGAAGGTAAAAGTATAAGAGTTGGATTTTACCGCTGGAGCCGGGTTATCCCGGGTGAATGGAGCTAACCCGGCGATGTTTTTGATCACCTCCAATTTTTCCGTCAAGAAACTCTTGATGGTTTTGTTGGTATCGCCGGCTGGGTAGTTCTTAGAAGAATACCGGAGCGCGTCTGTGACGTGCCCTGAGTAGTCGCACATTAGCTTGGTGCGGATGGAGTTGGGCTGGATCCTGAAGTCCACCCAGGTCTTGACCAAGTTGAGCCCAAGGAGACCTTGGGCGGAGAGGACGGCTATCTTGGTTAGAAGAGGTTGGATGGCCTCCCTGTCCGACTCAGGGGCAAAGGCGTTGAAAGACTCAGAGATATCAAGGAGACCCTCCGAGTAACCCGGTAATTTCCTTTCGCCGGGTGGGGAGGTGTCTCGGCAGTAGAAGAAGGATAATTGCCAGTGTTTAACATGGGAATTCAGATTAAGAGTTGGCATTGGTGAGTTCTTGCGGTGCTGGATGGAAACCCCGCCGCAAGCAAGAAGCGCCCCGTCACCGCTTTCGCGGCACGGTTTGCATTGGAAGAGTTCGATAAAAAGAGCCAGATTTGGCGGAATGCACAAATAGGACTCGCAAAAGACGATAAAGTGGGTAATGTTCAACATAGAGTTAGGCCCTATGTCGAACACCCGGAGGCCATAGTGGCTCAAGACCTCGCGGAAAAAAGAATGACCCGGAGGGCGAAACCCCCGGGTCACATGCTCAATGAAGCAGATTACCTCATCGGCAGCAGGTGTAGGCCGGGTCTCGTCACCCGGCACCCACCAGTGGATGTCTTCCTGAGAGGGGAGGACCCCTAGCTCGGCCAGCTCCTCCAGCTTGGCCTTGGTGACTGTGGACCGCGCCCAGTTGGCGGATATCGATTGGGTCATCCGGGTTTTAGCCGGCTGCTTCCCTTGCTTCTTGGGAGCCATGGGTTCAGACTGCAGAACACAACACAAAAAGGTACAAGACATAAGACTCGGAAATCATGGGTTATCCGGATATATGCAAGCAGTATCAAAAAGAGGTATGGGAATTATGAGTTGTCCGGGTATCGCCGGATATAGCGAAAGTCACAGATTATCCGAGTATCGAGTATCAGTACAGAAACTATGGGGGACTTACGTATTGATGATCGTTTGCGGAAGAAGGTGGATTGCCCATGTATCTACTGCAAGTAAATGAACCGGAAGAAACGGACTTTCCGGGTATCAAGGGCAGTTGCGGAAAATTTGGGGGGCCCGAGCCTAGATTGGAAATTTCATTTTCAAATTCGTGGTGAAATTAGTGACTACAAGCAATAGGAGGATGAAGTGGAGCCTATAGTCAAGCCATTGGATGAACTAGTGTGAGTCTAAGCGACCTAATCCGGCGCGGGGCAAGAAATGGCCCGCGGTTGACCTAGATCCAATCTGGAACGAATCAAGAAATTGCGAGGCTAATTCGACGAGAGCAAGAAGCTTACCGGAGGAGATTGGAGTAGAGCGCGACGGCGGCAGATGGCACAATCCAAATGTCCCTTTGCGATTCCCGGCGGGCAAGATGAGGGCGCGGCGGCGGAGCTTGGCGGCGGCGCGGAACGGTTCGACGAACGTAACCGACGGCGGCTTTGCTCCGGCGGTGAGCTCGAGGTCCCCGTGGTGGAGTTGCGCAAGCACGAGCGATGGAGAGGAAGAAGAAGCTGGAATGGACCGTTGGGGTTAGTTTATCCCCTAGGTACCTATTTATAAGGTACGGGTGGGTAAACCTAGTCCAACGGGCGGGAACCGGAAATTTCGGGATAAGGGATACCCGCCCGGATTTTCTGAGATATGCTTTAAGTGCTGGACGAGATATCCGGAATGGATAAGAAACAAATCTTCTCCGTGATACCTGGACTAATTAAACAAGTAAAGTAAGCCGGATCTTTGGCGTTTGCATCAGGGGCGTTGACCCAGAAAAGTAAACACTGGACTTGGAGAAAGCCGGGTTACTATATGGCCACCATGGAGTTAGGCCTAGCTGTTTATCAAAGCAATCTAACCCGGCCTCTATGAACTTGTGTGTTTGTTATTTTTGCAGGGAATAGCATGCGCTTCAAGGAGGATCTCATGAAGCCCAAGCTATTCTGGGGACTACTGATGGAGGGATGATAACCCGGTAGGCCAACACCAAGGAGTAACTCGGCCCAAAGGACGCTGCGCAAGACCCGACTTAAGATAAAGGAGTTTCTAGAAGGCCCAGGAACGTAGGCCTCGTAACCCGGATTGTGGGTTCCGATAAGGAAGTTTAGGGTTTCTAAGCAGTGTCCGGGTAGGATTCAGAGTGCGCCTTGGAGAGTAGGCCAAGGGGTCCGGATATTATATAAGCCGGCCCCTAGGGTTAGACGAGAGGGAGATCCAAGAGTTCGAGCAATATCGCTAGGTATCGAGTATCCAGTGTAACGCGAGAGTTGAGTTAATATATTTAGATCGGAGACTCGGCGACTTGATTGCCGGCTACCAGATCGCATATCATCATGTTTTCCCTTGAGCTAAACCCTCTCCCAAACACTAGAGTCGATTTGCCCCAAGACAAGTTACCCCCGGTAACGTCTGCCGTGATTATCCCACGACATTAATGCTTTCCATAGAAAAATTGGCACTATGAAAATCATTGCAAAGTTTGATAAAATCATTCTTCACAATACTCCAACAATATTTTATAAATATCCCAGTGAAGCCATAAGGCCCAGGAGCTCTATCAGGCTTCAGATGCTTGACAACACACTACACTTCTTACAGAGAAAAAGGGTCTGCAAAACTATCCAAACCATCCACCACATGCAGGAAAGGTCTCAAATCAATATCAATCAAAGGAGGGCATGAAATTCCCATCCTATTTTTTAAACAACTCCAAAAAGCAGTTGCCCTTTTCTGATGGTCCACCAAAATGTTGCCCGAAGTATTAAAAACAGAAGGAATTACATTGTGCCTAAACCTCTCAGTGGCTCTGGCATGAAAATATTTGGTATTTTCTCCAGAGAGCTTAGCCCATCTAACTGTGCACCTTTGCTTCCAATAATCAGACTGTAAAGACAATAGATTCTTAATATGAACCTTAACAATCAACCTGAAATTAAATTCAGGAGTGCTTAGAGATCTCTCCTCTTCCAATTGATCAAAGAAAAACACCACCTTACTCCTCATCTCTATAAGTAACTTCAACTGAGAAAGATTTCTTCCCCAATCCTTTAGGGCATATCTTATATATTTTTTAACTTAGCAGTAATTTTAGATGCAATAGATTTAGCCAGAACAGGATTATTCCATACTTTATTGGCTAGCTCAAGAAAACCAGGCAGCTTAACCCAATGGTTCTCAAATCTGGAAATATCTGCCTTAGGAATTTTAGTCTTAATCTTGACAGTATAGGGCAAATCGTCAGAAGTGATTTTAGACATAGGCATCACCATAGTATTGGGAAAGTCCAAGGTCCACTGGCAGGAGGTGAAAAACCAGTCCAATTGGACAAGAAGAGGATCATGTTGCATATTATACCAAGTATATTTTCTACCTTTAACATGTAATTCCAGCAGACCAAGTATGTTGTATCTTATTTCATACAACTCTTGCACGGTATCATAGTCAAATAACTTGTTAGACCAATCACATATAAGTATGAGGCCAAAGTCATTAAATACATGTTTACTTAGATACAACACTTAACATACAATGCACTAGAATGGTTGTATCTACTACCTAGTGAAAGTGCAATATGGTCAACTAGAGGGGGGGGTCAATAGGTTGACTACCAATTTTTCTTCTTTTCCTTGTTTGGGCTAAACAAGTAATACAAGGTTGTCTAGATGTGCAACTAGGTGAACAACCTATGTGATACAAATCACAATACGCAATGGAAGCAATATGTAAGGTAACGAGATAAACCACAAGTTTAAACAAGGAGAAAAGGATATGTTTCCCATAGTTCCTTCCCAAGGGAAGTACATCTACGTTGGAGAGGTGGGGAGCCACCTAGGCGCTCCTCAATAGCACGTATGTGCACACCTTATTCTCCTTGAGCTTCTCCGGAGAGGGAGATTCTCGTTTCCACTATGAGGTCGACTTGAAGGCGTTGGCCAAACCTTTACACAAGGTTGAGGTGTCTCCACAAGATGGATGGAGGCTCTCAATCAATCCGAAGCTTCTTGCAACAAGGTGGAAGCTCCAAGCACAAGTTCTACTAGGGTTTCTAGGCCCCAAGTAGGATTCTAGATCTACTAGGATGTGGTGGATGGATTTGCAATTCCTTTCATGGATTCACGGATCTAGGTCTCCTGTAGCTCTCCACAAAGTATCGAAGTGTTTGGGTGGTTGGAGAGGGAGATCTAAATAGTTGAAGCTCGCATTATTGGCTAGGAGAGAGAGAGTGTGTGTGTAAAGCTTGAGCTTTTGGGAGGAAGGGGAAGGGCATTAAATACCCCTTCCCAAATATGGCCGTTGGCCATTTTCCCGCAGTAGTGGTAGTACCGGTGTTCCCATCGGTACTACTGGTGGAGCCACTTATCCAGTGCCAGGGTGGCTCTCTCCTTCGCAGCTGGTTCCGCCGTACCGGAGGTACCGGTGCAAACACCGGAGGTACCTCCCCACCGATACTATCGGTGTCCTCCGCCTTGGCCTCAGCGATGTGTCAACAGAGCACCTAATTAGTGGATCCACCACCGGTACTGTCGTGGGATAATCACGGCAGACGTTACCGGGGGTAACTTGTCTTGGGGCAATTCGACTCTGGTGTTTGGGAGAGGGTTTAGCTCAAGGGAAACCATGGTGATATGTGATCTGTTAGCCGGCAATCAAGTCGCCGAGTCTCCGATCTGAATATATTATCTCAACTCTCGTGTTACAATGGATACTCGATATCTCGTAATCTCTATCTCGTAAGCTTGTCTAATCTAACCCTAGGGACCGGCTTATATAGTACTCGGACCCCCTAGCTTACCATCCAAGGCGTGCTCGGAATCCTACCCGGACACTGCTTACAAACCCTAAACTTCCTTATCGGAACCCACAATCCGGGTTACGAGGCCTACACTCCTAGGCCTTCTAGAAGCTCCTTTTCCCTAAGCCGGGTCTTGTGCAGCGTCCTTTGGGCCGAATTACACCTTGGCGTTGGTATACCGGGTTATCATCCCTCCATCAGTAGTCCCCAGAATAGCTTGGGCTTCACGAGATCCTCCTTGAAGCGCACACTATTCCCTGCAAAAATGACAAATATACAAGTTCATAGAGGCCGGGTTAGGTTGCTTTAATAAACAGCTAGGCCTAACTCCATTTGTCGTGGGATAATCACGGCAGAAGTTACCGGGGGTAACTGATCTTGGGGCAAGACGACACAGGCGTTTGGGAGAGGGTTTAGCTCAGAGGAAAACATGATGATGAACTTTGGTCTGGTAGCCGGCAATCAAGTCGCCGAGCCTCCGATCTCAAGATAATAACTCAAATTGCGTGTTACACTGGATACTCGATATTAGGCGAGATTGCTAGAACTCTTGGATTTCTTTAAACTAGACTTAGGGGTCGGTTTATAAAGCACCGTACCCTCCTGACTTGCCCTCCAAGGCGCACCCTGAATCCTACCCGGACACCGCTTACAAACCCTAGCTTTCCTTACCGCAACCCACAATCCGGGTTACGAGGCCTACAAACTTTGGGCCTTCCAGAAGTTTCGTTATCCTTAGCCGTATCCTGCGCCGTGTCCCTTGGGCCGGGTTACACCTTGGAGTTGGCCTACCGGGTTATTATCCCTCCATCAGTAGTCCCCAGAATAGCTTGGGATTCACGGATCCTTCCTTGAAGCACTAGCTATTCCCTGCAAAAATATCAAACGCACAAGTGTATGGAGGCTGGGTTAAGGTGCTTTGATATATAGCTAGGCCTAACTCCATAGTGGCCATATAGTAACCCGGCTTTTCTCCAGACGCTTTGCTTAACTTTCCGGGTCTAAGCCTTGATAATAATGCCAAAACTCTATACTTTACTCGATAATTGATCCCGATACCGCGAAGAGGATCCCCTTCTCTTTTTCGTCCGGATATCTTGCTCGGCATGTGAAGCATATCTCGTAAAATCCGCGCGGATAGCCATTACCCCAAATCTTTCGGATTCCGCCGGTGGGATAGGTGTATCCGCCCACACCTTATAAATAGAGCCCAGAGGGTAACTTGGACTTCCACACATCACTCCAATCTTTCATTGGCTCCCTCACTCCCTGCGCCCCGCAACACCTCGAGAATCCCGAGCACGCCGCCGTAACAAGGCCGTCGCCAGTTACGTTCAACCCTGAATCGCTCCGCGCCGCCGTCAAACTCCGCCACCGCGCCTTCGTTCCGCTCATCAAGAGATGCAAGGGGGATCTAGATCACGACACCGGCCGCCGCCAGGCCACATTCCAATTCCTTCCAGTAAGTATTCGTCAATCTAGCCCCGCGATTTTTTTTCGATTCAATCTAGATTGGATCTGGGTCAATCCGCAGACCGTGTTTCCCGTCACACCGAATTAGATGGTTTAAATGCTCGCCAACCCCTTCAACAACCTGTTGGATGATCACACACCACCCTCCTATCGTTACTAATCACCAATTTCCCCGTAGAATCGTTCGCAAGTTTTCCAATCTAGATCCATTTCATCCAAATTTCCGCGCATATCATTAACACCCGGAAAATCCTCCTTTTCCGGCTATTTTGCTTGCAGTAGACACATGGGCAACCATCCGTCTTCCCCAAACTCATTTCAATACGTAAGTAACCAATAATTTCCATAGTTGTACTTGATACCCGGATAATCCGCAACCTACACTCCGTGGCACAATACCCGGATAGTTCTTAGTTTTCACACCTTCTTGATACCCCGAGTATATACTCGGATATCCCAATATTTTCGAGTCTCATTCCCTGTATCTTTTTTCCTGGTATTTCACAGGTTGATCCCATGGCTCCCAAGAAGCAAGGGAAGCAGCCGGCCAAGGCAAGGACCACCCAAACAATATCCGCCAACTGGGCGCGATCCACGGTCACGAAGGCCAAGCTAGAAGAGCTGGCCGAGTTGGGAGTCCTCCCCTCTCAGAAAGACATCCACTGGAGGGCGCCGGGTGACGAGACCCAGCCCACACCCGCTGACAACGAGGTAATCTGCTTCGTAGAACACGTGACCCGGGGATTCCGTCCTCCGGGTCACTCTTTCTTTCCGGAAGTCCTTAACCATTACGGCCTCCGGGTGTTCGATATAGGGCCTAACTCTATATTGAACATAACCCACTTCATCGTCCTTTGCGAGTCCTATTTGTGCATTCCGCCAAATTTGACTCTTTTCATAGAACTTTTCCAATGCAAACCGTGCCGCGAAAGCGGTGACGGTGCACTCTTGACTTGCGGCGGGGTTTCCATCCAGCGCCGCAAGAATTCCCCTATGCCGACCCTTAACTTGAACTCTCACGTTAAGCATTGGCAACTCTCCTTTTTCTACTGCCGAGACACCTCCCTACCCGGCGAGAGAAGATTACCGGGTTACTCGGAGGGTCTCCTAGATATCTCCGAGTCTTTCAATGCCTTTGCCCCTGAGTCGGACAGGGAGGCCATCCAGCATTTGCTAGCTAGGCTAGCTGTTCTCTCGGCCCAAGGCCTTCTTGGGCTCAACTTAGTGAAGACGTGGGTCGATTTCCGGATCCAGCCCAACTCTCCCCGTGCCAAGCTGATGTGCGAGTATTCGGGGCACACCACAGACGCGCTCCGATACTCCACCAAGAACTTTACAACCGGTGATACCAACAAAACCATCAAGAGTTTCTTGACGGAAAAATTGGAGGTGATAAAGAACATTACTGGGTTACCTCCGTTCACTCGGGAAAACCCGGCTCCAGCGGTAAGATCCAATTCTCATAACCTTTTTCCACACTTTGACCTGATGCAACTTCCAATTCTTACTTTCATCTTTCTGATTTCAGGCTGATGATCCCTTCTGGAGAGTTGAAACCTCCCCCCCCCCCTCCAGAGACCCGGAAGAAGAGGACGAGCCGGCTGATGATGATGAAGGTACTTATCCGAATCTCATGTTATCTTTTACTTGTATTATTTTCCTACCATCTACCTTTTTCCCACGGATACATACTCGATTTTCAGGGCTGGATGACGAAGAAGAAAAGGAAGAGGAAGACCCGGAGGCCACTGAATCCGATCAGGAGGTCACAGTCGGGGCCAAGAGGAAGGCCAGAGGAGTGGTTGCAAAGGTTCCTTTTTACTTTATGTCTTCTGAGCCTTACTCCTTCGATACCATGCGTAAACTTAATCAACAATTGTCACACTCATCATTCTTGAAGGATCCTCTCCCGGCTAAGCGCAGGGTGACCCGGAGTTCCCCGGGCGAGGATCCCCTTAACCCGGGTATCTCCACTTCACCTGCTCACCGGGCCAGCACTCCTCCACCTCAGCCCTCCAAATCTCCTCAGCGCCACCCATCTCCTAGCCACCCACTCGCTGGGCAATTCCGGGTGCCGCTATCGGTGCCTTTGGCGACCTCGTCCGCCTCCAGCGGCGAACTCCTGCCGGATTACGCTGTGAACACCGGGTAAGTTTCCATCGCTCGATATCCTTTTATGCCTGATAACTACCAACCTATATCGCTAACCACTTTTCCCTCTTTCCTATTAGCGCCCAAGCTACCACTAGTGACCCGGAAATCACAGAAGCAGAAAAACAGGGGACGGAGGGGCCGACTATTAACACGGATGCTGCAGTTGATGATGAGGCTGAAGACGGCCAAGAACAAGACCCCTTCAATGACCCGGCTCAACAGGAAACCGTGTCTCCAAAATCCTCTGAAGAAGTGGACGAAGATATTGAGATCTTGGAGACGAAGACGGGCTCTCCTAACCCGGATACTCAGACGGTCCGGGTTTCGACCCCAAGAACCGGGAAAGTTCCCCAGCCGGAAGACCAATCTGCCGGCTCTTCTAGAGTTCGCCCTGAGGATATGACGTTCGCCCAAATGCTTGATGCCCTCTACACCTTAAAGGCCGATGAAGAGAATATTCTAGATGCTTTGATAACAAAGCACAAGGTAAGTCCGAGTGACACCACTTGTATCCTTGTATAGTCCCCAAGTTCCAAGTGAATTACTGGTTTAATTTGCTTGGAACTTCATAATAGATCCGACTGACCCTTCCTTGTGTTTCCACCTAGGATTTCGTTGCGCAATCTGAGAAGAAGCTGGCGAAGGCTGCCAAACGCATTGTGAAGGAGACATCTCTTCGCGAAGCAGCTAAAGCTGAAGCTCGTAGGAGTGGAAAAATCACAAGGAAGTATAGGAAAAGGGCTCACTTGGCTGAGGACAGGCTAACGACACTTTCTGTGCAGATTGCCGATACCTACCGCGCAGCAACTGGTATGATCTTTGAACTTTAGCAATTAAGACTCGGATTTTCCTTTGGATGAATAGCCGGATCTCCTTGTTCATTACTTTTCTTACTTTCAGCAGGTCCGGATGATTCGATCCTGGAAGAGGATGATACTGCCAAGCTGAAGCTCATTAAAGATACTGTCCGGCAGCTCAGTGCCGGAGTTGGATGGATTCTCGATGAACTACGGCTACCGGGTGTTGGACCTGGTAACATGAAAAAGTTGCTGGAAGTCTGCTCCACCATTCATGAGTGGATTTGGCATTGGAAGCGCTCATCCTGTCGGTTTGGGGTAACCCGGGGTCTTGCGCTGGCTAAAGTTTATTTCCCTAAGCTATAGCCGGCCAAGCTGATGGGCGGGTTTCCAGAATTCGATCAAGACGGGTCCAAGTTCTCACCAAAGAATTTCAAAGTCATTCAGAAAGAAGTTCGTCACCCGGCCAGTGTGATCGCCGACAGTTTGGAGATCGATTCTATTCTTCCTGCATATGATGCTAGTGACAAGGTTATTAAGGCAGATCGCCCCAAGCCATAAGATATGCTTGCCCGATGGAAGGAAGAAGCTGCCAAGATTAGGGAGGAAGCTGCAAAGAAGAAAGCTGAAGCCGACTCTGCGCCCGCTACCTCTACACCCATCGTCCCTCCACCTACGCGAGCCGGCACTGCTGCTGACCCAGGTGCTGCTGCTACCACAAGTGATGGCAAAGGCAAGGCGAAGATGGACGCCGCGGCTTAGAGTGCCGAGTAATACCTGCCACTTCTCATGCGTCAGTCGGCTTGATGTGCCGTTTAAACAATTATTTTTGAATGGTGCGCCTGTGCACCTTTGATACTCTTTATCGAAACTTTGTAATGCATTCTAAGTTCCTGATACACCTTGTGCCTCTTCTGGCTTTTATGTTTATCTACTTTTGAACCCATGTGATCTTGATATCCGACTTTCTTTATTCTCGATATCCGACTTTCTTTATTGTTCCTTTTGTGAGACTCGGTTTCCGGGTTTCATGGGTGTTGACAAGCAGGGTTGCTTCTAAGTCCCCAAGTCCCCAAGACTCGGATGTTTGGATTTTTTGAACCTTAACAACTAAGCAATTTTTTTTCTCTCTTAAGATCCCGAGTTTCCAGGACCCGGATTTCCGAGTCTAGGATACATGATCTTTCAAGGAGAACGAATTGCTTGCTGCTAAGTCCACGAAAAACCCCGAGTTGTTTCACACAGGATCTGAAGTTATGCTTAATAATCGTTGAGTTTCCGGTTATTAGCCTTGTACTCTGCATAACTTGTGGTTTAGATGACCCTTTTGACTATCTTGTACTGTAAGCCGGCTTTCGCGTGGATACCATGTTGTTACATCTATACGAAGACAGGGTCAGGCAAGTCCCACTGGGCGTCATGGCTGACTGTAATCGTAAGCGAACAAATCATGCCACTTTATTGCGAGTCACATCGAGCTTAAGTAAGAATAGTCAAGAAAATTTGGCTCCTTCGTCCGGTTATAAGATTGCAGCCGTACTCGTTTGCAAGTAATCGACCCTTATAACTCATAGGCATCATGGCCGGGTCTTTGAGTTTGCAACTGTGCTATTAAAGCAGCCAGCCCCCAAGACCTAAATATATGCATCATACTGAGAGTACAGAACATGATAATAATCACCTCTTTTCTTGATAATCACCTCTTTACTTGATATGAAAAAATTAGGCCAGCAGGCCGCCTCATTAAAAACCCGTCCAGTCCCCAAGGGTACCCTGGATAGGAAAAGAGTGCGTCTGAAAACCTGCTGCCTGTTACATCGTTCAATTCCACATGCCAACATAATTTTTGCTAAGTATAATATGGACGTAGCTGAGCCACGTTCCATGGTCTGTCTCTTTCTTGCATAGATGAAGTGGTATGAGCGGTGTCATTAACTGTGGTCGACTCTTCCCTTGCATCTATCAAGTAATATGACCCATTATGCAAATTCCGGCTTACGATAAACAGTCCTTCCCATGGTGGTGATAACTTGTGTTTTCCTTCGTTCGACTGTACCAGGCGCAGAACCAGGTCTCCTTCCTGGAAGACCCGGGTTTTCACGCGCCGGCTATGATATCTTCGTAAATCCTGCTGATATATGGCTGATCTTTCCATAGCTTGTTCCCTTTGTTCTTCTAACATATCCACGGCGTCTTTCCGGGTCTTTTCATTCTCCACTTCGACGTATGCTGATACTCGTGGTGAATCATGAATAATATCACTCGGTAGCACTGCCTCCGCGCCATAGACCATGAAGAAGGGCGTCATCTGAGTAGATCTGTTAGGTGTAGTATTGATACCCCAAACCACGGCAGGAAGCTCTTCGACCCACGCACCAGCAGCCCTAACACAGGGAACTCGCAGTCGTGGTTTTAGTCCGCGAAGCAATTCTTGATTTGCCCTCTCCACTTGTCCATTGGCCTGTGGATGAGCCACGGATGCTACATTAAGCCGGATTCCATTGTTTCCACAGAACTTTTCCATCTCACCAAGGGACATGTTGGTTCCGTTGTCGGTAATTATGCTGTGAGGATACCCGAACCGGTAGATTATTCTTTTCAGGAACTTGACTGTTGTAGCTGCTTCACAGTTGGTAACTGGCATGACCTCTACCCACTTGGTAAACTTATCAATAGCCACTAAAAGGTGTGTCTTTTTGCAAGGTGACATATGAAAGGGGCCAACCATGTCCAAACCCCAGACAACGAACGACCAAGTTAGCGGGATGGTCCGTAATTCCATAGCCGGCACGTGGGTTTGGCGAGCGTACCTTTGACATCCGTCACACCTTGCTACTAATCGTTCCGCATCTGCTAGAGCCGTGAGCCAGAAAAATCCATGTCGATAAGCTTTGGCCACAAGGGATCTTGTAGACGCATGATGCCCGCAATCACCTTCATGGATTTCCCTGAGAATCTGTTGGCCTTCTTCTGGTGCTACGCAGCGCAAAAAGACTCCCGTGGCACTTCTCTTGTATAACTCCCCATTGATGATAGAATACCCCTTTGCTCGCCGCAAAATTTGCCTTGCTAACACCTCCTGTTGTGGTAACTCGCCTCGTGATAGGTAGGCCAAAAACGGTTCTGTCCACTCGGGAATAGCGCGTATAGTGGCCACGAGCTCCATATCCGGGTCTTTACTTGCCAGTTCCTCCTCAGACTCGGTTTTAACTGATGGTCGCCATAATTCGTCCAGGAAAACGTTAGGTGGAACCGGCTCTCTGCGCGAGCCGAGTCTAGCGAGGGCGTCTGCTGCCTCATTCTTTCTCCTGTCTATATGCTCCACCTCATACCCGGAAAAACATCCTGCAACCCTATCAACCTCCCTGCGGTATGCTGCCATAGTTGCGTCCTTTCTATCCCAAGTTCCGGATACCTGCTGTACCACCAGGTCCGAATCTCCAAAGCATCGTATCCTCTTAATATTCATCTCCTTGGCTACCTTTAAGCCGTGCAATAGGTCCTCATACTCGGCCACGTTGTTGGAACAGTCAAAGTGAATCTGTAGTACATAACTCAATTTGTCTCCTTTGGGTGATGTTAGCACCACTCCAGCTCCTGACCCCTCGTATTGCTTTGACCCATCGAAGTGCATGATCCATGACTCGGAATTTGGAACTATGGTGGCCATGCCTGTGTGTGTCCAATCATTAACAAAATCGATCAAAGCCTGAGATTTGATTGCTGACCTGGGCTCGTAGCTGATGTGATAATCCCCCATCTCTATCGCCCATTTGGCTATTCTTCCGGTTGCATCCGAGTTTCTGATGATATCCGACATTGGTATTGAGCTAACTACTGTTATAGGGTGTTCCTGGAAGTACGGCTTCAGTTTCCGGCTGGCCATGAAGACCCCGAAAACCAGCTTTTGCCAATGCGGATAACGCTGCTTTGCCTCTGATAATACTTCGCTGACATAATAAACCGGCCTCTGGACTGGATAACCTTTCCCATCCTCTTTACGCTCCACAACCACTACTGCACTGACGGCTCGGGGGCCTGCTGCCACGTATAGCAACATAGGCTCTTTAGGACCCGGGGCCGCTAGTACTGGTGCTTCAGATAACTGCTTTTTTAGTGCCTCGAATGCCTCATCCGCCTCCTGATCCCATACGAATTTGTCGGACTTCCTCAAGAGCCGGTACAATGGTATTGCCTTTTCTCCGAGTCTGGAGATAAATCGGCTCAAGGCTGCTACGCAGCCCGTGAGTTTTTGAACGTGCTTCAAATTTTCCGACTTTTTCAGATTTTGGATAGCTTTGATTTTATCCGGGTTTGCTTCAATTCCTCTCTCGGAGACGATAAAGCCGAGTAATTTCCCGGCTGGAACTCCAAACACGCACTTTGTCGGGTTAAGCTTCATCTGGTACCTCCTTAAGTTCTTGAACGTTTCCTTTAGATCGTCGATAAATGTTTCTGCCTTTCTGGTCTTGACAACCACATCATCCACATAAGCATGGACATTGCGTCCAATTTGATCCTCGAAGCATTTCTGAATACACCGTTGATAAGTTGCGCCAGCGTTCTTCAATCCAAACGTCATGGTTTTGTAACAAAAGGCCCCAAAAGGGGTTATAAATGATGTTTTCTCCCAATCCTCCCTCTTGAGCTTAATTTGATGGTACTCGGAATATGCGTCTAGAAAGCATAGCAGGTCACTCCCGGCTAATGCATCTATGATCTGGTCGATCCTTGGTAGTGCGAACGGATCCTTTGGGCAATGCTTGTTGAGACTCGTGAAATCGATGCACATCCTCCACTCGTTGGTCTTTTTCATCACTAGAACCGGATTTGCTAACCAATCCGGGTGAAATACTTCCATGATAAAGCCAGTTGTCAGTAGCCGAGCAATTTCTTCACCTATAGCTTTCCTTCTTTCCTCATTCATCTTCCTCAAGCCCTGCTTCACAGGCCTGGACTTGGGATCTACGTGCAAACTGTGCTCTGCCAATTCTGTAGGGATACCCGGCATGTCGCTAGGTGTCCAGGCGAATACGTCCACATTTGAACGAATAAACTCCACAGGTGCCTTCTCCTGCTCTCTTCCCAAGTTAGACCCTATAGTGAATTGCTTAGTGGAATCACCTTCAACAAAATCTATCTTCTTGGTGTCCTGTGCTGCCTTGAATTTTGCTCTTTCGTCCTCGGTATTCGGTCTTTTCAGTGCTGTTCTATCATCCGGATCTACTTGAGACCGGTAATAATTGAGTTCCTCTTTTCTGCAAGCTTGTTCGGCCATCACTGAATCTCCTTCGTCGCACTCGGCCGCTATATCCCGGCTTCCATGTATGGTGATGGTCTGCTTAGGACCCGGAATCTTTAGCTGCAAATACACATAACACGGCCTAGCCATGAATTTAGCATAAGCCGGTCTTCCGAACAGTGCGTGATAAGGACTGCGCAATTTGACCACCTCGAACGTGAGCCACTCAACTCGATAATTATCCGTTGATTCTCCGAAAGCAACCTCCAATGTGATCTTTCCCTCGGGGCACGCTGAGTGACCCGGCACAATCCCATGAAAAACCGTTGAACTTTTCTGTAGCTGGGACTCTTTGAGACTCATGCGTAAGAAGGTTTCCCAATATAAGATATTAATGCTACTTCCACCGTCCATTAGGACCCTTTTCAACTCGTAACCATTGACCTGCGGTGCAACTACCAATGCCAAGACTCCTGGGCGCTCTATTCTTTCCGGGTGATCTCTTCTGCTCCACGTTACCTCTTGTTCCGCCCATCTCAGGTATCCCGGAACGGCCAAGGAAACCGAGTTTACCGCTTGCTTTAATGTTTCTTTGTCCCTGCTAGGAGTTCCTGTAGTATGCACATGATATTGTCCTTTTAAATTAGACGTACGTACCATACCGATGAAGATGTTGATCTGGCCGATCGTCACAGTAGATCCGGATTCGAGGTGGTCCGACTTTGGCCCCCAGCCAGAATCGTCCACCATCTTATCTCCTTTGCGGTCAACGTAGATCTCGCCGACGACGAAATTCTCCATGTTCTTCCGAGCTTCTCCCGTGATGTAAACACCTTTGGACGCAGGCCCCACGGTGGGCGCCAACTGTCGTGGGATAATCACGGCAGATGTTACCGGGGGTAACTGATCTTGGGGCAAGACGACACAGGCGTTTGGGAGAGGGTTTAGCTCAGAGGAAAACATGATGATGAACTTTGGTCTGGTAGCCGGCAATCAAGTCGCCGAGCCTCCGATCTCAAGATAATAACTCAAATTGCGTGTTACACTGGATACTCGATATTAGGCGAGATTGCTAGAACTCTTGGATTTCTTTAAACTAGACTTAGGGGTCGGTTTATAAAGCACCGTACCCTCCTGACTTGCCCTCCAAGGCGCACCCTGAATCCTACCCGGACACCGCTTACAAACCCTAGCTTTCCTTACCGCAACCCACAATCCGGGTTACGAGGCCTACAAACTTTGGGCCTTCCAGAAGTTTCGTTATCCTTAGCCGGATCCTGCGCCGTGTCCCTTGGGCCGGGTTACACCTTGGAGTTGTGAAAGTGCAAACGCGCTTAAATCATCTTGTTTTGGTGTTTGTTAACAACACATGTAATCTAATAGGTGTTTGATGTATTTCAGGGGTTACGTCAACATATTATCATTTGTGGTGATGAGGTACAAAAAGGAGCTGCTGTCCAATATCTCTGCTCTCTGGAATTTTCCCCAGGCCGGAGTCTCCGGTCTACCAGACCGGAGTCTCCGGTGTGGATATTTGCACAGGGATTTTGGCTAAGGAATTTCTGGTGTCGCGTACTGTACCCACACCGGAGAGTGTCCGGAGACTGTCCGGAGTCTCCGGTGTGGGCTCTTCTTCAAGGATTTTCTCTAAGGACTTGGTGGTGTCGCGCACTGAACCCACACCGGAGACTTACCGGATACTTACCGGAGTCTCCGGTGTGAGTATTTGTTTCCTTCGATCGCAAGACCACAGACATACTCTCTGCTTTTTCGAAGCACCAAGACCGGAGTCTCCGGTCCACCAGACCGGAGTCTCCGGAGTGGATTTTTCCTGAAGCTTTGGGACACCGGAAACTGTCCGGAGTCTCCGGCCCAGACCGGAGTCTCCGGTCTTTACACCGGAGTCTCCGGTGTGACTTTCGCCAGAAAAGCTCCAACGGCTCTTTGCATTTATGGGGGGTATAAGTACCCCCTCCCCTCCACCAACCTCAAGTTAGCTCGACCAGACTTAAAGACTCCATTGTTGAAGCTCAACCACCTTGCTAGATCTCCCAATCCAACCACCCAAAAGCCTAGATCTTTGGTGGATTGAAGGAGAAGGCCCCGATCTACGTCTTCACCAACCGGATTTCATTTCCCCTCTCCTTTGCTTGAGGAATCTTGGCCTAGGGTTTCCTCATGTGGAGAACCTAGGCTTTTTGCTACTCATTGGTGATTTGTGAGTGTTGGGAGCCCCCAATTAAGTTGTGGGTGTGTGCCCCAAACTTGTTTGTAAAGGATTCGATCCCCGCCTCAAAGGGGTTCTATAGTGGAAGGTGAACTAGGCCTTTGTGGCGAAGTTCATCGGAGAATAGGGTGAGGCCTTTGTGGCGTTGAGTAGGCCTTCGTGGCGAGCTCACACCCCTCCAACGAGACGTACTCCCTTAACAAGGAGGAACTCGGGAATACATCGTGTCTCCGTGTGCTTCCATCGGTTATCTCGTTCCTCCCTATTTACTTCTAGTACTTGTCACATTTATTGTTGTACTAGTTGCATTAAGTGTTGTTTTAGTTGTCTCTATTGCTTGCCTTGTCATATAGGTAAATTCACCCCTAGTTGCATAATCTAGAGAATTTACCTTCTTGTCAAGCCTAAATCTTAAGAAAAATTAAAATTGGTCGTAGCACCTATTCACCCCCCCTCTAGGTGCCTATACTTTACTTTCAATTGGTATCAGAGCCTCGGCTCTTCTATCGGGCTTAACCGCCTAAGAGTTTTAGTATGGGTGATGAGGATGACGCTCCGTCCGAAGTAAATGTGTCCATGAATGATCTCAATGCTTTGAGAGAATCATTGACCTCATCCATAGACACTAAATTTGAGGAGTTGCGTCTACTCATGACAACACTCCTCAAAACCAAGGAACCGGAGGTGGTCGACTCATCCCCTCCGGAAACGGAGGGTGCCAAGATTGGGGTTGATGGTGAACTACCTAAAACTGCTTCCGCCGAACAATCCTCTAAGAAGGGTGCGAGTGGAAAGGAAGGATATCGTGCCGTAGAAGGCTCGTATTCTCCCGATCCTCCCATTCCTTTTCCTCATATAATTCCTAGGGGAGATCCACCTAAAATTGATGCATATTCTTTTCGTGAATGGCAATACTACATGGAGACTCACTTGAACTCTTCTTGTATAGATCTTTGGAGAATCACTCGTGATGGATACAAGCCATATGATCCCAAGAATCTCACAAGAAGAGAGGTTGTAGATTGCCAACTCAATTACACCGCTTTATCCATCCTTCATCAAGCCGTGGGGCCCAATCACATGCCGCATCTTCAACACTTCTCCACCGCCAAAGAAACATGGGATGCACTTGTCATCATGTTTGTTGGGAATGAAAGCATGCAAAGAAATCGCTATGACACCTTGACCAATGAGGCCGAAGGATTTTTCATGCGTGATGGAGAAGATCACGTTGACATGTATCGGAGGCTCAAATCTCTTGCCACCGCTTTCTCTAATGCGGGTGCAACACATATTGATGATGCTTGGATCAAGAGGAAGTTCATAATTGCCGTGATGCCTTTTGAGGGCACGGATATGAAGAGCATTCAAGGGAGACATGATTTCTCCATCATGACCTCTACCCAAGTCATGCAAGAATTGAGCTCCTACAAAGTGCAAACCAAGAATGCTCTTGACAACCGTGCTAGGGCCATTGGGATGCATCAAGGAGCTTCCGTTGCTTTGAAGGCCAAGGTGTTGACAAGAGAAGTTGAGAATGATGAAGATGGTGAAGAAGCATTGCCTCCTTTGAAGGAACAAGAATATGATCCCGTTCTAAAGGATCTAATTGCTCTCACCGTGCAAAAATTTTGGAACAATCCCCCAAAAGGCAAGAAATTTGTTGAGGAAAAGACCAAGTCTCGGTATGGTAATGATGGGGCTCAAAGAGTGAGATCTTGCTTCAATTGCCAAGACAAGTACCACTTCATTGCGGAGTGCCCCTATGAGAATAGAGAGAACCATAGCGGGAAGCTCATCCGCAAGGACAAGTCCAAGGTTGAATACAAGAAACCTCACTTCAAGAAGAAACCTTTCAACAAGAAGACCCCCACCAAGTTTGTGCTCTTGACTCAAGAGGAATATGATTCCGGGAGTGATGAAGAAGAAGAAACCACAAGTGAAGTGGCCGCTCTAGCTATTGCTTCCACTCCATCTTCGTCATCTCTCTTTGAATCCCCCAATGAAAATCTTCCTCAACGCAATGCCAAGTGCTTCATGGCTAAGACCACGGAGGTATCATCTTCTCCTAACTCTAAGACCCCTAGTGAACTAGAACATATTGCTAGTCTTAGAGAAGAAGAGGAAAGGGCCTCTTTGGACCGTTTTATGTCTAACATGCAAGGGGAGACCAAGAAGTACTTTGAGCATCTCATGAGGCAATTGGGAGAGGCCCAAGAGTCTCTTGAGAAGAAAGGTGAGATTGAGAGAAGGGATGCGGATGAAATTGCATCCCTCTCAATGACTCTTGAAGAAGAACATGATGGTAGAGTTTCTCTAGAAGATGAACTTGAAACTATTGAAACTACCCATAATGAACTTGTCTCTAAAATCATTAAGGAACGTGATCTTGCTATTGCTAAATATAAAAAGGCTAAAAAGGATAAAGTAGAGTTTGGGGTTGGTCATGGTAAACTAACCGAGGAGTTTGAAAAACTAACCATTGCTCACAAAGCTTTGGAAAGCGAACACTCATCCCTCAAAGAGTTGCATGAACAACTTCAAACTCAACTTACTCAATTTAACCATCCTAGCACTTCTACTTCTTCTTGTGATCATGCAAATATTATTGAAGAAAATGCTAGGTTGAAGGATGAGCTCGCAAGGCTCAAGGGAAAAAGCACTCAAGTTGAAAAGGTGGTGCTTGCCACCCCACAAGTGGTTGCCTCAAGCTCTAATGTGGTCATTTCTAGATCACAATTGAGTGCTCCAAGGCAACAAGTGGGCAAGCAAGGTCTTGGCTATGTAGCCAAGAAAAAGAACAAGAAGAAGAAGAACAAGAAGAAGAACAAGAATGTTGCTTCGGGTGGTATTGTCATTAGGGACAATCCTACTCATAGCACACCCGCACAAGCAAGCAATGGTGCCTCAAGTAGCAATGTCATGAGGGACAACACTACTCGTAGCACCTCCGCGGGAACTAACAACCCACACCATTTCTTATATGTTGATTATTATGGTGTTGTGCAAGCTAAATATGTTGGTCCTATTGAGGGTTTTATTGACTACACTATATGGGTTCCAAAGACCCTTGTTGCTAACATGAAGGGACCCAACTTGGGTCCTAACTCGAGTCAATGATCTCTTGCAGGACTATGCTTCCGGTGGGACTAAATGGATTCTTGATAGTGGATGCACTAATCATATGACCGGAAGCAAAGAACTTGTGACGGAGTTGCAACCAAATGACATCCAAGCAACCGTCACCTATGGGGACTCGTCCAAGTCTAAGGTATCCGGATTTGGCAAGGTTGTGGTGGCTCCCGATATCACTATCGTGAACGTCATGCTTGTCGAATCCCTTGGTTACAATTTACTTTCCGTCCGTTCTCTTAGTAAGATGGGTCTTTCCGTCTTCTTTGATGGTGATATTGTGGTCCTTTTGAGAAGCAAGACTCTTGACGTCGTTCACGTGGGACATGTTGAAAATGAGTTGTATGTGGTGGACTTTTCGAAGTCAACCAACACTCAAGCAATGTGTCTTTTCGGGAAGGCGGACTTGGGATGGTTGTGGCATCGCCGCCTATCCCATGTCAACATGAGAACTTTGCAAAGTCTTCACAAAAGTGGCCTTATTGTTGGACTAAAAGAAAATGTTTCCTTTGCAAAGGATCGTGTTTGTAGGTCGTGTGTTGAAGGGAAGATGCATGACATTGTGCACAAGGCCAAGACTATTATTTCATCAAAGAGGATCTTGGAACTTCTCCATGTTGATCTCTTTGGTGCCGTGCCCGAAGCAAGTCTTGGTGGCAAGAAGTATTGCTTGGTGATTGTCGATGATTACTCAAGATACACTTGGGTTTATTTCTTCAAGTGCAAAAGTGAGACCCAACAAACCATCATCGACTTCTCCAACGAAGTGCAACGTCAACACAATGTGCAAATCATGGCTATTAGGAGTGATAATGGTTCGGAGTTCAAGAACTATACATTGAATGAATTTCTTAGTGAAGAAGGCATTCGCCACCAATACTCCGCCACTTACTCTCCTCAACAAAATGGTGTTGCCGAAAGGAAGAATCGCACTCTCTTGGATATGGCAAGGACCATGTTGGCGGAGTACTCTTCTCCCCAATATTTATGGGCCGAGGCCATATCCACCGCATGCCACTCCTCCAACCGCCTCTACATCCGCAAAGGCTTGTGCAAGACCCCATATGAGATCCTCACCGGCAACAAGCCCAACGTATCCTACTTCCGGGTATTCGGTTGTAAGTGCTTTTATTTGATCAAGGGTATTAGGTTGTCGAAATTTCAATCCAAAACTATTGAGGGTATTTTTGTTGGTTACGGTGCCGAATCCCACACTTATAGAGTCTATGACAAAGCCTCACGGATTGTCATAGAATCTTGTAGTGTGGTTTTCGAGGAAAATGACGGCTCCCAAGTGGCGCAATTTCATGTTTCAAATGTAGATGTTGAAATGCCTCAAGAAGCCATAGGAAGGATGGGTGTGGGATTCTTCCGCCCCATCGAGGGACACCTTATGGCGACTCGAGAAGGACTATGCTCTACCCAAGTGGAGCCCTCCTCTACATTTGAAGATCAAGCCAAGGAGCCAACCACTACACCTAACCGAGAACATATTCAAGACCCTCCTCTCATTGATCAAGTGACTCCGCAAGTCGTACCCACTCCTCTCACTAATGCGAGTCAAGATCAAGGCCAAGATCATTCTTCCTCGTCATCCTCTTCTCAAAATGAAGCTAGTGTTGAAGATATTGTTGTTGACATTGTTGATGATCAAGGCCATGTTGGTCAAGATGGAGACCCAAATGATCAAGATGATCAAGTGTCTCCTCCTCGCAATAATGAGGAGATCGAAGCCCGTCGCATCAATAGGATAAGAAGAGCTTTGAAGCTAATTGATGCCCAAGATGACAAGGTCTTGGAGGATGTTCAAACTAGAAGATCCACTAGAAGGCAATTGGCTCATTTTTGTGAGCATCAAGCTCATATCTCTATGGTGGAGCCTAAGAAAGTGTTTGAAGCTCTTGAGGACTCCGATTGGGTTGAAGCTATGCATGATGAGCTCAATAACTTTGAGCGCAACAAGGTTTGGAGATTGGTTGAGAAACCCAAGGATTGCCACAATGTTATTGGCACCAAGTGGATATTCAAGAACAAGCAAGATGAGAATGGCATTGTCATTAGGAACAAGGCAAGATTGGTCGCTCAAGGTTACACCCAAGTTGAAGGCATTGACTTTGATGAAACCTACGCGCCCGTGGCTCGCCTTGAGTCCATCCGTATCCTCCTTGCTTATGCATCCTCACATAATTTCAAATTACAACAAATGGATGTGAAAAGTGCCTTCTTGAATGGTCCTCTAAAAGAGGAGGTATATGTCAAGCAACCTCCGGGGTTTGAGAATCTCAACTTTCCTAACCACGTTTACAAACTTGACAAGGCTCTCTATGGTCTCAAACAAGCACCTCGTGCTTGGTATGAGCACCTTAGGGAGTTGTTAGATGATCGTGGTTTCGAAGTTGGGAAGATTGACCCCACTCTCTTCACCAAGAGAGTAAAAGGAGAGCTTTTTATATGCCAACTCTATGTGGACGATATTATCTTTGGCTCAACTAACCAAGCTTTCAATAATGAGTTCTCTAAGCTTATGACTGACAGGTTCGAGATGTCTATGATGGGTGAGCTTAAATTCTTCCTTGGCTTTGAGATCAAGCAATTGGCCCGTGGTTCTTTCATTTCTCAAGCCAAGTATACTCAAGACATGCTCAAGAGATTTAACTTCCAAGAGGCAAAGATCAAAACCACTCCTATGCAAGTCAAGTGTCATCTATCACGCAATCCTAAAGGGAGTAAGGATGTGGATCAAAAACTTTATCGTTCTATGATTGGTTCTTTGCTCTATCTTTGTGCATCTAGACCCGATATCGTTTTGAGTGTAGGTGTGTGTGCAAGGTATCAAGCGGCTCCTAAGGATTGCCACTTAGTGGCGGTTCATAGGATCTTTCGTTATTTGGTTCATACCCCAAGATTTGGTTTGTGGTACCCAAAGGGGGCACAATTCTCTCTCAATGGTTATACGGATTCCGATTGGGCGGGTGATCAAGATGATAGGAAGTCAACTTCCGGGGCTTGCCAATTTCTTGGTAGGTCCCTTGTAAGTTGGTCCTCGAAGAAACAAAATTGCATTTCACTCTCCACCGCCGAAGCCGAGTATGTTGCCGCCGCTAGTGCATGCACCCAATTGTTATGGATGAGGCAAACTCTTAAGGAATATGGTGTCCATTTGGACAAAGTGCCTCTTTTATGTGACAATGAAAGTGCCATCAAGATTGCTTACAACCCGGTGCAACACACAAGGACGAAGCACATTGAAATTCGCCACCACTTCATCCGTGATCACGTGGCAAGAGGAGACATTGCACTAAGTTATGTGCCCACCAAGGACAATCTTGCGGATATATTCACGAAGCCACTTGATGATGCAAGATTCTTGTTCTTGAGGAATGAGCTAAATGTGATTGATTCAAGGAGCTTGACTTGACTATCTTGCACACACCCCTATAGATGAAACGCTTTTGAGTCTAGATGTAGGCATGGACATAGGGGGAGTGTTATCCTAACACATTGGGTTCTCCCTCCCCCCATTATGCCCAAAGCAAAAATTCATTGTAAACTCTCTTTTTCTAATGTTGAATTGTGAGCTTCAATGTTGAGTAATGGCAATGCCCCCAAGATATATCTTCGCGATTGCATACCATAAACTCTTACATGGTGGCCTAGGCCACCAACCTCTTCCGTCGAGCATTGGTTCTTTTTTTTGCGAGCTTTTGGCATTTTTTTGTTAAGGGATGTACTCACATTTGATGTTCTTCATTTCCTTCTCATTGTTTTTTTTTTAGTACATTTTTCCCTCCTTGAGTTGCTTCTGAGTTTCATGCCAAAAACTCATATTTGGTGTTTTAGAGCATTACATGTTCTTTTGGGTCGTTTTTCTGGTGAAAGGCCGGAGACTCCGGTGTACCATACCGGAGACTCCGGTCAGGCCGGAGACTCCGGTGTTAACACCGGAGACTCCGGTGTGCTGCGAGTGCTATTTAATCTGGGGGCTGAGGGAAGTTAGGGTTTCATTCCCCACTTCCCCCACGCCCCCCCCCAACGCACTGCAGCGCCGCCGCCTTCACCAGGAGCCGACCCGGGGCGATTTCCTCCGCCCCCAACCTTCCCCTTGCCTCTCCCATCCGTGGAGAGACAATGACAGGCCAAGGAAGCAAGGGTACATCCTCTCCCCCTCGTGTGTTCTCTGTTTTTTCATCTAGATCTGAAAACCTAGGTGACCTTTTTGGGGATGATGCACTTTCTGTTGGTAGAACTTCCTATGGCTAGTTTTTGTGTGTAGAACTTGCTTAGATTCATCAGTAGAACCCTCTGTTAAGAACCCTGCACCTCGTTGTTTATCAGACCGGAGACTCCGGTGTCTCAGACCGGAGACTCCGGTGTCTCAGACCGGAGACTCCGGTGTCTCAGACCGGAGACTCCGGTGTGGTTCTTTCAGATGCGTCTGCTGGTGCATCTGCAGTGTTTCTGCACCTCATTGGACATGTTTGCTCATTTTCCTTGTTTTCTCTGTTGTTGTTCTGTTTGTGTTGGTTTTCAGGACAAAAGCTGAAGGCCGTGGTCAAGCGAAAGTCTCGCCCTCACTCCCGCAACTATATGGTTGTTGATGAAGCCACCGGTCGTTATGGTCAGAGGGGTGCCTTTGAGAGTGAGAGGCGTCAGAAAAACAAGCACGAAAGCAGAATGAATGCTGAAATTGCAAAGAAGGCAAGATATGATTCTTTATCCTCAGTGGCTTCCTTGAGCAAGAAGGAGTACAGGCTTATGAGGGGTCGTCCTTTCTTCGAGATGCCCCGCACTGCTCATACAGCCCACTATTGGAGGAGGGAGTCCGAGTTGATCATGGAGGAGATCTATTCTCAGTTCAGGCAGCCCGTGTGTCCACAGAAAGTCCTTGACTTAGAGGCACTTGGACGATCTGAGTACTTTGAGGAGGCAGTCGGGATCACTAGGAAGCTGGGTCTCGAGCAGCTTGTGGGCATTCAGCAGAACTACAACCCTCCTATTATCCAGCAGTTCTTTGCCACTGTCACTCTTGCTGAAGATGAGAAGGTCACTATGAAGTGGATGTCTGGGACAGTGGAGTGCGAGTCGTCCATGGAACGCTTTGCTGAGCTTCTTGGTTACCCTTGGGGAGAAGGGAATGGTGAGCGTATGCACGTTCATGGAGTTGCTTATGATAAAAAGCGCATGGCTCCTATGTATGACAAGCTCTCCAGCTGCGGCACTGCCAAGAATCTGAAGAGGGTCTACAACATTTGCCTTCGTCTCTTTCGCTGCAACATTGCTCCCAAGGTGGGGAACGTTGATGCTATTCGTGGTGGCCTAGTGAACCTCCTTTATCAGGCTTTCCAGTGTCACCTTGCCGGCCCTGATGGCGAGGGATTTGAGATTGACGTGATGCACTTTATCAAGGAGGAGATTTACTGTGCCATGATTGAGATCAAGAAGGTGCCTGTCTATGCTCCATATGTGATGAGGCTCATTCTTGACCAGCTGCCTGGCTTAGCCCACGATACTGTTCACCCTGTTGGCTCCCTCCAGATTCTGTCCGGACGCTCTCGTGATGATGATGACACTCCCATGGGGGATGTTGAGGCACCTTCTGGCTCAAGGAGGAAGAATGCCGATCCTCCCTCTCGCCGTTCTAGCAGGGAGGAGACGCAGGATGAGATGAAGAAGCTCACGTGGTTCCAGCGTAACATTCTTTGCATGACTGTGGCTGTGCACAAGGAGAACCATGTGGCTTATAAGGAGAGACGTGAGCTGAAGAAGATGATCACCAAGCTGCATGACCATGCGGGCCTTGGTGCTACCCCTCCTATGGGCACTCCTCCCACCACTCCACCCACCCCTCCCACTGCTTCTGTGACTATGTCCTATGAGGGGTGGAACATTGATCAGTTTCCTTGGGGTGACTTTGAGGATGTCACCTCGGCTCCTTCCACCTCGACTCACCGTGCTAGGACCCCGGAGATTGAGGAGGACTTCGTTGATGATCAGCCTGAGGATGATCCAGAGGATGAAGACCTTGGTGACTTTGCCTCCGGCGATGATGATGATGATGATGGGAGTGGAGCTGATGATGATGAGGGTGACACAGAACCTGGGGAGGATGATGATGAGGACTATGAGGATGAGGACTGAGCTTGTTGGACCACGGTGTTCTCTTCGCCCCTTTTTGGTGTCTCAATGCCAAAGGGGGAGAAGTAGCTTTGGCTTGGCTTCTCCTTTTTTGCTTTATTTGCTTCGGAACACAAGTCGTTGAACTTGTTTTGCCTCTTATGGCTTGTGTTCCCACTATCCTAGTTGATTTCGATTTTAAGTGCTTAGTGAACTATGGTTGTTATTTGTGAGAGACCGTGAAACTATCTTATTTATCATATCCTTGTCTCTACTACTTGTAATTGTTCACTAATGTTAGTTCAAGTGGGGCTTTGTTTGTGAAAAATAGGGGGAGCTCACTTAGTGAGTGCTCTATCTTTTACAAACAAAGCCTAGCTATGATCTATTTGCCATTTTTTGTGTGTTGTCATCAAACACCAAAAAGGGGGAGATTGAAAGTGCAAACGCGCTTAAATCATCTTGTTTTGGTGTTTGTTAACAACACATGTAATCTAATAGGTGTTTGATGTATTTCAGGGGTTACGTCAACATATTATCATTTGTGGTGATGAGGTACAAAAAGGAGCTGCTGTCCAATATCTCTGCTCTCTGGAATTTTCCCCAGGCCGGAGTCTCCGGTCTACCAGACCGGAGTCTCCGGTGTGGATATTTGCACAGGGATTTTGGCTAAGGAATTTCTGGTGTCGCGTACTGTACCCACACCGGAGAGTGTCCGGAGACTGTCCGGAGTCTCCGGTGTGGGCTCTTCTTCAAGGATTTTCTCTAAGGACTTGGTGGTGTCGCGCACTGAACCCACACCGGAGACTTACCGGATACTTACCGGAGTCTCCGGTGTGAGTATTTGTTTCCTTCGATCGCAAGACCACAGACATACTCTCTGCTTTTTCGAAGCACCAAGACCGGAGTCTCCGGTCCACCAGACCGGAGTCTCCGGAGTGGATTTTTCCTGAAGCTTTGGGACACCGGAAACTGTCCGGAGTCTCCGGCCCAGACCGGAGTCTCCGGTCTTTACACCGGAGTCTCCGGTGTGACTTTCGCCAGAAAAGCTCCAACGGCTCTTTGCATTTATGGGGGGTATAAGTACCCCCTCCCCTCCACCAACCTCAAGTTAGCTCGACCAGACTTAAAGACTCCATTGTTGAAGCTCAACCACCTTGCTAGATCTCCCAATCCAACCACCCAAAAGCCTAGATCTTTGGTGGATTGAAGGAGAAGGCCCCGATCTACGTCTTCACCAACCGGATTTCATTTCCCCTCTCCTTTGCTTGAGGAATCTTGGCCTAGGGTTTCCTCATGTGGAGAACCTAGGCTTTTTGCTACTCATTGGTGATTTGTGAGTGTTGGGAGCCCCCAATTAAGTTGTGGGTGTGTGCCCCAAACTTGTTTGTAAAGGATTCGATCCCCGCCTCAAAGGGGTTCTATAGTGGAAGGTGAACTAGGCCTTTGTGGCGAAGTTCATCGGAGAATAGGGTGAGGCCTTTGTGGCGTTGAGTAGGCCTTCGTGGCGAGCTCACACCCCTCCAACGAGACGTACTCCCTTAACAAGGAGGAACTCGGGAATACATCGTGTCTCCGTGTGCTTCCATCGGTTATCTCGTTCCTCCCTATTTACTTCTAGTACTTGTCACATTTATTGTTGTACTAGTTGCATTAAGTGTTGTTTTAGTTGTCTCTATTGCTTGCCTTGTCATATAGGTAAATTCACCCCTAGTTGCATAATCTAGAGAATTTACCTTCTTGTCAAGCCTAAATCTTAAGAAAAATTAAAATTGGTCGTAGCACCTATTCACCCCCCCCTCTAGGTGCCTATACTTTACTTTCAAGTTGGCCTACCGGGTTATTATCCCTCCATCACCATTGGTGGTCCATATAATAACCCGGCTTTCTCTGAATCCATCTTTACCTTTCCGGGTCAATGTTCCGAGGAAGATACAGAAGACACGGCTTATTTCGCTCGTTAATCGGTCCGGATATCGCGGAAGGTATTTACTTCCTATCATTTCCGGATATCGCGCATGGGCACTTAACGCGTATCCCAAAGTTTCCGGACGGGTATCTCTTCCGAAAATTTTGGCTCCCGCTCACTTTGACCTAGTTTTCCCCACCCGTACCTATAAATAGATGCCCTGGGGGGTAACATACCCCAACGTTCCATTTCTTCCACCATCTTCTTCCTCACCGGCGCTCTCTCATCCGAGCTTGCACAGCGCCGCCACGGAGACCTCGGGCACGCCGCCGGAGCCGAGCCACCGTCAGCTGCGCTCATCCACGGTTCGCCCCGCGCCGCCGTCTGTCTCCGCCGCCGCGCACCCGAGCTGCCTGCCGGGAGTCCCAGAGGGGCACCACAGCTGCGCCATTTGCCGCCGTCGTGCTCTCCTTCGATCTACTCCGGTGAGCTTCCTTTCCCCATTAATTTTAACTTCCAATTTCTCCGCCCGATCCAGATTGGATCTAGGTCTGTCCGTCGGCTACTTTCTTGCGCCGATTTAGATCGCTTTGTACCACACTAGTTTGTTCAATTGCTCAATAGTTGACCCCACAACACTCTCCTATCACTTGCAATCGTTAATTTCTCTGCGAAATTATCCGCAAATTTTCCAATCTGGACGTAGTTCGCCAAAACTTCCGCAACTGCTCTTCGATACCCGGACAGTCCACCACTTCCGGTTCTTTTATTCATACTCTAGATAAACAGGCAATCAACCTCTTTTCATAATTGCTCACTCATAATTGGATATCCCATAATTTCTATGCCTCTTACTGATACTGCTTGTGAATACTCGGATAACTCATAATTCCCGAGTCTTAATGCTTCGTACTCTTTGCCTTGTATTTTGCAGACCGAACAAATGGCTCCAAAGCACAAGGGCAAACAGCCGGCAAAACTGAGGTCAACCCAATCCATTTCCGCCAACTGGGCACGGTCTTCCGTGACCCAGGCCAAGCTAGAAGAACTCGCCGAGTCTGGCATTCTCCCTCGTCAGAAGGAGATCCACTGGAGAGTTCCGGGTGACGAGACCCGGCCTACCCCCAACCCCAACGAGGTAATCTGCTTCGTTGAGCACGTGATCCGGGGGTTTCGCCCCCCGGGTCACTCTTTTTTCCGTGAGGTCCTCAGCCACTACGGCCTCCGGGTATTCGACATAGGGCCTAACTCTATGTTGAATATAACCCATTTCATAGTCCTTTGCGAATCTTACTTGTGCATCCCACCAAATCTGGCTTTATTTATCGAACTTTTCCAATGCAAACCGTGCCGCGAAAGCGGTGACGGGGCCCTCTTGGCCTGCGGCGGGGTTTCTATCCAGCGCTGTAAGAATTCACCCATGTCGACTCTCAGTCTTAACTCTCACGTTAAGCATTGGAAGCAAACTTTCTTTTATTGCCGGGACACCTCCCCACCCGGCGAAAGGAAATTGCCGGGTTACTCGGAGGGTCTCTTAGACCTTTCCGACACTTTCAATGCTTTCGCCCCTGAATCGGACAGAGAATCCATCCAGCCCCACCTGGCCAAGATAGCCGTCCTTTTTACCCATGGACTTGCCGGGCTTAACCTGGTTAAAACTTGGGTAGATTTCCGGATTCAGCCCAACTCTATTCGCTCAAAGCTAATGTGCGAAGACTCGGGACACGTCACGGACGCGCTCCGCTATTCCTCGAAAAATTATCCGGCTGGCGATACCAACAAGACCATCAAGAGCTTCCTGACTGAGAAGCTGGAGGTGATCAAGAATATAGCCGGGTTAGCGCCGTTCACCCGGGATAACCCGGCTCCAGCGGTAAAATCCGATACTTATCCACTTATTCTCGTACTTTGACTTGATACAATTACTAACTCTCACTTTCATGCTTTTATCTCAGGCCGATAATGCTTTCTGGAACATCGAGACCCCTCCCAACTCCGGGAACCCGGAGGAAGAAGAAGAACCGGCTGATACTGACGAAGGTACCACCCGTGTTTCAGTCATATTAACCTCTTTACTTTGCTTTCCCATTTTTTCTCTTTTTCCAACTATGTACTTGCGCCTTTCAGGGATGGATGACAAGGACGACCAGGGTGACCCGGAAGAGACTGAGAGCGATAAAAGCGAGGCTGAGCCGGAAGTTGAGGTCGGGGCCAAGAGGAAAACCCGAGGGGTCGTCTTCAAGGTTCCTTACTCTTCCATGTCCTCCAAACCCTATTCCTTCGATAACATGCGCGAACTTAACCGACAGTTATCCAATTCGCCACACTTGAAGGATCCGCCTCCGACCAAGCGCAGGGTAACCCGGAATTCCCCGTGTGATGATCCCCTCAACCCGGGTATTCCCACGTCCCCGGCTCGTCGTACTGGTACTTCTCCATCTCATCCCTCCAACTCACCTCAAAGACACCCTTCCCCCAATCATCCCTTAGCCGGACAGCTCCGGGTCTCACTCTCGGATTCTGTGACAGCCTCGTCCGCGTCTAGCAGCTCACTTCCTGCATATTTCGTGGTGAACGCCAGGTAAGTTATATTTCCGGCTAAGCAATATATCAGTCCCTTTGATAACCTTCAATTTTTGCTGCTAATCACTTCTCTTTTCTTTCCTTAGCGCCCAGGTCACGATCAGTGACCCGGATAACATGGACACAGACAACCGGGAGACGGAGGGGCCGGTTGACGATATGGACGCCGCGACTGGCGGTGGTGGTGAAGAGAACCAAGAACAAGATCCCCTGATTGACTCGGCCCGGCAGGAAGCCGGGTCTCCCAAGCCATCTGAAGAAGCTGAGGACGACGACGTCGAGATCCTGGATACAAGGATGGGCTCTCCCAATCCGGACACCCAGGCAACCCGGGTCTCGACCCCAAAGTCGGAGAAGGTTCGTCCTCCGAGTGATCAGGCCGCCGGCTCTTCCGGTATCAGGCCCGAGGATATGACTTTTTCCCAGATGCTTGACGCCCTGCACACCTTGAGGGCTGACGAAGAAAATGTCCTAGAAGCTTTGATAGCCAAACATGAGGTAAATCCAAATAATATTGCATGTATCCTTGTCTAGTCCCCAAGTTCCAATTGAACTTATTGATAATTTGCTTGGAACTTCGTAGTATATCGACTGATAGCTTGCTTTTTATCCGGCTAACCCTTCCTTGTGTTTCCCCACAGGCCTTCGTGACCCACTCGGAGAAGGCATTGGCGAAGGCCACCAAACTCCTCGAGAAGGAGACGACTCTGCGTGAGTCGGCTGAAGCTGATGCCAAGAGGACAGGGAAAATCACAAGAAAATATAGAAAGAGGGCTCATGCAGCAGAAGATGAACTGACCAAGCTTTCCGCTCAGATTGCCGACACATATCGTGCTTTGACTGGTACTATTCCTAACTTAAAAATTATAACCCGGATTCTCATTCTGATAAATAGTCGGATTTCCTTACTCACTGCTTTTTTCTATTTTCAGGCCGTCGCCTTGATGTGACTCCGGATTGAAAGATGATATCGCAAAGGCTGAAAACCAGCAAGAGCACGATCCGGCAGCTATGTGCCGGAACCAAATGGATTCTTCAGGATCTGAGTGGCCGGGTGTCGGGGCATGGCAACCTGAAGACGCTGCTTGACGCGTGCTCCACTATCCCCGAGTGGATTGAGCACTGGAAACGCTCGTCCTTGCCGGGTTGGATTGACCCGGGGGGGGGCTTGCCGCTGGCTAAGGCATATTTTCCAAAACGTGAACCGGCCCCAAGCCTTGTGGGGTGGGTTTCCGGAGTTCAACCATGACGACTCCAGGTTCTCAGAGAAGAACTTCAAGGCTATTCAGAAAGGAGGTTCGTCACTCCGGCCAGTATAATTGCCGATGGTTTGGATGTCCCCCCCCCCCCCCCAGTCATTACCCCAGCGTATGATGGCTGATGACAATGGCATGTTAAGTCGGATCTTCCCAAGCCATACGATATGCCTGGCCCGATGGAAGGCGGAGGCTGCTCAGGCGAGAGAAGAGGCCGCGAAGAAGAAGGCTGAGGCCGATTCTGCACCTGCTACCTCCACGCCAGTCGTTCCTCCTCCCGCACGGGCCGACACTACTGCTGACCCGGGTGCTGCTGCCACCAAGAATGCTAAAGAACAAGGCAAGGAGCAAGACCCGGCTGCCAAGGGTAAGGGCAAGATGGACGACTCGGCCCAAGATGCCGAGTGAACTCTTTATCGGCTACCGTCTTAAGCACTTTATTCGGCCAATGGGCCTTTTGAAAACAATTATTCTTTTGATAGCGCGCATGTACGCTTTATAATACTACTATCCTGGCTTGTAATACGTTTTAATACCTTAATATATTTCGTGGCCCTTCTGGCCTTTTTGCTTGAATATGACATTTCTTGACTTTGGGCTTTTTCATCCCTGATTTTCCGACTTACTGCTATGGTTCCTTTTGTGAGACTAGTGGACTTTTTTCTAAGTCCCCAAGACTCGGATTTTAGGGTTTTTGAGCTGAATAGCCAGATAATTTGTTTCTTTTTTCAAATTCCCGAGTCCCCAAGGCCCGAAATTTCGAGTCTAAGGGGTTGGGTTTTTCAAAAGGAACAAATCATTTCTGCTAAGCCCAAGAACCTAGAGCCGTTCACATAGGTTTTGAAGTTATGCTTAATAAACTTTGAGTTTCCGGTTATTAACCTTGTACTCTGCATAACTTGTGGTTTAGATGACCCTTTTGACTCTCTTGTACTATAAGCCGGCTTTCGCGTGGATAATCATGTTGCTACAGCTGTACGAAGACAGGGTCAGGCAAGTCCCATTGGGCATCATGACTGATTGTAATCATACGCTAGCGAAGCATGCCACTTTAGTGCGAGTCATATCGAGCTTAAGTAAGAAAAGTCAAGAAAGTTTGGCTCCTTTGTCCGGTTATAAGCTTGCAGCCGTACTTGTTTGCAAGTAATCGGCCCTTATAACTCATAGGCATCGTGGCCGGGTCTTTGAGTTTGTAACTGTGCTATTCAAGCAATCAGCCCCCAAGACCTAAATATATGCAATTTACTAAAGAAACTAATGTACTAAGAACAATAAATAATACTTACCTGGAAGAAAAAGTAAAAACACAACAGAAATAAAAAACTTGATAGAAAACACATGAAAAGGAAACAGTATATTGTTTAACCATCTCTTTATTGATATGAGAAAAGTTAGGTCAGCAAGCCGCCTCATTAAAAACCCTCCAGTCCCCTTAGGTACCCTGGATAGGAAAAGAGTGCGTCTGAAACCTGCTGCATGTTACATCGTGTAATTCCGCTTGTGAATCTAGCCTAAACTAGGTATAGTAGGGACGCAGCTGAGCTACGTTCCATGGTCTTTCTCTTTCTTGCATAGATGAAGTGGTACGAGCGGTGTCATTAACAGTAGCCGACTCTTCCCTTGCATCTACCAAATAATATGATCCGTTGTGCAGATTCCGGCTTATGATGAACGGTCCCTCCCATGGCGGGGATAACTTGTGTTTTCCTTCTTTTGACTGCACCAGGCGCAGAACCAGGTCTCCTTCCTGGAAGACCCGGGTTTGACTCTCCGGCTGTGATATCTCCTCAGGTCCTGCTGGTATATGGCTGATCTCTCCAAACCTTGTTCCCTGTGTTCTTCTAACATATCCACGGCGTCCTGCCGGGTCTTCTTGTTCTCCACCTCAACGTAAGCCGATACTCGAGGCAAGTCATGGATGATATCACTCGGCAGCACCGCTTCTGCGCCATAAACCATGAAAAACGGTGTCATCTGAGTAGATCTGTTAGGTGTAGTGTTGATACCCCAAACCACTGAAGGTAACTCCTCAACCCATGCTCCAGCAGCTCTGATACATGGGACTCGCAATCGTGGCTTTAATCCACGAAGTAACTCCTGATTTGCCCTCTCCACTTGTCCATTGGCTTGTGGATGAGCTACGGAAGCTATATCAAGCCGGGTTCCGTTATTACCACAGAATTTCTCCATCTCGCCAAGGGACATGTTGGATCCATTGTCGGTAATTATACTGTGAGGATACCCGAACCGGTAGATAATCCTTTTCAGGAACTTAACTGCCGTAATCGCTTCACAATTAGTAACTGGCATAACTTCAACCCACTTGGTAAATTTATCGATAGCCACCAAGAGATGTGTCTTTTTGCAAGGTGACATGTGAAAGGGGCCAACCATGTCCATACCCCAAACGGCAAAAGGCCAGGTCAAAGGAATTGTTTGCAACTCCATAGCCGGCACATGGATTTGGCGGGCACACCTTTGGCATCCGTCGCACCTTGCCACCAAGCGTTCCGCATCTGCTAAGGCTGTGAGCCAGAAGAAACCGTGCCTATATGCTTTGGCCACAAGGGACCTTGTGGATGCGTGATGCCCACAGTCGCCTTCGTGGATCTCTTTCAGGATTTGCCGGCCTTCTTCTGGTGCTACACAGCGCAAAAATAGTCCTGCAGCGCTCCTTTATATAACTCCCCATTGATGATGGAATAACCTTTTGCTCGCCTCAGAATTTGCCTTGCTAGTACCTCTTGCTGTGGTAACTCGCCCCGTGATAGGTAAGCCAGAAACGGCTCTGTCCACTCGGGAACACTGCATATTGTGGCTACGAGCTCCAAATCCGGGTCGTTGTTAGCCAGTTCTTCCTCAGACTCGGTTTTAACTGACGGCCGCCATAGCTCGTCCAGGAACACATTGGGTGGAACCGGCTCTCTGCGCGAGCCGAGTCTAGCGAGTGCATCTGCTGCCTCGTTTTTTCTTCTATCTACATGCTCCACCTCATACCCGTAAAAACACGCGGCAACCCGGTCCACCTCTCTGCGGTATGCTGCCATAGTTGCATCTTTTCTATCCCAAGTTCCCGAGACCTGCTGTACCACAAGGTCCGAATCTCTGTAGCACCGTATCCTCTTAATGTTCATCTCCTTGGCTATCTTCAATACATGCAATAATGCCTCATACTCGGCCACGTTGTTGGAACAATCAAAGTGAATCTGCAACACGTAGCTCAACTTGTCTCCTTTGGGTGATGTGAGCACCACTCCAGCTCCTGATCCCTCGTATTGCTTGGAACCATCAAAGTGCATTATCCAAGACTCGGAACTTGGAGTCATTGTGGGCATGCCTGTGTGAGTCCAATCGTTAATGAAATCAACTAGAGCTTGAGATTTGATTGTTGACCTGGGCTCGTAGTTGATGTGATAATCTCCCATCTCAATCGCCCACTTGGCTACTCTACCTGTTGCATCCGAGTTTCTGATGATATCCGACATTGGTATAGAGCTAACCACTGTTATGGGGTGTTCCTGAAAATACGGCTTCAATTTCCGGCTGGCCATGAAGACCCCGAAAACCAGCTTCTGCCAATGTGGGTAGCGCTGCTTTGCTTCTGATAACACCTCGCTGACATAATAAACCGGCCTCTGAACCGGGTGATCCTTTCCATCCTCCTTGCGCTCAACGACAACCACTGCGCTAACCGCCCGGGGACCCGCTGCAATGTATAGTAACATGGGCTCTTTAGGACCCGGGGCTGCTAGGACTGGTGCCTCAGATAGATGCTTCTTTAGTGCCTCGAATGCCTCATCCGCCTCTTGGTCCCAAACGAATTTATCAGATTTCCTCAAGAGCCGGTACAAGGGTATTGCCTTCTCTACGAGTCTTGATATAAACCGGCTCAGTGCTGCTATGCACCCCGTAAGCTTCTGAACGTGCTTCAGGTTTTCCGGCTTTTTCAGACTCTGGATAGGTTTGATTTTATCCGGGTTTGCTTCAATCCCTCTCTCTGAAACAATAAAACCGAGTAACTTCCCTGCTGGGACTCCAAATACACACTTTGTCGGGTTAAGTTTCATCTGGTATCTTCTCAGGTTCTTGAATGTTTCCTTCAGATCATCAATAAATGTATCTGCTTTTCTGGTCTTGATCACCACGTCATCCACGTAAGCATGAACGTTGCGTCCAATTTGGTCCTCAAAGCACTTCTGAATGCACCGCTGATAGGTTGCGCCGGCGTTCTTCAATCTGAAAGTCATGGTCTTGTAACAAAAGGCCCCAAAAGGGGTTATGAACGATGTTTTCTCCCGGTCTTCCTTTTTGAGCTTGATCTGATGATACCCGGAATACGCATCCAGGAAACACAATAGGTCACTTCCAGCCA
The DNA here is from genome assembly GCA_028641055.1 of Alopecurus myosuroides. NCBI lineage: Eukaryota > Viridiplantae > Streptophyta > Magnoliopsida > Poales > Poaceae > Alopecurus > Alopecurus myosuroides. The sequence continues at coordinate 196,805,356 of CM054058.1, forward strand.
CTGCGTCTATGATCTGATCTATCCTTGGAAGTGCAAACGGATCCTTTGGGCAATGCTTGTTGAGACTCGTATAATCAATGCACATCCTCCACTCATTGGTCTTTTTCATCACGAGAACCGGATTTGCCAACCACTCCGGGTGAAATACTTCCATGATAAAGCCGGCTGTCAGCAGTCGAGCAATTTCTTCGCCGATAGCCCTTCTTATTTCCTCATTCATCTTTCTCAGTCCCTGCTTCACGGGCCTGGACTTGGGATCAACGTGCAAACTGTGCTCTGCCAGCTCTGTAGGGATACCCGGCATATCGCTAGGCGTCCAAGCGAACACATCCTGATTTGAACGAATAAACTCACCAAGTGCTTTTTCCTGCTCATCGTCCAAGTTAGATCCTATGGCAAATTGCTTGGAGGGATCACCTTCGACGAAGGCCACCATCTTGGTATCTTGCGCTGCTTTGAATTTTGTTCTCTCATCCTCAGTGTTTGGCCTTTTCAGCGCTGTCCTGTCATCCGGGTTTACTTGAGACCGGTAATACTTAAGCTCCTCCTTTCTATAGGCTTGTTCTGTCATTGCCGCATCTCCTTCGTCACACTCAGCCGCTATATCCCGGCTCCCATGTATGGTGATGGTCTGCTTAGGACCTGGGATTTTGAGCTGTAGGTACACGTAACACGGCCTGGCCATGAACTTGGCGTAAGCCGTGTCGTGGGATAATCACGGCAGATGTTACCGGGGGTAACTGATCTTGGGGCAAGACGACACAGGTGTTTGGGAGAGGGTTTAGCTCAGAGGAAAACATGGTGCGATTCAATCTGGTAGCCGGCAATCAAAGTCGCCGAGTCTCCAATCTCGATATAACAACTCAACTCTAGGATTACACTGGATGCTCGATACCAAGCGCTATATCTAGGGTTCTTAGATCTCTGTCTAAAACTAGACCTGGGGGTCGGTTTATAAAGCACCCGTACCCCCTGGCTTATTCCCCAAGGCGCATCCTGGATCCTACCCGGACACGGCGCACAAACCCTAGCTTTCCTTTACAGTAACCCACAATCCGGATTGCTGGGCCTACAAACTTGGGCCTTCCACAAGCTTCCTTATCCTTAGCCGGATCCTGCGCACCATCCTTTGGGCCGGGTTACTCCTTGGAGTTTGGCCTACCGGGTTACCATCCCCCCGTCAGTAGTCCCCAGAATAGCCTGGGCTTCATGGATCCTCCTTGAAGCGCTCGCTATTCCCTGCAAAGATATCAAACATACATGCATATGGAGGCCGGGTTAAGATGCTCTGATATTCAGCTAGGCCTTACTTCACGGCGGCCATGTAGTAACCCGGGTTTTTCCCCCAAACACCTTTAATTTTCCAGGTCTAAACCCTAATTCCATACTCGATAATCGATCCTGATATCACGGGATGGATTCCCTTCTCTCTTTTATCCAGATGCCTTGCTCAATATTTGGCGCATATCTCGCAGAAACTTAAATAAATAGCCGTTTACCTCCGCAACTCCCGGCCCCCACTCACCGAACCGGGCTTACCCACTTATACTATAAATAAGCTCCTTGGGGGTAACCCGAACCCTAACGGCTCATTTCCCCCCATTCCGCTTCCTTTCTCCTTCTAAGCTCACTCTCGCTGAGCACCACCACGGAAATCCCGCGCGCATCACCGGAGCCCATCGGCCGGAGGCTGCGCTCCGCCACGACTCGCCCCGCGCCGCCGCCAAGATCCGCCGGCGAATCCCCATCCGGCCCGTCAAGGACCGCGAAGGGACACCAGGCTTGCGCCATCTGCCTCCGCAAAGCCTCGCTCAGATCTCCTCCGGTAAGCCACTTGCGTCCATTAATTCGCCCTTGCACTTTTTGATTTCACCTTAGATTAGATCCAAATCGACCCGCCAACGATTCCTCGGCCATGCCGAATTAAGTTGCTAACATTCTTTCCAGCTCGCATAATAGATAAGTTATGGATTCCAATCCATTCTCCTACTACCTGCAAGTACTAATTTCGCCACAAATCCGAAGATAAGATTCCCAATCTGGGCCCGATCCACTCAAAATTTCCGCCTTGGCCTCAATCACCCGGCCGGACTTCCCCTTTTCAGTTCATTTTATTCGCGTTTAAGTGCCTATGCGGCCATCCATCGTCCCCAAAGAACCCCTTCAACACTCAGATCTCCATATTTTTCGCCATAATACTTGATACCCGGACAATTTCGAACTTTACTCGGTGAGCTAACACCCGGGTTACACGCAATTTTTCATGTCTCAATATTACCCCACCGATACTCGGCCGGCTCACAACTTCCGGGTCTTAGTCCTCTTATCCTTTTACTTTGTATTTTGCAGGTCAACCACATGGCTCCCAAAAAGCAGGGGAAAACTCCAACCAAAGTTAAAGCCGCCAACTCCATATCCGCCAACTGGGCGCGGTCTACAGTCACCAAATCCAAGTTGGAGGAGCTAGTGGAGCTGGGAGTCCTTCCTCCTCAAGAGGATATCCAATGGAGAGTGCCGGGTAAGGAGACCCGGCCCACCCCGACAAAAGGCGAGGTAATTTGCTTTGTGGAACATGTGACCCGGGGCTTCCGCCCACCGGGTCACCCCTTTTTCCGTGATGTTTTGAATCATTACGGTCTTCGCGTCTTTGATATCGGGCCTAATTCTGTTCTCAACATCTCCCACTTCATAGTCCTTTCCGAATCATACTTGTGCACTTCGCCAAGTCTAGCTCTTTTCATCGAGCTTTTTCAATGCAAACCGTGCCGCGAGAGCGGTGACGGGGCGCTTCTCGCTTGCGGCGGGGTTTCCATCCAGCGCCGCAAGAATTCTCTGATGCCACCCCTCACCCTTAATTCCCATGTCAAGCACTGGCAGCTCTCCTACTTCTACTGCCAAGACACCTCCCCACCCGGCCAAAGGAAGTTGCCGGGTTACTCAGAGGGTCTTCTTGACATCTCTGATAAATTTAGTGCCTTTGCCCCTGACTCGGACAGGGAGGCAATTCAACCTCTTTTAGCCAAGATCACCACTCTCACAGCCCAAGGCCTCATCGGGCTCAACCTGGTGAAGACTTGGGTAGATTTCCGGATTCAACCCAACTCCATCCGCACAAAGTTAATGTGCGAGTATTCAGGGCAATCTACAGACCCGCTCCGGTACTCCGACAACATCTTCGCAGCTGGCGATACTCATAAAACCATCAAGGGCTTTCTGACCGAAAAGCTCGAGGTAATCCGGAACATATCCGGGTTAGAGCCCTTCACGCTTGAGAACCCAGCCCCCAAGGTGAAAACCCGACTTTGATGCCTTTACCTTTGCTCTTTCCACTCAATGCAGTTAATAACCCTTGTGCTAACACTTTTCAGGCTGATGATGATTTTTGGAAAACCAATGCCTCCCCTAGCTCCGAAAGTCCAGAGGAGCAAGAAACTGTTAACTCGGACGAAGGTACTCTCCGGATTTTATTTGGTTCCCTTGAACTCACCATAACCCCTTCATTTCCAACCATAACTTTGATGATATCCAGAACAAGAAGATGACGAGGAAGAAAACTCCGATGGCAAAGTGGAATCCGCCAGCGACGAGGAAGAACTGGAGCCGACAGTCAAGGCCGGATCCAAAAGAAAGACTCAAGAGGCCACCTCCAAGGTTTCATATCTCCTCCTCGCATTCAACTCGCATTACTTTAATGATATACTTGAGCTACCTTGACATTATCCCACCGGCCGTTCTTGAAGGAGTCGCCCGTAACCAAGCGCGGGTCAACTCGAAATCACCCGGGTGATGATGCCCTTAACCCGGGTATTTCATCGACCCCCCCCCCCCCGCGGCGGGCTGGTAATTACCCTATCTTTTCTGGGTCAAAACATTCTCTTTAAACCATTCCCATATGACATCTAACTTGATAATTTCCAGCTTCTCCCGAGTCCAGCGATGGATTTCCTTGTGACTTTGCGGTGAATACCGGGTAAGATCCCCTTCCTGATGTTCCACCATATTTCATCACCCTTTCTTGACTGTGTATTTAGCTGCTCACTGACAACATCTTATAGGGCCACGGTCGTTATCAGCGATCAAGAGGAAACGGGGACCGAGGGCCCGGGTAAGGGGAGCCCGGCTGATAAGACTACAGCCGCGTCCAGCGGTGAAAAACAAGCGTCGCCGCCAAACCCGGACACGCAAGGAGCCGAGTATCCAATTGCTTCCCATGCAAGCAAGAAGAACAAAACCACCGTCTTGGGTGCAGAAGAAGGAGCGTCGGATTCCGACACACAAATGACCCGGGTTTCGCCTCCTACTAAGAAGAAAGCTCCTTCCCGGAATTTCCAAGGCCCCGGGTCTTCTGATACGAGTAAAGACACTTTCGATCAGTTGATGAACACTCTCCTCACTATGAAGACTTCGGAGAGCCAGATCTTGGAGCGCATGGCTGCAGAGCACCAGGTAAGGACACTTTGTATCTCATATTGCATATCTAGTCCCCAAGTTCCAAGTATGACTTGCAAAAGTGATGCTTGGTACTTTACGCCACACTCAGCTTTCCATACAATCCAACTAATACTTGCATTCCTTGCTACTTACAGGCACAAATAACCCGGTCTGATGAAACTTTACTGAAGACCGAACAACTTCTTCTTGCCGAGATGAAACGAAGGGAAATCCTTGAGGATGACATGAAAACCTTGAAGAAAGATGTTTCCAAATACAAGAAGAAGTGCAATGCCACTCAGACCGAACTGAAGAAACTATCGGACCAGGTCTCCGATACTTATCAGATCTTGCTCAGTAAGTTTTCTGCTGTCGATTGGCTTCATGTCTTTGCTTTATTATAACAGACTCGGGATTACTGATACGCTCTTTCTTTTGTTACGACTGCAGGTGCCAACCTTGCGGCCCCAGAGGAAAATGCCATTGTCAAGGCTAGAACCCTCAAGACTGTGCTCCGGACTTTCTTTGCCGGAACAAAATTTATATTGGATGCTGTGAAGTGGCCTACGGAAGTATATCCGGGTGAAGAGAATCTCGTTCAAGCCTGCTCCACTGTGCCTGGCTGGATTGAAATCTGGAAACGCTCATCATGCCGGATTGGAATGACCCGGGCTTTTACTCTGGCCAAGGCTTTCTTTCCAAAGCTTGACCCGGCAAAGGTAACATCCGGGTTTCCCGAATTCAAGGCTGACGGTTCCAAATTTACACCCAAGGATTTCAAAGCCATACAAGCCGCAGTGCGCCCCTCAGCTACCACATTGGCCGATAGCTTGGATCTAAATACGATTATGAGTGCATACGACGCTGATGGCAAAGTTATTACGGAGGAAGCGCCCCCGCCTTTTGATATCTTGGAGAAGTGGGCTTCTAGCTCGGCCAGGAAGAGGGAGGCGACTGCGAAGAGAGAGGCCGAGTTAGAATCGGGCCCGTCTGCCTCCACACCAGCCGTCCCTCCACCAGTCCGCCCCGATGCAATGAGTCCGGGTAAGGGTGCCGGGAAGGCTAAGCAGCAAACCCAGGACTCAGACCCGGAAGGCCGTACTTAGGAGGCCGAATAGGGCCGTACTATCATAATACCTTGTAATGCTTTGTATTCACACTGTTATGCTTTTGATGGTGCGCCTGTGCACCCCTGATACTGACGCCGTACCTTGTAACATACTTTTAGTCCGTGATATACTTTGCGGCTTTCCTGGCCTTTTGATAACCGTATTGCTTGCCTATTCTTTGAACTTTTTCTCGATACCTGATTCTCTATTTTGGCTCCCTTCGTAAGACTCGGTTTTCCGAGTACCAGGGGCTTTGATACGTGGACTTTTTCTTTAAGTCCCCAAGACTCGGATGGTGAGGTTTTTCGAACTGCGATAGCCAAGTAGTTTGTTTCTGTTTCGAAGTCCCCAGTCCCCAGGACCCAAAGTCCGAGTCATGGGGGTGTGGCCTTTCTCAGAGAACAAATTATTTTTTACCGAGTCGCAAGCCTAAAGCCATTCCGTGTGAATACTGAAGTTATGCTTGATAGTTGTTGAGTTTCCGGCTTTTAGCCTTGTACTCTGCATAAACTTGTGGTTTAGATGACCCTTTTGACTATCTTGTACTGTAAGCCGGCTTTCGCGTGGATACCATGTTGTTACATCCATACGAGAACAGTGTCAGGCAAGTCCCATTGGGCTTCATGGTTGATTGTAATCGTAAGCGAACGAATCATGCCACTTTAGTGCGAGTCACATCGAGCTTAAGTAAGAAAAGTCAAGAAAATTTGGCTCCTTTGTCCAGTTATAAGATTGCAGCCGTACTCGTTTGCGAATAATCGGCCCTTATAACTTATAGGCATCAAGGCCGGGTCTTTTGGGTTGCTAGCTGGGCTACTTGACCGCCAGCCCCCGAGACCTGTATGTACTCAACATTCTTAATGATACGGAAATACTGATGCCACGTGGATACTACTTACTTGTAATCATGCTGTAACGAAATAGGACTTGATAACCATCTCTTTATTGCCGCGAGAAAGTTTGGATCAGCAGGCCGCCTCATTAAAAACCTTCCAGTCCCCTTAGGTACCCTGGGTAGGAAAAGAGCGCGTTTGAAACCTGCTGCCCGTTACATTGTTCAGTTCTTCGTGGACACCGGTCCCGAACTGGCGTGACCGGTGCACATTCTCCACACGTTAGACTTTTTCATGACGAGTACCGGGTTTGCTAGCCAACCCGGGTAAGGTGTTTCCATGACATGGCCGGTTGTGAGTGATCGTGCAGCTTCTTCTTCTGTGGCGGATTGTTTGGAGGGGTCATCCTTGACAAAATCCACCATTTTAGCATCTTGTGTTACCTTGGATTTTGCTCGTTCGCCTTCAGTACTCGGCCTTTTTGATGTGGCTCTACCCTCCGGGTCTGCTTGAGACCGGTACTGCTTGAGTTCTTCTTTTCTACAGGCCTGCTCGGCCATTGCTGCATCTCCTTCGTCGCATTCAGCTGCTATGTCTCGATTTCCATGTATGGTAATGGTCTTCTTGGGACCCGGGATTTTTAGCTGTAGATATACGTAACACGGCCTAGCCATGAATTTGGCGTAAGCCGGCCTTCCAAATAACGCGTGATAAGGGCTGCGCAATTTGACTACCTCAAAGGTAAGCCACTCAATTCGATAGTTATCCTTTGACTCTCCAAAGGCTACCTCCAATGCGATTTTTCCCTCGGGGCATGCTGAATGACCCGGCACTATCCCATGAAAAACTGTTGAGCTTTTTTGCAGCTGAGATTCCTTGAGACCCATGCGTAGGAAGGTTTCCCAATACAGTATATTGATGCTGCTTCCACCATCCATTAAAACCTTTTTCAGTTCGTACCCATTGACTTGCGGTGCGACTACTAGTGCCAAGACTCCTGGGTGCTCCACTCTTTCTGGGTGATCCCTTCTGCTCCATGTTACCTCCTGTTCTGACCATCTCAAGTACCTCGGGACAGCTAACGAAACTGAGTTGACCGCTTGCTTCAGTATCTTTTTGTCCTTGTTAGAGCCTCCTGTGGTATGCACATGATATTGACCCAATTGTTTGGGGTTAGCCTGGAAACCTCCTGCCCCCCCTTGGTTATTACCTTGATTTCCAGCCGCCGGATTACCGGCTGGGGGTGGGCCGTTGCCCGGGTTTGCCCCTGGACCCGGTCCTCCTCCCCGTCCTGCACCTCGCATAGCTCTGTGCACTTCCTCATTTTTCCATCTTTGTAAATCGGTGCACTGTTCTAGGGAGTGGTTAGCTGGCCTGCCATTCCTGCTGTGCTTCGGGCATGCCATCCTGAATATGTCCCAATTGTTACCCGGCCTTGGTGGACCTTGATAGTTTCCTCCATTGTGGTTACCTCCGTTGAAATTTCCTTCTGCTCTGGGCCTCGAAGACCCGGCTTCTGTGTTGGCGACAAACTCGGAGCCTCCTTCGAACGGGCGCTTGTTCTGGCTATTTCCGTTATTACCTGATGCTGATCCGTTGCCGGTTCTTCCGTTATTGCTTGTGTTTGCTTTTACCTTCTTGTCATCAGCTTGATAAGGACTGCGCAACTTCACCACTTCGAACGTGAGCCACTCAACCCGGAAATTGTCCTTCGATTCTCCAAAAGGAACCTCCAAAGTGATCTTTCCTTCAGGGAACGCTGAATGACCCGGCATGATACCGTGAAAAACTGTTGAACTTTTCTGTAGCTGAGACTCCTTGAGACCCATGTGTAGGAAAGTTTCCCAATATAGGATGTTGATGCTGCTTCCACCGTCCATTAAGACCTTCTTCAGCTCATAACCATTAACCTGTGGCGCAACCACCAATGCTAGGACTCCCGGGTGTTCTATTCTTTCCGGGTGATCTCTTCTTCTCCACGTCACATCTTGCTCGGACCACCTCAGGTATCTCGGGACAGCCGAGGAAACCGAGTTTACTGCCTTCTTTAGTATCTTTCTATCCTTGTTAGAAGTTCCTGTGGTGTGAACGTGGTATTGGCCCAATTGCTTGGGGTTGGCTTGGAAACCTCCAGCTCCTCCCTGGTTATTACCCGGATTCCCAACTCCCGGGTTACCTGCTGGCGGTGGGCCGTTGCCCGGGTTTCCACCCGGACCCGGTCCTCCTCCCCGGCCTGCACCTCGCATAGCCTTGTTCACTTCCTCGTTCTTCCATCTCTGCAAATCCGCACATTGCTCCAATGAGTGGTTAGCCGGCCTCCCGTTCCTGCTGTGTTTCGGGCACGCCATTCTGAAGATATCCCAGTTGTTACCCGGCCTTGGTGGCCCTTGATAATTTCCTCCGTTATGATTTCCTGCGTTGAAATTTCCTTCTGCCCTGGGCCTTGAAGACCCGGCTTCTGTGCTGGCGACAAACTCGGAATTCCCCTCGAACGGGCGCTTGTTCTGGTTGTTCCCATTGTTACCTCCATGGTTACCCGGCGTAGATACATTGTTGGTTCTTCCATTATTGCCTGTATTTGCTTTTGCTTTCTTGTCATCAACGTCCTCTTCCGTGGTATCCGTTGCAGCATGTTTGTTGCACGCATCCATTAGTTCTCCCATTGTAACCTCTGAAGCATTCCGACTGGTTTTCATGCGAGTTAATTTCTGCACTAAAGACGTATACTTGCATGTCTTGGCCATAGCCTGCAACGCGTCCTTCGGCTGAATATCTGTAGATGAATGTAATATCTCCATAACCCGGTGCACCCAGCTACGCGCCGAGTCTCCCTTCTTTTGCACACACCGTTCTAGATCGTCGATAGTAAACAGCTTCCTGCATGTTCCGTGAAAGTGCTTGATAAACGCAGTTTTCAACTCACCCCACGACTTGATGGATCCTTCCGGTAAATTATTGAACCACAACTTTGCTGCTCCTTCCGACATCATTAAATACATGAACTTGGCTTGAAGGTTTTCAGACGCGTTGCGAATCGACATAGCCATCTCATAACTGCTCAACCATGTTTCTGGATCCATAGTCGGCTCATAGTTCACTACTTTACCCGGTTCCTTGAATTTATCCGGGTAAGGCTCAGCCCTGATGTTATCCGTCAGACACTTGGGCCCAGCGAGATTAGTCGGTACTGGCCTCACCCGGGAAACATGCGATCCTGCGGGGGGTACGGCTGGACGTGGCGCTACTGCTGGTCCGTGCACCGCGGACACGGCCGCGGCTCTCCTAGCTCTGGAACTATCCACAATAGCTTGTGCTGCTGATACTGCTGGTGCTGCTTGCACGCGCGGAGGAGGCGGCATTTGCTGCTGCTCTGCCCTCCGTCGCGCTGAACTTGTTTGCATATTACCGGCATTGCCATGTTGCTGGCTGATATAAGGTGTTCCATGCATTCCACTCCTATTATCCGGGTAATTAACCTGCTGAGCCACTGCCGTATGCAACAAATCGATCGCCCGTCGGGTCTGCTCCGCATGGGGTGACTCTCTTACGGGGATCTGATTCAATGCTAACGTTGCGGCATATACGTTATCCATGGGGTTATTGAAGTGACCTGGTGGCGTACGAAATCGTGATGGTGGTGGTGGTGGTGGTGCTGTGTTGCTGACAGTGACCCCAGTCTGTAATGTGGGTAACCCGGCCTGCACGTTTGCCGGCTGTCCTGCTCTAGTTGCCGGCTGATGCACAGTTTCCTGATTCACAGCCGGAATCGGCTGATCCTGGGGTGTGATGAATAGTGCGTTAGGGTTTATGACTCCACCCATCGCCTGTAATCTTGTCTGGTATCTCTGATGCACCCTGCTTGTCTCAGCCCGGAGCCGGTTTTCCAGCGTGTCCAGTTCGCGTTGGCGCGTGGCTACCCCTTGCTTTTCCGCTTCCACATCCCTTCTTTGTTGCTCCAGCGTGCGGCGTGCTACCTCCAAGTCCCTGGCACGTGTCGCGGCGTTCTCCGGGGTTATCACAGTAGCTAACACTGTTGGGTCCAAGACAATATTGTTACTGAATAGGGCCGGGTGTTGCGGATTCGAACGACCCGCCCCTGGCGTCCTGTTAGCCAGGAACCCAAACATATTTTCCTGCAGCTCGCTATCCGCCGCTCGGCTGGTGACTGAAGCCGACTCTCCGTCAACCCGGGTCAGGACCGGATTTCCGTCAGCCGGATTTTGCTGCTGGGCCAATGCTTGCGCCGCTCAGACCGCGGTCGTAGTCACGTTCCCCTGATTGAGATTGGTTGCAGGGGCCGTGTAGACCGCGACCTGGCGCGCAATGCTTGGCGAAGACTCATACTCCTCCTCATCGCAGCTATCTTCCTCGTACCGGTCCTCCAGCAGGTGCAAGATAGACTCGGTATCATCTTCTCTTGTAACCTGGCCACGCGGGGTCCATGCCGGCTCTTCCGGCTATTCCCTCTTCGTGGTGGGTTCCTCTATCGGGTCCACCGTCCCGACCGACTCTTCTCCGTCCGACTGAACGTGGGTGGCCTCTCCTGACACAGAATCAAATCCAAAATCGTCAGGGATTGAACCGAACGCACGTACCATGCCGACAATGACGTTGACCCGGCCGATTGTGACGACAGATCCGGATTCGAGCAGATCCGACTCTGGCCCCCAGCCAAAATCGTCCACCATCTTCTCTCCTTCAGGGTTGATGTAGATCTCGCCGACGACGAGGTTCTTCATGTTCTCCCGAGCTTCTCCCGTGATGTAAACACCCTTGGACGTAGGCCCCACGGTGGGCGCCAACTGTCATGGGATAATCACGGCAGACGTTATCGGGGGTAACTTGTCTTGGGGCAATTCGACTCTGGTGTTTGGGAGAGGGTTTAGCTCAAGGGAAACCATGGTGATATGCGATCTGGTAGCCGGCAATCAAGTCGCCGAGTCCCCGATCTGAATATATTATCTCAACTCTCGTGTTACAATGGATACTCGATATCTCGTAATCTCTATCTCGTAAGCTTGTCTAATCTAACCCTAGGGACCGACTTATATAGTACCCGGACCCCCTAGCTTACCATCCAAGGCGTGCTCGGAATCCTACCCGGACACTGCTTACAAACCCTAAACTTCCTTATCGGAACCCACAATCCGGGTTACGAGGCCTACACTCCTGGGCCTTCTAGAAGCTCCTTTTCCCTAAGCCGGGTCTTGTGCAGCGTCCTTTGGGCCGAATTACACCTTGGCGTTGGCATACCGGGTTATCATCCCTCCATCAGGTACTATCACCAGTGGTGATCTGCACCCTGATAGCCTGACGAAGTAGCAGAGATACCGATGGGAACACCGGAGGTTCCGCCCACCGGTACTACCGGTGGGTTCAGCCGTAGCCTCCGCGATGTACCAACCGAATGGTATTTTGGCAGGGGTACCACTAGTACCACCACCGGATGCCCCCGCCTGGGGCTATGTTGGGAAGTACCAGGGAGCAGTACTACTGATGGTTTCACCGGTACTACCGCCACTTGGGAAACCACTTCCCAGACTAGGCTTTTGGGGAGCTCTTTGCCTTCGGAAAAACGTCGTAATGCCCTTATGGATATTTTAGGGGATACGCGAGTGATGCAAATGGACACTTCATACACTTAAACAATGATTAGTCCTTATGTTGTGTCATCATCAATTATCAAAACGGAAGATGGTTTTTCATTCTCCCCTTTTGGTAATTGATGACAACACAACAGTTTGCAACACGGGGTCTAAACAACATGGACGGAGCTCCCCCTAGAGTAATGCTCCCTTCATGATGAGTGATCCGAGCAAGATAAATATGATATACAAAGGAGAGATATCTTGCTCACAAACACAATATTTAACCAAACTAGTAAAATAGAAATTAAAACATGAGGTTCACATGTCTTACACCATGCATGACGGGGTTCACAAATAAAAGTATTAAAACACAGAGGTTCACAAATAATCGATTCACAAGCACTAAAGAGACAACATAAATAGCAATGCTTGTGAAATACCCTTGCAAATACCCAAACTCTCCTAGAGAGACATCTCTCCCCCTTTGGCATTAAGACACCAAAAAGGAGAAAGATCGACACTAACGTACCAAGGCTCACTCGGAGAGGCCATCCATACTTGGAGGACGGGCATAACAACGAGAGCTAGTAGCTTCTTCTCCAGGATCCTCATCAGACCACTCAATAATGTATCCCTTTGAATCTCTAGTCTGCCACCTGCCCCAAGTAGTGATCTTGTACTCAACGGCAGAATCCACGGACTCCCCGGCATCACGGCGAAGCTGCCTAGCAGCCTAAGCAGCCATGCGGTGCTTGAGCTCCTTGTCATAGTGCACCTCCCACCGATGCTGCTCAATCTTCTTTTTCACTCAGAACACATTCTTTAGAGCATGAGCCATCCACTTGAGCGCACCATAAGAAGGAGGGGACAGGAGGGCCCGATTTCTTCTTATTCATCGACCACAACCCTGGGCTTTGCCTTGCCCTTGCGAGCAGCTGGAGTGGGGTGATCAACAGGCCCGATACAATCCTTTATAAGGATACGCTTCTCCTTGTGAGGGACCCAGGAGGAGTCATCAAGGGGATCCTCCGGGTGCTTGGAATCCCAAGCATGTAAGATGATCTTCATGATAATAGGCCCATAGCAAGAATTCTTTCGGCACACAATGGCGGACCACAATTCATTCCATATGAAGTCAAGCACATAAAGTTTCTGAGTCAAACCTTGGAGCCTTTTCTCATGGGTAAGAAGCATGAGATTCTTGAGATACCCTTGGATTTAATCCACATTTCCAACCTTAGGATCGATGTTCTCACGGTAGATGCGAAGCATAACAGCATAGGTGTGGTAGAGACCCTTGGAGAACCCGACGACGTACTTCTTCCATGAGTAGAGAGGGGTGAGTTGGTCCTTGCTAATAGTCTTCCCGGCGGAATGAATGCGAAACCACTCACAATCATACTCCGGACCACCACCAAAGGGACCATGATCCGGATAGCCACCAAGAAGAACACCTACTGTTGACCACTCGAGAGTAAACTTCTCACCCTTGGTCATCCAAATGATATTGCGCACGGTCTTGTTGCCAAGGTAACATGTTGCCAGAAACTCAGACACAAGCCTTTCATCATAATCCTACGTCTGCTTCATGAAGGACGAAGACCAAAGGCATCAATGATGGCAAGTGCTTCTCCAAAATAGTTCGGCTTCCTCTCCATATGGTCAAGGTAAATGGCATATTGAGTGGCCACATTGTCTTTTGGCTTCCTCATGAGTATCTCATTATATATCCGAGCTTGGAAAAAAGTGTGGAAACGAGTATCCCGTTCATGAAACAGAGGCATCAAGCGAATCTGCTCAGTGACATAGATATTTCACGCCGAGTTGCCAGGAATACGGACTCAGACATTTGAGATGCAGATTTTTCCTTCCGAGGAAAGGTCTTCTCTGGAGCAGGGAATCTTGGCTTGCGCTTGGGTTGAGAAGAATCAAGGGTTTTTGAATTTCATCAACTCGCGGTGTCTTCCTACCCGCCTTCTTCTTGGTACGACCTCCCCTTGAGCCACTAGCATCTAAGAATGAAAGTAGAAGAAAAAAGCATAAAGAAGAGAAGATGTCCAAAGTTTTAATGTGCACAAAACAAAGGAATCAAGAGTAGTGATTAATAGGAAGAATCAACGACGAAATAGGGGCATAAGTACATAGAGCCATCCTAACAATCGACGTAGTTTGTTCCTACTAGTCACAATCAAAATTCCTAGGGTTTGTACTAGTGAATCTCTACTCCATACACACGAACACGAAGAATCATGGTGCTCCTAGTGCATCTCCATCCGTCAACGAGATGGGAGAGAGAGGGAGCAACATACCCGGATCCATGGTGTAGATCGGAGGAGGAAGAAGGTTCATGGAGCCCCCCGAGGCAAGGAGGAGACGTATCGGAGATGGAGCGGCTCTTCCCGACGGCGGAGTAGATGGGGGCAGCGAAGATTTGAGTGGGGAGAGGTTGGGGACAGTGGGGGAAAGTGAGATCTAATAGATCCCTTCCCCCCGCTCGGCCTAGGGTTACCCACAAAAAACCGCAGCAAGCGGTACTACCGGTGGAAACACCGGAGGTACCGCTCCCTGGACTAGCGGTGCAGTGCGGTACTGGCCCGCTGGGCGAAAATTCCGCACCAGCGGTAGTACCGGCGCCAGAGCGGAGGTACCGCTGGGCCCAGTTTCTGCGCGCCGAGATCAGAAAAACAAGGTCATAGATATGGAATTGGGATTTTTGGGAGAGAAGGCTTGGAATTAGAAAATTGTAACCGTCATACGAGATGCAACAATATATGCAAGTTCACAAGATGCAACAAAGAAAAGCCGAACTTGTGCAATTTGCCGAGAAGGTTAAGGATATGCAGGTGAACGAGCCAAAGAAAAAACAACTCCTGAAGGAGGAGGTCAGTGGCCGTGGCCACCATGTTTGAGTGTGTACTTTGGCACCGCGAAGATGTATCTTGGGTCAAAAAGTACTACTCACAATGAAGCACAATAAGTCACAAAATGACTAGATATGCAATGAAGAATTGATTTACGCATAATAAGAGGGGTGATCACTCATGAATTGAGTGACGCTCCCCCTATGTCCATGCCTACATCCAAATCTAATAGCAAGTATAATGGAGGTACTTATGCAAGGTATCAAGTGAAGTTAGACGAATCGATGACATTTAGTTCATTCCTCAAAGCTTGAAATCTTGGTTCATCAAGGGCCTTCGTGAAGATATCCGCAAGTTGATCCTTGGTTGATACATATGAGAGATCAATATCACCCTTATCCACATGATCCCGAATAAAATGATGACGAATCTCGATGTGCTTCGTCTTGGAATGAAATACGGGGTTGTAAGCGATCTTCATGGCACTCTCATTGTCACAAAGAAGAGGCACTTTGTCAAAAATGACACCATAATATTTCAAAGTTCGCCTCATCCAAAGCAATTGAGCACAACAACTTACCGCGGAGATGTACTCGGCCTCAGTGGTGGAGAGAGCAATGCAATTTTGCTTCTTGGAAGACCAACACACCAAAGAGCGACCAAGGAATTGGCAACCCCTAGATGTGGACTTCATATCCGTCTACTCTCCCGCATAATCCACATCTAAATACCAAATGAGCTGAAAACTTGAACCCTTGGGATACCAAAGAAAAAAAATTGGGGTATGAACTAAATATAAAAAGATTCGTTTAACCGCTTCTAAATGACTTTGCCTCGGAGAGGCTTGAAACCTTGCACATTTACCTACACTATACATGATACCCGGTCTAGACGCACAAAGGTAAAGCAAAGAGCCAATCATGGAGCGGTATACCTTTTGATCTATTCAAGTCAAGGGTTGTGGGCATGGGAGTCTTCATACGCTTGGCATCATGCATATTGAATCTCTTGAGCATGTCTTGGGTATACTTGGCTTGTTTGATGAAGGTTCCTTCATGTTATTGATTGACTTGAAAGCCAAGGAAATACTCCAATTCGCCATCATGGACATCTCAAACCTATCGGTCATAAGCTTGCAAAACTCTTCATTGAACTTGGTGTTAGTAGACCCAAAAATAATGTCATCCAGATAGAGTTGGCATATGAACAAGTCACCTTCTTCCGTCTTGGTAAAGAGAGTGGGATCGATTAAACCAACATTAAACTCACTATCCACTAAAAACTCTTTAAGGTGCTCGTACAACGCACATGGATCTTGTTTAAGTCCATAAAGCACCTTATTGAGTTTATAAACATAATCGGGGTGGTTGGGATCCTCGAAGCCCGGAGGTGGCTTGACATATACTAACTCACTAATGGGACCATTTAGGAAAACAATTTTAACATCCATTTGTTGTAATATGAAATTATGATGAGATGTATAAGAAAGTAAGATGTGAATAGATTCAAGACGAGCTACGGGAGTAAAGGTTTCACCGAAATCAACATCTTCGAATTGAGAAAACCCTTGAGCCACCAATATCGCCTTATTGCGAATGGCGATGCCATCTTTTTCATGTTTCTTCTTGAACACCCACTTGGTGCCAATAGCATTCTTGAAATCCTTGGGTCTTGGCACTAACTTCCAAACCTATATTGCACTTGAAGTTATTGAGCTCATCATGCATGGCTTCAAGACAGTCTTGATCTTTGAGAGCTTCATAAACCTTCTTGGGCTCAATGAAAGAGACAAAAGCATGAGCCTTGCTAAAATCCCCCAATTGTTTCCTAGTGACAAACCTTCCACAAACTTGCCCAAGAATCTTGTACTCCGTGTGACCCGCACGCTCAAGATTTTCTAGCCTTCTCTTTGCTCTAAGAGCTAGCATCTCCTCCAAATATTCCTTGGATATGGCTTGAGAATCGCCTTCTTCATCGGAGTCATGTCCATCTTCATCTTGGCCTTGATCAACAATGGGTGAAGCATCACCACTAGGTTAAGCTCTTTCAACAATGGGAGGACCTTGATCTTGGCCTTGATTGGTAGCTTGGTCTTGTTCATTAGATTGGCCTTGATCACTCTCTTGGCCTTGTTCATGAGATTGAGGGCTTGGTGCATCTTGTTGGGTAGCTTGTGTATCAATGGGTGTAATCAATGCCTCCACTTGAGTAGAGAATAGTCATTCTCCCTCCGTCATCCGGTAACCCTCAATGGGGATTATTTCACCAATCTCCATTCTTCTTATGACGATTGGAGGAATTGCATCTCCTACAACACCATGATCTATACGCCCCTGGGAGCCATTATCCTCATTAAACACCACGTCTATAGCTTCTTCAACTTGTCCGGTGGACTTTTTGTAGACTCTATAGGAGTGAGCATTTGTGGTATAACAAACAAAGATACCCTCATAAGAATTGGTCTCAAACTTTGACAAATGTTTACTTTCTTGCGAATGAAGTACTTGCAACCGAAGACTTTGAAGTAAGATACGTCCGGCTTGTTGCCCGTGAGAATCTCATAGGGAGCCTTGTTCAAGATCTTGCGAAGATATAACCGGTTGGTAGCATGAAATATGGTGGATACGGCTTTGGACCAAAACTTATAAGGAGAAGAAAACTCCACAATCATTGTCCTAGCCGCATCCATCAAAGTCCGGTTCTTCCTCTCCGCTACACCGCTTTGTTGAGGGGTATAGATAGTGGAATATTGATGAGAAATGCCCTCTTCACTAAGAAAACTCTCAACATTATAGTTCTTGAACTCCGAGCCATTATCACTCCGTATGGCCAAGATGCTAGCATTATGTTGGCGCTCAACCAAAGTGATGAACTCGATGACTCTGTTTTGAGTCTCACTCTTCCTCTTGAAGAAATACACCCAACAATATCTTGAGTAATCATCCATGATCACCAAGCAATACTTCTTTCCTCCGAGACTATCATAGGATAGTGGACCAAAGAGTTCCAAATGAATAAGCTCGAGAATTCTTATGGTGGAGATGGTGGTCTTGGTTGGGTGGAGTTCTCCATGTTTGTTCCCAAAGGTGCAAGAGCTACACACACGATCTTTAGCAAACTTATACTTTGTTAGTCTTAGAACATGATTGCCACTTTGAAGGTCATGCAACATGTTCATATTGGTGTGGGCTAACTGGCGGTGTCAAAGCCAACCCACATCAACTTTAGCCATCAGGCATGTCGCGACGCATGTGCCTCCTTTAGATAAGTCCACTATATACATTGTCGTTCTCGACAAACCCAAAAAAGGCTACTTTAAGAGTTGTTTCCCAAGTGAAAATCACATTCTCTTTATTAAAGAACTAGGTAAAATCAAAATTTGCAAGTTGAAGAACGGACATAAAGTTGTAACAATGGGACTCAACAAGAAGAACATTCTTAATTGATAAATCATTTGAGATAGCCACCTTGCCTCGTCCCAATACCTTAAGTTCGGAATTGTGACCAATAGTGACGCAATTGAGATATGGTGATGGAGGTTCAAGATTGCTCACTGCGTCATTTCTTCCGGTCATATGTTGGTATACACCACTATCCGCCGTCCATCTACCCGACCCGAAAGCACTTCCCTACAAGAGATCAATTTATTGATTTAGGTACCCATCCTTCAATGGGTCCTCTTTTGTTAGAAACAAGGGTCTTAGGAACCCAAATAGTCCAATGATAATCATCACCATAGGAAGTACCAACATATTTAGCATAAACATGACTATCTCTAGATTTCATAAGAACATAAGAGGGGTTATATTTTTCGACAAAGTCATTGTGAGTGATGCTCTCCCTAGAGGTATCACCACCCATAATGGTGTTGGTCTCCTTCTCCTTGATCACCTCTCCCCCCTTTGAAAAGACAATATTTTGATAAGGAGAGGTGACACTCTTGGTCTTCTTCTCGTTCTTCTTCTTTGACTTGGCAACAAAGTCAAGCCCTTCCTTCCCATTCTTAGCTCGTTGAGAGCTTATGGCATCATTTAGAATTTTCTCTCTTCCTACAATTTTAGGAGTAGAACAAGAGCTAGGCGTGATAACAATGCTAGTAGAGGAATGTATCACTTTCTTATTAGATTGTTGATCTAGAAGCTTATTACGAGACGTGGTGAGTTTGGCATGGATTTCTTTAAGAGACGCGAACTCCTTTTCTAGTTTTCCATGACGTTCAACAAGTCTCTCATGAGCCATTCCTAGATTCAACTCTTCTTCTTCAAGGGTTTTAACAAGAGCAAGTGATTGTTCATTGTCCTTCCTATGTTTAGAAACACTGATAGCATAAGTCTCTTCAAGACTAAATATTCTCTCTTCCAGAGAGGCTCTAATGGATCGCTCTTTCTCAATAGCTTCTACAAGCTCCTTGTCATTGTTATCATGGCCATCACCATAACTCTCCAAGGTCACGATGATCTCTTCCTTCTCATCTATAAGATAGTTAGCATGATCAAGTTGCCTCAAAAGGGCCTTTACCTTTTCCTTGGTATCACCTTCAAGGATAGACAACCAAGATCCTAGATTCTTAGCCTCCTCATCGTCATCAACAATATTTTCAACACAATCCAATAATGAGGGAGGACTATTTGCAATAGACTTGGAGGTGGAATATATTACCGTGGTGGATTTTGCCATGAGACATGTAGGTCGGATAGACGCCTTCTCATTGGGGGATTCAAATAGAGAGACCGATCAAGAGGAAGACGTAGCTATGGCAATGTGGGACACACCTACGAGTTCATCTTCTCCTTCCTCTCTGGAGTAGTATGTTTCCATTACGGGCCCTTCTTGAACATATAGAGCCCCTGGGACTCTTCTAGAGAGGTTCTTGTTTTGTGGAGCTTTGGTCTTGTCCTTCCGAAGAAGCTTGCCTTCATTCTCCTCTCTTGGCTCAAAAGGACACTCTTTGACAAAGTGATTTGCACTTCCATAGTTTTAGCATTTTCTTGGCTGCTCCCCCTTCTTCTTGTAAACCTTGTTTCTTGAGGGTCTAGGAGCACCGGCCTTATGAGCTTCCCATCTCTTCCAATAGCCATGCATAGCAAGAGAAATGCACTTGTGAGAACCCCTTTATGTGTCCTCATAATCATCCTCATCATCGTCATCCTCATCATCTTCTCCTATCCGAGCAACCTCCTTGGACTTCAGGGAAAGGTTGGGAGACTTCCCATTCCTCTGGAGCGAGCGAGAGCATCATCAGCGCTCTTGTGAGATAGAGATATGGCTATAAACTCACTAAGAACACCCATGGAGTTGAGTGAATTGTAGTCCGCTCTTGTTTGGATGCTAGTGGAGAGGTTCTTCTCAAAGGGAGTTATGGCCTTGACAAACTTCCTCTTGATCCACTCGTCGGAAATTTCCTATTTTCCAAAGTCCCTCAATTTATTGCCAAGAGTGACAACTCTTCTATATAGTTATTCGGGGATCTATCCTCTTGGATGACGAAGTTCTCAGACTTGTCAATGGAAACATCATACTTGGAGGATTGGATGCTAGCATTTCCTTGGAACAAGGTGTCAAGTTTATCCCAAGCCTCCTTGGCGGTCTTGATACCGAAGATGTGAGTGAGAATTCTCTTGGGAAAGCCTTTTTAATAGTGACAAGAGTGGTCTTGTTGAGTTGAAACTCAATATCCTCTCTTGGAGTCAAGTTGCTTGCATCATAAAAAAGGAATCCATGGAGAACATTTCTCCACAAGGCGGTGCAAGAGCCGTAAATATGAGAATACATTTCGAACTTCCAAGAAGAAAATTCATTAGTGTTAAGCATGGGAGGAAGTACAAAATTTAAAATGTGTGGCATAGTAGCAATGGGATGAATAGAGTCATAATTGGGAGGTGGTGGAAATTTTGAGTTAGACCCCGAACCATTAGCCGTTTGAGACTTGGAGCCTTCGGAACTTTCCCGGCCATTAGCCTTTTTATCGCCTTTTGCCTTGGCTTTTGCCTTGGCAATAGCAATGTTAGCCTCTATTTCGGCAATGTATAGAACGGAATCATCATCCTAGCTAACATCATCGGTGGCGGAGGGAAGTTCCTCGGACTCCTTGGTTTTCCCCATCATGGCCTCCAACATCTTCTATATGCTAGAAACCTCCAAACCAACACGAGAGCTAACCTTGGACAGTTCGGCTTGGATGGTTCCAACCGTTTCTTGTAGGTTATTTATAGTGTCGGTCATCTTGGCGATTTCCGCACTAGAAGCATCGGGCTCACTTTCATTGACCATTATACTCTTAGGCGGTTAAGCCCTTAGTAAGAGTCGAGGCTCTAATACCAATTGAAAGTGCAATATGGTAAACTAGAGAGGGGTGATAGGCTGACTACCATTTTTCTTATTTTCCTTTTTAGTTTGGGCTAAACAAGTAATACAAGGTTGTCTATATGTGCAACTAGGTGAACAAACTATGTGATACAAAACACAATACGCAGCGGAAGCAATATGTAAGGTAACGAGATAAAACACAAGTGTAAACAAGGAGACAAGGATATGTTTCCCGTAGTTCCTTCCCAAGGGAATTACATCCTTGTTGGAGAGGTGGGGAGCCACCTAGGCGCTCCTCAATAGCACGGATGTGCACACCTTATTCTCCTTGACCTTCTCCGGTGAGGGAGATTCTCGTTTCCACTATGAGGTCAACTTGAAGGCGTTGACCAAACCTTTACACAAGGTTGAGGCATCTCCACAAGATGGATGGAGGCTCTCAATCAATCTGAAGCTTATTACAACAAGGTGGAAGCTCCAAGCACAAGTTCTACTAGGGTTTCTAAGCCCCAAGTAGGATTCTAGATCTACTAGGATTTGGTGGATAGATTTGCAATTCCTTTGGTGAAATCACAGATCTAGGTCTCCTCTAGCTCTCCACAAAGTATCAGAGTGTTTGGGTGGTTGCAGAGGGAGGTCTAAGTAGTTGAAGGTTGCATTAATGGCTAGGAGAGAGTGTATGTGTAAATCTTGAGCTTTTGGGAGGAAGGGGAAGGGCATTAAATACCCCTTCCCAAATATGGCCGTTGGCCATTTTCCCGCAGCAGCGGTAGTACCGGTGTTCCCACCAGTACTACCGGTGGAGCCACTTATCTAGAGCCAGAGTGGCTCTCTCCTTCGCAGCTGGTTCCGCAGTACCGGAGGTACCGATGCAAACACCGGAGGTACCACACACAAGTACTACCAGTGGGTTCCGTCGTAACCACCGCGATGTACCAACCGAATGGTATTTTGGCGGAGGTACTACCGGTACCACCACCGGATGCCCCCGCCTGGAGCTGTGTTGGGAAGTGCCAGGGAGCGGTACTACCAGTGGTTTCACCGGTACTACCGCCACCTGGGAAACCACTTCGCAGACTTGGCCTTTTGAGCTCTCCGCCTATGGAAAAACGCCGCAATGCCCCTATGGATCTTTTAGGGAATATAGGTCACTACGCGAGTGATGGAAATGGACACTACATATACTTAAACAACGATTAGTCCTTAAATTGTGTCATCATCAATTATCAAAACGGAAGATGATTTTTCACCTAGGATACCACGCTAAGAGATGATGCATTACAGAAGTCTTAAGAAGTGTGAGAGAGGGCACTGGAAATAAATATTTAGACGTTTCGATTTCACCACATAGTTTGTAGATTGGGTCCCCCGGTCAACCTTTAGCCGTAAAATCTTTTGTGGCCTTGATGCCCCCTATAGTACATCCAAACAAAATTCTTATTTTCAGTGGCATGTTTTATTTCGAGATATCTCTCATTGTGGTGTCTACCACTATAGGATTAAGTAGCCCGTGATAAAGAGATTCAAAAGTGTAGCTGTGGTTGTTACTCCCTGTGTCTTTGTATACAAGGTCACTATCAAACATACAATTTTTATCTGTTCAAGGCCATAATCTGTTCCCAATAAGAATCGATTAGAATTCTACCTCGTACAATGGTGCTCATTAATGTAAATGTTGCATACAACCATAGAGAAAGAGTCACCACATACAATATGTTTAATTAGCACGGAACACAAGAGGTTTCCACATAATTATTTGTGCTATTTAATAGTTGGCTTTGTTTTCTTGTTATCTAGGAATTGAGATAGTAGCCTTGTATACAAAAACGGATGGGGTATCTAACACCCAATACCCTACATCCTCACTCGAGCCCACCTGCACAGATCTCATCTTGCAATTGAGCTCAGCCCAGTCTTCCACCTCCCAATTACCAAAAGATATACAAAAGCTCAAATTTAGGCCCTTCTCGCAAACCACCTCTACCAAAGTTGCCTCATGTTGCTCGCAGATAGAGAATAATCTCGGAAACAAGACACGCAAGGGCAATTGATCCACCCAAACATCCTCCCAAAAGCTAGTTTCCTTCACATTACCAACTTTTTAAGCCAACCCTCTACGGACAAATTTTTTACTCAGTGTAACCCTTTCCAGAATTGCGACCCACCTGCTTCATCAAACCTGAAAAAAATCCCCTCACACTTTCGTCTCAAAATTTGACAACTCAAATCTTGGTCACTTCTTTCTAGCTCCAGAATCCATTTGTCGAGCAAGGATATATTACGGGTACGGGTTTCCACAAAACAAAGAGCACTAAAATCATAGATCGGCACATGTCAAGCCACTGCACCATGTGATCGTTGTTTTGGTTACCGGCCCCTTCCCAATAGAATTTAGCACAGTGCATATCCATCTTATAATGCATCCCCTCTAGGATCACATAGAAACCCATCACATACATTGGGAAATTTCTAAGGCACGAGTCGATAAGTATTATCCTTCCCCCTGTCGACACTGGTTACCAACAACCCAACCTCTTCTAGACTTTTGTTGGGAGGAATTCAAAATCAGATGCTAACAATTTGCGATTAGATACCAACACTCTTAGGTATTTCATCGAAAATGCGCCTAGGGCACAATTGAACAAATCCGCCACCCGAATCTAGATTCTTTTTTACCAGCTCCGAAGAAAAACACCTTTCTTTTCTCATAGTTAATCTTTAACCCGGACATCGCCTCATAGCAATACAACAGAAACTTCAGTGTCATGATTGATTGGTCATTAAGTTATAGGAATAGAAACGTGACGTTCGCATATTGTAAATGAGAAAGTCCGCCATCTACAAGGTGTGGGACCAGCCCCTTCAAATGCCCTTTCTGTTTTCCCCCACTATCATTGTCCCCAAAGCGTGCTACGACATCAAACAAAAGCGGGGAGAGGGGGGTCGCCCCGGCGCAACCCCCGAAAGTTCAGAAATACTCTCAATTTCTCCGTTCAAATTCACACAATCTTTACTAAGTTTGGAGAGCTAAAACCATCCAGGAGATCTACCGATTAAGTGATCATCGAAGCCTTTTCCCTTGCGAACATCTCGGAGAAACCTCGCTGCACTTTGTCGTAAGCTTCCTTGAAATCCAGTTTAAGAATAAACCAATTTTCATTTGTTCTTTTAGTTCGTGCTCGTGCACCACTTCGTGCAACTTCGGGAAATTGGTCTGAGGCCACTGTGGTTGCATGTCGAAGTTCTCTCATCCGTCATTGGGCTCCTTCTGCAGTCATCTCTTGTTCTCCTTTGTAGCATTTTTAAAGCTTTTCATCCGTATGTTGCACTGTTTTATGCTGTAGAACTTGGATTGTCGAAGTTCCACAGCTTCTACATGTGCTCCAATGTAATATACATCCTTCTGTGTTAAAGAAAAAAAGAAAAAAAGATCTACAGTGCTGAACTGAAAGCATACTATGCTTAGAACAAAATGCTAGGCAAGAACTGAATTTAACGAGAGTGAAGAGCGCGACACACTCCCATGCATATTGCACGAATGTATCCGGTAAGATTGCTCACAGTGGAAGTAACATAGGTGGTATCATAAGTGTCATATAGGTAAAGAATATGACGTGGCACTCATTTAATGAGGAGAGGGGGTGCTAGTGGTATCATAGGTAGATACCGTAACATGGAAAATAATTATATGAGACCTGGTCTACAAATTCAACCTGGTGGACCAACTCCACAAATTGACACGTGGCATGCATGGCAGTTTAGATCTAAAAATAGACATTTAAATTTCGTGTGTTTTCTCTCTTCTGCCTACGTGTCAATTGCTAAAGTTGGTCCACGAGGCTGAATTTATAGACCAGGTCTGATATAATTATTTTCCTTACTATGCATTGTGGAAGTAGTAACATAAACTAGTATCATATACTACATGATACTATTATATGATACTCTCCACTCTGACATCTAACAAAAATTGACCAATGAAAATGCCCTTTCTTGTAGTAACATTTTATTACCATTCATTCTCATCAGCCTTCGGTACAACAATTTCTATCAAGTTTGGCAAAAGAACAAACGGCAACAGAACGTGCTGCTCCACTAGGCTGCTACAACTGAACGGTGACACCTCTAGCTCCCATGGCTGCCAGACGCTGGTCTACCGTCTGGTGGTCCCCAACCACGTTAGCCTTCGCGGCCGCACGGCGTGACACGTCGAACCTCTCGCCGTCTCCCCAGAGCGCGTAGGCCTCCTCCCCGTGCGCTGCGTCGTCGCCGATCTTGAGCTCGTCGTCGGGCATGCGCAGAGGGATGACGAGGCCCACGCAGAGGAGGATGCCGGTGGTGACCACGACGTTCCACACGACGACGAAGAGCGCCGCAGCGAGCTGCTTTCCCACCTGCGCGATGCCGCCGCCGTAGAAGGCGCCGCGCGTGCCCGGGAGGTGGTTGTGCAGGGAGGTGAGCTCCGGGGTGGCGAGGAGCCCCGTGAGTACGCCGCCGAGGAGCCCGGCGACGGCGTGGGTGTGGAACACGGCCAGGGTGTCGTCCACCTTCTGGAGGAGAGTGGACCTCTTGTGAAGGACCATCATGGTGAACCACGGCACGCTGCCGGCGGAGATGCCCATCAGTATTGCCGCCCACGTGTGCACCAGCCCTGCGAGCGCGCCATGCAAATGCAACACAGAAGACAAAAACACGGTGTAACGCAAAAGGAATAAACCTGTACTGACATTCCACGATTCAGACAAGCATCTGGTACCTGCGGCCGGGGTGATGCAAACGAGGCCGGTCATCATGCCCTGCACGGCGCCGATCACCGAGGGCTTGCCGAAGAAGATGACGTCCAGGCAGGTCCAGGTGAGGAGGCTCGCCGCCGCGCTCACGTTGGTGTTGAGAACCGCGATGGACGCGGTGATGTTCGGTGCGTACGGCGCGCCGCCGTTGAACCCGGCCCAGCCCAGCCACAGCAACCCGCCGCCGGCGATCATGAGAAGAATGTTGTTCGGCGCGAATCTCTCCCTGTCACATTTCATCCTCGGCCCCACCTGTCAAAAACCAACGGCCTGACGCGATTAACAACGCACCGAGATCGTGAATATTCCCGCCGCCTCGCGTGCCATCGGCAGTTCGGAACGTTCATCGCGACTCCACACGTCTCGCGTACGGGCGTGCCTACTACGTGTCCAGCTGACTTGTGAGCACCGGAAAAGTAAACCCGGCCGGCGTATACGTACCCAGTAGGCGGCGGTGAATCCGGCGACGCCGGAGGCGAGGTGTACGACGTATCCGCCGGAGTAGTCGATGACGCCCCAGTGGTAGAGGAAGCCGCCGCCCCAGAGGCTGAAGGCGCAGACGGTGTAGGAGAGGAGCAGCCAGAGCGGCGTGAACACCATCCACGCCCTGATGTTCATCCGCCCCAGCAGCGCCCCTGCCAGCAGCACCAGCGTGATGGCCGCGAGCTGGAACTGGAACAGCACGAGCGCCGCCTCCGGGTAGTACGGCTGGATGGGACCTGCCTGCAGCTTGCCGGCGGCATTGTACTGCGCCGTGGCGGGGAAGGACGCGCGTGCAACGAGGAAGTCCTGCGTGAGCGCCAGGCCGGCCTTGCCCCAGAACGGGAACAGGCGGTCGCCGAACGCCATGCGGAAGGCGAGGAGCACCCAGACGATGAGCGTGGAGGCGTAGGCGTAGAGCGCCATGAAGGCCGAGTTGACGGCCCACTTCTTCTTGACGATGCTTCCGTAGAGCACGACGAGGCCCGGCATCGACTGGATGCCGACGAACGTCGCCGCCGTCAGCTGCCACGCGTTGTCGCCCTTGTTCAGCCATGCCGGCACCGACGGGAGGTCGGGCATGTACGGGCCAGGCTGAGGCGGTGCCGCCATGATGTGTTACCCGCGACGGCGACGTACCTACACGATCGACGCGACGCGGCTCCTCGCCAGTGCGCGTTTAGTAGTAAGCGGCTGACCGGCAGTGGTTGGTGGGGATCGAGTACGTGAGCCCCATGAAGACGACACGAGCAGCCCAAGTGACATTCCTCCATGTGAGTTTTTCTTTCTCATGTCCCGTGCCGTGCGCGTTTTGGCTTCCTATTTTCATTTCGAAAGATTTCATGTACGTATCATTTGGGTTTTGATAAAGCATCACCCTGCTCAGCTTTTTTAATGTGTAGTAGTAGCAAAGTTCGTCCTCCTTTTGACAGCTTCCAGCTCGAGATCTCATCGATCGGAGCTAGGCTCGGTTCACCAGGAGCCCCATGAGATCTGAACCAGCGTTTAAAATTCGGTACCAACAGTATCTCGGTTCCCCACAGAAATATCCGAAATATCAGACAGTTCAAATCTAGATTGCCAAATTTAATTGAATTTAAAAACATTGTAACAACATTTGAACTTAATTCAGTCGATTCTAAGTCTAGTCCGAAAAATTCAAATTGAAAACAATGTGAAGCTTCAAATTCGTTTTTTTTTTCTTCTTCTTAGAACACCTTAAATTTTGGATTGGCATGTGGCAAGCCTCGAATTGCATTGTGAGCGGCACCACGATAAGCCGGATGGAATTTCAGATAATGCAATAATGTTCAGGTTTGAATTAACAAAACCACATAGTTTTAGCGGGCAATTACAACATGCTGAACAAAATAGCTTATGCAACAGGGAACACAAGCAAACAAATGATAAACAACAAATAGAGGTAGGCCTCAGGTCAAAGGGTTGGACCTCCTAAGCAACAGACCAACATTGGACACACCCAGGTAGGCCTCAGGTCAAAGGGGAGGCACTCATGGAAACATGACGTCGTCGTCTTCACCAGGCCACACCTAGCCCCAAAGTACGCCGTCTTCGCAGCCGGAAGGGGCCCGTGCCCCTCGCCTAGGTCCGAAGACTCTGCACCGTCAGGGGCGAAGAGAGTTCACCCGAGAACAAATGGGACCGAGAGAACTAGGTTGCCGGCGAGGAGGAAAGCAGAAGCTCTCCGGGAACCCCAACCAAGACCATCGCCACCACACGCACACCGCGACATCAGACCGAAGCTGCTGGATGAAGGCGCACCACAGAAGAAATGGCAAAAGAAGACAACCACACCACTGCGATGAGTAGGACCATCAAAGCTTGGACTTTCATCGACATAGGGGAACCCTTTTCCCTCTCGCCCAGGCTTGTGGACATCAATTCGCAGGGCAAACAGAGGTAGTGGGGCGGTGAGGAGCACCGAACCAAGGCACCAACTCGACAACACGGTGAGATGCCGTTGCCGAACAAGCCAAGCCGCCATGGCCATCTCAGCAAAACGCGCAGCTCGAACACCTCACATGCATTCCCTAAGAGGATGCCTCCAAGAAGGGTAGCCGTGTCGTAGCGTTGCCGCCGACCATACATGGAACTAGTCTTTCGCCAAGCAGAGGAGAGGGTGAGAGGGGACAGGTACCTCGACGAAGCCTTCGAAAAGGAGAACCACACCCGCGGCGGCGGCGGCGTCGTGAGCAACACCGCTGACCAAAGGGTTCCCTGTACCGCAGCACTCCGTACCGCACCCAAGACCGACACGAAGCAGAAGGTTCTAGATCTGGCAGGAGGAAAAGCGGGGCGTGTTGGGAGTGGTTTCAACTTCAGGTCAAGGGTCGGCTGATCAACCCCTAGGCTGCAAACTCCGACCATTGACCCCTCGCCACCCACGTGACTGAGGAGAGGGTAGCCATCACGAACCACGACCGTCGCCTGCCGCGGGGCCGACGCTGATCCTTCCGCCCGGGGCCGCCACCCCGGCGATCCATTGCCCTCCACGCGAGGTGAAGCAGTGAAGGCCCCGCCGCCACCTTCCTAGACGTCGTGAGGGCTTTGCCTGGGGCTCCTCCGGTGGTAGCGAGGAGGCTGGGAGGAGGGAGGAGAGGGGGGGCTAGGGTTTCGTCCCTCGAGTCGCCTCCGGAGAGACAACACGAGGGAGGGGGGAACGGTTCTGAGTAGGTTCAACCAGATAAATTAGGGGTTAGGCCGACAAAACTGAACCAATTTCTTACAAAGACAGCCTCAAATAACCTCGCATACATTTTGATCTTGATATATGTGAGAAGTTCACATGATGAAAAGAAACATCACAGTATTCTTCTTTGACGCTCAACCATCAAAGAACGAGGCTACCAACTAGGAATGCTGTCAAAGGGACAGTTAAATTGTCGTCCAGATCTGTGCTGATGGGGTGTGACTCTACAAGTGTTGCGGCTACGGAGACCACAAGGAAACCGAAGGCCGTGTACCAGCTTTCCTCAATAAAACCGAACGTGTGGAAGTAATGCATGTACCTGAATAATACGAGAGTGGGTGATTCAAACAAAGCACATCTAAGGGGGAAAAAAGAGGAACAGGTCTCATCAAGTAATTACCCAATTGAAGCCAAGAAACCAGCCACGGCCATTGCTATGCTTCCTGCATATGACTTGTTGGGGTTGTATGGAAGCTTTTCTTTCCCTAAACGTCTCCCCACTATGTCTGCTATACCTGAATCGAATGGACAACATTAACAAAAGGTGAGTCAGCCAAATTATATCTGCTTTCATCTAGGAAGGGTGCCAGCTATATTATTTGTCAGGCCGTTTCCACTTTCCAGTCACGGTGTGAAGGGAGTCAACAGATTATGCTGTGCATGATATACTTGTTACACGCTCTACAACACTAACTGCAGATATATGCACTTACCATCTCCAGCACATAAGTTGCAGACAAGTGCTATAGCAATTGGAGATGTTCTCCACATTACACAAGTGGCGAAAGTTATAGTAGCAGCGTAGTACAGTGGGCCCTTGAGAAGTTCCCTGTGTTCAAGAGAAAAACAGTTATAAAAGGAAAGCAGTAGCAAGCAAGCAACAATCGATATGCCATAGGAAGAAACAATAGGAGGATCTCAAGAAAACAAATGTTCATTAAATAACCAAAAGTAGGCATATGTAAGTGTGCAACCTGTGGTCTCCAGATCGGCTCATTGATTTGACCATAGCTTCATTTTTCATTATTCCTGATCCCAATAGAAGCATCCTTAAGATATTAATCCCTGGTGCAAGTGCAGCAAGGAAAGGGGCATACTTTCCCGAGCTGTATAAAGTATTAGTTTTGAACAAGATGCTGATTTACATTGACTGAATCATTTCAGAATTTAATTACCTGAAAAGAGGCCAAAAGAGCAAGAATACCATCCCAATAGTTACATGCACAAGTTTCCTATTGAGTTTCTGCATGCAAAGAAAGGACACTGTCACTGCAAAATGTTTATATGTTGTTGCTAATATCAGTAAAAAAATCAAATCATGTCTCATACAGCAATAAGTTGCACATTTCAATAAATAAATAAATGACACTCCTACATGGCTATGTTACATGGTTAGACATATTTAGGTGCCAAATGTACGTCATGGCATATTGTGTTAACTTCTGTGAGCCCATCTCACATCAGTTAAGAATGAATTGCAAATAGGGCTGGGCTGGGCTGTGCTGAACCAAGGGTTCATGGACTGGGTTTCTATTAGGTTAGAATAGGGTTCATTTTTCACTCCAACAGAATGTAGACTGTAGCAGGAATGATACATCAGAGGCTCTAGAGCAACTGAACAGATGCAGTTGAATAAAAAACTAGTGCACAGTTATCTAGTACTTTCACCATAAGCAGAGATGGAACTCTATTTTGAAAGGTAGCATAATTTGTGCATATCTGAACAACCCTCAATCTGTCATTTGAAACAACCATGTCTTCAAAGTACTACGTAAAATAGCACGGTGTACCTGGATCACCATTACTGAAAAAGGAAATAACATATGTATTCTATGATCTCGACAAATTATATCATCATATAGAGCAATTAATGCATAGAATTCACCATCATGTTTGTGTAAACCATTTAATTGGTCCTTTCCGTTTATAACTCGCAGTAGCAGCTACGCTTCAACTCAGCATGCCGAACTAAGATTATCTTTTCGTAAAAAGAGTTATGCGTATGCAAGTTTTTCTACCTATTTATCATTAATTACACCTGAAATGTCATATTTATCAAATCATACCATTCAACAGCTGAATGTCAAACCTAACACTTAGCATTGTACGCCACCTATCCATGTAACTTGAACAGTAGTCCTTCCAGTACTTCACAGCATATCCTAGCAAAAAAAGATACTTCCACAGCATACAGTCGTACACAATCTCAACTTCTCTCAACATTATCTTTTCGTAAAAGGAGTTATGCATATGCAAGTTTTTCTACCTATTTATCATTAATTACACCTGAAATGCCATATTTATCAAATCATATCGTTCAACAGATACCTCTCTGAATGTCAAACCTAACACTTAGCATTGTACGCCACCTATCCTGTGTAACTTGAACAGTAGTCCTTCCAGTATTTCACAGCATACGTCATACACAATCTCGACTTCTCTCAAGGTAAACAGTGTTACACCAAACGATTTGCACTATAATTTCGGTTGCAGCTTCTATTTCAAAGCATAAGAATGCAAAGGATTCGTTCTCTCGTACCAACAAATGTGAAACAATGTGAGTGTGAGCATCTCGTCATACCCATTCATGGGAAATTGATGTATTTTTCTCGGGACCTGGAGAGGTAGGCGCAGCCACGATGCTGGCAACAGCCGTGCATCGCCCCAGGCTTCTGTACATAACTCTTTTTTCTGTAACAGTAATTCAGTACTAGTGCCCTGGCCTCCTATTGTTGTTTTAGCGATAGCCTCGTTACTGTTAGTAGAACTTAAACAGTTAAACTGTTAAGTGTTAAGCAGTAGTGCGCATGATAAGACGGAGCACGCGTCAGTTCCTGAAACCGGTGACAGGACGCAGGTACACTTCGGGGCAAGGAGGGGGCGAAGGGCCCTGACTGACCTGCTCGAAGACGCCGCGCTTGGCGAGCTCCTCGAAGAAGCGGAGGAGGCCGAGGGCGACGCCGGCGGTGACGGCCGAGGACACGAGGTCGTGGACCAGGCCGCCGTCCCCCGGCGAGATCACCGCAGCCATAGCCGTTGACCTCCGGCTCCGATCGGCGGAGCAGACGCGGCGGCTGAACGGGAGAGAGGGCGGCGAGGAGGAGGTGGACGCCGCGGCGCTGGTAGGTGAGCAGAATCTCGGTCGGAGGCGAGTGTGGAGTGGGGAGGAGGAAGGGAGCGAGAAGGGGTGGGCGTTGATAGTGAGCATTTCGCGTGGCCGCCAGACCACACGACGACGACCGCTGGAGTAAACAAGAAAATGCGGATGACTATACTAGGAACCACGGAAGGAAAATTTCGCCCAGAAAATAGAAGATGCGTCAGTTGGTCTACAGATCGGCAAGTCAATTCAACACATGCGGAGGCTGCCGGTTCCTAAAACAGATTGGATGACGATTTTTCCGCTAGTGCGACAAATGAGTAAGGCTGGTCAGTGGGAGTAACTTCAGGGGTAACATCGATGCCACATAGGCAAAAAAGATGACATGGCACGTATTTAATGAGGTGAGAGAGGGGTGTGGTAACATAGCTAGTTACCGTAACATCACATTTTCCTATGCCATATGAGTCTAGAACATAATAAATGCAGCTTTGCATGACACCACTTCTTAGTTACTACCCATTGTGGAGGTAGTAACATAGTCTAGAAAAATGTGTATGTTACTACCCTATGTTACTCCCCATTGTGACCAGCCTAACCAATTTTTCATCCCGTGACACTAGGAAGTGCCAGTTAGCAGCCGCAAGCCTATGGACCTACCGTTAGCCGCCGCAAGGAAGAGTTGTTGGCCGAGATACCCATAAACCTCTCCGGGATTTA